>CM046432.1:46008660-46686160 GCA_025506505.1 Flaveria sonorensis | reverse complement strand
AGTAACTACGACGAATCACTGATGCATGAAATGTTATGCATGAAATTTTGCAATGCATGAAATGACTTCAAATAATTAGAACTCAATTAAAACTCAAGTAAAATATGCATAATTATGACTTAGTCGGGCCGCGTATTGACCTGAAATTTTCCGGTTGTCACATCAAACCACTCCCATCTCACCAATGATCAGTGTTGAGGTTCCTCATGCTCAGCCTGATGAGCTCACAACCCCCACAGCCTTAAGCCTTCCCTCAGAGTCTCAAAACTCTAGTGAAGAACCTTTAGGGAACAGTTACCATCCCAGCCTCTTGATCTAAACCAACCAATCCCAAACCTTGAATTCTATAATGATGAAGACATGGGCTTCAGTGAGTATCATGAGTCTTTCTTCTCCACCCCTGCTCAAGGAGAGATGAATACTCCTGTTCTCCCATGTCTAGCCCACATCATCCACCTACTACTGAGGTGGACCTTCCTGAGTCTGTTCAGATGGTCCATACGAAAGAGGCTCTCACTTCAGCAAGTGACTACATCATTAAGACCTCAACTATGGCAACCTAGCCCATTGACACTTCATTTGAAGCTGTCATGGTGCAGGGGAAATCCAGCAACCAAGAACAAAGTGCTGGTGATGAGGAAGAAGAACTTGGTCCTATTCTCTTATCCCCCTATGATTCTTCTGATGAAGATGAGGGGAGTCTAAAACTAAAGATGCAAAAACTGACAAAAAACATGCATCTATTTAGTCTCAAAGATAAGTCACCTGGAATCTCAGGTGACTGTCTCACAAAAGAGGGTCAATGACCAGCAACTTGAGATCAACGATCTCAAGGGAAAGTTAGTTGAGAGACCACTCAGGAGAACTCAACCAGGTCCACAAGAACCTATGGATGTGATAGACCCAACCCCAAGCTCACCTATGCAAGAAGGTGATGCTACCAAAAAAGGGAGAAAGTCCAAACAACCACAAAACCTGGGAGTTCTTCACAAAGTATGGACTTTGAGGATTCACCACCCTCACTTGCAATGGTCCATACTCAGTAACCTCCTTAAGTCTACATGGATGTGGACTTACTCATACGAAGTTTGTTTGAGGTGGGTATTCCCAGAGCTATGCCTACCCCATCTCATCAGTCTGAGAATCCAATCATGGGGTAGAGGTATGACACTGATAGAAGAGCTCTTGTCATCTCTAGATCTCAGGGTCAACACGAAATTTTCAACTTTTTCAACCTGAGCTTCTATGAGAGCATCCATCTGATTGATCTTCCACTTGTCAATCCAAGTCAAAACTGACAAGCTGCAAGATTAGCAGATAGGATTCAAGAAAGGGTGCTAGAAGAATTCAAGCTGAGGTAAAGACAATATAGACAGAGGCTAGCAGGTGCGATTTTTGGTCAACTGGATGTTGAGGTGGATCCTAAGATTAGCTTCAAAGGGGAAGCCTTGACTGAAGGCCCAGAAGTTGAACCTGTGAACCTTGAGACAGAAACTTCTTCAGCACCTATTACCCTTAGTGAGGCACTAGCTGGTGAAGGTGTTTCACAACCTCTCTCTGGCCAGAGCTTGACTGCTGAATCAAGCAATGAATGCCAAAGCTCTCTCCACCCTAGTCACCAAGGCCTATGAGTGACAAAGGGAAAAGGAAACTGAATTCTGAGGAGATTGAGGAGGAGGAAAGAGAGAGGAAGAGAAAGCTATGGGGAGAAAGTTCAATAGGGTCTCCAGGCTTCATGGAAGCTTCCATCAGGGCTGCCCCCAGGCCAAATACACAGGATGATGAGTTGAGGGTAGCCAGGATAAACTAGTTGGGGACCAGAAACTACAATGTGGATGAACTACTCTCTCTCCCTTTACATGAACTGAATGAACTAGCTGACAAGGAATTGTCCAATGACAGGAAGGAGGCAGAGGATGCAGCATTGCTCCTAAAAAATGGAAGAAAGGAGACAGAAAAGGCTCTACAAACATGCTTCTACCCTCTTCCCAGTTCAAGAAAGTCCTGAGACAGAGGCTGTGGAACTACATAACCTCAGGTAGACAAGGAAGCTGATAGACTAAACATGATCAACTACATGAGTGCCACAGGCCTCTATCAGGCATCTGCACTTCTTCCCTTATTATATGAGTATGTTGAATTTGAGTATCTCAAGCAGCTGGAGCAACAAGTCCTCAAGGAACAAAAGGCTGCTAAGAGAAAACTAAGGGAAGAAGCTGCAAAGTCAAAAGCCATCATCCAAAAGAGTCAAAAGAAGTCTACTGACAGACAAAGGATAATGAGCTTCTTGAAGCTGTATGGATTCTTCGGAAGAAGTCTTGGTCCAATGTCTCTATCCACTATGGATGAGCACATCAGGATGATCAAGCAAAAGATTAAGAAGGGAGAGCTTGTTGACTTGCATTCTCCACCAAGTCTAGCTCAATCTGAAGTTGAGGTCAAGGTTGAACCCCCTGAGACAACACAACCTGGACCTAGAGCTGCATCTAAGCCAACTTTATCTTCTGATCCATAACAGGGTCCTCTTCCCTCTCCTTTTGAACATGTGAGAGAAGAGAACCCAACTGAGAGAGACATAGTAAAACAACCTGATGCTGAAAACCAATCCTCTCAGTTAAAGACTTCAAAGAGGAGGAAAAAGATGGCCATGAAGAGTGTTCCCAAGAAGAAGTCCAAGGCATCCACCTCTACACCTCAGGATGAGTCAGAGCATCCTGAGGTAGTGCAAGAAGAGGCTGCTCAACCAACTCCAACTCAAGTAGAGCCTCTTGCAACTGGAAGACCCATCTTGTCCTGGACTTTTACTTCTAATCTAGACAGATTGTATGTCATCAGAGATTAAGGAGGTCAAGATGTCTATTTCTAGAAAGACATGCTTGATCTTCCTCTACATGATCTCCATGACATGAGAAGATATTATGAGAGTCTGAGGGATCCTGATCAGATGATAAAGAAATGTATGATCTTAATCCTAATCAGGACTGTCAACATCTAAATAACTTCTCTATTTTGGTAGCATCAGCCTAGGGGGAGTTTAAGGTTATATTAGAAGGCTGATGCAACCAAAGAAGCCAAAACAACCAAGGAGCTTCCTGCATGCATGCACTAATGTACAAGGTAGAAGTTACTTCGGAAATTCTACACTCATCACAGAAATTATTCTAAGTGTAAAATCTTCCGAAGCCAAAGGCCAAATCTTTCGAAGCCAAGATGAAGTCTTCCGAAGCTTCAAAGACAAAGTCTTCCGAAGCCAATGAAGTGAAGACTGATTTCTTCCGAAGACAGAGATGACATGTTTTCTCAGATCTACTTTTCAATAAAGCTGACTTACTTTCCGCTGCAACTCTGAAGACTCACCAACTTATACAAGTTGGTGAAAAGGTCCATGCTTTAGTAAACTATAGATTATGGTCTTGAGTCTGTAACTTCTTACTTTGTACCTTTTATCATTTTTATAATATATTAGGATGTGAGCTATGGCATGTCATAGTCACTAGTCAAAAGACAATCCGCCTTTTGACTTTACGTTGATCTTGTTGTCTAGATTAATGTTTCCAGCTGGCCTTCAAAGTATGGCCGGCTGTAGGATGTAGTATAAAGTATCTTAGGTCCTTGTATTTCTTTTATGCTTTGTAACACTTGTAAAAGAACTTGAGAGCAATATACAACATTCTTGAAAACCATATTAGTCTGTTTTTGTTCTTAGTTCTGTCTCATTTACTTGTGTTCTTAGTATTATTTACATAAACCCGGTTCCTCATTTGATATGTTAAGTGTTCTAACACTCTCCTCATTATGAGATTGATTGTATTGACCATCTCTTAACCGGTCCTGCAGATACGTTGCTTGTACTCGAAAGTTACATTGGCAGGCATTGAAGTGGATCTTGAGATATCTCAATGCATTTAAGGAGGTTGGTGTGCTGTTTGAAAAAAAAAACAGTTTTCAAATATTATGGTCCTTGTTTATGTTAATAGTAGTTTTGCAAAAGACAGAGACAATGGAAGGTCAATGAAAGGTTGTTTTTTTATATTGTTTATGACTGTAATAAGTTGTAAAGCTTCCTTGCAACCTATAGTTGCTCTATCTACCACTAAAGCAGGGTTTGTTGCTCTATCAGAAGTTGTTAACTAAAGAGTTAATGTGGTTGAGAGGTTTTGTCTCAGAGTTAGGTGTTAGATCACATGGTAATGTTGTGTTGCGTGATAATAGAGGGGTAGTGCAATAGCTAAGAATCAAGTGCACAGTGAAAGAACTAATCATGTAAGAGCTAAACTTTATTTCATCAGAGATATTGTGAAAGCTAAAGAGATTGAAATTAGAAAGGTGAACACTCTTGAGAATGCTGCTAATATGCTTACTAAAGCATTGCCAGAGATTTTACATATTGAGTGACTTTAATCCAAGATAAAGATTGTTGAGATATGGATTAAAGTCCTTATCCAAGAGTAGAGATCTTCACCAGGAGTTAATCATACTCGTCCGGGAGTTGATTATGTTCCCTCGGGAGTAGAAGGATTCACCCGGTACTTCTTCAGGGATTGAAATACCTTTCATTGATAGTTAAAGTTGAAGGGTTATTAAGTTTCTTTAATAATTCAAGGACTAAACGGGTAAAGTAGATACTAATACTTGTTAGTCTAAAAATTCTAATTGGTTGTTAGAAGTTAGTTAGTCTTGCTCATTGTGTCCATAATTAGCTCCATGTTCGATTGTTCCTTTTGTAGTGGAGCTTTTGTTTTTCTCTTATAACATTTAATGATTCATAATCGAAAGCAGTAGAGTGTTCAGTTGTGGTTGTTCTGATTCAATTTCTTAATTCGAGTTTCAATTCGACAATTTGAAATATTATATTTTCTTGTATAAATATGAGTAAACATGTCCTACTAAATCTGACTTTTGGAACTCGATACATATTAAAGAAAATAAAGAAAAAACTAGAAAAAAACCCAACTCGAGAACATTTTAGTTGTGCCTGATTTAAAAAAGAAAGGATTTTTCTTAACTAACTATCATTGTTCTACTTCTGTAGATGTACTCTCTTTCTTCTCCACCACTTTATCTAGCATAGTCTCCAGTTTTGCTTCCATTTCATCCATCTAGAATGTATAATTTTCACATTACAATTATAATCATGTTCAAACAAAAAATAATGAACTAGTGGTGTGTTATTGAGAATGTCAAAAGCTTTCTCGTGAAAGGTGACGTAACAGGAGATGTAAACACAACGGGTATGAAGATTATAGGAAAAATAACCATGATGCTTTGAAGCATAAACGAGAACCAAGCATGGAACCAATTTGAATGAAACTTTATCCGCACGAGCATCACCGACATACAGATACATTGAATATATTTTCACTCACTTTGGAAGCTCTAGGTCAATTAGAGCTTTGCTATTTTTTTTATTCTAACTTTATAAGGTATACAGGGCATTTTACCTGAAATATCAAGTTCTATATTTATTTTTACCATCGAACACATACATTATGCACCCATTTTATTCTAAAAATTAATATAACTACAGCCCTGCACTCTGCAGAATTTTAATCCACAATCTTTTGATTGATGCGTAGATCATTTACAACCACAATGTCTTACAAACATTTATTTTTTAACCGGCTAAATGGAACTATACGATTAAACAATATCTTTACGCTTTGCTTAGAATCAGTGGCGGAGGATAGTGGAGACCGGGGGGGGGGGGGGGGGGGGGAGGCGCCGCCCCCCCTCTTTTTTTCGACGGTATTGTTAAATTTTAGTCCGCTAGTATAATTTTTTGGTCCGGTAGAGTAAATTTTTATATAAATATCGCGTTCGCCTCGCTTAAAAAAATTAATTTCGCCCTCGTTCCCTTACGAGATTGTTCAAGCTCCGTCACTTCTTAAAATTTAAACTTAAAATACTTATTTCGAAAAACTTGTCCACACCACTTGAGCTTGCTTCTCATTACAAATATCCAATTATTTAATACTACTCGGCTACTCCACTTGCACAATTTTTAGATTACTGGGAATATAAATGTTGACAATATAATATTATCTAGAATGGAAATTGCTGTTTTCAAGATTATTGAGCATGTGGAGGAAGTTAATGCACGAGTACAGGGTCAATGTAATATTTGATTGAGACACATCAATATATGACAATGTTTTTTATCCTATACCAATGATCCTAGTGAATATCAAAATTGTAGTTTGTTAAAGTGATAAAGAACTACTATGTTAATATCTTTTTAAAACTCTCTCTTTAATTAGAAAAATTTATTATTGGGATGGAAATTACTATACCTTCTCGACAATATCAGAAACCATTTTTGCATCCTTCCCAATAGTATCAGCAACCATTTCGACTTTTTCCAAAGTCTGTCTAAATTGACTATCTTCAGGAAGATCATCAGAGATATCTCCAACGAACTCTTCCACCTTCTCTGCTATCTCTTCCACTCGATCCGCTACATTATCCACCGCCTCCTCTACCTTGTCGAGCTCCGCTGTTTTTCAAATGACACATCTTTATTGATATTTCTAAATACCGTATCGAATTAAAATTAAAATGACACTATGCGTTATGAATTTATAGTAAATTTTATAGATACTTAACACCGTAAAATGTAAAACTAATGTATGAAAGGTATATTATTAACACAATCTCATTGACACTTTTAATATATAATTCTAAGTTACCTATTTATTTAAGTTGACGTACTTCAACACCATATATATGTGCACTACTTGATGACAATATGAGCATGATTTACCTTATTATAGAACATCTGTTTCATAAAAGGAAAAAAAATGGGGCAACTAAATTATAAAAAAGAATTTAACATAATTGAGTTTCATAGTACTCTTTTCTAATTTACCAGTGAAATCTATGACTATATATATAATTAGTACATTAATATATCTTTTTGCTCTGAAAAAAATACATGTATCCATCTTGTAAGAAATTAAATCACTATTACATATATATTATGACTACTATTAAGATTCACGTGTTGCGATGGATCATGGAGATAAAACAATGACAATTTTGCTGTCGAAACGTGGCCATGAAATTGCGTGTTAAAGAGCATTGATAATACACGTATATGAACATTATTGTTAACATTCGAAACTTTATATAAATATGATGAAGCATACGGGTGCAACGGGAAGTGTGAAACTGTGAAAAAACAGAATGCCATTTTATAGTAACTTTGTAAAGATGTTTAAACTTTAATTTTAAAAAACAACTTAAAATTTAATAAAATTATCAAAATAACATTGCATAGTTGATTGTACCATATGCGTAACATCTTCACAATTTGGAAAATGTATATATACAACAAAGATGATTTTTAGAAATAAATGAAAATACATTAGCATTCGCTTGTATTGGGATAAAAATCATTAGTTTTTGTTTCTAAACTATATGTGATAGTTATCTTATATTAGCCAATTAGGATAAAAATAATTAGTTTTTGTTTCTAACTATACATATATGAATAAATACTATATAATAAACTAAATACTTCATCTTTTTCTAATAAAAGGATTCATCAAAATTTTTTTACATAAAAACAAATATGATTTCTGTTTTTTTTTAAATATAAAAATCTCTCAATATAGTTTTAAACATGAAAGTCTCTATACATGTTAATTAAATCAAAACAAAACTGGAATTTCTTTTAAACAACTTGAGAACTCTTTATACGTATATTAACATATGTTTTACACGAGTATAAACATGTTATTTAAAGTTTTTAATATAACTCTCGTCTATAGAGGTTGAATGATTGGTTTTTCTGTAATAACCACATGGTTTCATATTTTAATATGTAGTATAATTAAATAAACAAAATATACATACCATAATTTAAATAGATAAACTAATATATAGTTTCGTAATCAAATATTTTTTAGTACAAGATCGACTAGGTAAATATTAATATCCACACGACAGTTCAAAATAGTAAAGATGTTAAAATAAAAAGGTTAATTAATTTGAAAATTATAAAAAAATCTTAATCATCAATATTTTTAATTAATGTTTCAGATCAAATTATAAAGAAAAAGGTTGTACATTGGTATTTAGACATAACCATTTGTTAATTTATTTCAAGTTTATCCACTTATTTAAACATTCATAATTTTTATATGTGACATATCTGTTGATAAAAGTTACACCGTAAAACAAGCTTTTTTTTATCTTTGAAATAAGCACAAGATCGTTATATAAAAAGATCATAAACGTTTTAAAATTTTCAGCTCATATGAAAATCTACTCGTTTATGTTTGTAGTGTTGTTCATTATGTATTTTTATCAGTTATTTTGAAAATTTAATGGTGGCATAACATTGTTTGTGTAAATCTAATATGTAAAACATAATAATAAATTAATGAGTAAATCTAATATGTTAAAAACAATAAAAAACTAATACAAAATGATATAAAACATGAAAATAAAGTGATAAAATGTCATATTATGTTTTTGTTGCTCGTGTTTAACTTATCCTTAACATAATAAGTTTTCAAAACAAAATAGTGAAATATCATCATTTTCTATCTTTATTTGTAATACACAGTGATAATAAAACAAGTTTATATAATATATAAAAAACAATGAAAACAATAACATAAACTGATCTAAAACGTAAAACAAAATGACGAATACATATAACAAATGATGATGACACGGTAAACTGATATTTAACATAATAACCTAACGTATTAGAGACACTCATCTGACGTATTTAATAAAATGACCAAAATTTCATACTTTTTTAGAACAATATAATGACACTTGTCAATTACATAATATTTCTTAAACTTTTTAAATTAAAAATATATTTTTATTATAACCTTACTCTTAAAAATATATAATATCCAAGTTCATCATCATTCAGAATACAATTTTATTTTTATTTATGTTACCTTTAAGTTTCCCAAAAGGACCCCGTTTAGTTGTGAGAAATGGTAGAACTACTGCCAATATAACTCCAGGAAGCCACGCCGGCCTGCACAAATGTAAAAATCCGGTAAAGAGAAACACTAAATAAATGATGTGCAACTGATCATTAAATTAAGAGAAAATTATATAAATTACTGGTGTATTCATGTGTGAATATTTATCAGTTTCTTCTTTTATTTCGCTTCTGCCGTCTTTATCTTGGATGCAAACATTAAAGATCCAAATAAAAAAGAAACATAAACTTTAAATCCTACATTATTAATAAAATATATTTGTAAATAAACTAACCAGTTCTCAGGCAAATGAACAACAGAGGGTAGAAGATCTGCAACTTGATCGCCACTGTAGACAACAAACTCCCTATAAAAAAATAATAAAATAAATTATCAAAACATAAAATCATGTATCTAGTATTAAAATAAACTTAAGATCTCTCATATGCTAACTTACATCTTTGATCTGGATGGCCTGTCGCCGGAGCAAAGGTATCTCCGGCCGGACGGTGATAATCTCCGGCGAGCTACGGAGCTTGAAAGTGACAACCCAGCGGCTGCGGTTGCGGTTGCGGCGGTGGCAGTGGTGGTGGTGGAGATGAGATCAAATCTTTGACATGAAAGCTTATGAAGGCTATCCAAACCACAACTCATGAAAGATGTTGTTGCCATTAAATCTGAATAAGCCTTCAATGTGTTTGAGTATTTGTAAATATGGATACTACTTCAGATGAATGAAGATGAAGATCTGAAAGTATGGAGACAAGATCACCGGTAATCAATGATTTCTACACATATTATAAAGAATGCAAGTGCTTTGGGTTTTTTATTTAATTTATAGATTAGTCTCCTTTTTCAACATCTACACTTTAAAATTCAATATAAGATAAAGTAATTTTTGTTATGTTAAAAGCGAAGAAAACAAAAATCATGTTATAGATACACAGTTGGCTTTGACATGCATGCATCATTGCATCTTAATAAAATATTTGGATTTATTTGCAATATAAATAAGAGATGGAGAGAAAATTTAAAAGACATAGAGAAGAGGTATTAATTAAATTTTGGTGTATCAAGTGTGTGAATAAATATTCTCAAATATTTTATCACCAACTCAAATACTACAACCAGGGCTGTTCACGAATCGAACCGAACCGAACCGAATGCAGTTCGCTCGAACTCGGTTCGGTTTCAAACCGAGCGGCTCGGTTCGATTCGAATTTACATATTCGAGCGCAAACTTCATGCTCGAACTCGGTTCGGTTTTAACCGAGCGTTCGGTTTTGCTCGGTTTCGTGTTACAATTTAAAACAAAAGTAATAATTCATTTAAGTTTCAGTGTTCAAGTTCCAACCCAAAGTCAACAAAGAAACAAATAAAACATACAAAACAAGTTCAATAAAATAGAAATATTACTGTATAAAATCAAGCTAAATATAACCAAATAACCAATCAACAAACTAGAATTAAACTAAACAAGCTAAACTTAATCAGTCTTCTACAAATGTTCTTTAAGAACCAAATCATCAAAGAAATGTTCATCATCTTTTTGCAATTGTTCTGTAAATACATCTTATATGCCTAAAAAAAGCATATCTAACCTCTTCTATCACTAAAAGAAACAAATCTAACCTCAAAATACCTCGATTAGGAACAAGGTCGGGAAATGCAGGTCGGAGGCAGCAGAAGTCGATTAGGAACAAGCAGGTTCAGAGAAATGCAGGACCGGTCGCAGATGCAGCGGTGTCGGGGTCGCGGTGCAGCAGAATCGATGAGCTATTCCGTTTTGCAATTGAGCAAGGTCCGCTCGTAGGGGTGTCGATGGCTGTTCCAGTTCGCAGCCTAGCAGGGGTGGCGCCGGTGGATGGAGGCCGCAGGGGGCAACCGACTGAGGCTTGTGGGTATAGGGCTGGAGGGTGGATTCAGGAATGTCTAGAGGCTGTTGTATTATTGTAACTTGTGACTTTGTGAGGTTTGTTTTGATGTATTAGAGAAGTAGGAATTTTAGGGTTGTAAGTTGTTTGACTTTTTGACAAAAAAATTAAAATATTTGTAATTGATAAATAACTAAATAAAATAATAAATTAACATATATATAATATATAAAAACTAAACTAAAAAATAATTCGAGCGAAACCGAGCGAGCGACTAGCGAGCGACGAGCGAGCATACCTTTGCTCGTGCTCGGTTTGTTTTGAAACCGAACCGAGCCGCTCGGTTCATTTACAACCGAGTGGAAAATCGAACGAGCAAAATTCCGAGCTTTTTTCGAACGAGTTCGAGCGAGTTTCGAGCGTTGAGCTATTGAACAGCCCTAACTCCAACTAATAATATATTATCCATTCCTTACTTTTATAGCAACCGATTACCTTTGATGAAGATACCGTCGTATGTTATACTTGTTAGGTATCGTAGATTTAATTTACTAAATTTGAGTTACTAAAAATAAAAACTTTTATCAAAATGAGCGGGAACGTTTAATCACATTAATCTTATTTATGAAATAGGGGATTAGGTTTCCCTAATTCCCTATTTTATGTAAAACAATTTTACACTTTTATTTATCGTTTGGTCCTCGGTTTAAAACATTATAAAACCTCCGACAATTAACATTTAATTATGAAACACTTGTGGTTACTAATTAACTTCTAATTAGGTAAACATTTTAAATCATTAAAGGTTTACTTAATGAACCATTATTAACAAACGTTTAACCCCTTTTATTAACTATTTCAATAAATAATTAATCACCATTAATCAAATCATGGTTTGTGAATCACAATGTATAACCATTGCATGTTATTACTTTATTGTTTTCCAAGGTGTAACTCTTTGGATCATACATCGATAGCAACGTTGATAATATCGATGATTGAACATCTAGTTCCAACATACTCTCACTTGGACAATTCATCGACTAATTTGCCTCAACGTAGACAGTGATAGACGCCTAGTTGCATGTCATTGCATCTAGCAAGGTATAACGTTTTTTAGCTTCAACTTCCTTTTGTTGCAGTAACTCCTTACTTAATCAGGTACTATAGTCATGGTAACCTTATTAGTTTATCCTTTCTATATTAGGCATTTGTTGAACATCAAACATGGATCATATTTCATTCTATTATTTTTTAACTATTCTAATTTTCATTTCCAATTTGAAGTGGTCAAGCAAACTACTCTTAGTTTGAGCATGGCCACGCGTTTAACACCTGTTCAAATCAACGAGGGTGCCGGAGTATCCAACTCCTATTTTCACTAGGAGCACAAAATTCCTTTAAATGCATACAATGCCTACTTAACTACGCATGTATTCACAACTATTACCCTTATAACTATTTTTTACAGAATAGGTTACATAAGATCAAAGAACAACCTTTAGTTAAAGTATGTGCTTGGTTCGAAGGATAGATAGATCATACCTTGTTTAAATATTCTTATCACTTAGATAATTGTTAGAGCCCGTAGAAGATTAACATTTGTCTTTTAATTTTTGTCATATTAGGGACTTGTTTTGTAAATATATGTTCCTTGTTTCTTTTAATAGTATAAATAGGATATTTTATGTATTATGTAAAAAAAAAAGAAAAAAAAGTAGGGGGAAGTGAACCACTGTAATTCACCCATAGACTTTATATCCACAGCTTTTGCTATCAATAAGATCTATGAATTTTTAAAGTAATTGCCTGTGTTTTGATTTCTTCGTGTTTGAATTGATCATTACATTACAATATCATCACAGATCGATCCATTTGAACCTGTCAAATGGTATCAGAGCTTTCGGTTCTGTGATCAGAGCTTATTATCGGCATGATTGAGCTCTTTGAATCACTTGAAATCTGTGTTTATTGCATTTTGATCGATTAATTGATGTTTTTAGTTGTGTTTCAACCATAGAAACATGAATTGAATCACAACTTGGTATTTAATCCATTCAAATCTAAGTATTGATCAGATTTGTGTATGAAAAGGTGTTCTTCATCTTCGGACCTTAATTCAATCAGAAAACAGATTTGTTGTTGTTGTTTGATCAAAATGATGATTGATGATTGTTAATCAATCTATTTACTACCTAATTGAAAGTTTTTAGATCAATTGAACAAGTTTTGAAGAATTTGATAAGATCTGGTTCTGTTGAAGATGATGAATTAGGCGCTTGTTGTGTGAAAAACTTCTAAAATTTTGCTAAGTGTTCAGACGCTTTACAACTATTTAGGCGTTATATTACTTTTGAGGCATTTTCAGAGTAGGCGTTTTTCAACTGTTTGGACGTATTGTGACTGTGGACTACTGAAACTTTAAGCAATTCTAGGCGTTCGGAGATTGTTTGGGCGTTTTAGGTTAAAATCAGAAATTTAACCAAGTACCACAAGCATTTCTTCACTGTTTGGGCGTTTGAAAACTGTTCAGACGCATCATCATGCAGGCGTTTTAGAATTCAACTAAGGCATTCTCTTAGGCGTTTCTTGTTCAAAGTTAGGCGTTTCAGAAGCATCAGGCGCATCAGTATTCAGACTTTTCATTAAACACTTAGAAATTTTCAAAAACTAAAATCCAAAAATATTTTCATTTCATAGTTTCATTTTAAATTTTAAAAACAACAAAAACAAGTCATTTTCATTAATTCAAAATACAAAATAGTTAAGTTTGAAGATTCAGAGAACAGGGTTCCCAAGCTAAAAAATAGAGCTGATTTCAATAGAGAAAGGACCACATATCCCAATTACATCCGATGGTCCTGACAAAGGATTTTTTATACAAAAGACTCTCAATAACCTTATCCAGAGGATGGTCTGCAAGGTGATGACTTAAAGAAGATTAAGAATGACATCAAAGCTTACTCACTGATGTGCAAGGGGTTACCATTGGAAGTCTTGACTAGACTTTAAGGTTATCAAACTAGTTACACCATGTACAGAGCTTTGAAGATTATTTGTGAAGGTGGTAAAGAGATACAAGATCTCAAAAAGCAGAAAGTTGTTAGAGATGAGTTCTAGATCCCCTCCTTTACATGTTTTTTAGTTGTTTTGGGCTGTTATGTATATCAAACTTTTGTTTTATGAAACATACTATGGTTTTCCATGAAAGTACAACTGTTTATGAAAGATGTATGTTTTAAAAGATTTATATGATGTTGTGTGTAGTTGTTTGTCATGTTTTAAGTGTGTAACTGGTAGATCCATGCTAAGAATATGTTTAGAAATGATGTTTGGGGACTAGAAGCTGCATAAGATAAATCACAGGTGTTGGACTTGGTGTCCGTTGTGGGCACTTGAGCATGAATAAGGTGTCCGTTGTGGACACTTAGACGCTTAGAATGTTTTAGTCATCCGCTGTGAACAAACTTAGTGTGTTTCATTCATCTGCTATGGACTTGGGTCAAGTGTGATAAATCTTCCGAAGCCAAGAAGAAATCTTCCAAAGCCAAGGAGAAATCTTCCGAAGCTTAAGAAGAAATCTTCTAAAGCCAAGGAGAAATATTCCGAAGCCAAGGAAGAAATCCTCCTAAGCTTAAGAAAAAATCTTCTGAAGCCAAGGAGAAATTTTCCAAAGCCAAGAAGAAATCTTCCGAAGCCAAGGAGAAATATTCCAAAGCTTAAGAAGAAATCTTTCGAAGCCAAGGAGAAATCTTCCGAAGGTTAAATGAAGTCTTTCAAAGCTTCAAGGTTGTGCTAAGTGTCTTGTTTTGGTGCTGTGAACTCTTCGGCTTATTCTGGATTTTGGGGGATAGAATTAAGTGCTAAGTACTAAAGCTTTATGGGGGTTTACGCTTGTTAATGTTGTTTGCTTGTGGGCTGTTGTTATGAATTATGTTTATGTTATGTATTATGATGTGACTTTACATGGTGTGATATGTTCATGTATGTAAAGTATTATGTAATGAAAGCAAAAGATAAAGATAATGAAAGTGGAATGTAATGAATGAATGAATGTCTTTCAAGCAACTTGAATGGAGGTTCACAACTCATGAGGGGTTGTTAGCTCAACTGTGTGCGGTTTAGCTAACCCATGAGGATGCACACAGGGGGTCAGTCTTTGTGACTGATCAAAACGTATGAAACGGGTTCCTTGTCGCTTGACCCCAAGACGGTAGTGCTTCATGCAAAATGATGGGGCGTAGCATATGGTAGGATCTAGATAGAAGTGAAAGATATTAATGAAAGAAAGTACGAAATGAACAAAACAAATGATGATGATAGTTAATAATGATGTTATCAAGATATATGTATGATGTGTGATCACGTATGAAAGTTATGGAAATGTTTTAAATAACAGTAAAGTATTTTATTATACAAAATAGAACTCACTCAGTATCATTGACTTTTTATATGCATATCAGTTGGCAGGTAATTGATGGTGCTGAGGAGGTGCAGGCATGGATGCATAAGCTACTGGGAATGATTTGAGTCTGGCATCCTTATTTTTATGAATGCTATTGTATTAATAACATTTTGGGATGTAAATTAAATGATATAACAATTTGACATGTTTTTAATTATCAATGAAAAGTTATATTTCCGCTTCAAAATGATGTGTTTAAATATTTTATGTGATGATCAACTAACTGTAAGCATCCTGGGAACGGGGCCTTATATAGATCCTATTATTTAATATGTGTAAGTTCATACCTTGCTTGAGTTCCATAACTTTCTCTATCTAGAACATGAACTTTCTCTCTCTAGCAGCTTCTCTTCATAAAAACAAGGTGCATGGGGCGGTCACCTCCCCTTTTTATAGGGGTTTAGAGTGTTAACTTTTCAATTTTTCAAACTTAAGACCTTATATTATTAAAACATCAAACTCTTTTCCCTTTCTTTATTATTTTGAACTGCACATATTTCAGGGTGTTACAAGTGTATCCCCTTTATTTAGGTTTCATCCTTGAAACCTGTCATTTGTTGAATAATTGAGGACACAAAAGTCTCATTTCCTCCTCGGGTTCCCATGTCATTTTAGATCCCTTATAATGTCTTCACTGGATTTTAACTAACTTGATTGCATTGTTCCTCTGTTTCTTTTCGTTGGTGTCCAATATGACTATTAGTTCCTTAACATAGTTTAGTTTATTGTCTAATTCGATATAACCAAGTGGTACATGAGCATCTTCTTCCGCTAGATATTTCCATAGATATGACACATGAAAAGTAGGATGAATCCCACTTTGAAAGGTCCTATATGCCGAGAACTTAGTTTCCCCACTTTTTAAAATGTATAAATCCTTCCCATGGTGAAACTTTTAGCATAACCCTATCACTAATATTGAATTCTATGGGTCTACATCGTTTGTCTGCATAAGACTTTTGTCTTTCTTTGGTGGCTTTTATGAAAGCTGTGATCTTTATTTGCTTTTCTGTTGTGGCTTCCACCAATTTCGGACCTTCCAATTTCATTTCACCGATTTCATTCTAACATATATGCATCCTACACCTTCTTAAGTACAACATCTCATAAGGGGACATTCTAGTGCTTGCATGATAACTATTATCGTAAGAGAACTCCACAAGTGGCAAGTGGTTATTCAATTACACCCAAAATCCTTGTTCCATGCACACTACATATCTTATACTGTTTTATTTTTTTTCTCTAACTACTCGTCAGTTTTTGGATGGTAGACAATGCTAATGTGTAATCTGGTTACCATTGTATCATGAAACCTCTTACAAAATATTGATGTGAAATGGGTATCTATCCAAGTTATAGAGATAGGTACTGATGTGGGTGTGTTGGAATGGTATTTCTGTTAGGTTTTCACAAGTTTATCAGAGTCATTTTATCCTTATAAAATGAAAACACAGCGGAAATGGTATGAAAAACTTGTTACAGTTAATATATATAAACCAATTTATATATCTGTTTAAAACTCGTAATGGATCGTTATATGAAAAACCATGCTTACAGAAAACCATAGGGTGTTTAGAAATCTACCTCTCGAATGGGACAGATGAAGAAGATATTTGATCGACAGCTTTCAAAGCAAGAAACCTCAAGCTTGTCTACCCCAAGCTTCCAACAATACACCAGGTTGCTAGGATTTTCTTTACTTGAATCGATTTCTGTTCTTGGTTTTCCTCGACTGATCGAGAGAAAAGCTACAGTAGCACCAATTGGACCATTGTGTGTGTTGTAAGTTATCAGAGAGAGTGGTTGAATGCAATCATATATTGCACGACCTATGAAACTGAATTTCAGAGTGAGAGAAAGTGGGCGTGACCCATCCCTTTAACCCATCCGCATTTCTCTAATATTCATCCGCATTAGTAAAAGCGGATGAACAAACTCTAACCGCATTTGTAAATGTGGAAGAAGAAACTTCATCCGCATTTGCCAAATGTACATCCGTATTTGTAAATGCGGACGAACAGTTCATCAGCATTTCCCAAATGCACATCTGCATTAGTAAATATGGATGATCAGTTTCATTAGCATTTCCTTAAATGCTCATCTGCATTAGCAAATACGGATGAACAAATTCCTTCAGCATTTCCACAAATGAACATCCGCGTTTGTAAATACGGATGAGGAACATTCATCCGCATTTACTCAGTAACACATCCGCATTAGTAAATGCGGATGAGTAACAAAGAAATGCGGACAAGAAAAAAGACTTGTATTGTTTGTTTAACCATTTGAATAACAATACAAAGTACTCTCTCTCTAGAATAAATTATCCATATATTTTATTCATAACACTAGTGCAAATATTTAGAAACCCAATTTCTAAATACTTCAAGTGCCAATATTTACTTACATGATCACATCATAAAATAAATATTGTAGGTGTTTGTCTAGCTTGTTATTAGGTATGCCCCGAATTGGATAATAACGTACTAGCCACATCAATTCAATATGTGTCTTGGGCAGACTGTTCCCAACAATTTCAAGTGTTTAAATGTTAAATATTAAGTATGATTATTTTTTTTATGCTTTTAATTGTGTTAAATAGGTTAACTAGGAGTTGGAAGTGATATTGTAGGTAAAATGATCAACTTGGAAGCTTACATCGGGAAACAAGGCATTGAATGGGTCAAGAAACAGATATTCAAAGTGCACAAAAAGGCTCCCACCTTAGCCTACTGTAGCTACCGTAATAAAACGCAGAATGAAATCACTCATGGATTAACAATAGAATAAGAAGATGAACAAGAACAATAAATGTAAATATAATTCTCTATATATTGCTCTCTGAAATATTTATTACATAAGTGTTAAATTTCAGGATACTAAACAAAAAACACTAAGCAACATATATTTACTAAACCAAAAGGTCTTGCGCAAGAACTATTTTCTCGCATGGATCAAAGTTCTCGTGCAACTATGATCTTCAAAATCTTCTTTTGATTTCCTAACGCTTTAGGTTCAATCCCCATTATCTCCCCCTAGGCTCGGTGAATCAAATATTCAAAAGTCTACGTCTGCAACTTTGTAACTGCCCCTATAAGTGTACATCTTGTTGTTTAGGGCCTTTTTGATCAACCAACCAAATTGAGCTGCTAGAAAATGAACAGATTCATCAGCTTCAATTGGACAAGCCTGAAGCCTAATCAAATCTTCTCTTCTGAATTTGAGCAAGTCAAGAGGGTCGATGATACAGTACTCTTTGTTAATACATTAGATCACAACATGCCTAGTGTTTTTCTCACAAACCCACCTCATTAGTTTTTACAAACTATTAATTGGTATAGGGGTGTGAATTGGAATCTTTCTAGCATATCTAGGATGCTTATACAATCTGATCTTCATTGGCTTATTTGAATTTGGATCTATGTGTTTCTCATCTTTAATGACTTTAGAATTAGCTGTTTTGAAGTCTTTGAAGTTGGATTTGCTTTGCCTACAAATTATGTTCCTTATCTAGTTAGCTTTCCCATAATTTCTTGTATTGATAAATAGCACAAGTCCCATAGCATAAAGACCACGCTCTCAAAGTATGAGAATCATGTTCACAACATACATTTTCTTCACTCCATTGTAAGCTAAACTCATAACTGGCTCTGAATTTCCATACTGAGTAAACAATTTGGAATGTCTTAGTGTATGCACATAAGCCGGAGGTGGAGGAGCAAGCACTATATAAATTCCTACCTGACGTAAATCAATCTTTCCCGTCATGTAGTTAGTTTCAAATTTTTGATGCTCAAATCCATTTAGTGGCAATCTCTCCCTCTTCCAATAGAATATCTGAGAATAAGTTCTTCAGACTATTGCCAAATATGTCAGTATAATCAATCGGCTCGTCTTAATCATCAAACGAACCCATATCCTCATCAAATTCCTCAGCCAAAATTAGTTGTTGGAAAGTGTAAAATTCTTTCTGATACATCTCCTCAGTGGTTGGATCTAAGGGTTTTTAACCCTCTGGATCATCAGTCCTTGGTCCGGAGATATTGTCGGAACCTGACTCACAAAGAGGACCCGTAGTTGAGACCATATCTCCTCCTTCATCATCATGTCCATCATCTTTCTTCTTTCCATTGTTATCCTTGTCATCATCATCACCGCCACCATCATTATAATCTTTATCATCATGATCATCACTAAACTCATAATCAAGTTTGTATAATCCATCATCATCATCATCTTCTTGAGTATGTTGAATAACATGCTTAGGTGTAACAATAACTTCACCAATCTCATGAACCATAGGTTGATCTTCAGTAGCTTCTTCATTCAAAGTCATATTTGGATCTAGATAAACCTCAGTGGTCTCTGTTATTTGAGTAGTAACAATAGGATCAACAACCGGACCAGGATCAGCAAACTGTTATCCATTAGACTCTCCAACTTCAGTAGATCTGCTTTAACTAGACTGATCAGATGTAAATGAAAATCTGGAAGTGAGGTGTTTGATGTTGTTCTCTAAGATCTAAACATAGCTGAATAAGAATTGTTGTTGATGTTCAAGACTCTTAATCTTCTCATCCTTCTTTTGATTCAAAGCATGTAAATTATATATCTGTTGAGTTTTTTCAAACATCTCCCACTCTAATACTTGAACTCTCTGTTCTAGTGTAAAAGATGTTGATGAACTTGGAGATGTTCCTGAAATATGTCTTTGCTCTGGTGGAGTGTTGAGAAAATCATCCATACCAGATGTATCATCATCACCTTGACCTCTTGGAGGTATACTTAGAACATCACCTGTTATGGGCCTATGTGTTTCTGTTATCATAGTAGCATCTGTAACAATAACAGGTGTCTCTATCAGGTGACACAGTGGTCATCGGGGTCCGACGTCTTCTAATCACACCACCTCGTCCTCTACCCCTACCACGTGTACTTGTATAAGGATCAGCTCTCCTTCTTGCCATCATTTTCTTCCTATTCTTTGTAGCTGGAGAATCTTCAGGTACAAAGACAGTGTTAGTATCCTCAGCAGTACGTTTGGTTGGTGTAACCGACACTCTGGGTATTTCTTGAAGCACATATGGAACTTGAATGAGTAGAACTTCCTGGAGCATCATCAGGAGTTCGGGAAGTTGAACCAATTGGTTCAGAATGATGTGATTGTTCTGTGGTTTGTTGCTGTGCTTGCTGAACATTGTGCTGGAAATCATCTATGAACCTGCTAATTTTGGTAAAATGGTCTCCTTTCCAAGCATTTCCCCATGAACCCATCAGATAAGTGAATATGTCTTTCTTCATGATCATGAATGAATTAGTAGTAGACTCGGGAAATAGCTAACTGAGGATGAACAGCATTATCGATCATCTTAATAAATCTAGGATACATAATGAACATCTTTCCAGTAGATGCAATCATATTCTTCTGCATCTCGAAAAATATAGCTTTGGATAAGCTGTACGGTAAGTCATCGACTAAAGAAACCAGCAGTTATTCAAAAACTTCACTAAGGCTATCAAGGCCTGCCTTCAAGTTGCTTAAACAATAAACTACGAAATGAAATAAGAACTTCCAGAAAGGTGGAAGGTGCTTCTTCTCTAAAGATGGATATCGATGATCATATAAGGTAAGTCATCGACTAAAAAACCAGTAGTGATCTGAAAACTTCACTAAGGCTATCAAGGCCTGCCCTCAAGTTGCTCAAACAATATACTACGACATGAAATAAGAACTTCCAGAATGGTGGAATATGCTTCTTCTCTAAAGAATGATATCGATGATCATATCCCATTCTCTGGAAACATTCTCTAGCAACATCATCATCAATCTTTACTGGAGCATTAGGTTGATCTTCCAGCAGTAGTACACTGTTAATGATCCAGTACTGATCACAATCCTCTTTCCTTTAACTGTAGCAACTTTACATTACTCTCCTTCGGCATCTCTTTCATTTGCAGCTGATATCCCAAAGTCTTCAGTCCTTCTATCGGTGATTGAAATATAGCCTTATCATCTGACACATCCCTGAGATAAGCTATAACATTATAGTTTTTAATAAAAACCATTGATCTAGCCATCTACAAACAAAGTAAGCCTTTTAATCAGTCACAAATTTCAAGAATATCTGACTTAGAAAATTTCAAGTTATCGCACGATAAGTAAAACATTTTGCATGAGAGTTGTTTTCAAACAAACTTAAATTTTCGCACGACAACTTACTTATCGCTTGGCATAGTTTTGACCAAACTTAACTATTCATGCGACTGGTCAAAGATGCTCATATGATTAGTTTCAAGCGAATACAAAAGTTTTCGTGTTTGTTCATTTTCCCAATAAGTTTTCACGTGCGATAACCTCAAAATCCATTTTCAAAATCAATTCATTACAATGATCTTTAACCATTAACACTTGTTGTATTAGTGTTGATTAGGTGTTTATTAAATGAAATCATAATTAATTTTATTAGACATTAAGTTTATTTGAGTTTGGAGTTTTGGTTAAGATTCTAATCCATTTAAATCTGTCTTTCAATCACCAATATACCTTTTTTAAAGTCTTAGTAAACAATAATCAAACACAATGAACACTATAATTAGGCGAATCAAGGCAATACTTAGAAAAATTTGAGAGTGAATCAGATTAGTTGTGCAACGGGAATAGTCATCTATTGGCACAAATGTTGTATTTAATCGAGTCTGACTTCTCGTGCGAGAAGTTAGAATTCGCATCAACTTTAATTCTTCAAAAAGTTCAAATTTCTCATATTTAAACTCTATTTTGTTATTTTGACTTTTATGTTTATCCAAGTGTTGAATTTAAACCAGATACCTTCATTTTATGAAACACAATTTTGTAATACAATTCAGATAAAATCTTTTTGTCATTAAACTTTGAAATCAGAAAGCAAACAACTTCTTCTAAACATAACTTAACTTTTTGTGAATTTTAAATTTTACGATCATATTTCTTTGAAATCAATTATTAACATGTCACTACCTCAAAATCCACCGGCGGCGTTCTACCACGAGATGCATGACAAATCAGGATCTCAAACACACTTATATCAAACCACACTATATGCATTTTAAAATAAGCGTTTGACCTTAAATCAGAGTATAACACAGTTCTAAATGTAATCAATGCAGAAGCATAAACGTTTATAAAACCATAGGTAATAAATGCGCAAAACAAGGCACCCAATGAAAAAAAAAAGTAAATGTAAATGAATTTGTTTTCAAACAGTATAGATGACGCATGAACTTCAGATGGGCAACCCTAGCCTTAAGCGTGCCAGCAACCTGAGAAGACATGCTAAAGTGTGTCAACATAAGGTTGGTGAGCCCACAAGTTTAAAACAGTAAATATACTTAAGAATTTTCCTGGTAAAAGTAAACAAAGGTATACCATAGGTAGCTAGCCTATATATCAAGTTACTTAGCATTCTGAACCGAACCTGACTGTTTGTGAGTATGCTTTGCCTTCCGCTATGTCTTATCATAGAAAAATGGCAAGTCTCTAGGTCAATTAAACACCCATTTGACCTCTAGTCGAGTTAGCGCGACTAATGCAGGTGGGGTTTGTCAAACCCAGTAGTACTACCCAAAATTACCTTGCTATCCGGTTATTATCGGTTCGAGTGTGTAAGGACTTGCGTGATATTGTTTGCACTACAGTAACAAGCGATATACTAATAATACAAAAATCACATAAAAATAGTTTACATGCTTCTCCCCCAAAAAGGAAAGTAACTAAAAGTGGTGCCGCGAAGACTCACCTTATATGCGTAGGAAAACATGAAGCATAAAAGGAAAAAGCTAATTGTTACCTAAAAAATATATGTCCATGAGTAAGTGTACATAATGGTCAAGATGAACCCTGTTGTATCCTAAAAAACGTAACTGTTAGCGTGTTCAAGAAATGTTTGACAAGTTTAACCAAGTTGAGTTTTGTTCAACCAAAGTTGACCGGACTGACCTGACGACCTGTTGGTGACTCAAGTAAAAAAACATGTTTAGTCATGCTCAAATAGCTCAAATAATGATTCACATAAAGTTTCATGTCAGAAATCTATTTTAGAAAGTTTCTATTTTTGGAAGTATGATGTCGTTACACATATGTAATCCATTTCAAGATTACAAAGCATATCACAACAAACATCTAAAACATACATGTAACACATCCAAAATTCATCCATAACATGTTAACATAACCTAGAACTTTATCATGCCCAAAGTTTCCTAAATTTAAAACGGAAGAACACGAGTTGCACAAATTTCATCCAAAGTCTCTTAAGATGCTCCTATGATCATTCCAACATCATTCACATCATCATATCATGTTCTACACATATCATATTCAACATATAACACATCGAGTCACAAAATTTTCCATAAATAGCAAGCATGTTCATACTATGTGTTTTTCACCATTTGATTATTCCCAATCCATTCTTATTCCCTAAACATCAAATAACAATTATCACATCTCATCACACATGCGTAAATCATCATCAATAAACTAACTTACCCAAAAAGTTTCCTATAATGGAAAGTATCCGAAAACCGAGTCAAAATCAAAAGTTCAAAACATGACTTTTCATCCATTAGCATCAACTAACAACCTTGAACCATTAATCCAATCCAATTTCATTTAAATCATGCAATTTTTACAAAAGCCTCAAATTAAAGTTTCCATTATAAGTAAGTCCCGAGTTTTGATCAAAACAACACAATTTCATAAAAACAATCCGTACAAACATCATTATATTGAATACTAACACATAATCAATCATCGATTTCAACCAATTTCAAGTTTTGATTCGAGTTTTGATATCTAGGGTTCATGTTCATCATGATAATCAAATGATATGAAATCTAACATTAAACTTACTTGTAATGATGCATAGATTTATGCTAACACATTTTTGATGCAAGAACAATTCATAATCATCATCAACTGCAAGTAAGAATCAAGAGTGTGTGTGTATTCTAGAGTGTGTGTTTCGAAAATAGAGAGGGGTGGGGAGATGGGGGTGGACAAATTAGGGTAAAGGGGTGGGGGTTTGGGTTTTAATCTTCTTTTTTTACAAGAAAGGCCCTCGTCTTTTATAAAAATCGTTTTAACGTTACGCAATTGTAGAAACGTGGGTGGTTTTTCTTGGAGGCTGATTCGGTACCGCGTGGTGTGTCTTTCTCTCGTATGTATTACAACATTGATGAATGAGAAAGACATTTTTTTATTCTCTAAAATTTTATCTATGTGTTTAGAGATTGTTTTTCCATTGCTATCCTAGATTGTGGCAAAATTAGAAGGTGATCTTGGAGGCTGATTCGGTACCGCGTGGTGTGTCTGTGTCGTGGATATCGGATTAGATTAGCCCAGTGAATACGTTTGAGTGGTGTGACTGTATTTCGGATAAAATTCGTTGCAGAATTTGATTTCAATTTTAGGTTTAAATTGAGCCATCAATAAGCTTCTCGCCATTATTTGTTATCAGAGCTATGGCTACCCGAAAAGCTACTAAATTGGCGAAAGCTGTTGAGAGCCTTGAGGCTGAGAAAAAGGTGATGGCTAAACAGATAAAGACTATGCAAGAACAGATCCTTTAACTTTCTATTAACCTTCGGGATAAAGATGACGATAAAACCCGTGGATCAGTAGTCTACGAAAAAGGATCTGGAATGTGGCACTCCAACAACATTAAGGTTGAAATTCCTGAGTATGATGGGAAGATCGACCCAGACTAGTTTGTAGAGTGGTTGCGAATAGTGGAATTACAATACAAAGAAACGACTAAAGAGAACATAGTAAAAATCGTGGCCATAAAACTGAGGAAGTATGAGTCAACTTGGCGGGTGAACACATGTACCAAACGTGAGCGCTTGGGTAAGAAGAAGGTGAAGGATTGGCCAAAGATGAAGCATTTGATGAAGCAAAAACTTCTACCCTCATATTACATCCAGGCAAGTTTTCTCAATTGCATCATCTCAAACATAACCAACGACCCACAGAAGAATATTCTCGGGATTTCGTGTACTTACTTATGAAGTGTGATCTTTCAAAGGATGACCCACAGACTTTGGTTTAGTATTTGGGTGGACTAGATACCCGTGTTGCTAATGTTGTGGAGTTATATCCATACTCAACCCTAGATGATTTAATCCTGTTGGCTCACAAGGTAGATAATCAGCAAAGAAACAAGGGTAAATTTGAGGCTGGACAAACATTTACCAAAAACCCAACCCAATCTAAAACAACCCCAACCAACAAAATTTCCAATGTATCTAAAAACTTAACGACCCAGGTTCGAGTCCCACGAAGGTGTTTCTGATGTCAAGGACTGGGGCACATCGCTTCTGAATGTCCAAACAAGAAGATGATTAGTTTAGCTGAGTATGACGAGGTAGACAACTCTTACGCGGTTGACCTGTCTTTAGGGTTGGTGGTAATTGCAAATTATGTTGAACAAGAAGTTGTGGGGCCTGATGAAGGGGTTAGTCTTGTTGTTCATCAAACACTCAGCAGTACTTTTGATCGGGCAGAAAACCTCCAGCGAGAAGCTTTTTTTCCTACCCGATGTACCATTGCTCAAAAGGTTTGCGTAGTGGTTATTGATGGTGGCAGTTGAACAAACATGGCTTCACAAACCTTTGTCTCCAAGTTGAATTTAATCACCAAACCCTATCCTTCACCATATGTGATTCAATGGTTAAACCAAGGTAAGGGAATGCATGTATCTCATTGATTTCTTTTGTCTCTTAGTATTGGCAGATCGTATGAGGACAAGATTGTGTGTGATGTCATTCCTATGGATGCTTGCCATGTACTCTTAGGCAGTCCTTGTTTGTTTTATCGCCGGGTGATGCATGACAGCTATAAAAAAACCTACTCTTTCAACTACAATGATCTAAGAATCGTACTCACCCCAATGTCTCCAGCCACCACTTCCACTAAACACCTCCAACCTTTGAGTACTCTGTTAAAGGTTGAACAACTAGAGTATTATTCTATCATAGATTTTATTCTTATAGGTCTTGATGAAACTGAATCTAACCCACCAGCCACCCCTCACCTCCGTATCCAGCCTTTACTACAATCTTATAACCATGTATTCCCTGCCAAATTGCTTCTGGCTTACCACCCATACGCACCATTCAGCACAAGATCAACCTTATTCCCAAGTTGGTACTACCTAACAAACCCGTTTTTCATTCCGATCCCCAAGAAATAGAAGAGATGAGGAAACAAGTCGATGAATTGCTGCAGAAGGGTCTCGTACGCGAGTCACTTAGTCCAAGTGTAGTTCCCACTATACTTGTGCCCAAAAAGAATGGAGCATGGCGAATGTGTATGGATAGTAGGTCAATTAATAAGATCACTATTAAGTACCATTTTCCAATTCCCCAGTGGAATGACCTGTTGGATGAGCTTTATGGTGCTACTGTGTTTTCTAAAGTTGATTTAAGGAGTGGTTATCATCAGATCAGAATATATGAAGGGGATGAGTGGAAGACAGCTTTCAAAACAAAAGAAGGTTTATATGAATGGCTCGTCATGCCATTTGGGTTATCAAACGCACAGAGTACTTTCATGCGTTTGATGAACCAGGTCTTGAAACCTTTTTTAGGCAAGTTTGTTGTTGTTTATTTTGACGACATCCTTGTTTCCAGCAGAACCGAACATGATCACCAATCCCACCTTTGGCAACTATTTGAGGTGTTAGATTAGGAGAAGCTCTATGGGAATTTAGAAAAACGTGAGCTTTTCACTAATCAGGTTACCTTTCTTGGTTATTTAGTTTCTGCAAAGGGTATTCAGGTGGATGAAAGAAACGTTCAAGCTATTCAAGATTGGCCAGTTCCCCGATCTATTCACAGGTTAGATGCTTTCATGGTTTAGCTTCCTTTTATCAGCGTTTTGTGAAGATTTTCAGCACTCTTGTGGCCCTCATGACTGGAATTACCAAGTTAAAACAGTTCGCATGGAACCCGCAAGCGCAAGCTACATTTGAGGAGCTCAAGAAATAGTTATCTTCAACCCCGGTCTTGGCCCTTCTGTGTTTTGATGAAGTCTTTGAGGTCGAATGTGATGCTTTAGGAGTGGGAATTGCGGTTATTCTGTCCTAATTGGGCCGACCGATTACCTATTTTAGCGAGAAACATAATGAAGCAAAGCGGCGTTACTCGACTTATGACAAAGAATTTTATGCTATTGTCCGGGCTTTGGATCATTGGCAGCGCTATTTGATTTCTAAGGAGTTCATACTACATTCTGATCATGAGGCACTCATATATATTCAAGGGCAACATAAGTTACAATCATGACACGCTAAGTGGGTGGAGTATTTACAAGCATTTAACTTCACCATTAAGCATAACTCAGGAAAACTGAACAAGGGGGCTGATGCTTTATCATGCAAATATGCTTTGGTTAATTTACTACAACCAAAAGTTATTGGGCTCCAACTACTTCCACAGAACTACTCCTCTGATCCTAATTTTGGAGAACTATTTTCTACCTGTCAAACTCATGCTACGGGTGAATATCATCTCCATAATGACTATCTTTTCATAAAACACTAGTTATGTATTCCCAAGTATAGCATTCGAATGATGTTGATCAAAGAAACTCATGAAGGTGGATTAGTAGGGCACTTGGGTATTGATAAACTCTCACCATGTTACAGAATCATTTTTTTGGACTAAGATGGGTCGTGACGTGGAGCATTATGTCCGGCGCTATTTGCCTTGTCACAGAGCCAAATGTAACTTGTTACCATATGGCCTATACATGCCATTACCAGTACCTGTTGCCCCGTGGGAAGACATTAGCCTTGATTTCATCATCGGTTTACCCTGAACACAGCGCCGGAAAGACTCTATTATGGTGGTGGTTGACCGTTTTTCTAAAATGGCTCATTTAATTGCTTGTCATACCACCTATGATGCTATTCAAGTGGCTAATCTATACTTTAAAGAAATTGTTTGAATCCATGGAATTCCACGTCCAATGGTCAGTGATCAGGATTTCAAGTTTCTTAGTCATTGTTGGTTAACGTTATGGAGGAAAATGGGTACTATGCTCAAATTTAGTACTTCCAGTCACCCTCAAACCGATGGGCAGACGGAGGTAACTAATCACACTCTTGGGTCTGTACTTAGATCATTTATCACTACTAATCTAAAACAGTGGGAGGACTTGCTGCCTCAGGCTGAATTTGCTTATAATAGAGCTCCCAACAAGACCCCCGGTCATTGCCATTTCATGGTTGTTTACAGTTTGAATCTGAAGACTCCGTTAGACCTAGTCGTCCTTGATACATCATCTAAATTCAATCAGGAAGCCAGTGACCAAGCTGCTGATAATTAAGGCTTTGCATCAGCTTGTACATGACAAAATCACCAAGTTAAATGAACTCATTAAGTACCGTCGCGATAAGGGACGCAAGCACATTCTATTTCAACTAGGTGACTTAGTTTCGGTTCATTTTCGAAAGGATCATTTTCCCACCAAATGTCGTTCCAAGCTTAGTCCCAGATCTGAAGGCCCATTTAAGATTTTGGCCAAGATTAACGACAACGCCTACAAAGTAGATCTTCCGGGAACACCTGTAGCAGCGGCTACATTAAATGTCACTAATCTTCATTCATACTACGATCCTGATGAACCTATCCCAAGTTTAAGAAAAAAATTTCTTACAGCTGGGGAGGATGATAAGCAGGACCTACGAGAAGACCCGATTGATGTACCAGACCCATACCCGCTCCAAGATTCGATTCAAGTGGGACACGGATGGGTCAGCTTGATTCAGTCAAACCCCATTACTTTATCGAAGGCTTTCACCTCCACGTTTGCTACATATCAGTCAATTTTATTTCAGTGTCATTTTATTTTCTTTATTATTTTCATTTATTTGACATTTTCAAAGTAGTAGTTTACTTCCCTAAATTTAGCAACGTGGGTGGTTTTTCTTTCTCTCGTATGTATTGCAACATGGATGAATGAGAAAGACAGTTTATTTGATTCTCTAAAATTTTATCTTTGTGTTTAGAGATTGTTTTTCCATTTGCTATCCTAGTCTGTGACAGACTTAGGAGGTGATCTTGGAGGCTGATTCGGTACCGTGTTGTGTGTCTGTATCGTGGATATCGGATTAGATTTGCCCAGCGAATACATTCGAGTGGTGAGACTGTATCTCGAAGGAAATTCGTTGCAGAATTTGATTTCAATTTTGGGTTTAAATTGAGCCATCAATAAGCTTCTGGCCATCAAAATGCTTTTCCATGTGTCGCATGGACTCTGCCTTCATATTCTCGTCCTTCATAGCGTCAACTTGAGCATTACAGATTTGATCAGGTAACCCAAGAAATTGTCGTACCTTAGTCAGATTCTTAGGCATGGCCCATTTCTTGGTGGCTTCTATTCTTTCCTAGTCAATAGGCATTCCCGTCTCGCTAACCACATGACCCAAATTTTGAACTTCATCCAGAAGTTACACCTCAAAAACTTGGCATATGGTTATCCTTGTTTTAGTAGTTCCAAAATCATGTTCCCCATGCTCCCTTAGTTCTTTGTATATGTTATAATGTCATTGGCAAAAATGTTGATAAACTTGTCCAAATTGGGATTACGCACTTGGTTCATGAGATCTATGAAAACCATTGGTGCGTTGGTAAACCCATTTCGCATAACCAGAAACTCATGGTGACAATACCAAGTTCTGAATGCCGTCTTATATATGTCATCCTCTCGGACCCTTAGATGATGATATTTCAACCTCAGGTCTATCTTCGAATATTTTGCCTTATATATGTCATCCTTTCGGACGCTAGGCTGGTGAAGCAAATCGTCGATGCGTGGAAGAGGATAACGGTTCTTAATTTTTATTTTGATAAGCTAACAGTAATTAATACCCATACAAAAAGTTCCATCCTTTTCTTGACAAGCAGGACTGGAGCTCTACATGGCAATGAGCTTGTTTAGATGAATCCCTTATTTGACAGCTCCTGCAGTTACGTAGATAGTTCTGGTATTTCATTTGAAGCTGATCTATAAGGTGCTCTAGTAGTAGGTATGACTCCATGTGTCAAATTGATTTGAAAATCGATTTGTCTGTGTGGGAAAAAACCAGGTAAATCTTTTGGGAAAACTTTGGAAAGGTAATGAACGATAGGGATCTCTTCGATCATCTTTTCCTCAGTTGCGCTCTTGGTGTTCGTAGCTAAAATGGTGGTATGACCCTTGCGTAAAAGACTTCACCTCTATGAAGTGCTATGCGAATGACCTTTCACGACAGATAAATTTAGCTTGGTTATTGGACAACTAATCTATGCCGAAAACCACATCGATATATCAAGCAAAATAGGCATAAGGTCTATGCATGTCTTATGTCAAGATAATCCTAATGTACATCCCTTCAGAATTTGAGTTGCTTCAATTAGTTTTCTATCAACTAATTGTATGGTGCAACTAAGTTCCATTCCAGTTGAAGCTACATCTAGAAGTTTGCTAAACGGTAACCACATTCTTGTCATTTCTTGCCTTACCAGACCTTATCACGAAGGCTCCACCCTTGGCACTCCATCCAGCGTTCCTTTCCACTGAACTGTCCTTAGTGCCATTTTTCAGCTGAGGGTAATCTCTCTTGATTTGCCTATCTTTGTTCCATTCAAAGCAACCCAATGAACCTTAAGCTTGTCATTGCTACTGGGGTTTGTTGCTGCTTGATCGTTGACTCTCCCTTAAAATCTTTGGCTACATGGTCTGTCCTGCCACATCTTTGGCAAAAATAATGATCACAATGGCCATGATAGTGAATGAATTACTCTACATGGCATCCTATTCCTACGTGCTATTAGATGAACCATCAACAATGTAACGTTTAGTTAGAGTGCTCTATGCCACAACCAAATGAATGAGCTTGTGAGAAAACCTCATAGCATGTTGAATGGTTATAGGATCAACATCGATGATCCTTTCTTAAATATTGTCAGGCCCCGTTCCTTGAGACCTCACGCTTGGATAATCATAACATTTAACACATAAGATTCATCATTTTGTAGCGGAAATTTAAAATTTTCATTAATAATTAAAAACATGTCATTACGTAATATCGATTATTTACACCATCAAAAATTGGATTAATACAATATCATCTCAGAACATGGATGCCAGACTCAAAACATTCCCGGTAGCTTATGCATCCATGCCTGCACCTCCTCAGCATCAGCAATACCTGCCAACTATTATGCATACAAAAGTCCACGACGCTGAGTGAGTTCTACTTTTCATAATCAAAATACTTTACATTACATAAATCATATCCTTTACTTTCGTTCGTGATCACACATCATACGTACATTTAGATAATAATTATTATCTCCATCATTATTCATCATCATCCGTTTTCGTACATTCATTCGTTAAAATCTTTACTTTCTTTATGAATCGTGCCATAAGCTAAACTCCCAACATTGTGCACGAAGCTGGTACTTTATCGGGGCCTATAAACAACCCTTAATCATCGTGCTCAAAGCAGATACATTGTGCACGAAGCAGTTACATTATGCACGAAGCAGATATATTCCATACATTGTGCACGAAGCAAAATACAGTACCAGGGTAAGCGACAAGGATTCCATCATTCATTACTTCCATTTTCATCATTCGTTATCTTTCACTTTCCTTATATAATACATTACGTACATAAACATAACACACCACGTAAAGTCACATCATATACATCATATACAACAATCACCATCATACAATGCATACATACCATGAACAAGCATAAGCCACCATAAAACCTCATTTCTAATCACTTAAAGCTCTTCTTCCCATAATTCCAGAAAATCCCAAGTCCCAGAAGGAATGCGGATGAACAAAGAAATGCGGATAGGCAAACAAATGCGGATAAACACTTCAGAAAAATATTCTAAGTGTTCCAAAGAAATGCGCATGAACACTATAGCAAATGCTCAAGCACAAAGCAAATGAAAGTTTTCAAAAAGTATTGTCAGGTAATGCGCATGAACCAAATGCGGATGACTGAAACAAATGCGACTGAACACTGTAGCAAATGCGCATGAACAAAACACTTATGCGAATATCCAACTCTAAATGTGGATGAAAAAAATACTTAGAATATTGAACATAAAACCAATGCGGTTGAATGCTCAGCAAATGTGGATGAATACATACAAATGCGGAAGAACAAAAGTAAATGCCGATGAATGTTCGACAAATGTGGAAGAACAAAAGCAAATGCGGATGAATAATGCGGAAGAACAAAAGCAAATGCGGATGAACGTTCAACAAATGCAGAAGAACAAAAGCAAATGCGGATGAACGTTCAACAAATGCGGATGAGCAAAAGACATGCAAGTGAGCAAGTCTAAATGCGGATGATCACCCAACCAATACGGATGATCATTACCCATCTGCAATGCAACTTTTGCCATAACTGGTTCCCACTCATCAATCTAACACATCCTTAGCACAGATGTAGCATGCCAAACACTAAAACATGCTAAACATCAAACATAACCTCCAAAATAGCCTCTAAAACATACTACAACAGAGCACAGTCGAACAACATGCTGAAAGCTCACGGTTACTTTAAAAATCTTTTGCTCGGTATGCATAATAGCCCCAACACTTAGAAAACCAGTAAAAAGAAGGGATCTAGAAACTCACCTCTTAGCAGCTTTCAAGTGAAACACCTCAAACCCGAGAGCCCACTTGAAGTTCCAGCACCTAAAACCCACAAAAACGAGCACTAAACACCAGAATCTCGACCTAAAAGCTCGAACCCAGTATAAAACAGGGAAGAAACACTTGAAAACTTTACCTTTCTTGAAGATCTTCTACCTTCTCACTCTAAAAACCAGTCGAGGGCTTCTCTCACTCTCTAAAACCGAAGGTTGCAAGAGAGAAAAGAGGTTATGGGCGGCCATACCTCTTTTAAACCCCACTATGTGCAAGTTTGGCCCTTGCATGCATTTAACCCTTTGCTTTTGAAATAGCTTCCTGATTGCTCCCTTACTTTTCTTTTTCTTAAATTTCCAGCTGTTACAAGTCCACCCCCTTATATAGGTTTCGTCCCCGAAACCTCTCACTCCTTAAAGAGATCTGGGTAGTGCCATTTCATTTCTCCCACTGATTCCGCAAGTGGCCTCCATTACTTTAATGCAACTACCTTAGCCGCCACATTAGAGAACCTTTGGATAAATCTCCTGTAGCAACCCACCAAACTCAAGAATCTACGAATCTCAGATGGCGTCCTTGGAGACTTCCATTGCATCACCGCCTCAACCTTTGTCGGGTCTACCATAATCCCTTCAGGATTAACCACATGCTAAAAGCTGAACCTATCATAACTTGAACGCACACTTGGTGAAATTGGCGTACAACTTCTCCCTTTAAAGCATGTCAAGCACTTCCCGGATATGACCGACATGTTCTTCTTCACTCTATGAAATAATCAGAACATCATCAATGAACACAGTTATTGATTTATCTAACATAGGTCGGCACACCCAATTTATTAGATCCATAAAGCAACTGGCATGTTGCTTAAACCAAAGGACATCATGAGGAACGCGTAGTGTCTATAACACGTATGAAAAGATGTTTTAGGAATATCCTGCTCCTCCACCTCCATTGATGGTAACCAGATCGAAGATCTATCCTCGAGAACCAACTGGCACCTTGGAGCTGATCAAACAAGTCATCAATTCTGGGTAGTGGATATCGGTTCTTCACCGTCAACTTGTTTAACTCCCGGTAGTTGATGCACATCCTGATACTACCGTCCTTCTTCTTTACAAACAAGACCGGAGCACCACAAGGAGAGATACTCCCTTTGTCCAACAACTCTTGCAACTGAACCATCAGTTCCTTCATCTCAGACGAAGCCAATCGATACGGTTCCTTGGCAACAGGTTGAGCACCAGGTATCAAGTGGATCTGGAACTCGATCTCGTGGTCCGGTGGTACACCTGGTAAATCTTCTGGGAACACGTCTGGAAAGTCACACACAACTGGTATGTTGGACAATTGTGGTACTGACGCATCCACATCCTTCACATAAGCCAGGTAGGCACTACATCCATGTTTCATGCACCTCTCTGCCACCACCATCGAAATCACCTTCGGAACCGTAGTAACTCGATCACCGTAGATCGTCACCAAACTCCCATCAGGCGCAGTCAATCGGATCATTTTCTTGCGACACACAATATTTGCCTTATAGGCCGCTAACCATTCCTTCCCTAGAGCCAAATCAAATCCGCCTAGGGGCATCACGAATAATTTAGCAGAGAAACTATGGCCTTCAAACTCTATGTCGTAATTTTCTATCAGATCAGAAATCTTAGTAGACTTACCAATGGCAGTTTCTACATCGAAGGGCTCATCAATCTTTCTACTCCTAATGGGCAACTTATCATAAAAGACAGCAGAATGAAATTCCTAGTACCAGAATAAAAAACAGAGGCACAAGTTTAGTTTACTAGGAATGTACCTGGCATGACGTCAGGGTCCACCCTAGCCTCCTCTCGGGTCAAGTGAATGCCCTGGCTTCGGCCCTCTACCCTTCCTTCTCCTTCTCGATCCCCTTCCTTGCCGCGGAGTTCTCAGCCCTCGGCTTCTTGCAGTCTCTGCTCAGATGCCCCGCTCCATCGTAGTTATAACATTTCACCTCTGTACAGTCTCTCGCCCTATGGCCCTCCTTCCCATATTTAAAGCAGAGATTCGATCCCCACCTACAATTCCCTACATGCTCATTCCCGCACTTTTTGCATGCCTTCCCTCCCCCTGTTATCGCATTCCAATCATCGTCTCTCATCCTCTTACCTCCAGCCACAAATCCACCATCATTATCCCGCCTCCTATTCCCATTCCTAACATTGTCTCGCTTCTTCTCCACATCCGCCATCGCCACCTCCTCTCGCTCTTCATATAGTCTCCCTGCTAGATTGACCACTGACCTAAACATACCTGGCCTAGCAGAGATCAGAGGTCTGCGGATATCTGCCAGCAGACCTTGGACGTACCTCTTGATCTTTCGTGATACAAGTGTCACCTGATCGGGCACCAACCTTGCCATCTCATTAAACTTCGTTGTGTACTGCTGGTGTGTCATGGTTCCCGCCTCCAACTACAGGAACTCCCTCTCGACCTTATCAAGCTCCCTATGAGGACAAAACTCCTCAATCACCATCTTCTTCAGTTCACCCCATCTCATCCTCCCGATCGCCCTACTACATTCGGCCTGGACAATGTTGTCCTACAAACATAAGGCCGAGTCCACAAATGAGTGGGTAGCAAACTTCACCTTCTGATCCTCTCGGTACTCACTGATATCAAGTACCGCCTCCATCTCTCTCACCCATCGGTGAGCAGCAGCAGCACTCCCATTCCCATCAAATATCGGGGGCTTGCATCTCTGGAATGCCCCATAGTTGCACCCCTTTATAGTTTCCTGCGCTTCTTCCTCCTCCTCATCATCACAAGAAACAACCATATCGGTCTCTGGTTCCTGCCTTTCTCTTGAACCTCCTTCTTCGCCCTCTCGCCTAGTGGCATTCTCCTCCTCTATTTCTCCTTCTCATTTTCCTTCACTGCTCTAATAACCTCGGTCACCACAGATGGCAGAATCGTCTGCATGACCTGATGAACTTCCTCCCTATTGCCTCCTTCCTTGAGGCTCTCAGATTAGCACTCTGATCCTCATTGTCATGGTGATGAGGCTCGGGCTCTTCAGGAGCCATTTCGGCAGTCTTAGCCCTGTTCCTTGTGACACACGGTCCAACACCACGTCCACCACGACCTCCACCTCGAGAAGCCTCCAAAGATCTACCAACAACCATCTCTAAACACTATAAGATTCAAACACCAACATGGTCATTCAAGGTAATAGCTCAGATTATGTCGAGTATAGTAAGTCCCTAATTACAATGGCCAGTTGTGATTAGCCACTTACTTTAATCTTCATCCCCCAAGCATTTCCTATCCTGACTAAATCAATATCCAAATCTACAAGGAACACATAACCCACATAGCACACGCACATAATTCCCTTTTATTAACTTACATAAAACTTTTACCTGCCGGCATGTAGCTACTAGGACTGGCATCCCTTTCCCTTTCGTCCCATTCTCAGTTTAAGTTTAGGTTTTTTTTTAAAATATTTTACCCAATTCTCTTAAATTTTGGCTCTGATACCAACTTGTAAGGCCCCGTTCTCGGAGACCTCACGGTTGGATAATCACAGCATTTAACACATAAGATTCATCATTTTGCAGCGGAAATTTAAACTTTTCATTAATAATTAAAAACATGCCATTACATCATATCTATAATTTACATCATCAAAAATTGTATTAATACAATATCATCTCAGAATGTGGATGCCAGACTCAAAACATTCCTAGTAACTTATTCATCCATGCCTGCACCTCCTCAGCATCAGCAATACCTGCCAACTATTATGCATACAAAAGTCAGCGACGCTGAGTGAGTTCTAGTTTTCATAATCAAAATACTTTACATTACATAAATCATATCCTTTACTTTTGTTCGTGATCACTCATCATACGTACGTTTAGATAATAATTATTATCTCCATCATTATTCATCATCATCCATTTTTGTACATTCATTCGTTAACATCTTTACTTTCTTTATGAATCCTGCCATAAGCTAAACCCCTAACATTATGCACAAAGCTGGTACTTTATCGGGGCCTGTAAACAACCCTTAATCATTGTGCACGAAGCAGATACATTGTGCACAGAGTAGATACATTGTACACTAAGCAGATACATTCCATAGATTGCGCACGAAGCAAAATACGATACCAGGGTAAGCGACAAGTATTCCATCATTCATTACTTCCATTTTCATCATTCGTTATCTTTCACTTTCCTTACATAATACTTTACGTACATAAACATAACACACCACGTAAAGTCACATCATATACATCATATAGAACAATCACCATCATACAATGAATACATACCATGAACAAGCATAAGCCACCATAAAACCTCATTTCTAAACACTTAAGCTCTTCTTCCCATAATTCCAGAAAATCCCAAGTCCTAGAAGGAATGCGAATGAACAAAGAAATGCGGATGAGCAAACAAATGCGGATAAACACTTCAGAAAAATATTCTAAGTGTTCCAAAGAAATGCGCATGAACACTGTAGCAAATGCGCAAGCATAACAAATATGAAAGTTTTTAGAAAGTATTGTCAGGTAATGCGCATGAACCAAATACGGATGACTGAAACAAATGCGCCTGAACACTGTAGCAAATGCGCATGAACAAAACACTTATGCGAATATCCAACTCAAAATGCGGATGAACAAAATACTTAGAATATTGAACATAAAACCAATGAGGTTGAATGCTCAGCAAATGCAGATGAATACATACAAATGTGGAAGAACAAAAGCAAATGCGGATGAACGTTCAACAAATGCGGAAGAACAAAAGCAAATGCGGATGAACGTTCAACAAATGCGGAAGAACAAAAGCAAATACGGATGAACGTTCAACAAATGCGGAAGAACAAAGCAAATGCGGATGAACGTTCAACAAATGCGGATGAGCAAAAGACATGCAAGTGAACATGTCTAAATGCAGATGATCACCCAACCAATGCGGATGATCGTTACCCACCTGCAATGCAACTTTTGCCATAACCGGTTCCCAATCATCATTCTAACACATCCTTAGCACAGATCTAGCATGCCAAACACTAAAACATTCTAAACATCAAACATAACCTCAAAAATAGCCTCTAAAACATACTACAATAAAGCATAGTCGAACAACATGCTAAAAGCTCACGATTACATTAAAAATCTTTTGCTCGGTATGCATAATAGCCCCAAAACTTAGAAAACCAGTAAAAAGAGGGGATCTAGAAACTCACCTCTTAGCAGATTTCAAGTGAAACACCTCAAACCCGAGAGCCCACTTGAAGTTCCAGCACCTAAAACCCACGAAAACGAGAACTAAACATCAGAATCTCGGCCCAGAAGCTCGAACCCAGTAGATAGCAGGGAAGAAACACTTGAAAACTTTACCTTTCTTGAAGATCTTCTACTTTCTCACTATAAAAACCGATTAAGGGCTTCTTTCACTCTCTAGAACCGAAGGTTGCAGGAGAGAAAAGAGGTTATGGGCGGCCATACCTCTTTTAAACCCCACTATGTGCAAGTTTGGCCCTGGCACGCTTTTGACCCCTTGCTTTTGAAATAGCTTCCTGATTGCTCCCTTACTTTTATTTTTCTGAAATTTCCGGGTGTTACAAATATAAGGTGCTATCCTATCGATTAACATCTCATTATGCTTGTAGGTTGGAGCTACCTTTACATAAAGCAACCAACTCATGGAAATGGGTTGTATATTCTTAAATATCTAACCCTACTATCTTAATGTTCCATAATTCCTTTTCTATCTTCTAGTCTTCTTTCTGGGTACAGTACTCCTCCTCCAGATATTCCTTAGATGCAGTAGCAACTACAACTTAGGCTTCTATCCTAGCTACTCTCAATTTTCATAATACTAGTCTCTGGTACATATATTGTAGTGTAGCCTCGATGGTTTTTATCTTATCCAATACTATGCCATCTAGTGAATTGTGCTTGTTCTTGTTTTCATCGAATACATCAACAAAACTATTGTGATTCTTGCCAGTCTCCACCAGGCCTTCCTTGAGTGTTTCCAATGTTCACTAATGGTGGTTTGATGCTCTTGTATCTTGGTGATCACACTGGGTGCTTCACGTATATTGAAAATCTTTTGATCTAACCTTGCCACAAGGGCCGCAAATGACAGCTCAATCAGATGAGGTATAAGTGATTATGCAAGATTACAATCGGTTTTGTCAGCAGTAATGGGAAAGGTACCCGCTCCTCCTGAATTCAGCTGGCAATCATATCAAGTAAACACTTTCAGTGTTGCGTATCTCCCCTGACTTGAATATTGAACAACAATCCATGTTGTTTGAAGTTATCAGCGGGCTCCTGCCGATGCTTATTTGGCTTTTATGGTGAGGCAATTAGTGTAGATGAAGAAGGTATGAGAGCAAGACCCTTAGTCTCCATGATGATTGGGGTGATGCTAGTGATATGGGTAGGGTAGATGATGATGTGGACATCCAATATCATTACGTGTGCATGAAATGATATGTATGCTTGAAAATCGGTAAACAGATTAGAGTATGTGCAATTGTGGTGTGTGTCTAAGGCTTTAGTCTAGGTGCAAATGCAATCCTAGTCTCTATAACTAGTGGATCTGATACCAATCTATCACACCCTCAAAATCCACCGGCGGGCTTCTACTTCGAGACACGTGACAAACCAGGATCTCAGACATAGTTATATCAAATGACACTAAACGCGTTTTAAAATAAGCATTTGACCTTAAATCATAGTAGAACACAGTTCTTAATGTAATCAATGCGGAAGCGTAAACGTTTGTAAAACCATAGGTAATAAATGCGCAAAAAATGGCACCCAATGAAAAAAATAATAAATGTAAATGAATTTGTTTTCAAACAGTATAGATAAGGCATGAACTTCAAATGTTCAACCCTAGCCCTAAGCGTGCCAACGACCTGAGAAGACATGCTAAAATGTGTCAACATAAGGTTTGTGAGTTCACAGGTTTAAACAGTAAATATACTTGAGTGTTTTTCTAGTAAAAGTAAACAAAGGTATACCATAGATAGCTAGCCTATAGATCGAGTTACTTAGCGTTTCAAACCGAAGCTGACTGTTTGAGAGTATGTTTTGCCTTCCACTATGTCTTATAACAGAAAAATGGCAAGTGTCTAGGTCAACTAAACACCCGTTCGACCTCCAGTTCAGTTAGCGTGACTAACTCGGGTGGGGTTTGTCAAACCCAGTAGTACTACCCAAAATTACCTCGCTATCCCGTTATTAACGGTACGAGTGTGTAAGGACTTGAGTGATAATGTTTGCACTACAGTAACAAGAAATATACCAATAATACCAAAAACAAAAAATAGTTTGCATTCTTCTCCCCAAAAAGGAAAGTAAGTAAAAGTGGGGTCGTGAAGACTCACCTTATATGCGTAGAAAAACATGAAGCGTAAAAGCCAAAAGCTAATTTTAACCTAAAAATTTATGTCAATGAGTGTGTGTACATAATGGTCAAGATGAACCCTGTTGTATCCAAACAACATAACTGTTAGCGTGTTCAAGAAATGTTTGACAAGTTTAACCAAGTTGAGTTTTGTTCGACCAAAGTTGACCGGACTGACCTGACGACCTGTTGGTGACTCAAATAATAAAAAAGTGTTTATTTATGCTCAAATAGCTCAAATAATGATTCACATAAAGTTTCATGTCAGAAATCCATTTTTAGAAAGTTTCTATTTTTGGAAAGTATGACATCGTTACACATATGTAATCCATTACAAGATTTTAAAGCATATCACAACAAACATCTAAAACATACATGTAACACATCCAACATTCATCCTTAACATGTTAACATAACCTAGAACTTTATCATGCCTAAAGTTTCCTAAATTTAAAATGGAAGAACACAAGTTACACAAATTTCATCCAAAGTCTCCTAACATGCTCCTATGATCATTCCAACATCATTCACATCATCATATCATGTTCTACACATATCATATTCAGCATATAACACATCGAGTCACAAAATTTTCCATAAATAGCAAGCGTGTTCATACGATGTGTTTTTCACCATTTTATTATTCCCAATCCATTCTTATGCCCTAAACATCATATAACAATTATCATATCTCATCACACATGCATAAATCATCATCTATAAACTAATTTACCCAAAAAGTTTCCTATAATGGAAAGTATACGAAAACCAAGCCAAAATCAAAAGTTCAAAACATCACTTCTCATCCATTAGTATCAACTAACATCCTAGATCCATCAATCCAATCCAATTTTATTAAAATCAAGAAATTTCTACAAAAGACCCAAATTAAAGTTTCCATTATAAGTAAGTCTCGGGTTTTGATCAAAACAACACAATTTCATAAAACCCATCCGTACAAACATGATTATATTGAATACTAACACATAATCAATAATCAATTTTAACTAATTTCAAGTTTTGATCTGAGTTTGGATATCTAGGATTTATATTCACCATGATAATCAAATGATATGAAATCTAACATAAAACTTACTTGTAATGATGCACAGATGCAAGCTAACATGTTTTTTATGCAAGAACAATCCATAATCATCATTAGTTGTAAGGATGAATCAAGAGTGTGTGTGTGTTCTTGAGTGTGTGTTTCGAAAATAGAGAGAGGTTGGGGAGATGGGGGTGGCTAAATTATGGTAAAGGGTGGGGATTTGGGTTTTAATCTTTTTTTACAAGAAATGCCCCCGTCTTTTTTAAAAATCGTTTTAACGTTACGCGATTGAACTCTTTCTACATCGAAACCGCCAAATGCTAATATTATATCAAACAAACATTAATAACATAAAATAATATTCATTTTTCTAGGTCAAAGGCATTTTTATTATAATTATACGTTAAAAGCCGAATATGCGCTAAAAAACGTAAATGCTAGAAAATTTCCAATTTTCGCAACTAAGCTAAAAATATAATTACATAAACACATAACACATAATTTTTTTACCAATTATGATTGTTTGAAAACTATTTTGACAAATCACCAACGTTTGGGGACAGACACGTGTGTGATCCGGTAATTTTTCGAATTATCGTCACGTGAAAGGTTCGTGAATGCTTGTGCAATAAATGACGTATTTAAGTAAAAAACATTAAATGCATGAATGTATGATTGGAAAACCATGATCGTTTTCATTATAAAGTGACCTTAAAATGCCGGGTGTCACATCATCCCCTTGTTGAAAGAAATTTCGTCCAGAAATTTAAGTAACTCTGGTAAAAGGACAAAAATTTCTCGGTTGCCACATAACATCTTCAAGCTATATTTAGAATAAGACTGGTAAGGTTGATTGTTAAATGTTTGTCCAAATTTAAACACATACTTCAATCTTTACTAAAATAGATATGTTGTTATTATTATCATGTTTTTATTCTTTTATATTATATCAATGGTTCCCACAATAAAAAATCCTACAGAACTCCTATCTAGCTTCAAGATTCTTTTGAGATTTCGAGTGACCCAATTGGACTTAAACCTTTACTTCATTATTATTGATTTTCTTAGATTATCTATGTTAGTATAACTAGCCTGAGAAACTTGTCTAAATAGAGAATATTAACAAGTTTTAGGACTTATTAACAACCAATTGAACGTATCTTTTGCCCACGCAAGATGTTTAGGACTTATATGCAAATAAGGACTTACATGCCCCATCTTTTGATTTTGTCTCCTGTGTTAGAATATATTCTCAAAAAAGAAAATATTTACCATATAGTATGTATGTCTTTCACATATCTTTGATTTATGTGCTTATTGTCATCTTTTATTCCTATATGGCCTTTTGGCATCTTTTTGATCTTTTGTCATTTTCAATTTTCTTCATTGTTTTTTAACTTTTCTTTCTTTCTTTTTCTTTTCTTACATACATACACATATATATATATATACATATACATATATATATATATACATATACATATATATATATATATATATATATATATATATATATATATATATATATATATATATATATATATATATATATATACATATATATATATGTATTATGTATTTATGACAATCGCTGATTCAAAGAATAATTGAGTATGATAAGACTATAACTCTCAATCTGTTTTAGCTTGGATTCAGTGTTACCACAAAACCTTGATATGTAACCCACTTCAAACATAGTGGATTTAATTCGAGTTCATCACAAATTATATTGATTTTCATTCTTCAAAGTAGAGCCTATCAACATATCAAACAAAATCCACGTCATTACTTTTTTTAAGCTTTTGTATGTAATATATTAAAATCAAGACATGTACTATTATTTCCTACTTAAATAGAAAATTCACTTTTGTAACTTTTATCAACTGGACAAAATTCTTTTAAAGTTTTTCAAAATTACTCCCCCTAAAACAAAAAATCTTTTTCATTATATTTTTAAATTTCTCCCCTTAAAATTTTGATTATCTTTTAGAAAGTAACAATTTCAACAAACTATAAAAGAGAAAATATTTTTGTTTGAAGGTCTGGTAAATCAACCAATGTTAATCATCCCTAAAGATTTGACATGAAATTTGAAACAAAAATGATCAAGCGTCTTGGTAAACAAGTCAGCAATGTTTTCATCAGATGTGACTTGAGCAAGATAAATAATTTTTCGATCAAAACAATCACAAATAAAATGCATGCAAATGTTAACGTGTTTTGCTTTTGAATTTTGAATGGGATTCTTCATGATGTTTAGCACTGCAAAATTATCACACCAAATTTTGGTGTTAAAAACATTAAGACCATAATCAAGAAGTTATTGCTAAATCCAAATAGTCTGTGAACAGCTTGATGCAGCCACATATTCAGCCTCTGCAGTGGATGTAGAAACAATGTTCTGCTTCTTGCACTTCCATGAAATCAACCTATTTCCAAGAAATTGACAACCACCAATAGTTGATTTCCTATCCAAATTAAAACCACCATAATCACTGTTAGTATAAGCATATAAGATAAATTCAGAATTCCTAAGATACCAAAGTCCAAGTTGTGGTTGGCCTATGAGATACTTGAAAATCCGCTTGATAGCTTTCATGTGATACTCCTTCAGATTACTCTGATAACGTGCAAACTGACAAACATAAAACATAAAGTCAGGTCAGCTTGCAGTAAGATATATCAAGGATCCAATCATTGATCTGTACTAAGGTTGATCAACGTCTTCACCGTGAGATCAGGAGATAAAGTGGAACAAGATGACATAGGAGTTGGTGCAATCTTGGAATCTTGAAACTTGTATTTTTCTAGAATACTATGAACATATTTCTCCTGATGTATCAAAATACCCTGGTCATCTCGTTTAACTTGAATACCTAAGAAAAACAATATTTCTCCAAGTGAACTCATCTCAAACTTCTTCTTTATCACCGCTGCAAACTCCTTACACATATCATCATTTGTAGATACAAAAATGATGTCATTAACATAAATTTGAACAAGAATGAGATCATCATCAGTCTTTCATATGAATAAAGTTTGATCAATAGCACCTCTAGTGTATCCATTTCCAAGCAAATGTTCAGTAAGTGTAGCATACCAAGCACGAGGTGCTTGATGTAACCCATAGAGTGCTTTGACTAAGTTTTAAACATAATCAAGATGATTTGGATCTTCAAAACTAGGAGGCTGACAAAAATAGGTTTCCACTTTCAATTCACCATACAAGAAAGTAGACTTAACATCCATTTGATAAACCTTCAAATTCATGACAGAAGCATATGCTAGAAAGATAGGAATTGCTTCAAGTCTAGTTACGGGAACGTAAACCTCTTCATAATCAAGACCTTCAACTTGATAGAATCATTGTACAACAAGTCTGGCCTTGTTACGAAAAATAACACCCTTTTCATCCATCTTATTGTGAAATATCCATTTAGTTCCGACGGGCAACTTTAGCACTTCATATAAATGCCACACATCAAACTTTTTGAATTGCATCAATTCATCTTGCATCGCTTCAACCCAACTATTTTCTTTCAATGCCATTTCTACATTCTTTGGCACTATTTGAGAAATGAAACATGTGTAAAAACATGTATTGATGGCTTCTGATTGGCTTATATTACTAACGCCTTGAGATAATGGACCAATAATTGCCTCAGTTGGATAATTTCTATGAATTCTCAATTAAGGAATCTCATTGTTAGAGATAACTTTGTCTAAGTTAGAAATGTGACTGACAGGTTCATTCTCAACAATCCCTCCATCTGGTTGATAAACAATATTTTCCTCTTGATTATTCTCACAATCTACTATCTGATGAATTTGGCTCAGCAGATGAAACTTCAAATGGAAGTTGAATTGTTTCTATCAGAATATCTTTTGTAGAAGAAGAAATTGTATCTGAATCCTATGGAGCTTGTTCAATAAGTTAATTTACTGGATGTAAATCAGACTCTTATGATGAAGAGGAATCGGAATCAAGAACTTGATCCAAGTTTGGATTAGACGGTTGAACAGCTAAAATAGTTAAAGAAGAACTTATATATGGAGATATTCTATTAATTGAAGATGAAATACGTCTAACATTATAAGAAAATACATCATGAATGGATGATGTCAAAGGTTGGTTATCTGCAGAAACATAAGAAGTTTGATTAATGGAGTTAAACAATGAAGCATAGTCATATACCCAAGCAGGAGCAGATCCGACATCAATTTTTTTTAGATTCATGCAGATCTTTATCAAATGACTTAATAATTTGTTTAGTTGGTTTATTTTAAACTTGATATGCCACTTTATTGGTGGAGTAACCAACAAAGTAACAATCATCAGCCTTTTCATCAAATTTAGATTTTGAATCGGATGTGTGTAACAAAGTATAACAACAACCAAAAGTTTCGAAATATTTGACTTTGGGTTTATGTTTTAAGAATATTTCATAAGAAGTCATATTTTATTGTTTATTAATTAATACATGGTTCTGAACATAACAAGTAGTATTGACTGCCTCTGCCCAAAAGAATGAAGGAAGTATTACTACTGATTGCATTGTTCAAGCCGACTTAATCAATATTTTATTTCTTCGTTCCTTCTATACTAAATTGTCTAGCTATACCCATTGAACCACATAATTCATTCAAGATGTGATTATAAAATTATGTTCCATTATCAATTTTACTTCACTTTATCTTTTTATCAGTCTTATTTTCCACTAGAGTCATTGTAGGAACCTCTGAGGTTATGAGGCTGATGCAACCAAAGGATACCAAAACAACCAAGTCTTCCAACATGCACTAAGGAACAAAGAAGAACTAGCTTTGAAAGTTTTACAAACTCAAGTAAAATGCTAAGTGTAAAATCTTCCGAAGCCAATGTTCAGAAGAAATTACTGAGGAAACTTTACACTAAGTGTCAAGTCTTCCGAAGCCAAAGACTCAACTCTTCCGAAGGTTAAAGATGAAGTCTTCTGAAGCTCTCAAGACAAAGTCTTCCAAAGCTGAATAAAGATAAGACTGATTACTTTAGAAGAGAGAGAAAAGACACTTTTTTGTCAAGTCTTCCGAAGCTGAATAAAGATAAGACTGATTACTTTAGAAGAGAGAGAAAAGACACTTTTTTGTCAACTTTATCATAAAGCAACCTCCTGTCCGCTGCATGCTCTGGTGGTTCACTAACTATCATAAGTTGGTGAAACTTCCATGCTATATGATAAAGTAGATAAGGTCTTTGTCTGCAAGTTTTTGCATTTGTTTCTTTTTTGGCTTTTTGTAATAAGAAAGTCAGTGAGCTATGGCCTGTCATAGTCACTAGTCAAAAGAGAATCTGCCTTTTAACTTTAGGCTGAGCTTGTTGTCTAGATTAGTCACATCCAACTGTCTTTTTGCATATTGACGGTTGTAGGTTTAGTATAAAGAGTCAAAGGTTCTTGTATTTCAAAAGATAAGTGCAAACACCTGTAATAGAACCTAAGAAGCAATATACTACTTCCTTGAAAATTATTTATTGTGTTCTTGCTCTTACTTTACTTGTGTTATGCATTGTATCATCTGTTTAAAGTTCTAAGTTCCCCATTTGAATTGTTAAGTGATCCTAAAGATCCTCCTAAGTGTGTTAACTAAGTGCAAAGTCCTTTTTTAAGGGTCTTGCATTTGGTATCAGAGTATTCCAGGCTCTTGTTTGCAAGATCTCACCATCTTCAAAACCTCTTAGTAACACACATCACTTAACTCTTCAAATGGCAGCTATCTCCAAAGCTGATATGGAAACTGGAACAATGACAAAGTCCCCACTGATCACTCCTAAGGATTTTGACACTTGGTGTCAAAGAATGGAAGGCTTTATCATGTCTCAAGATTCCAGGATGTGGGAGTCTGTTGTTAATGGACCTCATGTACCATGCACCTCTTCAGCTGCTGGTAGTGGTGGCATGATACCAAAGGAGAGGGCTGACTTTTCTGATGAAGACTGGAAAAGAATTGACATTGATCAGAAAGCCATGACAGCCCTCCAAACTGCTCTTCCAAACTCCATCTACAAAGGTTTCAAGAAGTGCAAGACCGCTAAAAACTATGGGATGCACTGAAACTGATGTATGAGGGTTCAAATGAAGCCAAGGAGAACAAGAAGATCTCCTGAAGTAGCAGTTTGAAAATTTCACCTTCAAGACAGGTGAAACCATGACTCAACAAAACTTTAGGTATGTTGAGATTATGGATACTCTGGCTGATGTTGGGTAACTATTGAGAACAGGGATATTGTTAGGAAGTTCATGTCCTCTCTTCCAAGACAATGGACACACTACTGTGTGGTCATTAAGAGGACTGAAAACCTCAAGACCCTTACTCTCACTGAGTTGTATGGGATACTCAGTGGATACCAGATGGAGATGAATATGCAAAATTCATCTGGTAGCTCCAACACTCACCAGAGTTCAGCCCTTCATGTGGTTGAAAGGGATAGCAGAGAACCACAGCATCATCTCATCTGCTACCCTGAGACTTCACAAAAGTCCTTTCATCACCTTCCCGGAGACACCAAGAGAGAGCTACATCCAAGGAAGTCCCTTCCAAGAGACAAACTCCTCTCAAGCCTTTGTTTCCACTGATGAAAGTTTAGGCAACTTTCTCTTTACTCTTGAAGACCTGGACTGTATCCATCCAGATGATCTGGAATATATGGAGATAGTCCAGCAGATGGCTCTTCTCACTCACAGAGCCCAGAAATTCTACAAGAGGACTGGGAGAAGGTTTCCTAGCAATGCTGCCAGTGGCAAGTTTGGGCTGGACAAGAGCAAAGTCAAGTGTTACAACTGTAACCAGATGGGACACTTTGCTAGAGAATGCAAGGCACCCAAATCAAATGGTGGCCAAGCCTCATCCAGACCAAACTACACTGAAGGAGGTCACCAGAATGTGAAGCCAAGACAGCAAGCTGCATTTGCTGTTGAAGAAGGAGGCTTTGATTGGAGCTTTCAAGCTGAAGATGCATCTCCAAACCAAGCACTCATGGCTGACCACAATGAAGCCAAGGTACTTGAACATCTTTACTCTCATGATTGTATTGCTAAAGTAAATAGATACAGGTCCTACAACTTGGAAATGAGATCTGACATTGAGTCCTTAAATATTTTAAAAGCTGATTTTAAATGAGCTAAAAATGACTATAAACTTAAGATAGAAGATCTAGAGAAAACAGTTTCAACTCTTAAACATGAGAAGACAAACTACAGGACTCAAATTAAGGATCTCATTACCAAGTTGACTGAATGCTAGGCTGAGCTTGTGATCAGCAAAGCCAGGGCAGAAAAATGTGTTCTTGAAGAGGAAACCTTCAAGAACATGATATCCTCATCTCTACATGCAAAAGTGTGTTATCAGAACAAGCAGGGTCTGGGATCTAGTGAGATAGCTCCTCCACACTCTCTACTATCAGTTAGATCTCCAAGGTGTGGAACTGGTCAAGATGACCTTCCATCCATAGACCCCAGTGATGAAGAGGAGAAGGTGAGGGATGACTCTGAGGTGAGTGAAGAGAGTAAATCCAAAAAGGGTCACCATGCTCCTAAGGAAGAAAAAGAAGTTGGTTTGAGCAAAACCAAAAGGAAGAACTTGATCAGAAGAGCAAAGAGAAGATCAAGAAAAACTCAAGAGGTCAAGACCACCTTTGATCCCAAACAGAAACAAGTATTTGTCTCTGCAGGGTTCAAGGTGATAAAAGTTGAAGATCCTGCCAAGAATTCAAGTACCAAGAGTTCTACTTCAGCTTCAACTCACTCCAACAACAACAAGAAGATTGATCAGCCGTGTGTCACTGCTACACAGCATGAACCATCCATTTCTAAAAGCAAGCTTCACCTAGGAAGCCTACTGCATCATCTGAAAAGGTGAAAGAGGAAAAGGAAAGTGTTCAAGCTCAGTCTTCTTTGGAAAAGAAGGCTCTCAGAAGAAAAGATATAGATTGTGTTATGTGTGGTAGTACCTCACATCAGGATTGTCAATACAATCCAAAGGGTACTATCCACATGATCAAGAAGAAAACTTCTGAGAGGAAGAAGAAACAAACTGCTTCGGAAGGAAAATCTGTTTCCTTCGGAAGCTCCAAAATGAAGAAAAAGGAAAATGAACCATTGTCTTCAGAAGGAAAATTGGTCTCGAAAGAAAGGAATGCTTCCGAAGTACTGAGGCCTGCTACAGTGAAAGCAAGATCTTCCGAAGGATCAGTCTCCAAAGCTTCCGAAGCAACAAAAGCTTTCGAAGCATTAATGGTCAAGCCCAATCTTTCAAAGGTGGTGTGGAAGATAAAGGAAGACCATGTGGCTAAAAGTTCATTATCAGAAACAGCAAATGATCCCCAAAGCCTGAGCATAGGATCTATTACTATTTCATTGCCTTTAACTCATTCTAATAAGCCCAAGACCAATGAGGCTTGGGTTTCCAAATGTAACTAAATCATCTCTTTTTGTGCAGGGACAGCTAAAGACCAACAAAATATCTGGATTGTTGATAGTGGCTGCTCCAGGCACATGACTGGCAATGAGTCCTTGCTTCAAAACTTTGAAAGGATTGATGGAGGACCAGTTGCTTTTGGGGGAGATGCAGGAGGGTACATTACTGGCAGGGGCAAGGTTACAAATGGTAAGCTCAGCATTGAGAAGGTAAACTTTGTCAAAGAGCTTGGATACAATCTTCTGAGTGTGTCCTAATTTTGTGACCAAAACATCACATGCTCTTTACTGAGCATGAGTGCATTGTTCTCAAGCCTGGGGTTGACATTACTCCTGAGCATATTTTGCTTAGAGCCCCCAGGAGAGGAAACATGTACAAGATGGACTTGCAGGAAGCATGTACATCTGGAGAGGTTTCTTGCTTTCTATCTAAAGCAAATAGTGATGAGTCTTTTCTTTAAAAACATGAATAAACTGATTAAGAATGATTTGGTAACTGGAATACCAAAGAAAGAGTTTATAAGTGATGATCACTGTGTTGCATGCCTGAAAGGGAAGCAACACAAAGTATCTCACAAGCCAAAGGAAATGAACGCTATCATTACTCCCCTACACTTGTTACATATGGATCTGTTTGGCCCCACCAGTGTAATGAGTCTGGGAAGGACCTCATACTATTTAGTGATCACAGATGATTTCATAAGATTCACTTGGGTGTTTTTCCTTAGAACTAAGGATGAAACCTCTGAAATCTTGAAGAATTTCATTCTGAAGATTGAGAATCAATCTGATCACAAGGTCAAAATCATAAGATGTGATCAGGGAACCGAATTTAAAAACCAAATCCTTGATACATTTTGTGATGAGAAGGGTATTTCAAGACAATATAGTGCTCCCAGGACTCCTCAGCAAAATGGTGTTGCTGAGAGGAGAAACAGGACACTTATTGAAGCTGCAAGAACTATGTTGTCTGACTCTAAGCTGCCCATCACCTTCTGGGCAGAGGCTGTCAACACAGCCTGCTATGTGCAGAATAGAGTTTTAGTAGTTAAGACACATGGTAAGACTCCTTATGAACTGTGGCACAAAAGGAGACCATTTATTGGTTTTCTCAGAACATTTGGATGTCCTTGCACCATCTTGAATACCAAAGATCAAATAGCTAAGTTTGCTGAGAAATCAGATGATGGACATTTTGTTGGATACTCTTCTCAAGCCAAGGCTTATAGAGTATACAATCTCAGAACTAGAATCATTGAGGAGTCAGCCAATGTGACTTTCAATGAACACACACCCTGTGTGAAAGGTTCTGGTCCGGATTGGCTATTTGATCTTGATTTAGTTACCAACTGTTTTAACAAATCTTGTGAGAATGTTTCAGGATCTATGGATAACAGGTCAACAGAGGATCCTGACCCAAGATTTGAGCTGAGAAGACCAAACAAGAAGACTACTTCAGCTCCAATGGTGACTAACCCTGTCATTGAGGCTCCAATCAGCACAAGCATGACAAATACTGCTGATTCAACTGAATTACCCTCAAAGTCCAGTTCAGAGGCTCAGAATTCAGGTGAAGGAACCTCCAATGCAGGAGGAATGGATGGTGGTGACAGTGATCAAGAATTTCTTGATGCTGATAACCACTCCATTGAAGACAACATCAATGATGTCACACACTCATTGGATCAAGTTTCTCTTGATAAGTGTGCTGATGTGGTGGGGGATTCTTCTTTGCCAGATCAAAATTTCTCTAATCTTGATCTGTCCAACCAACTTGCTGTGATTCCTCAACTCAGGATCCACAAGTCACATCCCACCACAAACATCATTGGAAATGTTGACTCAGGGGTGAGAACAAGAGGACAAACTCATGATAGCCATGTTTGTCTACATTCTTGTTTCTTATCCCAAATTGAGCCTAAGAAAGTTGATGAGGCTCTAAAGGATGGAAACTGGATTGAAGCAATGCAAGAAGAGTTGCTTAAAATCAAAAGACAGAATGTGTGGAACTTGTGCCCTCTTCCTCAAGGGAAGACTGTCATAGGTACCAAGTGGGTATTTAGGAACAAGAAGGATGATAGAGGGATCATCATCAAAACAAGGCTAGACTGGTTGTCCAAGGATACACACAAGAAGAAGGAATTGATTATACTGATGTCTTTGCTCCTGTAGCAAGACTTGAAGCTGTAAGGATATTCCTGGCTTATGCTGCATCCAAGGATTTCAAGGTCTACCAACTTAATGTGAAGTGTGCCTTTCTTTATGGGGTGATTGATGAAGAAGTTTATATTAAACAACCACCTGGCTTTGCAGACCCAGATCATCCTGATTATGTCTGCAAGCTTGATAAAGCCCTTTATGGACTACATGAAGCTACAAGAAAGTGGTATGAGACACTATCAACATACCTCTGCAATCATGGATACAAAAGAGGTACTATTGATGGGACTCTCTTCATCAAAGATACAGGGAATGACATATTGCTAGTTCAGATATATGTAGACGACATCATCTTTGGTTTAACTAATCCAAAGCTCTGTAAAGACTTTGAGATGCTGATGAAGAATAGATTTGAAATGAGTGCCATGGGGGAACTAAATTTTTTTCTAGGAATTCAAGTGAAGCAGGTTGAAGATGGCATCTTCATCAGTCAGTCAAAGTATGTACAGGACATAATTACAAGGTTCAAGATGACTGATTGTAAAGTTGCTAAGACACCATAGCCAGAAACCATTCCCTTGGTCTTGACCTTGAGGGGGAGTGTGTTGATGAACATCTCTATAGGGCTATGATTGGGTCACTTATGTATCTTACTGCTAGCAGGCCTGATATCATGTTTGCCACATGCATATGTGCAAGATATCAAGCAACCCCAAGATGTCACACCTAATCACTGTCAAAAGGATTCTTAGATATCTCAAAGGTGCTCCAAATCTAGGCCTTTGGTATCCAAAGAATTCAGACTTTAATCTGTATGCTTATACAGATAGTGACTATGGTGGCTGCAACATGACTGCAAAGTCCACATCTGGGGGGTGTCAGTTTCTTGGTGGAAGGATAGTCTCTTGGCAATGCAAGAAGCAATCCTGTGTGTCTGCATCAACTGCTGAAGCTGAATACATTGCTGCTGCCAGCTGCTGTGCTCAAGTGCTTTGGATTCAAAATCAGATGCTAGACTATGGATTCAATTTCAAAGAGACTCCCATCCATATAGACAACAACAGTGCCATCTCTATAACAGAGAATCCTATGCAGCACTCAAGGACCAAACACATCAACATCAGGTATCATCTGATTAGGGATAATTTTGAAAAGGGCTTGATAAAACTAATCAAGGTTAACACAAATGAACAATATGCTGATCTGTTCACAAAAGCTTTTGATGAGTAGAGATTTAAGTATCTTGTATCAGCCATTGGGATGATTAACCTTGAATAGGTTTTTCTAAATAACTTCAATCTTACTACCTAAAATTGTGTGTCCTAGGTTGTCTATTAGATCACTTCATATGCCCAGTTCTCTTTGGAGGAAAACAAATTTTCAAAATGATATTTTTTTTTAGTTATGAAAATTTACCTTTGGAAGAAATAAAATTCCCTCGGAAGAAATTTACAGCTTATCTGCCAATTATCTTCGGAAGAAATTCATGAAGCATCTTCCGAAGCTTAAGTTGAATATAAGCTACTAAAGACATTTTAGAATAAATCTCTTTCGAAGGAAATTAAGTCTCGGAAGACCTGTTTATCTCTTCCGAAGCCAAAACTTTCAAAACTCTTTGAAATATCTTTCGAAGCAAAATTGCCTTCAGAAGCTTTTTCTGAAAAGCTTCCGAAGCTAAAATAACCTTCGGAAGTTTTGCAACTTCCAAGAAAACTATCTTTTTGGGCACCTTTTTCTGAAGTAGGACCCAATTGCGGATTTCAAAGTTTATCTTTTGCTTTAACTTTGTTTCAAATCATGAGTATATCTCCCCAAACGGTCCTATCTTCATCTCTCTACTCTCATTTTTTCTTAACCTAAAATTACCCCCAAATTCATCTTCTTCTACCTTCCTTCTTGCAAAGCTTCTGCAAATGGCAAATCTTGATCGCCGAAACGACCCAGATTTCACCATGCATCTACACAGGCAACACAACCAGGTTGCTCTGTTAAACTCTGAGAAGGATCCAAGCTTCTCAGATGTTTGTAGGTATCTTTCTTCGTCTCATTATCTCACCTCCCTTACGATTAATCCTCCCCTCTATGAGGATCAGTTGTTTGAGTTCTGGCGAACCTGTCAAGAGGTCACTATGGACGGGGAGAAGGCACTGTCTGCCATAGTGCAAGGGAGGACATTGTTCATCACTCCAGCCATCATCAACACCCATCTTCAGCTGGATGATGAAGAAGGTGAAATGTCCTTCCCAAAAGATGTTGTCAACCATTCCTTTGAGCAAATAGGATATGAAGGTGACATCACAATCAAGACCTTCAGGAAGGGGAAGGTCTCATACCAGTGGAAGTACCTCCTCCATGTTGTCATCCACAGCTTGTCTAACAAACATGGAGGATGAGACCAGATTCCAGAAGACCTCTCCTTCATTGTCCATGGGATGGTTCAAGGGGTCAAATTCAGGTATTCTCAGTTTGTTTTCATAAATTTACTTGCAAATTTGGACTCCCTAGAATATTACATGTTTCCCCGGTATGTTCAACACATTCTCAACTATGTAATGGGACCACAGTTGAGGGGAACAGGTAATGTTATTAAACTTGCACATATGAGGCCCGACATTTTCAAAATATTGAAAAGCCAACTGTTGGGTTCTCAGGGATAGAAACAACCCTCTTCCTAAAAATGTTTGAGCTCATTGCTCAAGGTGACATCCTAGCAGCACCAGCTAGTGATGAACCAACATCCTCTACCTCTCAACCACCATCAAGGCCTACCATTACCCTCACTTACCAAAGAAAATCGAAACGAACCCCTGCACCTGCTATTGAGCATATGCAGGCCCCCATATCACAACCCACACAGGAGGAAGTGGACACTAGAGCTCCCACTTCCCCTGAGGAGCAAACCACTCCCATTCTTGACACAATCAGTGCTGAGGTTCCTCATGCTCAGCTGATGAGCTCACACCTCCTCAAATAGCCTTAAGCCCTCACTCTGAGTCTCAACACTCTGGTGATCAACCTTTAGGGGAAAGCTATCATCCCCAGCCTCTTGATCTTAATCAACCCATGCCCAGCCTTGACTTTTACTCTGATGAAGATTTGGGTTTCAATGAGTACCATGAATCTCTCCTCTCCACCCACACTCAAGGTGAGATGAGTACTCCTGCCTCACCCACTTCTAGCCCACATCAGACACCACAAACTAAGGTGGATCTCCTTCAGATTGCCCAGGAGATCCATGTGGTAGAGGCTTTCACCGGTGGCAGTGATTACATCTCTAAGACCTCAACCACGGCAACCCAGCCTCTTGAAATAGAGCAGGGGAAATCCAGCAGCCAAGAAACCTATGCTGGTGATGCGGGAGAAGACTCAGGTCCAATCCTCTCATCCCCCTATGATTCTTCATCTAAAGATGAGGGGAGTCTGCAACAAAAGTGCATAAACTTTCAAACATGTGCACCTACTTTGTGTCCAAGATAGCTCACCTGGAATCTCAGGTGACTATCTTGCAGAAAAGGGTCAATGACCAGCAACTTGAGATCACCGATCTCAAGGGTAAGCTAGCTAAGAGACCAATGAGATCAACTCATCCAGGTCCACAAGAACCTGTGGATGTCATGGATCAATCTCCCAGCTCACCTATGCAAGAGGGTGATGCTACCAAAAAGGGGGAGAAAATCCTAACAATCACAGTACCTGGGAGTTCCTCTCAGAGTATGGACATAGAGGACTCACCATCCTCTTTGCAGTTGTCCATACTCACAACCTCTCTAGACAGTGATCTACATTTGTTAATACAACAACTATTTGAGGAGGGAATACCAAGAGCAATGTCTGCCCCTTCTGAGAACCCAATCTGGGATTGGGGGTATGACAGTGAAAGGAAAGCTCTTGTACTCTCTAGAGCTCAGGGTCAACTAGAAATTTTAAACATTTCAAACTTGAGTTTCTATGAGGGTATAAATCTGGTAGATCTGGCAATTGTCAACCCAAGCAACAACAGACAAGCTGCCAGACTAGCTAGTAGAATTCAAGATTGGGTGCTAGAAGAATTCAAAAAGAGATCAGAACTATATAGACAGAGGCTAGCAGTTGAAGCCTTTGGTCAACTGGATGTTGAGGTGGACCCTAAGATTAGCTTCAAAGGGAAAGCCTTGACTGAAGGCCCAGAGGCTGAGACTGTGAACCTTAAGACAATATCTCCTCCAGAACCCCATACCCTCAGTGAGGCACCAACTAGTGATGGTGCATCACAACCTCTCTCTGGCCAGAGCTTGACTGCTGAATCCAGCAATGAAGGCCAAAGCTCTCCTCAGCCTGAGTCATCAAGATCAGTACTTAAGAAAGGCAAAAGAAAACTAACTGCTGAGGAGATTAAAGAAGAGAAAAGAGAGAGGAAGAGGAAGTTGAGGGGAGAGAGTTCAAGTGGTTCCCCAGGATTCATGCAAGCTGCAATTCTGACTGCCCATGTTCCAAACACTCAAGAAGATGAGTTAAGGGCAGCTAGACTTAATTATCCAGGGACCAGGAACTACAACATAGATAAACTCATCTCTTTCCCCTTAGAGGAATTAAATGAACTGGCTGACACTGAGTTGTCAAAAGAGAAGAAGGAAGTTGAGGATGCAGCCTTGACCCTCATGCATAAAGAGGAAATGAGAAGAAAAAGAATATACAAGAACATTCCTGTCCCCTCCCCAGTTCAAGAAAGCCCTGAGTTAGAGGCTGTGGCTGCTGATCATCCTCAGGTAGTTAATCAAGAAGAAAAGACAAAGATGATCAACTACCTGAGAGCCACAGGCCTCTACCAGGCACATGCACTTCTTCCCTTGCCATATGATTACATACTGTTTGAATACAACAAGCAGCTGGAGCAAGCCAAAAGAAATAGGAAAGCTGCTAGAAAAAGGGAAAGGGAAGATGCTGCCAAGTCAAGAGCCATCATTAAGAAAAGTCAGACAAAGTCTGCAGATAGGCAGAAGATGATGAGATTCTTGAAGCTGTATGGGTTCTCCGAAAGGAGGCTTGGTCCTATGTCTCTGTCCACAATGGATGAGCACATAAGGGTAATCAAGCAGAAGATTAAAAGGGGAGAGCTTATGGATCTCCACTCACCATCAGAACAAGGTCAACCTGAAGTTGAGGTAAAAGTTGAACCTATAGAGACAACACAACCTGCACCTGAAGCTACACAACAGCCAACTACATCTTCTGATCCACAGCAGGGTTCTCCTCCTTCTCCTTTTGAACCTGGCAGAGAGGAGATCCCAACTGAGAGGGAATCCACTGAAGAACCTGGTACTGAAGACCAACCCCTCAGTCAAAATCATCTGGGAGGAAAAAGAGGATGGCCAAAAGAAGTTCTTCTAAGAAGAAGAAAAGAAGAAAGGCATCCACCTCCCAAACTCAGGATGAGTCAGAACATCCTGAGGAAGTGCATGAAGAGGGCTCTCAACCAACTCCTATCATAGTAGAGCCTCTCTCTGTTGGAAGACCAATTCTATCATGGACATTTGTTGAAGATCCTGATAGATGGTATGTCACTAGAGATCAGGGAGAATAACATGTCTACTTCACTAGTGACCTGCTTGAACTCCCTCTGCATGATCTCTATGACATGAGAAGGTACTTCATGGGTCTGAAGAATCCTGATCTGCTAATGAAGAAAGGAATTCTGAAGATTCTCATGTGGACTATCCCAGTCTGAAGACCTCTCTGTTTTGGTAGCATCAGCTTAGGGGGAGTTTGTAGGAACCTCTGAGGTTATGAGGCTGATGCAACCAAAGGATATCAAAATAATCAAGTCTTCCAACATGCACTAAGGAACAAAGAAAAACTAGCTTCGAAAGTTTTACACACTCAAGTAAAATGCTAAGTGTAAATTCTTCCGAAGCCAATGTTTAGAAGAAACTACTGAGGAAACTTTACACTAAGTGTCAAGTCTTCCGAAGCCAAAGACTCAACTCTTCTGAAGGTTAAAGATGAAGTCTTTCGAAGCTCTCAAGACAAAGTCTTTCGAAGCTGAATAAAGATAAGACTGATTACTTTAGAAGAGAGAGAAAAGATACTTTTTCTGTCAACTTTATCATAAAGCAACCTCCTATCCGCTGCATGCTCTGGTGGTTCACCAACTATCATAAGTTGGTGAAACTTCCATGCTTTATGATAAAGTAGATAAGGTCTTTGTCTGCAAGTTTCTGCATTTGTTTCTTTTTTGGCTTTTGTAATAAGAAAGTCAGTGAGCTATGGCCTGTCATAGTCACTAGTCAAAAGGCAATCTGTCTTATGACTTTAGGCTGATCTTGTTCTCTAGATTAGTATATCCAACTGTCTTTTTGCATATTGACGGTTGTAGGTTTAGTATAAAGAGTCAAAGGTTCTTGTATTTCAAAAGATAAGTGCAAACACCTGTAATAGAACCTAAGAAGCAATATACTACTTCCTTGAAAATTATTTCTTGTGTTCTTGCTCTTACTTTACTTGTGTTGTGCATTGTATCATCTGTTTAAAGTTCTAAGTTCTACATTTGAATTGTTAAGTGATCCTAAAGATCCTCCTAAGTGTGTTAACTAAGTGCAAAGTCCCTTTTTAATGGTCCTGCAGTCATCAACTTTATTACCAAGTGAGGCGTTTCATCCTTAGTTGCTAAAAACAATACCCAAGTAAATCTAGAAAAATTATCCATAATAACTAAATAGTATGCATGACATCCTAAGCTTAACACACTTACAGGACCAAAGAAATATATGTGCAACAATTGAAGGATTGATTTAAATTTTATTATGTAAAACTAGTTTGTGAGAAGCTTGTGTTGTTTACCATTTGAACATGATAGATAATGTTCAACAAGTTGAAATTCTTTCAAATGTAATGTAACACCCGGAAAACTTAGAAAAAAAAAGAAAAGAAAAAGAAAAGGAAAGATAAGGGATAAAAGAGGACTATTTCAATAGGTGATATGGTCGCCCATACCTTCTCCACCAGACACATGACTATCTGCTATAGTGAGAAGAAGGAGCTCCAGTCCGAATTTAGAGAGAGAAAGCGGTAGAAATCTTTAGAAGGTAAGATTTTAAGGTGTTTCTTCTCTGTTTCAGTTGGGTTTAAGCTTTTGAATCGATCTCTACATGTTTCTATGTGTTTGGTTGCTTGTTTTTGCATGTTTAGGTGCTAGAACTCCAGGTTGCTCTAAGGTTTGGAGTGTTTCACTCGAAAGATGTTAGAGGTGAGTTCTAGATCCCCTCTTTTATTGATTTTCTACTTCTTAGGGCTGATATGCATATTGAAAATGATGTTACTGAATAAACTATGTTTTCCACTATTAAAATGATCTATTCAAAAAATATATGTGTTTTTAAAGATTTCTATGGTGTTGTATGGTTGCTTATGGTGTTCTAAGTGTGAAACTGCTAGATCTAAGCTAGGAATACGATTAAAATGACGTATAGGATTAGAAACTGCATGAGTTGGATTGCAAGTAGAACATGCTTTCTGCTGTGGACATTGTTTGTCCATTATGGACACTTAGAGGATTAAGCATGCCGTTCGTTGTGGATACTAAGTGTCCGCTGTGGACACTTGTGACCTAGACCATCCGCTGTGGACACTTGAGGTTCTCATGAACATTCGCTGTAGACACATAAGTGCTTAACACGTCCGTTGTGTACCCTTAGGTACTTTAGACTGTCCGCTGCGGATTGTGGTTGTCCTCTGTGGACACTTGTAATGTCTAATTCATTCACTTTGAACTTTAGTCATCCGCTGTATAACTTACTCATGCACTGTGGACACTTAGATTTATTCTAAAATTTTAGGAGATGCATTGAATCAAGCCAAGTTATCTTCCAAACTAAAGGAAGAAGTCTTCCGAAGCCAAGAAGAAATCTTTCGAAGTCAAGGAAGGAGTCTTCCGAAGCCAAGGAAGAAGTCTTATGAAGCCAAGGAAGAAGTCTTCCTAAGCCAAGCAAGGAAGAAGTCTTTCGATGCCAAGGAGAAGTCTTCCGAAGCCAAGGAAGAAGTCTTTCGAAGCCAAGGAGAAGTCTTCCGAAGTCAAGGAGAAATCTTCCGAAGCCAAGGAGAAATCTTCCAAAGCCTATGTTTGCATCTTTTCTAAAGCTTGTCTTTCTTCTGAAGTATATGTTTGACTTCGAAAGTAGTAGTAGTAGTAGTGTTGTGTTTGCTAGTTGATGGTTAGCACAAGTTCAGAGGCTCTAGTTGTACGTTTGTTAAGTTGCATGTGTTGGGTGTAGTTAGTTAGTTAGTTTGTTAGTTATGAACCAGTAGGTAGTGTGCTTTCCAACGTTGTTGTTTTATTCTTTTCTTATGGGCTGCTGATTTCGATAATATTTACTATTTCATGTTATGTGATTATAAGGCAATGGTTATCTTATAAGTATTATTCATAATCTAGTGGTCACGAAGGAATAAAAGAAAGATAGTGGAACTTAATGAATGTTACCCCCGGGCCCGTATGATGAATGAAAAGTCTTGCAAGCTAAATGAATGGAGGTTCACCACCCTGGGTGTCGTTAGCTCAACTGATGTGCTGCTGTTAGCCCAAAGGATGCACATCTAGGGTCTAATCCTTGCGATTGACCAATGAATGAATGGGACCTGTATTTATAAGCAGTCTTCGTGCCTAGCAGTATGGGTCAACTGCCAAAGGGTTAGCTACCATGATAAACGTTTGCTGGCAGGGGTTCGACATTTGTTGCCAACCAACAATGTAGGCGCTTGCTTTGTGCAATCCTAGTTAATGAAAGAGAAAGATAATGAAAGAAAGAAAGTTACAAAACTTCTTAAAAAAATTTCTAACGAAAAGATATATATATATATATAAAATGATAGATGTTCACCAAGTAAAGTTTACGAAAATATATATTTTCTATATTATTAAACTAGGATTCACTTAGCAACGCTGACTTTATATGCATGTCAGTTGGCAGGTGATGTTGTTGCTGGGATGACACGAGGTTGGAGCTACTTGGCAAATAAAGACTGGCATCCATGAAGTGCACAAATTATATTTTTGTCTTGTAAAACAACTAATGTTCCTTTGAATCTTGTACCAACTACGTATTTCTTGACTAAAGTTTTGTTAATGCATGAAATGGTTTTGTTTAACTATTCCATTGCCATGGTTTCTTTCTTTAATGTATTTTTAATGGGTAAAGTGCTATGAATGACCAGCTGTGAGGCTTCCCGGGAACGGGGCCTTACAAGTTGGTATTAGAGCCAAAGTTTAAGAGAATTGGGTAGATTATTTTCAAAACCTAAACTTAAACTGAAAACGGGACCAATGGAGGGATGCCAACCCAAGTTGCTACGTGCCATCAAGTAATTTTCTTAAAGTTAACCGGTATTATGTGCGTGTGCTATTTGATTTATGTGCTTAGTATATTTGGATGTTGATGTAATCAGGATAGGGAATGCTTGGGGGATGAAAAGTAAAGTAAGTGGCTAATTACAACTGGCCACTGTAATTAGGGACTTACTATACTTGACATGATTTGAGCTACTACCTTGAATGACTTTATTGGTGTTTGAATCTTATAGGAAGTAGATTTATGGCTGGTAGAAAGTCCGGGAAGGCAACCCGAGGTGGTGCCAGTGGCGGGCGTACCACTGGGCCACGTGTCACCAGGAGCAAAGCTAAGGCTCCCGAGGCGGTTGGTGAGGACCAAGATCTCCATAGCCACTAAGAGGGTGAAGGATCAGCTACCCTCAAATCTACGATGAAGGAAGCTATTGCTGATGAGGTCTACAATGCCATGCAAAATGTGTTGCCTTTGGTGGTGACTGAAGTGTTGAGGGCTGTAAAGGGTGGGGAAAAAACAGAGGATACGGGGAAGAAGGAGGAGAAGAAATCAAGAAAGTCCACTGAAAGGATTGAGGAAACTGAAGAAGAGCCATCTAGCCCAAAGGTGGTAATTTAGGAGGATGATAGCGAGGAGGAGAAGGAGACTGTTAAGGGGTGTAGCTATGGGGCTTCAGAGATGCAAACCCTCGACTTTTGACGGTAATGGCAATGCTACCGCTGCTCACTATTAGATTCGAGAGATTGAAGCAGTCCTGGACATCAGTGAATGTCAGGAGGATCAAAAGCTAAAGTTTGCCTCCTATTCTTTCATTGACTTGGCACTATGCTGGTGGGACAACATTGTCCAAGCCGAGGGGAAGCAATCTATAGCAAGGAATGGGTGGTCGAATTTGAAGGAGCTGGTGTTGGAGGAGTATTGTCCACATCGAGAGTTGGACAAAATTGAGAAGGAGTTCCTGCATTTGGAGGCTGGGAACATGACTCATCAAGAGTACACCTCCAAGTTCAACAAACTTGCAAGACTTTTGCCAGACCTGGTAACTTCGACATCCAAGAAGATTAAGAGATACATGCAAGGTTTACCAGTGGACATTAGGAAGAACATTGGTAGATTTGGCAGGGAGATTGTATGATGAGAGGGACCCGGTGCCAGTTCAGTGAAAGGTTGAGAGAAGTTGGAATAAGAATGGTAATGGGAAACGATTCAGAAATAATAGCTATAGGACTGGAGAGAACAAGATAAGGGTTGATGACCGTCGCCCAGGGCTGTGGAAGGGGAATGCTCAAAGGGAATATAGGAATTGTGGGAAGAGTCACATGGGAGAATGTAGAGTTAGGAGAAATAGGTGTTTCAAGTGTAGAGGCAAGGGCTATGCTAAGGAGTGCAGGGTACCGAGATGCTTCCAATACGGAGAGGTAGGGCACTCGGGCAGGGATTGCAAGAAAGGCGGGTTAGGATGTTCAGGGGTTAAGGTGATGGGAGAAAAGGGGAAGAGTGAGAGCACCAAAGCCAAGGAAAAGGCATTCAACATGACCTGGGAAGAAGCCTGAGTGGACTTTGAAGTAGTTTCAGGTACGTTTTTGGTAAACCAATTATATGCTTTTGTACTCTTTGATTCGGGTGCTATTAGGAGCTTTGTATCTGTTGTCTTTTTTCATGTAATGCTTGGTAAGGGTAAGAAGATAGATGTGCCTTTCCATGTAGAGACAGCGATAGGAAAATCCACCAAGTTGACTGATATGATAGACGATTGCCATATAGAATTGGACGGTCATAAGTTTCCTGCTAGGTTGTATGTGATGGCCCTAGGAGGTTTTGACGTGGTTTTAGGAATGGATTGGTTGGCGACCTATAAAGTGAATATCATGTGTCGAAAGAAGAAGATTCGTCTGATTGCGCCTGACGGTAGTTTGGTTACGGTTCACGGTGACAAGGAATGCACCACTTCGCGCGTGATATCGATGATCATGGCAGAGAAGTTTATGAGGCGAGGGTGTGGTGCTTACCTAGCTTATGTGAAGGACGTGGATGCTATGGCGCCTTAACTGCCAGACGTGCTGGTAGTAAGTGATTTCCCTGATGTATTTCCCAAAGATCTTCCAGGAGTCCCACCTGATAGAGAAATCGAGTTTCAGATTGACTTGATATCGGGAAAGCAACCCGTCGCCAAGGCACCATACCGTTGGCTCCATCCGAACTCAAGGAGCTGATGACGTAACTGCAAGATCTTTTAGATAAGGGCTTTATTCGGCCGAGTATGTCTCCACTGGGTGCTACGGTTCTATTCGTGAAGAAGAGGTAGTATGAGGATGTGCATCGACTATCGTGAGCTGAACAAGTTGGCTGTGAAGAATCGATATTCGTTACCAAGGATTGACGACTTGTTTGATCACTCTAGGGTGCCAGTTGGTTCTCCAGGATAGACCTTTGATCGGGATATCATCAATTGAAGGTGAAGGAGCAATATATCCCTAAGACAGCCTTTTGTTGGATCTTATATGCCCAAGACACATACAAGATTGATGTGGTTAGTACGTTATGATCCAAGTCGGGTCATACCCAATAACAAGCTAGGCAAACACCGTTAAACATTTATTTGTTGATCATGATCAAGCAAATAAATTATGACACCAATTTAGAAAATGGGTTTTCTGAATTATTGCATTTGAGATAGAACAAATTATATGGATATTTTGTTCATGAGATATCATTTGTAATGTTGTTTAAATAAGTTAAATAACATCAAATATAAGAGTGTTTAAGTTATAAGATTAAAATTGGTTTAATTATATAACTTAATGAGTGATTAAAAATGAATTAAAAGGGTGTTTTTCAAAATGGGGGGGAACCCATTTTGAACCCAATTTTCGGCCGCCCTCTTTGGTTTCTTGGGATTCCTTGTCTTGTTTTAATACAAGACTTTAATCCCTTGGAAGATACACTCAACCACACTCTCTCTCTCACACATGCAAAGAACTCTTTCTTCTCCATCTTGCTCTTCTCAATCCACGGATCTAGAGCTTGAAAAAGAACGCTTTGGGTGTTAACTTCCTAACTAGTTTGGTGCTTTGCAAGAGCTTGTGGGTATACAAGCTTGAGGTCTTCTCTTTTGAAGACTAGACATTCAAGAAACATCATCTTCCTCCTCTTATCCGTATCCAACTTGCTTGTTCAAGAAACGTAGTATTCATGTACATCCTATGGTTGGTTTTGATAGCATTTCTTTTCACATATATATGATCCTTGTTCTTGGGTTTGTTTCTTGAACATATAAATGTTTATTTTCAGAATATAACACAAGTTTTAAACCTCTTATATCCGCTGCGTTTTGTTGTTTAAATGGTTAAACATCCTTGTTAAAACTTGTAAAAACCCAACAATGGCATCTAGAGCTGGTTATGTGAAAAACTTGCTTCAAAAGTCCAAGAAAAGTTAGTTTTGTTGGACTTTTTCAACCCATTAGGGGCTGTTTTGATATGGATAAATGAATCCCTTATTTTTCAAATTTTTATCTTACATGCTTTAGAATAAACCTTGAAAGATTAACATCAAGTGGTTGATTGTTTTGTTTGGACTAAACCCTAAAGTTTGGGTTTATGTTGGCCGAAACTTTAAGGGTTAAAAAGGGAGTTCATGGTTGTTCTTGGATGTTGTATTTGATACATATTTTGGTGCATAAAATAGCCTTGACCTAATGTGTTTTGGATTTGGATGAATGTGATTGTCATGTTTAGTTTTATTCATTAAAGGGTTGTAATAATAATTTTGGTGTTTGTATCTTTTGGGTTGTAATTTATTTATTCATTGGTTATGTAATAAATAGATTAGGTGCATTTATTTTATTAGAAAAATTGTATTAGGGTATGATTTTGTAAAAGAAGATGCACAAGTTGGAGACTCAAGGGAAGATACAAAGGAAGAACTCAAAAGACATGGACACTTGAAGCATTTGGATGCGGATTCGAGTAGGAGTTCTTGGACACATTTTAATGTGTCATTATTAACCCTTAGGAAAGACCTAATGACAACACTTGTGATGGCAAACAAGTGTGGTCACCTTAGTGGCTATGGTTATGCACTTATGATTGAATGGTTGTGCTTGTTTGGTTGTTTTGTTTTATGTTGGTTGTTTGATATATGGATATGCATAACTAACAAATTTATAACCATAACAAGCTGAAAATAAATGGTTCTTAATCATTAAGTGGTTAATAAAAGGTTATTAAAAGGATTAATGATTTTAAATAAAAGGGGTTTTATTAAAAGAACCATAGGGTACCATGTATTTGAAAGCATGCAAATGCAAGGTACATAGAGTTTTCTAAACTAGAATTATGAAAACTTAAAATGTCTTTTGAAAACAAGTTTATCACCATCCTTTTACACAACACTTAAGTCACTTGAAAACTCTTAATGGGATAAAGGTCACCTAACCATTTTGAGGGAACTTGTGATTTAAGGTGGGAATGCCATATTTGTGGGATAAAGATCACCTAACCACTTATATTGGTAAACTCACATGTGTGTGTAAGTAGGGTAACTTGATTTGCAAACCATGTTAAATGGATCACCTACAATATGGTTTACAAAAGGTGTTGATGGGATTAACATGCCGACTATACATATGATGTTTAAGTCGATCCCATACCTCTAGAAGTTGCAAAGGGTTGCAATTGTCAAACGTTGACTACCTTGTTAATTTAAATAATGGGATAAAGATCACCTAACCACTATTTAAATGTGACGTTGGATTCTAGAATTTTATTTTGTGTATGACACATAAAAGAAATTTATAATTAAATATGATAATATCGTAAATACTAAAATTGAACCTTGTTAAATTTTGTAGATGGCCACCAACAACAATGAAAATAATGATATTCCATCCGCACATAACCTATCACTAAGAACCATTCTCCAAAAGGAGCGTCTAAACCATAACAATTTCATTGATTGGTTTCGAAACTTGAGAATTGTTCTCAAGCAAGAGAAACGGTCATATATCTTAGACGATCCGATTCCCGATGAACCCAATGAGGAAGATGAAGAGGCCTACATGAATTGGGTGAAATACACTGAGGACTCGGTCCAAGTGTCTTGCCTCATGTTGGCAAGTATGACTCCGGATCTCCAAAAGGAGTACGAACATCACGGAGCATACGACATGATAACCCAGTTGAAGGAAACGTTCCAACAACAAGCAAGGGTAGAGCGCTTCGAAACGGTTCGAGCACTCCATGCATGTCGTATGGATGATACCCAATCGGTCTCGTCTTATGTACTTAAGATGAAGAGCCACATAGACCGCCTCGAAAGGCTGAATTGTCCCGTCTCGAAAGAGTTGGCTACGGATTTGATCCTCAACTCTTTGTCAAAAAGGTTTGACAATTTTGTTATGAATTATAACATGAACGGTTGGGACAAGAACATAACTGAGCTTCACTCTATGCTCAAGACAGCCGAGGCGGCCATGGGTAAAAGGAGTTTACCCGTTCTCACCATCAATGAAGGTGGGAACAAGAAGAGGCCTCACCCCGCATCCAAGGCAAGTGTTGCCAAAGGTAAAGGGTACGTTGGGAGAAAGGGAAAGGGAGTGGTAAAAGTGCCACCACCAAAACCAGCGGAGAAGAAGCAAAAGGTTGCTTCGGATGACCCATGCTTTAAGTGTGGGGAGATAGGACATTGGGCAAGAAATTGTCCTGTCCATCTCAAAGAGTTGAAAGCAAAGAGGGATGCCGGGCAGACCTCAGGTACAATTTTCATGATTCATATTGATCTAAATATAATATCCTCTAACACATGGGTATTGGATACCGGATGTGGGACTCACATTTGCAATTTGTTGCAGGGGTTCAAAAGAAGTAAAAACTTCAAGAAAGGGGATGTTAGCCTCTACATGGGGAATGGGGCAAAAGTTCAAGTTGAAGCCCGAGGGGACTACATCCTGAAGCTTCCAAATGGTTTGGAAGCAATTTTGAACAATGTTTTGTATGCTCCTAGTTTGACTAGGAACATTATTTCAGTTGCACAATTAAGACAATATGGTTATGTTTTGATGTTTATTGAAAATGAAATTCATGTTTCTTTAAATAACATCTTTTATTTTAAAGCTACTCCTATTAATGGTATTTATGAATTGGTTCATGAAAACACATTATATGATAGCTCGTTGTACCAAACCACCACCAAGAAGCTCAAATTAGATTTGAGTGACACCTATCTTTGGCATTGCCGTCTTGGTCATATAAACAAGAAGCGCATACAAACTCTTCAAAAGAATGGTCTTTTAAAAGCAAGTGAATATGATTCATTTGATGTATGTGAATCTTGTTTACAAGGCAAAATGACTAAGGCGCCTTTTAGTGGCAAAACCGAAAGGGCAAAAGATTTATTAGGTATCATACATTCGGATGTATGTGGTCCTTTTAAGCCAATGACTAGGTATAATGAAAGATACTTCATTACCTTCACCGACGACTATAGTAGGTATGGGTATGTGTACTTGTTAAGACACAAAGATGAAGCTTTTGAAATGTTCAAAACCTTCCAAAATGAAGTAGAAAATCAACTCAACAAATCAATAAAAATTCTCCGCACCGATAGAGGAGGTGAATACCTGAGTGATGCTTTTAGAGATCATCTTAGAAGTTGTGGGATTATCTCACAACTATCTCCACCTAGAACACCACAACACAATGGTGTGTCCGAAAGGAGAAATCGAACTCTATTAGATATGGTTCGATCTATGATGGCTGGAAGCTCATTGCCTCTATCATTTTGGGGCTTTGCTTTGCTCTCTGCGGCCCGTATTTTGAATATGGCCCCAACCAAGAAAGTGGAAAGGACACCTTTTGAAATATGGCATGGAAGGGTTCCATCTCTATCATATTTAAAGGTGTGAGGATGTGAGGCTTATGTAAAGACTCCCACCTCAAACAAGTTAGAAAGACGTTCCACTAAGTGTATTTTTATTGGATATCCTAGGCTTATGGAAGGAGCTAGCAGTAGAATAGTGGATCTTGAGGAGGATCAAGAACCACAACCCGATACACGTTTGGTTGACACTAGCACTCAACATGAGGATGTTGAGAATGATCAAATGGTTGATCAATACACACAAAACGTTCGCAAATCTGGTAGAACTAGTAATCCACCTGAAAGATATGGATTTTTCATGGATGGGTGCTATGTGGTTGATTCCGATGAACCAATCACATACCATGATGCAGTGTCCAATTTGGATTGTGACAAATGGCTTGAAGCCATGAATGTTGAGATGCAATCCATGTATGACAACCAAGTGTGGGACTTGGTTGTACCACCTCTTAACTCCAAGGTAGTTGGAAGTAAGTGGGTTTTCAAGAAGAAAACCGATATGCATGGAAACTTGGATACTTATAAAGCTAGACTTGTAGCAAAAGGTTTCACTCAAACTCAAGGGGTTGATTATGATGAGACTTTTTCGCCTGTTGCAATGCTAAAGTCTATTAGGATATTATTTGCCATAGCTGCTCATTATGATTATGAGATTTGGCAAATGGATGTCAAAACCGCTTTTCTAAATGGATATCTTGAGGAAGATGTCTATATGGTTCAGCCTGAAGGTTTTGTCGACCCAAAACATCCTAACAAAGTATGCAAGTTAAAGAAATCAATCTATGGATTGAAGCAAGCGTCAAGAAGTTGGAATCACCGTTTTGATGAAGAGGTAATTAAATTGGGTTCATCAAAAATGCTGATGAGGCTTGTGTGTATAAAAAGGCTAGTGGGAGCATCATCACTTTCCTAGTATTGTATGTCGATGACATCCTACTATTTGGAAATGACATTCCAACCTTGGAAGGTATAAAAACCTGGCTTGGAAGCTGTTTTTCCATTAAGGATCTTGGTGAAGCCGCCTACATTTTGGGAATAAAGATCTATAGGGATAGATCAAGGCGGTTGATAGGTTTAAATCAAAGTGCATACATTGACAAGATCTTGAAAAGGTTCAAGATGGAGAACTCTAAGAAAGGTACGGTACCTATTCAAAGAGGAACGATATTGAGTACGACTCAATGTCCAAGCTCAAAGGATGAGCAAGATAAAATGAAGGGAATCCCGTATGCGTCTGCTATAGGATCCATCATGTATGCAATGATATGCACTAGGCCGGACGTGTCATGCGCCTTGAGCATGACAAGCCGATACCAGCAAAATCCTGGAAATAGTCATTGGATGGCTGTTAAGAACATACTTAAGTACCTAAGGAGGACTAAAGATATGTTCCTAATCTATGGATCTGGTGAGGAGGAACTCGTGGTAAAAGGTTACACGGATGCGAGTTTCCAAACTGATCGGGATGACTCACGATCACAATCGGGATACATTTTCATCCTAAATGGAGGAGCAGTCTCTTGGAAGAGCTCTAAACAAGATGTGGTGGCATTATCAACTACAGAGTCAGAATACATCGCCGTTTCATTAGCAGCTCAAGAAGCTGCATGGTTGAAGAAATTCATTGCCGATCTAGGGGTTGTCCCTTCCATTCAGGACCCCCTAGAAATTATTTGTGATAATGAGGGTGCGATTGCTCAAATCAAGGAACCCCGTGCACATCAAAAGACTAGGCACATTGAGCGGAGATTCAACTACATAAGGGATGAAGTTGAAAAGGGAAAAATATGTATTCGCAAAGTTCACACGGATCAAAACATTGCGGTTCCACTCACGAAGCTTCTTGAAAAGGCAAAGCATGAGGGTCATACTTGTGCCATGGGACATCGATATTCTAGTGACTGGATTTGATTTTGTGATCTTGTATTTGGATATTGGAACCTTTTATTACTTGAATGAACTATATGGTTATAATGTTTCAACTAATGTTCCAATTTTGCATGTTTAATCCATGAGTAAATCATTTACTCTAAACGTCCGTAGTCGTTCATACCCGTGGGAACAAGTATGAGGGTAAGACTATTATGAACTTGGATTGGTAGATATTCATTTGGATGAATATATAGCAAAGGGTTGCTGCCAAAGTTCATAGATATTTATGGGATATAAATATTGGACATCTCAAATATTACTACATGGAATCTTCTTGATTGATCATAAGTAAATTTGAGTAAAGGCGAACATCATTTGGTATCCTCTGACCTGAGATACATATTGGGTCTTGATATTCACCGGGTATTATACTTTGACTTAGTTCTTCACTGTTCTGAAACATGGCAGTACATAAGACTAAATTCAGGTATAGCATGAGGTGATTATGAGAGACGTATGTAATCAAGATGGGATTTGTTCCTCTTATTCGTTGAGAGTAAGATGTCTAAGGCCTGCTAAAGTTAAGTCAATGGAGAATGATCATTCAGTGTCTCTAAGATTTAACATGACATCTGTGACAAAAGGATAGATGATTGATTCACCTAAAACATTTTCGAGTAAGATACTTGAAGGGGATGATGTTATTGAATGGCACTTAGTCATACGTATTAAGGGTAGTAAACCGTTGTTAGGCGGTATTTACTGCTTGCATCAATCTTCTATGAATCTTGTGCAAGTGGAGATTGTTGGATCTTATATGCCCAAGACACATACAAGATTGATGTGGTTAGTACGTTATGATCCAAGTCGGGTCATACCCAATAACAAGCTAGGCAAACACCGTTAAACATTTATTTGTTGATCATGATCAAGCAAATAAATTATGACACCAATTTAGAAAATGGGTTTTCTGAATTATTGCATTTGAGATAGAACAAATTATATGGATATTTTGTTCATGAGATATCATTTGTAATGTTGTTTAAATAAGTTAAATAACATCAAATATAAGAGTGTTTAAGTTATAAGATTAAAATTGGTTTAATTATATAACTTAATGAGTGATTAAAAATGAATTAAAAGGGTGTTTTTCAAAATGGGGGGGAACCCATTTTGAACCCAATTTTCGGCCGCCCTCTTTGGTTTCTTGGGATTCCTTGTCTTGTTTTAATACAAGACTTTAATCCCTTGGAAGATACACTCAACCACACTCTCTCTCTCACACATGCAAAGAACTCTTTCTTCTCCATCTTGCTCTTCTCAATCCACGGATCTAGAGCTTGAAAAAGAACGCTTTGGGTGTTAACTTCCTAACTAGTTTGGTGCTTTGCAAGAGCTTGTGGGTATACAAGCTTGAGGTCTTCTCTTTTGAAGACTAGACATTCAAGAAACATCATCTTCCTCCTCTTATCCGTATCCAACTTGCTTGTTCAAGAAACGTAGTATTCATGTACATCCTATGGTTGGTTTTGATAGCATTTCTTTTCACATATATATGATCCTTGTTCTTGGGTTTGTTTCTTGAACATATAAATGTTTATTTTCAGAATATAACACAAGTTTTAAACCTCTTATATCCGCTGCGTTTTGTTGTTTAAATGGTTAAACATCCTTGTTAAAACTTGTAAAAACCCAACACCTTTCGCACATGTTATAGGCACTACGAGTTTCTCGTGATGTCTTTTGGTTTAACCAACGAGCCGGCTGCCTTTATGGATCTTATGAATCGGGTATGCCAACCGATGCTATACAAATCAGTGATCGTATTCATTGATGATATTCTGATCTACTCTAAAAGCGAAAGGGAGCACGATTGTCATCTCAAGGAGGAAATAGAGACACTAAAAAATGAGAAGTTGTATGCGAAATTCTCTAAGTGTGCATTTTGGCTATGAGAGGTTCAATTTCTTTGCCACGTAGTGAGCCCCGAAGGAATAATGGTGGACCCTGTGAAGGTCGAAGCTGTAATGCAGTGGGAATCCCTGAGGACGCCATCCAAGATTCGTAGTTTCATGGGCTTGGCAGGTTACTACAGAGGATTTATTCAAGACTTCTCTAAGGTGGCAACCCCATTAACTAAGCTGACTCAGAAGGATATAAAGTTTGTATGGGATTCCGATCAGGAGAGTGCGTTCCAAAAGTTGAAGATGAGATTAACTCAAGCCCTAGTCTTGACACTGCCTGAAGGGAATAAAGACTTAGTGGTGTATTCAGATGCGTCGCGGTTAGGCTTAGGTTGCATGTTGATGCAGTGAGGGAAGGGCATAGCCTATGCATCATGGCAGTTGAAGACCCATGAGGTTAACTACCCTACTCATGATTTAGAGTTGGCGGCTGTGGTCTTTGGATTAAAAACTTGGAGGCACTACTTGTATGGGGCGAAGTGTACCATTTTCACAGATCACAAGAGCCTAAAGTATTTCTTCAAGCAAAAGGATCTAAACATGAGGCAAAGAAGGTGGTTAGAGTTGATCAAAGACTATGATTGCGAAATCCACTATCATCCGAGCAAGGCGAACGTGGTGGCTGATGCCCTCAGTCAAAAGGAAAGACCTAAACCGATTTGGGTGAAGGCTTTCCAACTGATTATGACACCGGATTTCATAGGTCAAGTCAGGGAATTCCAAGACGAGGCACTAAAAGGCGATAGGACCAACTCTAAATGGATGAAGGGGCAGATAACGGATTTAAAGGATAACACCCTTGGTGTTAGAACCTGATCTGGGTGAATATGGATTCCCTGTTATGGGGATCTAAGGGAAAGGATTATGGATGAAGCTCACGAAACATGATATTCCATTCATCCTGGTGCTACAAATATGTACCATGATCTAAAGAAGGATTATTGGAGGCCAAGAATGAAGCGTGACGTGGTGGAGTACGTGAGTAAGTGCTTAACCTGTTTACAAGTGAAGGCGGAGCATCAGAAACCATACGGGAAGATCTAACCATTGGATATACCCTAGTGGAAATGGGAGCACGTCACCATGGACTTCATTACAAATTTGCCACGTACGGAAAGGGGATACGATGCCATATGGGTGATAGTTGATTGTCTCACAAAGAGTACTCACTTCTTGCCAATCCGAGAGACTTACTCGTCAGGAAAGTTGGCGGAGCTATTCATCAAGGAGATTGTAACATGTCATGGCATGCCGGTGTCTATTGTTTCTGATAGGGACACTAGATTCACGTTCAAGTTCTAGAAGACATTTCACGATGCGATAGGGAGGAGGTTGCATATTAGCACAGCTTACCACCCTCAGACAGACGGTCAATCAGAACAAACCATTCTGACCTTGGGGGACATGCTCCGGGCATGTATTATTGATTTTGGTGGAAGCTTGGATGAAAACCTACCGTTGGCAAAATTCTCCTACAACAATAGCTATCATGCTAGCATAGGCATGCCACCATTCGAACTGTTGTATGGGAGACGATGCAGAACCCTGGTGTGCTGGGGTGATATCGGGCTGAAGGAGTTGGGAAGTATTGAGGTCATTGAGGCCACATCGGAGAAGTTGGAAAAGATCAAGGGTTTTATGAAGGCAGAAAAGGACCAGAAGAAGTCCTACGCTGATAACAGAAGGAGGCCAATTGAGTTCCAAGTGGGAGATAAGGTGATGTTTAAAGTGTCTCCTTGGAAAGGGATTATCAGGTTCTGAAAGCGAGGGAAGTTGAGCCCAAGGTATATCGGGCCATTCGAAATCATTGCCAGAGTTGGTGAAGTGGCATATAGACTAGAACTTCCCGATGAGCTGCATGAGATTCATCCTACATTCCATGTATCTCATTTAAGAAAGTGCTTGGCGAAAGATCCCCTCATGGACATTGAGGTTGATGAAAGGTTAAATTACGTGGAGCAACCAGTGGTTATTCGGGACCGGAAAGAGAAATAGTTAAGGAATAAATTGATTAGCCAAGTAAAAGTGCAATGGAAGCATCGCAAGGGATCGGAGGCCACTTGGGAGTCAAAGGAAAAGATGAGACGGCATTACCCAGATCTCTTTAAGGAGTGACAGGTTACGGGGACTAAACCTATATAAGGGGGTGGACTTGTAACACCCAGAAAACTCAAAAAAAAAAGAAAAGAAAAAGAAAAGGAAAGATAAGGGAGAAAAGGGGACTATTTCAAAGTAAGGTGCTAAAAGGTAAAAAAGTCAAACCTGCCCAGAATGGGTTTAAAAAGGTGATATGGTCGCCCATACCTTCTCCACTAGACACACGAAATTCTGCTAGAGTGAGAAGAAGGAGCTCCGGTCTGAATTTAGAAAGAAAAAGTGGTAGAAATCTTCAGAAGGTAAGATTTTAAGGTGTTTCTTCTCGGTTTCAGTTGGGTTAAGCTTCTAAACCGATCTTTACGTGTTTCTATGGGTTTGGTTGCTTGTTTTTGCGTGTTTAGGTGCTAGAACTCCAGGTTGCTCTCGAGTATGGAGGGTTTCACTCAAAAGCTATTAGAGGTGAGTTCTAGATCCTCACTTTTACTGATTATCTACTTCTTGGGGCTGATATGCATACTGAAAATGATGTTACTGAATAAACTATGTTTTCCACTATTAAAATGATGTATTTGCAAAATATATGTGTTTTCAAAGATTTCTGTGGTGTTGTATGGTTGCTTATGGTGTTCTAAGTGTGAAACTGCTAGATCTAAGCCAGGAATACGATTAAAATGATGTATGGGATTAGATACTACGTGAGTTGGATTGCAGGTAGAACATGTTGTCTGCTGTGGACACTTAGAGGATTACGCATGCCGTCCGCTGTGGATACTAAGTGTCCGCTGTGGACACTTGTGACCTAGATCATCCGATGTGGACACTTGAGGTTCTTATGAATGTATGCTGTAGACACTTAAGTGCTTAACACGTCTGCTGTGTACCCTTAGGTACTTTAGACTGTTTGCTGCGGATTGTGACTGTCCGCCGTGGACACTTGTTATGTCTAATTCATCCGCTTTGAACCATAGTCATCTGCTGTATAACTTACTCATATACTGTGGACACTTAGATTTATTCTAAAATTTTGGGAGATGCATTAATTCAAGCCAAGTTATCTTTCGAAGCCAAGAAAGAAGTCTTCATAAGCCAAGGAGAAATCTTCCAAGCCAAGGAAGAAGTCTTCCGAAGCCATGGAAGAAGTCTTCTGATGCCAAGGAAGAAGTCTTTCGAAGCCAAGGAGAAGTCTTTCGAAGCCAAGGAAGAAGTCTTCCGAAGCCAAGGAGATGTCTTCTGAATTCAAAGAAGAAGTCTTCCGAAGCCAAGGAGAAGTCTTTCAAAGCCAAGGAAGAAGTCTTTCGAAGCCAAGGAGAAGTCTTCCGATGCTAAGGAGAAATCTTTCGAAGCCTATGTTTGCATTTCTTCCGAAACTTGTCTTTCTTCCAAAGTATATGTTTGCCTTTGGAATTAGTAGTAGTATTAGTGTTATGTTTGCTAGTTGATGGTTAGCACAAGTTCAGAGGCTCTAGTTGTACGTTTGTTAAGTTGCATGTGTTAGGTGTAGTTAGTTAGTTAGTTTGTTAGTTGTGAACTGGTAGGTAGTGTGCTTTCCAACGCTGTTGTTTTATTCTTTTCTTATGGGCTGGTATTTTGGATAATATTTACTATTTCATGTTATTTGATTATAAGGCAATGGTTATCTTACAAGTATTATTTATAATCAAGTGGTCACAAAGGAATAAAAGGAAGACAATGGAACTTAATAAATGTTACCCCTAGGCTCGTATGATGAATGGAAATCTTGCAAGCTAAATGAATGGAGGTTCACGACCCTGGGTATCGTTTGCTCAACTGATGTGCGGCTGTTCAGCCCAAAGGATGCACATCTGGGGTCTAATCCTTGCGATTGACCAATGAATGAATGGGACCTGTATTTATAAGCAGTCTACATGCCTAGCAGTGTGGGTAAACTGCCAAAGGGTTAGCTACCGTGATAAACGTTTGCTGGCAGGGGTTCAGCATTTGTTTCCCACCAACAATATAGGCTCTTGCTTTGTGCAATCCTAGTTAATGAAAGAGAAAGATAATAAATGCAAGAAAGTTACTGAACTTCTGAATGAACTTTCTAACGAAAAGATATATATATATATAAAATGATGTATGCTCACTAAGTAAAGTTTACGAAAATGTATATTTTCTATATTATTAAACTAGAATTCACTCAGCAATGCTGACTTTTATATGCATGTCAGTTGGCAGGTGATGTTGTTGCTGGGGATGGCACGAGGTTGGAGCTACTTGGTAAATAAAGACTAGCATCCATGAAGTGAAGAAAATATATTTTTGTCTTGTAAAACAACTAATGTGTGCCATCCGGTAATTTTCCGTTATCAAATTCCGTTAGTTCTGTTAGGTCTTGTATACACATGTCGTGAGCACACACTAGTTGTCGCTGAACGTTGGTGACTTAATAATAACTAACAATGATTATCTGATAATAACTTGATAAATAATTTTGATTCTTTGTTTGTAGTTATGTGATTTGTGAATTTTACCTTGTAACGTGCCAACGTGTTATATTTATTTCATGTGTTTTGTTATTAGAGGAAAATATACATGATTATTATTGTTGGTTAATAATACTTGTAATTTGTAGTTAAAGATTGTTAAAAATGTTAAAAAGATTAAGTTTTTATAAAATGTGATCAAGGAGGGATTAATTTGTAAAAACTACAAAACTTAAATATGGTAAAAACCCAACCCTAGCCCACTTCCCCTCCTTGCGGCCGTAATCCCTCCTCATACCCTCTCCCTTTGCGAAATTGATCAAGAAACCACACAACTAAGTCGATTTTGGCATCAATTGGGTATTGCAAGGTGTTAGCAAGTCCAATTCTTGATTTCTACACGATTAAAGGTTAGATTTTGATTAGTTTTCATGGGTTTTTTATTTTGGCTGAACCCTAGTTCGATTTCTATAGAAAAAGACAAAATTGGTAATGATTTGATGATGATATGATGTTAGTTATGTTGTATGAATGTTAATCTATGTACATTATGCAAGAAATCCATGGTTTTTGTCATCTAGTTCATACATAGCCAAAAGTGGAAACTTTTCTTCATGAGAATTCATGTTTTGATGAATTGTTGATGTTAAATGGATAATTATGAAGGCTATGAACTAGATTAGGTGTAATATTGATGAATCTATGATTGAAATTAAGTGGTTGTTCATACCTTACTATGAATACTAACTTTTATGCATGAGATTGATGAATTGATGATGTTAGTCATGTCTAGATGTTTGTTATGGACTTGATTAGACATAAAGTTGGTGAATTTAGGAAAGAATGGGATGTTAGATTGGTTTTGGGTGTTACTTTCCCGAAAGGGAAACTTTATTTATGTAGATCATTGGATATTGTTAATTGAGCATGTTTATGATATTAGGATCATGTTAGAATGTTTGTTGATGATGTCTAAGGTGGTAGATTTTGTTTTTTTAGGATGTATGAATACTTGATGCACAACTTTGGAAATTTAGGCTTTTATGGAATATACATGATAATGGATGGTGTATGATGAGCTTTATAGCACTTAAGGGTTTGTAATGTGACATACGTGAATAACTTGTGTGATAACCATGTATGATGGATTGCTATACTTGATCAAACAAGAATTTAACTTGACATGTCACCAACAGGTCAAATGGATCAACTTGATAAAATGAGTCTTGTTTTCCAAAACCTTGGGTCAATGTGGTTATTGAGCACTTAGGGTTGTTAAGTTTTCTGTGTACACGTACTCATATACTTGTGTGTTCTAGGTAACCTTTGAAGGGTTGTCGTTCCACTCATCATTAACTTTTACAATCATTCGTTTACGCACCAGGTGAGTTCAATGCCCCACTTTTACTACTTCTCTTTTTGGGGGAGAAAGAATACTTGTTTTTAAAATGCTTTACTAATATAACATGTGTTTGGTAAGACATAGTGGGTTATACCGTATAAAGTCCTCATACTTTTGGATCGTTAATTAAGGAATCTAGCGGGAAATTTTGGGTAGTACTACTGGGTTTGACAAGCCCCATCCGGGTGACCGGAAGTCAACGGGTGCAATATTGTCCTAAACTACTAATAGTGTCACGACCTGGTATGTCATGGCGGAGGCAAACAGACAAACATAGTCAGCTTAGATCACGAAATCACTATTGCACTTTACTAATGAAATTAGACTAGCTATCTATTTCAATGCACTTGTTTATATTTTACTAATACAACTGCTTATGATTGACTACAAACTCTTGGACTCACCAACCATCATGTTGACACTTTTAGTATGCTTTTATCAGGTCGTTTCTAGTAGCTGCCCATAGGAGCATGAACGTGTCAAGCATGCTTTGTTCAAACATTGTTTACTTTTAGTTTAGCATTTACTTACGTATTTTGATTTGGGAGCGTGTTTTGCACAGTTTACCTTTAGTACCTTGTGTTTGGGTTATTTACAAAACTCTTCCGCAAATATTTTAAAGATTTAAACCCTGATTTGTTGAAATGTTGCATATAGAGTCGTTCTGAGTAACTAATGACTGAGATCCTGGTTTGTTCACACGCCTCGCGGTAAAACCCCGCACGTGGAAATTGACGGTGTGACATATTGTTCTTTTGAATCTTGTACCAACTACGTATTTCTTGACTAAAGTTTTATTAATGCATGAAATGGTTTTGTTTGACTATTCTGTTGCCATGGTTTCTTTCTTCAATGTATTTTTATTGGGTAAAGTGCTATGAATGACCAGCTATGAGGCTTCCCGGGAACGGGGCCTTACATGTAAACCCAAAACATGATTTCCTCTTACCAATTTGTTCAGTCTTAATATTGACATGTCTAAGACGATAATACCATAATATTAAATCACTTTTCAAGGCTTTTGATAACAGACAAGAAGCTGTTACCAATGAATGTGAAACATTCATGTCCAACAAATATGTATCTTTGTCTCTCGGAGTCCTTAACAATACCTATTCATCAGGTATTACAAAACCAGGTTTAATAATAAGACATTCTTTGTTAGTGAAATGTGTAGAATAACATTTGTCACATATCTGAAAAAAACTCTTAGTAAGTTGTGTTTTAACTCTTCAACAACACTAGTGTCTTTAAAACTTAAAACGCCATTTGTCACTGTACATTTCTTTGTTATTTTACCTCCTTTGTCACCGGAAAAAATAACATATCCACCATTATGAGGTTGAACATTGTTTAACAGTTATATGTTACCCGTCATGTGTCTAGAACAAGCGCTATCAACATGCCATACGCTGTCAATGACTTTCCTTAGTTGTTCCTGCACATATGATTGAATTTAATCAATTTTAGGAACCTAATCCATTGTTGACTTGAGAACATTGTTTTCATCCAAGTATGTCACTGAGTTTAAAATCATATCTCTTTTATCATTGAACATATAATCATTAACAATGTCTGTGTCTGTAGTTTTAATCTTAACTTTCCATTCTTGAGTAGGTTTTGTTAATTTTGTGTCACTTTTATTCAAATTATCATTAACAAAATTGATATTGCTTTCATCAGCACTGTGATATTTCTAAATCCCATTTAATATGCTCAAGTTATTGTTTATCGAAATTTTTTATTTTGCAACAAAAGACTTCGAATAAATTGAATTTTTATTAACTTGAATTTTTATAGACTTGTGAAATCGTTGTCTGCTTGTTAATTTGTGTTGATGAATGCAATTTCTTGCCATATGATTTGGCTTTCCATAAACATAGCAACATGATTTCTGAAAAACATTATGCACTCGTGTATTTCTTTCAAACTGTTAATGATAACACCAAAGTAATGATCGCGGAACTATCAACACTTGCTGTTTAATGGATTGTTTATAAATTGAAATCGATGAACAAAATAAAACAACTTCAAAACACAATGTAATAATGTAACACAAAGATGATTTTCAATTGCTTTTGATTCAAAACGAACTGATTACAATTGATGTTGATGCTCTTGATGTTCTTATCATTGCTTTCTTGTTCTCTGTTATTCTGTTATTCTCTGTTTATTTGATTGATATCATTTCTATCAATACATACACCTATTTGAGTATCGATATCTCTCAATCTCTCTCTATTTTGTTCCTATTTTCTTGCTAATATCTTGCTATTCTGTTTCTATATGAGTGCGTCCTTACCTTGTTTATCAGCATAGGAGTTCACAATTTACATTGGAAATTGTAAATTACACAAAGAAAGTTATTGATGTGACGTGGAATATTTGCTTGACTTCAATATCTTCTACCATCATTGATTTGATGATGTTGCTTTGACATGTTGACTTGTTGACTCTTTGATCTTCCGTAGGAAGTTCTTCTTCCGCAGCAATTGGTCTTCCGAAGCAACACTTAGTCTTCAACATTTGTTCTTCAGTGGTTGTGCTTCCGTAGGAGTTCTTGTACTTCAGCAGCAAGCTCTCCTTTAGTAGCTCCACTTGATCTTAGATTTGTTCAGCATTTGTTCTTCCGTAGGAGATCTACAGAAGCACAGACTTTAGTTATGCTTCGGAGAACATCTATGGAAGAACACTTATTCATCCGCAGATTGTTCTAACACTTTATCAATTTTCCAAATTGACCAAGTCTGATGTTTCCTGCAATGACACATAAACTAGCACACATAATAATATGGGTTAACATATAATTCATGCAGTACATTATGTTATCAAAAGAGAATTACAATAAGTTATTACAAGAATTGTTTTATCATCTAAACCTATACAAAGGATCTAGACCTAACAATACTCCCCCTATAGGTTTAGACTCTTGTAATCATTGGTTTAGTGCTCTTAATTCTTGAATTCTTCCCAAAATTCTTGTTGTGAAGTATTCAACTGCATTTTCCTGATCATCATACAAGTACTTAATCTTCATCCACTTCATTTTCTTAAACATCTTGTATTTCAAACCCAGGATGTCCACTTCAGTGGTAAGTGTTGCACAACACTATTATTTGAAACCACTTCAAGTTCATCTTGTTGTAATATTCTCAACTCAGTGATTGATTGAATTTCTGTTCCCATCAGCTGGCCCGCTTCATATTTTATTCTCTTGTGAGCTTTAGCATGCAGTTTCTCAATAACTTAAATGATATGAACATACAAGCACAAGTCATTTTGAGCATTTTGGTCATTTAGCTTGGGGAAGTACTTGTCATGTAGATATGAAGTGTAGCATGGGTGAAGCAATTTGATTTCCATTGGGTCAAACAGTCTTATGTTGGAACCTTTCTTCTATGGATCATTCCTTAGCATCACCAGCTCTTTGGTTCTTTCAACATAACCCCACTCTGTGATAGGAATTGAATATTGATTTCCTTCTATAGTTTAACTGAAGCTTCTGCCATGTTTTTATATCTAATTCTTGTTAAGAATTAATCATCTATGGATTAAGAAGAACTGGTATGAGGCCTCTTCTGTCTTTGTCTTCTTCTCTTCTGCTCTTTATCTTCTCTTCTTGCTTCTTTCAAGACATCCCCTTTGAACTTATGTCTGAGCTTTACAACTATTCCAGAGAAATCCCTACCTCATGGATTGATGGGATAATTGGTGATAGGAATGGCTTGAAGGCATTGTAGATCAGCATTAGGTAGAGAGAGGAGAGACTCTATCCAAGGATAGTATTGAACCATCCCTGATGCTCTCTTTATAATGGCACAATTCCACTCTGCATCAAATATCCATGCTATTATTCTATTTTCTTCAGTTGATCTAGGAGTGGTCATCAGATCAAAGAGTTGAATCAATTTAGTCTTTTCCTCAGTTATCTCCCTCACAGCATTACCTAATGGCCATATTTTGTTGGTATCACATCCCTTGGCTCTCTTATCAACTTTTCTTTTCCCTTGTGCATGTCTCTGCTCTCAACTACTGTTGGCTCAGCAAAAATTTGTTTTGCTTATTGTTTGTAAGCAGGATTGGGAGCCCCACTCCTGAATCTTACACCAGTGTCTAGTTCAACTTTCATCACATGCTCCATCATTGCTCTTAGCTCACCAACAGTTCTTCCTTTAAGCTCATGTGATTCATAATTATGACTTTGTAACCAACACGTCATGTTATACTTTGTAAGCTTCTTTGTATCACAGTGACTCAATTCATTCCTTATCTATTCAATTGCTTTGAATTTTGAAAATGTTTCATAGTTGCATACAGGGAGCATCATCCTAGCAGCATCAAACTCTTTCAAAACTTGAATCATTTCACCCATATTCATCTTCTCAACCATATCATAAGGGAATCCTTTGTTTATCAAATCCACGAATATTGAAGATTGGGCTCTTTCCTCAAAGATATCTTCAGTTATTAGCAGGACATCTTCTTCCCTGGCTTCTTCAGCATCCTTTTGAGCTTCATCTTTTGTTAAGTCTATCCATTCAACATCACTTTCTTCTTCAACTGGTTTAGTTGGCTTGAGAGTAGAAAGATCAACTGATGGAGTGTGCTCAGGAGAGATGGTTTTTGCTTTTTTTGAGGTCTCTTCAAGATGAATGGATTCTTCTTGGCTTTTTCCCAAATATTTTCTTTTCCTGTTGAATATGATTGTTGTTTCCTTTGATTTCAACAATGATGTATCAGCTTCCTTGAGGTGTTCTTTTTGACTACCAACCTCTTGATCAGCCACTTTCTTCTGTAATCTCTCTATCTCATCATCTTTGGCTTTCAACAGCATTGACTGATCAGAGATGGTTTTCAATGACTTGTTCAGCTCAGCTATTACCTTTTCTTTTTCTATTTTCTCTTTCTTAACAATCTCAACAGAGTCAGTTACAAGCTCATCCATCTAGTCAATTACTTCATGTTTAACTTCAATTTCCTCTTGTAACTGCTTGACTGTGGCTTCTAGCTTAGTGATTGTTTCATCTTTCTCGATCATCTCTCCTTTGATTTCCTTAACTTCTCTAACTTTTTATTTCCCTTAATGATAAGATTGTAGTATTTGGCCACCAGATAACTTTTGCTGACATCTATCTCTTCATCTCTCAGATCATTCTCATCATAAGCAATTATATCAACATAGTTGCCTTCATCTTGTTACTCAACTACTTCATCATTATCCCCCTCTACATCTAAACAAATCTCCTCTGTAGTGCCTTCATTCATAGCATCATGCTCATCCTTATGAAGGTTGAGTGGTTCAGTGTAAGTTGGGCTTTCTGCAGGTTGAGTAGGTATGGGTGAGAAAGTTAGTTGTGTTGTTTGGTGAGAAGGTGTGTCATTGAGATTGGGAAAGAGAGGTTTAGTGGCACCTGTGTTCAGTGATGATTGAGATTGGGCAGGTGAGATAGGTTGGGTATGCTCACTAGAAGATGATTCTGTTAAGTTTATCATAGAGATTGGTGGAAAAGGCTGAGGTAATGGTTGTGGTATGTGACACTACTTCAGTTGAAGCAGAGTTTATTGATGTTTGGGAAAGTGAAGGTGATAAGGGTTGGGTGTGTTCACTTGGTGGTGAGATAATATGGATAGGTGGTGGTAAAGGTATGTTGGTATAGGATGGTGGTGACGGAGGATTGGGTTCATGATGTGGTTGTTCAGGGGATTCACCCTATGGAGTTTGTTGTTGTGGTTGATCAGAAGACTCAGATCATGTTGTTTGTTGCTGTTGGTCATCAATGTATACAAGTTCTTATGGGATATCAGCATTCTCATCAGCCACATGTGCAAACATCTCCATCTCTTCTCCTTGATATTGCCCACTGATCTTGTTAAGCACTGATCTTCCTAGGTGAGCTTGAACAAATACATCACCTTCTCATTCAATATTGGGCAGTGCTTCATTAATGATCAGCTGAATGAATCTTGGAAACATATACATCTTATTTTCCTTCTCCACCCTGATGTGGTCACATAAACATCCAAGAATGTACTTAGAATAGTTATATGTCCTTCTTTCAAATATACCAATGATTCCAGATGAGATGTGCTTTGAGAATCTATCCAATCCAGACTTCCTGTTGGACATGCATTTTAAGTACATGTGGCATAAGAATCTGTACGGCTTACACAACCTTCCCTTCTTGATTTCACCATTTCTATAATCACAATCATATCCCATTAGTTGAAAAACTTTTTGAATGTATTCATGTTCGAATACATCTGGGTGACCCACTTCTTCATCGCCAAACTCCAACACCCTCCTAATGGTTCCTTCATCCACTCTTAACTCTTCATTTCTGATTGTAGCATATATCTCCCTTTGGTCATGTTCCTCCTCAATCCTGACAAGTTTCCAGAAATCCATGATGTGTGATTGATAGATCATCGGATTCGCAGATAAAGCATAGAACAATCTTGATCGTCTGAAATATCTGATAATATCCTGGCACCCATCAGTTACTAAATCGTCTGGATTAAGAAAAGCACAGACATTATGATCTTTAGCGAATCGATTAGCCATATTGATAATGTTGTTTGAGTGGTGATTTGGTAAGGATTGTTGAGGTATGAAATATTTGAATGTTTGTGGAGAAAGGGGTTTTTGGTTTGAGTGAGTTTTTCTAGGTCCGAAAAGGGGTTCTGAAAAAGTGAATAATAATGACAACGGTCAGATTATCATTTATACTCCCTCAGACACTATTAAAACCTTTTATTTAATGTTATGGGACCCTTAACCCTAATTACCCTTCCGTGGTTATCCACAAGTTTATTCTTCCGCAGAACATCTAGAGAAGGCTAAAACTTTCCTTTTTGATTTTATTTAATTTTATTCTTCCGAAGAACATCTACGGAAGACAATGTTTTTGATGTTTAGTTAATTCTTCCGCGGAACATCTACGGAAGGCAAAACTTAGCTGTTAGTTTTATCCTTAAATTAATTCTTCCGCAAGAACATCTACGGAAGGCAAAATTTGTTATGAATTTGTTGTTTTATTCGTAGGTTACCAATCTACAAAAAGGCAATTTTGGTTCTTTTTGATGTATGATCTTAACATAATGTTAGATGATTTGTTGTTTGCTATTGGACCTTGTTGACTTTGCTTCATGGCAATTGTGCAAGAAATGGTTTGTTAAAAACTTATAGATATCCTGCAGCCAAGTTAGTGCTCAGGTTCCAACTTTCTTCATTTAAAAATAAAACACATTAGATAAACTCAGATTTTCATGCTTTACTACTCCCTCTAAATTTGTGATTAATCATGAAAGTATGCATTTATCAAAAATTTATAAAGAGAATAGCATGAAAAACAATTATCTGTCTAACTTATTAGAAAGGGAAAGAACAAAAGCAAAATGTTTTTGTATTTTTGTTTATAAGCAGAAACTTAAATATATTTACAAGCATTTATATCATATAATGAGATCATACTATGACACTAAGTAACTTCCTGATAGTTTTGTTTGAGGATAGTAGACATAGATCTAGTGCTGATTACAAGTATACTGATCACATAAATTCAAGCGAGAGTATATATTCAATTTGTCATGCTATTTATCATGTTTTAGTACTGATTAAGGATAGACAAATATGGACTCCACAATCAATTCACATTAGAGTTTGTCCTTCGTTTATGACTCAATTTATCAGTTTTTCATACTTAAAACTATGTTCTGTAAGTTATAAGCTCTATCTTAAGATTTTATGACTCAATTTTTTTGAAATCTTCGTTAAGAGTTCATGATACGCAAAGATAGAGGTTATAAAGTGTGACAACATAGTGTGCTTAGGTGAGTAAGTTGAACACAGCAGGATAAGACTTACTTGCTTGCTCCTCAAAATGGAATTGACCACAATTTGTCACCTTGACATTATGTTAAGCATGAACTTGTTTATTTTCTACTCAAGCTGAACCTACTTACATATCAAATCACATCTGATCAGTCTTTATTGATTGTTTAAAAAAAATCAGGAAAGTAAACAAGGTATACTGTACTATCATTTCCCATAACATGAACTGTTAATTCAAGAAAACATAAAAATAAGATAATATTTTTGGATTTTTATATGTTTTATGAATGTTTTTGGATTTTTCATATTAAGAAATTTAAATGGACAGAACATGCTATTCATTATGTTGATTATTTATTCTAAGTTGATCATGCCTAAAGACTCAATTAAGAAATTAAATCTCACTGAATCAAATGCTTTAGTGAATAAATCAGCAAGCTGATTTGTTGTGTCCACCTTAATCAACTTGATTAAATCTTTTTCTGAGCAATCTCTTAGAAAATGGTATCTGATTTCAATGTGTTTTGTTTTACTATGTTGCACTGGATTAGCAGTGATGAACATAGCTGCTAAGTTATCAATATGTATTGGTGTTTGAAGAAAATTGTAGCCATAATCAAGTAGCTGGTTTTGCAACCATAAAACTTGAGAGTAGCCAGCTGAAGCACCTATGTACTCAGCCTCAGCTGTGGATACTGATACATTTGTTTGCTTTTTGCACTGCCAAGAAACAAGTCTTGGTCCTATGAATTGACATCCACCAGTTGTGGATTTTCTGTTGTTGTTACACCCTCCAAAGTCACTATCAGAATATGAGTAGAGGTTGAATTCTCCTTCTTTAGGATACCAAAGTCCTAGAGCAGACTTCCCTTTGAGGTATCTAAATATCCTCTTGACTGCATTAAGATGTGACTCCTTGGGGTCTGATTGGTACCTAGCACAAACACACACAGCAAATATTATGTCAGGTCTGCTGGCAGTTAAGTACATTAATGATCATATCATAGATCTATATAATCTTTGATCAACTGACTTCCCTGTAGGATCAAGAACAATCTTATCTATTATTGATGCTGGTGTTTTGCATGAAGATGAATCAGCAAGGTTGAACTTCTTCAAAATTTGATTCACATATTTCTCCAGATTGATGAAAATGCCGTTTGGTTTCTGATGAACTTGCAAACCAAGGAAAAATGTTAATTCACCCATGGAACTCATTTGAAACTCAGATTTTGATAAAACATTCAAACTCTTCACACAATGTCATGTTTGTTGAACCAAAGATGATATCATCTACATATACTTGGACAACTAAGAGATCTTGATGACCATGCTTCAGGAAGAGAGTCTGATCAATTGTTCCCCTTTTGTAACCATGCTTGAGTAAGAAGGATGATAATGTTTCATACAACTTTCTAGGAGCCTGATGAAGTCCATACAAAGCTTTGTCAAGCTTGTATACCCTGTGTGGATAATCAGGATCTTCATGGGGGTTGGGCAACATAGACTTCTTCATCAATTTTACTATATAAGAAGGCACATTTTACATCCATCTGGTAAACTGTGAACTTCTTATGAGAAGCATAGGCTAGAAAGACTCTAATGGCTTCAATCCTTAGAACAGGTGCAAAGACTTCATCCTAGTCTATCCCTTCTTCTTGAGTATAGCCTTGTGCTATCAGCCTTGCTTTGTTTCTCACAAATGAGGCCTCTGTCATCTAGTTTGTTTTTGAAAAGCCACCTTGTGCCAATTGGATATTGGGTTTTAGGAAGATCAACTAGATTCCAGACTTTTTTGTTTTCTAAATTGCTGAAGTTCTTCTTGCATTGCTTCAATCCAGCTATTATCTTTCAATGCTGCTGTTATGTTGGCTGGAATAACTTGTGAAAGAAAACAAGAGAAGAAACAGATATTAGCAGCTCCCCCTTGACTTCTTGTGGTTCTTGCATGAAGATCACCAATAATTTTTTCTATTGGATGAGTATTATGAATTCTAGTTGTTGGAATTGATTCAATTGGAATGAATGGTTCTAAGTTGGTGATGTTGGTTGATGGAGATGGATCCAGCTGAGATGGGGAATTGACAAAGTGATCATAATTCTCATTATTTAGGCCTTCTGATGCTGAATGAACTCCATCTTCATGATTTTAAGTTTCCGCAGATGTGGGTACAGCTTCCGCAGCAGCTACAAGACCAACTACGGATGTTGTAGTTTGTTGATCAACAGACTTGAATGTTGTTGGAATGTTTCCTGATGAGTTTGGAACTTCAGTTGAAGGCAATGAATCATGTTCGGAAGAAGATGGAACATCTATGGATGTAGAAAGATCTTCTACGGATGCATTGTTAACTTCCGCTAAAGTTGAATTTCCATGTCCATCAGTGTTTTCATTGCTTGTTTGAGATGAAGGGCCTGGATCAGCAACATTTAGAGCATGTGTCTTGGGTAATCTTGGTGGATTAGCTATCAATGGCACTTCACCCATGTTTGGAGGAACATAAGGATAACATGTATCTGCAGGACCTGCAACATTCAAATAACTAGAGTTAAATGAGTTTGTTAATGCATCTATATCAAACAACCAAGATGATCCTTTTACAGATTTTGGAAATAAGGATTCATCAAAAGATACATTAGGTGTTTCCTCCACAATATTTTGATGTGGATTGTATACTCTATATGATTTAGATGTTGATAAGTAACCAACAAAGAAACCATCATAGGCTTTTTCATCAAACTTTCCTAATTGATCTTTGGTGTTTAATATAGACACATGACATCCAAAAGCTCTAAGATAACCTATAAAAGGTTTTCTTTTAAACAAAAGTTCATATGGTGTTTTATTATGTTCTTTGACAATTAATGTTCTATTTTGAATATTGCATGCTGTGTTCACAGCTTCTGCCCAGAATGTGATTGGCAACTGTGAATCAGCAAGCATTGTTCTTGCTGCTTCAATTAGATTTCTATTTCTTCTTTCAGCAACTCCATTCTCTTTTGGAGTTCTTGGTGCACTAAATTGTCTGGCTATGCCTTTGTCCCGGCAAAAGGAATCTAAAACATGATTAACAAATTCAGTTCCATTATCACTTCTTAAAATTTTGATTTTTAAATCAACTTGATTTTCTATCTTAGTGATAAACTCCATTAATATTTCTGAGGTTTCACTTTTATGTTTTAAGAAAAAGACCCATGTGAATCTAGTAAATCATAAATAATCACCAAACAGTATTGTCTTTTTCCAATGCTCATTACATTGGTTGGACCAAACAGATCCATGTGCAACAGTTTGAGTGGTGTTGTTTAGTGTTGATTGTTTTGGACTTGTGTGACACCCTATGTTGTTTTCCTTTATAACATGATGAACAGTGATTAGAACAGTGAAATTCTTTCTTTGGAAGGCCAATGACTAAGTCATTTCTGACCAACTTATTCATGTTCTTCATGTTTGAATGAGCCATCCTTCTATGCCACATTTGAGCTTCATCTTCTGATGACTTAGAAATCAGGCAAGTTTCGTTGCTTGTTAGAGAGGTGTTATTCATGTCCAAAACATATGTGTTTCCTTTTCTTGGTGCTTTAAGAAGGATCCAGTCCTCTAGAGTTTGAAAACCTGGCTTGAGAATGTAATAGTAAGTGTTATCAAATAAAGTGGTATAATTTTGATCACAAATTTGAGATACACTTAATAAATTGAATTGTAAATTTTCACAAAAGTTAACTTTCTCAAATTTGAGTACACCATATGTTACCGTTCCTTCACCAATAATTTTATCTCCTTTCTTATCCCCACCAAATGCCACATAAGAAGCATTTTTATGTTTGAAATCATGGAGGAGAGAACAGTTTCCTGTCATATATCTAGAACAGCCACTGTCAACATACCACTTGTTTCAGTCCTCCCTGGATGTTCCTGCAAAAATAATGAAATCAATTAGACAGTGGAGCCCAAGCCTTGATGGTCTTGGGCTTGCCATTGTTATCTAATATTGTTACTTTCTCATGAATAAGCCTAGATGTTTCTAGATTTTTTTTAGATTCAATTGATTCATTATGTTTTGTTTTGGGTGAGGATGATTCTTTTGATGATGAGGATGAAGCACTCTCATCTTGATTCACATTCACTTCCTCTGTCACCTCTTCTTTCATTAACTTTATCTTTGAACTTGAGGCTGATGCTTTCCCTAAAAAGGTTTCTGCATCCTTTGTCTTTGACTGGGGTACATTTTACCTTTTTCAAAATGATCAAAGAAGTCATCATTTTTATGCAACACTACCTTTTTATGAGGGGTCTTACTTTGAGATAGTTGTATCTCCTTTTTCTTTGATTGATTATCAGCAGATGTTTTCTTTATCTTTGAGATCTTCTACTTTGGTTGCCGCTTCTTTTGCTTTTGGACTTTTGCTTCAGCATTCTCAGAAGATTGTGAATTCAGCAATCTCAACTTTTTGCTTCTTGGGAATCTTTCTTTTGTTCTTTTTGTTGAAGAAGCATTCTTGAGTAGAATGATTGTTCTTGTTGCATATGGCATAATACTTATTGAAGTAACAATCAGAAGTGATATGACTGTTCATGTTGCATATGGAGCAATAGCTACTCAAGTAGCATTCTTCTATGTTGTGGTTGTGCATATCACACCATTTGCAATACATCTCTTCAGCTTCAGTGTCAGAGTCAGCTTCTATCTTTGTCTGTTTCTTCATCAGTGTCTTCTTTTGCTGCTTTAATTCTTTTTCAACCTTAGCAGCTGAAAGATCTTCTTTTTGTTGTTTACCTTTATGGTTAGCAGTTGAATCAGCATGTTTTTTCTTCTTTCGTAGATCTTCTACGGATGACTGTTTTGGTTCTGATGATTTCTTCTTTTGCAGATTTTCTATGGAAGACTGTTTTGTCTTCTTCCATAAATCTTCTACAGATGTTGACTTTGGAACATTTTTCCTTTGCTTTTCTACGGATGTGTGAGGACCTATCTTCTTCTTCCGCAGGTGTTCTGCTGAGGTGTTTTTCTTTTCTTCCTCTGTAATTCTTGTTGCTGGTTGACTGTTATGCTTTTTGTTGAGCTCCTGAATCCCTTCATTCAGCTGACCAATTCTTGTGTAGATGGTCTTCAACAAATTTCTTTGTTTTGGGGGATAAGGTAGCTTGATTTCATCAAGTACTTTGGGAATTATTGGTTCAAATATTACATTTTTACCCTTACCCAAACCAGCACTTTCTTATTCATTAGGCTCATCAACCTCATCCAAATCATCACAGTCATCAAACCAGCACTTTCTTGTTCATTAGGCTCATCAACCTCATCCAAATCATCATAGTCATCAAAGTCAAATTCTGATTCATTTTGTGTTGAAAATTCTAATTCAGATGAATCAGTTTCACTAATTTCTGTATCTTCACCACTTGCCTCTTTATTATTTTCATCTTTTGATTCACTTTTGGTACTAGATACAAAATGATTTGATAAACTGTTTGTCATTGAATCAGGTAGGGTGGTGTAGTTATCATTAACTGGTGGTGCAACATCATGAAAACCCAACCCAGACCTTTTCTTTGATTCAATATGAGAGTTTAATAGTTTCTGATACTGCTATGATGATAGTTGAAATTTTTGAAGTTTCACTTCAGTAGATGCATGATCTGGCATGGACTTTGTTAAGGAGGTGGTCAAATGATCAACTTGTGCTTTCAGATTATAATTTTCAGACACAAGTTTGTCTAAATCCTTTTGTAATGAATTGATTTTGACCTGATAAAGTTTATGTTCTCTTACATGAGATTCATTTAAAAGCATAGTTTTTTTGACTTTATTAGCCAATTGTTGAGCATGAACCCTACATCTATCAACCTTATCAACACATAAGAAAGAACATAACCTTTCTCTTACCTCTCTAGCCATTAGAGGAACTTTGTTTTCCATATTAGCCATCAAAGCCTGATTTTCTTCTAGTACTTCCTTCTCATACATGCTCCAGTCACAGGTACCATCCTGCAAAATAATCAAACCCATTTCTTTAGAATTACTAGTGCATGTTGAAGAACCTATGGCTGGTGTGGATGAATTTGTTAGCTGAGGTTGCTTGAAGCTCCTCTGACTTGCTTGTCTTGTATCGGCTGGTGATTGCTAATTGTTGTTGCATTCCATTGAGAAGTGACCATACAAATTACATTTATAACACCTCACCTTTGATTTATCAACACAAATTTTTGTTGTTCTTCCTCCTACTAACAAACCCTTGTTTCTCTTCATGTACATTTTGACTCTATAAGCAATCATGGCCATTTGCCATTGCAGATCCATCTCTTCTACTTCGTCAGGATGAAGTTCTTCAAGGTCTTGCTGACAGAAGTAGGCAGGAGTCAAGGTACTTCCCAAGTAAGCTTGAAAGGTTGAGTTGAAGGCTGCAAAGGCTGCCTTTTGTTCTTCTGATTCCAGAACCATAGTGATTGGTTCTATTTGATTACTGTTTTGTTGGTTTTGGAGTCATCAGCCTTTCCTTTTGCTTTTCTAGTTTTGATTATTTTGAGAGTTCAATTTAGAGGGCTTGGCAGCATAGAATCCAGTTTCCTCTTCATTTTCACTCTCAACACAAGAGTTACCTTCATCATTATTAGAGATAAAGGCACTTCCAACACCCTTAGATTCTTTGAATTGGTATGGTGCTATAGGTGCTTTAACACTCTTGTTTCTGGTTTTCTCATCCAACTCCAAAGCTTCTACCTTTGCAACCAGAGTGTCTAACCCAATTGACTTCAGATCAAGAGTTTTCTTAAACATAGACACAGTGTGGGTCCAGCTTTCTGGTAATGAATGAAGCATATTTTTATTTAACTCCTCATTGTTGTACTTCAGTTCAAAGATATTCATCTCTGTAACAAGTTGCATAAACCTGTGGAGTTGTTGATTGACAGATTCACCTTGAATATGATGGAATGTTTCATATTGTGAACGCAGGGTATCCTTCCTAATACTTCTAATCTTATCACTTCCCTCACAAAAAGTGTTAAGAATTTTCCACAATGAGTTAGCAGTTTTGTATGCTTCACACCTGATCAATAGGTCTTTAGGTAAAGCCATACTAAGCATAACAAAGCCTTAATGTCAACTTTGACTTTCATGGCATCATCAGGTGACAGATTTTTCAAACATATGGGCTGATTATTATCTTTGTAATTAGGTCCTCAAGCAGGTGGAATATAAGGACCTTTAGTGATAGACACCCATAAGTCAGAATCCGTATAATTAACATGATTCCTGAATCTAATTTTCCATGTTCTGAAATCAGATTTTCCATTTTTTCAATAGTAATCATTTTAACAACCTCCCTCTTCTCTATTTGTGCTGGAGTAGTCTTGATAGCATTCTCAATGGTAACAATCTCTTCATCTTGGCTTTTATCAACTTGTGATGCAGTAGTCTTAACATCATTTTCAACAGTAACAATCTCTTCATCCTACCTTTTCTCAACTTGTGCTGGAGTAGTCTCAATAGCATTTTCAACTTCTTTTAGCTCATCAACTTGATCTTTCTCAACTTCTTTCTCTTCTTCAGTCTTTTCTTCATATCATTAAAAACTACTTCAAGCAAGTCATTTAAAATAAACTCAGCAAATAGGTTTTCTTTAATTTTTTCTTCTTTAATGGTTTTAATTTCTGCTATTAAGGTTGTGGATAATTTGGTATCAAGTATTTCCATTTGATCAGACCAGTCATATTCACCATTGGTTTGCGATACAAGTGCTTTATTGCTTGATGTGCTAGGTTTATCATGTTTAGATTCAACTTCAACAGTCATTATCCTTTTACTACCTTCATTAGGATTGGTCTTTGGTTTAGTGCATTCCCTAGTAAAGTGTCCAGGTTTGTCACAGTTATAACATCTCAAACTTGTCTTATCGAACCAAATTTTGATAGAATTGTTCACCCCAAACATTTACCGACCAGTTCTTCGTGCAAAATTCATGGCCCTATACAACACCATTGTCATTTGATACTTGATGACATTCTCTTCTACATCATCAGGGTTAACCTGTTACAAATCATCAACTAGAATGTTTGGTGCACTTAATCTTTCTGCCATGAAAGCTTCATACCTGGACATGAAAGTAGTGAATAAGACCAGATGTTCTTCTGCAATTTGTATGGTTTGTTTTGATGGGTTGAAGGTAACAACAAATGCTTGTTGAATCTGAGGTGGAGGCTGAATGGATGTGTATAAGTGGGTTTGAGGTTGAGATGACACATGTTGAGATTGCATAAAGAAAATTAATTGGAATCAGCAACTTGAAACCGAGGGACAGATGATTCTTGGCTAGAATTAACAAACGGGCTTCCAGACTGTTGTTGCTAAAACATTTGTTTGTAACTCATATAGTAATTTGGATTGCTAGCAATTTTGCATATAAAGCAGCGGCTTCACCTCCCATTGAGTGAACAAGTCTTTGGTTCTTTTACTGGAAGAACAATTACAATTCCAACTGTATGGTAATGAATTCAATTGCTTCTTGTTGACAGTTATGTTTTCCAAGAAGATACCCGCACTTATCATTTTTGTAATTAGTTTCACATATCTCGACATTTTTGTTTCCAAAGTCTCTCCTAGCACGTGATTAAACATGTTGAATTCTTGGTTCAGCATATCCTTTCTAATTTCTCTCATATCCTTGTTTCCTATGATTTGAGTCTTCATAGCATCACACAATACTTTGGCACCTCTGAATTCTTGGAATTTTTGAGCAATCTCTGTAGTCAAAGCCATCGTTATAGCTGCATATGCTTTGTCATCGAGTTCTAGCTTCTTTATGTCTTCCGCATCCCATAAATGCTTTGGTTTTTGAACCATTTCACCTTTTTCATTTTTATACAGAGGAATGTAGGGGATGTACTTGATTGACCGTAACTTCCTTGGTTCAGTATAAATGACATGATTCTCAAACTGATACACCCAATCAAGATAATCATCCTCACTCAAGAGTCTTGAAGGTTTAGTGCTTGTTCTAATCTCGTTATCTAACCTCAAAGTAGCAGTGAGATTCTTCAAATTTGCCATTTTGAAAATCAGATTTCAAACTTCACAAAATTTCTTCAAAAAATTTAACTTCTCGCACTACAACTTCTAAAGTTTTCATGCGATAAATTCTGTAACAGAATTTTGCGATAAGTTTAAATTCTCGAGCAAATAGAATCTTTAAGTAACAAACTTTTGCGAATTGTAGAACTTTCTGCGAGAATAACCGAGTTATCACATATGAACAAAAGTTTTCGTAGATTTACTTTAATGCAATTAAGATCTTTTCCACTTCAAACTATTCACCATTTTGTTGAAAATTGATAATTGAGCTTCAAATTAATGAACTTAGTTCAAGTTTAATCCTAATTATCACTAATTGAGTCATTTAAAGCCATTTTAACCATGAAAATGTATTAAATCTTCAAATAATCTTGTTTAACTTGCCTCTGATCTCAAAAACATCCAAAATTAGCATAAAAACAATCAAACCGTGTTGATCTTCATTTAGAAAAGGATTTTGTAGCTCAAAAACTCTTCAAATCACTTCAAGTTCTAACTAAATCGATCTAGAGCACACCTTTCTATGATACCAATTGTAAAGATTGTTGTTTCGTAATAGATCGATCTCGTGAATGAAACGCGGAATGATTCTCTCACAGATTAACAATAGAACAAGAAGATGAACATGGGCAAGCAATGTAAATATAACTCCCCGTATATTGCACTCTGAAATATTGATTAAATAAGTGTGAAATTTCATGATACTAAACAAAATGAACTAAGCGACATATATATACTAAACCAAAAGGTCTCGCGTGAGAATTAACTTCTCGCATGGATCAAAGTTCTCGCGCGACTATGATCTTTAATATCTTTTTTTTGATTTCCCGAGCCTTTAGGTTCAATCCCTACAGGTCCCAGCATAGGGTACGCAAGGACCAACATGGAATACCTATAAAACCATGATATTCTTAATTCTTAGTCACCACTTGCCCTCTATTTGACCTAGTAAAATTTGAGATGAACTTTGGGAGTTCTAAGGCCTTTGATTCATCATTCTACCTCACTCAAACAACGTACAATCATCTATTATGCAAATCAATAACAGTTTAGAAGATCATTCAAGAACAATGCGCGACTAATCTTCTCGTGATCTACTTTGCATAATAAGTTTGATGTGATTAAGTTTTCATTTATGTTTGACTTGTATTAGGATTAAACTTTAGAACACGTTAAGTTCTTTTATAAGTTTAACTTGTGTTTTGGTTATTTAAACAATTGTTTTGGTTAACCTTGATTTTAACATTATATAATCTTGCACGAATTGCATGATTGCAAAGGTTTGGTTGTTAACTGAACTAGCATTGTGTACTAAGACCCGTTAAGTCTTGGATATCAATATCACTAAATCATTATACGCATAAAATCTTCATTAAGGATTTTCCATCAAGTTGAATTAAATAATTACCGAAAACCAAACCTAGATCCGAAGTGGATTACTCTTTCCCGTAATTGTCTTCTTAATCAACTTTAATTATATGCAATTTGTTTTCCTAGTTAACTTGTTAGTTATTTAAAAATTCAATTTTCACAGTCAAGTGGCAATAGTTTAAATAATTCCATAATATAGTTAATTATTCTCTTATAAATCAATCTACATCACACCGATCACTAATTTCACGAGAATAGACAACCCTACTTACCCTAACTAGTTTAAGGTGAATAGGAACATACATTTAACATCTTATTTGATTGGTCCTTCGACATCGATCAAATTTTGGAGTTATTTCTGGGGAATCGGTGTGCTTGGTGTTTTGTTATTTGATTTGTTTTTAGTCTTGTTTACTTGTTCTTGTTTTATTTCTTTTATTTCCTTGTTTTGTTGGGTGTGTTCTAAGTGTGCAGGTGACAGGATTGCATGTATACCTGATATTCAGGTAGGAAATCACCACTCGTATTCGATCCATAGATAGATAGATCAGCAAGGTATAATCGTGTTCTTCATCAATCAGAGTTACCAACTACATCAATTTCACAAGCTATTGATCAAGCAGCTAATAGTAGAGTCCTCATCACGATCGATTCCACATATTGTTGCACTTGATAATCAAATTAAGACGGATGTGTGCTTGTGTGATATCAACAAACATTAAACAAACTCAATCAAATATTATTAATCAAATGATTACAATTCCAAAGGAGTATACATAGTTTAAGCTCGTTCTACCCGAGGTACGCTCCCCTCGAGTGGCCTATCACACAACTCTGTGCTCTCTCACCCTTAGAGCACTTTTACAAAATGAACACACATAATGAAATACAAAGGAAAAACATCTATATATACTGTCTTGATGTTCTCACACGATAAGTTCTTCATCAATCATCTTGGAGTTCTCGCATCCTTGTACTTCTCGCATGAATTGAGTTTTTGCTTTTCATTTGATATTGTAATCCATAAAGACTAGGTCCTTACAATTTCCCCCTATGGATTATGATATCAAGTTATGTTTGACTTTAGTCACTCATCTTCATGAATTATCTGATCCCTGGGTATCTTTCACTTTAGTCTTCCCCTCAGTTGTAACCTCCTCCTAATGTATAGCTTCATAAATGAAATCACGTCTGAATCAATCTTGATTACTTACAACTTAAGATGTATTAGGCATATGACAAAGAGGTCCAACTTCCATTTTGGATTCCCAAGAACCTGATTCTTCAATCTGATGACAAGATTTTATGACGACGAACTAGATCATCTAAAGTATTCTTTCCCCTATGTAAGATGTAATAATCCCACATTTTCAGAGCAAGATTACCCAAAAATCTTGATTCTTCACTTAATTAACCCTTTCGATCATTATCCCCATCAGTAAGATAAGATAAGCCCACATTGTTAAGTTTCAATTCACGAACGACCTGAATCGAATATTGTAGATATAGAATCTTGAATTTAATCAAACATCACAAAAACACATTTTTAAGTATCAAACTTCAAATCATCCAGAATCCTCTAGATTTGGGCTGAAACACTTGTTCTAAACCTTCACAAACTAACAAGTTTTCGCATCTAGACAATGTTCTTGCATTTTTACAAAGTTTTCGCAAAAATCAAGTTGATAGTAAAAGTTTTTGCGCAAATGTTGAAGTTTTCGCTTGATGAAGTTTTCGCATATGAAGTTTTCTCAATAAGCGGTTACCAACGCAAAATCTGCCCAAATTTTCGCAAAAAGCGGTTATTCGTGCGAAAACTTCATCAAAATCGACTTTTTGTGTTTGAATCACTGCTACGATCTCAATTCTTTAGTTTTCACTATCATAGCTTGAAGATACTGAGCGTATTAATGTAGATCATCATTTTAACATATAACAAAGTCAATTATTTGTGTGTTCATCTTCGATTTCTTCCATTTTACCTTTGAAATCGAGTCATAACCGACCATAACCTTTAGGTCTTCAATCTTCATGTTTAACGTCTAAATACGAATGATTGTGGAATAAATATCCATGGATCAAGAGCAACACCTTGCTCTGATACCAAATGTAAAGTCCTCATCACGATCGATTCCACGTATTGTTGCACTTGATAATCAAATTAAGACGGATGTGTACTTGTGTGATATCAACGAACATTAAACAAACTCAATCGAATATTATTAATCAAATGATTACAATACCAAAGGAGTATACATAGTTTAAGCTCGATCCACCCGAGGTACGCTCCCCTCAGGTGGCTTATCACACAACTCTTTGCTCTCTCACCCTCAGAGCACTTTTACAAAATGAACACACATAATAAAATACAAAGGAAAAACATCAATATATACTATCTAGATGTTCTCGCGTGATAAGTTCTTCATCAATCATCTTGGAGTTCTCGCATCCTTGTACTTCTCGAATGAATTGAGTTTTTGCTTTTCACTTGATATTGTAATCTATAAAGAATAGGTCCTTACAATTTGTCTGATTCAGAACAGATGGGAAATCCAAATAACCAACCACCACCTGTTTAGCAACCACCAAATCAACCACCAAACCAACAACCAAACCCACATTAAATAACCAAAATGAAAACCAACCCATAAACCATAACCTACCAAACAACCAGAAACAACCTCGATTCCAAGCACATGATAACTTCAACCAAGGAGGCAACTTTGATCATATGAGTATCATAAGGTCCACACAGGCAATGAGGATTATGAAGACGAAAGGAATAACAACAAAGACGATCATGGTGCTAATTATGATGCTTGGGATGGCTCAAAGTTGTTCGTCAATCCATCGTCAAATTTCTATCTACTTTATAGTTTAAAATTGTCTAGCTATTAGAAGCGTTAAAATCCCAATTGCAGTTTTAAAACTATTAATATTTTGAAGGCATTTCATATATATTTTTAAGACATTTCATACCTTTTCCAGATCAAATTTGATTTTGTATCATTCTTGAACTTTAAATTTGTATTGAATATTTGAGTAAATTACAAATTCCGTCCTTTAAGTTTGTAGCAGATTTCAAGAATTGTTGTTAAACTAAGGAAAGTACAATAATTGTCCTTTATGTTAATATTTTGTAACACTTTACGTCTTTTACTCTAACGGATGCTAATTTTTTCTGTTAAACATTTCACACTCCTTGCACATCAGGGCAAATTGCTCTTTTTAGTATTAAAAAGGACTACTAATGTAACTTAACAAAATACTATTAGTTTTTTTTGGATGGAAAATAGGGATTATATTAGAAAGAGGGGCTAGCAAGTGACTAAAAACCCCAAAGATACAAGGAAAAAAAAGAAAACATAGCAAAAATACAAAAACAAGGCCAGGGAAGGCTCATAAGCCCGAATCAAAAGGAAAGTTGCACAGTCTAGGAATGACCCGCCTCTTGCTTCGGATACTACACAAAGGACAGATGGACGTGACAGCCTAAAAGAGATTTCATTCATGTGTTTCCATTTGCTCCACGTACTAGTTTATAAATAATGCATGAACCGCTTTCATGAACTCCTTGTCTCCTTTCAACACATACGGGGTCTCCATGAGGTCCCTAAAAGAGAATGAAAAACTTGTTGAATTCCGCACCATGAGCTAACTGCATACCACAAGTTAGCCGCAAAGCCACAGCCAATAAAAAGGTGCAGCATCGATTCTTCCTTCGAACCACAAAACTTACATAATGAGGATGTAAGAGGAATGCATCTTCTTATTAGTGAATCACATGTAGGCAACTGATTTAACTCCACGTGCCAATTAAATATGTTAACTTTCTTGGGAACACATCCATTCCAAGGAATGCATATTTGTTGGGTCTGAAAAATGATAGTCTATATTATCAACACAGTCAAAGTCAACAAATGTCAACGTCACTGTCAAAGTCATCGGAAAAGTCAAACAGACACGTTCGAGATGAAGAACCGAGATGAGACGTTGAAGATATAAATGACTAGGAGTTTATTGTTAATAAATTTATTTTGTGTCAACAAAATATATTTATTTATGTTTAAGTCATTTTTTGTTTTGATGATAGTCTAGGGGGCTAATTGTCATTAAGTCTAATTGTCATTAGACTATATATAGCTAGAGTCATTAGTGTGTTAAGAAAGCATGAATGAGCTAGATTTGAGGGTTTCCATGTAAACAATATCTTATGCAAATCAATATAGATCAAACAAGGGTTTTATTGAATGTTCTTGAGGTGTTCATCTTGTTCATCCTTATTTTATAGTGTTTGATCTATTTTGTGTTATCAGTGGGATTTGTTTATGTTTATTAATCAATTGCACTGTTATATCGATCGAGAGGACCAACAATTTGGTATCAGAGCCTTTGTGCTCTTGATTGATTAAGTTTTTGGGTATTTTCAAACAATTCACTGTTACATTCATTTTCGATCTGATTTGCGAGTTTTGGACATGGAAATTGATTGAGTATTGCTCGATTTTGGTGTGGGAAGCTTTAGAAATCATCATCTCTAAAATTCATTGAGATTTGGACGAATTTTAGTTGATTTTGTGCTGAAAAAGCTGTCCATATATGTCGGGCGAATTTAGAGATCGTCCAGTGAAACTACAGCAATATTCAGCGAAACTACACAGTTTCGCCGGGCGAAACTAGGGATCATTCAGCGAAATTACATAGTTATTGGTTCTGGATCTGATTTCTTTGTCCTAGCGAATGTACATGCGTTGAACGAAAGTTCAGTGTGTTTGTGTGCCAAACCCAGCAAAATTGCTGTCAAATTGATCTCTAAACGGAAGTTCAACTAGTTTCGGGCGAAACAATCAAGCGAAACTAGCTTCTGTGTCATATTGCTAGGCGAAACTTTTGCCGAAGTTACTGGCGAAACTACTAGCGAACTTGCTAGCGAAATTAGTGAAAATTCATCGAATTTGTCAGCGAATTTAGTGAAATTTCAACGAAATTAGCCTCTGATCATTTCTAAAAAAAAAATAAAAATAAAAAATAAAAACTGACCCGGCAACTTGACCCCAGTTGCTTAGAAACCATTTAATTGACATCAAAAGTATTTTTTTCGGGGGGAGAATATCATTCAACAATTTTTGGAAAAATAATTTTAGTTTTAGGTGTTAAAGTGAATTTTAATATTTTAAAAGAAAATGTTGTTTTCTGCCGCTTTCGAATCAGACAATGCCAAAATGGCAGAAAGTCGGTTTGATTCTTTTGCATCCATGAAAGATGAAAAGATATCTGATGTTGTTGATCGATTTCTGATGGTGGCAAACAGCCTTAAGAAGTATGATGACCAGCTGGGAAACCATGAACAAGTCACAAAACTTTTGGACTCTCTTCCTCCACAGTGGAGTCCACAAGTTAGGTTGTTAAAACACGAAAGAAATTTTGCTGACCATAAACTCATGGAAGTTATCACCAAATTGAAGTCATTTGATTTGGATATGAAAAGAAAGGAGTACAGTCAATTCATGTATGGTGGTGTATCTTCAAGTGTTGAGATCAAAGAAACTAAAGAAGAAGTCAACCATGTATTGATGGCTGAGGTGGTAAACAGTGATGAGAATTATGTTGAGGATCTTGATCCTTTCAAAGAATTCAGCTGTGATACTCAAGGTGAGAGTGTTGGTGAAGTTGATGCCTGTGCAAGCTGGTGTAAAATTCTGAAGCTTCAAGATAGTGAAACAGATGAAGTGAAGCAGGAGGTTCAGGATGAAGAAAATCCAGAGGGAGATGAAGCTGAGGAAGCTAAGAAGAGAGCTGCTAAGGAGGAAGAGTACAAAAAGAACACTCTCGTATGTCAATGTGAAAAAGCCCTAGCTGCTGAAAAGATAGTTATGGGACTCCCCTATGAGATATTTCAAGACATGTGTTCTCCTCCCTGCAAAATGCGTTTATTCTGGGTTTATAAAGCTAACAGATTATTGTTAGAAAATGAAAAAGAATTAAAACGAATAAACAAAGAACTTAAAATCAATGAGTCCAAATATTTTATTAAACTAAGAGAAACTTTAAAAGAAAATGATCTTTTAAAAAGAAATCTTTTAGAAAAGAATGTCGAGATTAATGTTTTGAGCGAACGAATCACGTTAGCAGAATTTGAGACTAGCAAGCTTAAAACTAAACTTGATAAATAGACGATATCAGGGATGAAACAGGAAGAACTATTCTCTAAGAAATGGGGAGCTAGAATCAAAACGGGTGTGGGATGTGGTGAAACTTCATATGTTTATCCTCCTCCTAGCACTTACTGTTACTATCCTATACCTCAACCTCATCCATCTAATGATTTAATTGAAGCTGCAGATACTAATAGTTTACATTCAGGTTTAAGCAGCGTTAATCACAAAGAGGTTCGAGATGAATATGATTTTCCTGCAGGTTTGGGGCTCATCAAGCAAGGATCTGATCTGCAAAATGATAATTCCATCTCTGATGCTTCAAAACCAGTATCAGTTGTTTCCAGTAACTTCTTTAACAAATTCAAGACAGGTAACATCCCTTCATTAGTTCCTGTCAAGTTTGTCAAAGAAGGAACAATTATGGAATCATCAAGCAATCAGAACTCAACAACACAAACCGACACAACAAGAGTCATCAATCAACATCCACTGGAAGCTGACTTGTGTATACAGGACTGGACAAGTTCTGATGACGAACCAGAGATCATCAAGTCACCTGAAGTTATCAAGTGTCAAAAGCTTCCAACAGTTGAATCAAGACCTATATGGATCTCATCTCTAACTGCTAACCAAATCAGCAGTTCCTCCACAGCTCAGCAGAAGCACTCACCATCTTCATCTGCTATCCATCAAGGTCGCCACAACTGCCTCCAAGTCTACCAAATCACCAGTCATACAAAAGTGTACTCAGAAGAATGTTCAGATCTCAACTCCCAAAACATCACAAATCAAATCACAGCCCAGTTCGAAATCCACATTGACAAAACCTCAAAAGGTTCAATTTCCATATATCCAAAAGAAGAAGCATCAAGGTTGTCAACAAGCTGCATCAACCACAAAGCAGGCTCCACCCTCTCCTATTCTCAACGGGACTACAAAGAATCAAAAGCCTTTCAAGGCTTGCTTTAGATGTGGAAAAGAAAGTCATGTGCTAAAGAAGTGCCCTCAGGTTCAAAGGCAAGCTTCGGGAGGTAAAGATAACACAGGTTGCTTCTCGGGTTCAAAAGGTAAAAAGCACATATCTTTGAATGGTTGGTTGAAAAACAATCTATCCAAACCTTCTCGTGTAAAGCCGGTTTCACATGGTTCAAAGATGAAAAAGACCAATGTTTCAAAATTAAAATCTCTTCCTTCGGGTCTTAAACAGAAAATGATTTCCAAATTCAATTCTTTCAAATCAAAAGTAATTGAACAGAAACAAATTTGGAAAGTAAAACAAAAAGAAAATGATAAAGAAATAAATGATTTTTCATAAAAGTGTGTGCTTAAACAGGTTACATACACTGATGAAAAAGGAACTCCCAGGACCACGATGGCCTGGTCCCCCTCTCTAACTAATCTGTTTATGAGTGCAGGAACAATTCAGGAGGCCTATCAGTAATCCGGTTTACTGACTGGGATTGTTCCTGATACAAATTTAAGGTAGAACAAACAGGTTATGGTATCTCATCCATATTTTGGAATCTTATCTACCATTCACAATCACTGCATTTTTCTTGTTACTTCATTTCTCATGTTTTTGCTAGTATAATTTGGAAGACTTTCTTTAGTAAAATTCTTTTTTTAATTCCGTTTATTATATACTTAATAAAAAATAATAATAATAAAAAAGGGGAAATTTCTTTTTTTTTGTTTCATGGCAGTTAAAAAGAAATTTCAGGGGAGAATAAAAAATTTCACGGGAACTAAGAACTTGATTTGGGATGACTGAGAAATGATAGTATGTCTTCTTGGTATGCTTATCTGCATGACTTGTACTTTGTGAGAAATGATAGTAACTGATGTAGATGTCTGTATCACTTAATATTCTAAAATCTGAAAAAGACAGTTTGATTATATGATATGCTTGGTAGGCTCAGCCTGAAAACGAAGTAAACAATGATTTTGTAGCCTAACTAAAGCTTTAGAACTCGATGATAAGGATTATTCTCCTGACATTTTGGCCTGCACAAAGTTATAAGTCTCGTCAAAAATGGGTTGAGAGTATCTGACTTCTGCCTTGATTACTTCGATTCCCAAATTCACTCACCCTTGCTTCTGAATTGATGCTTCTTGTAAGCTCTTCAGAATCCTTTTCATCTCCTCTGCTATTCAGAAGCATTGACCTGGAGTGATGATATTCTCTGTTATACGTGAGTATAGACCTGAAACTCTCATCAGCATGCTCAGATGATCATCTCCTCTGTTATACGTAAGTATAGACCTGGAGCTCTCATCATCTGTTCCCCAAATAAAGGCATAGTGATTCTTAAATTAAGATCATTGTTGAAAACTTAAAAGGAAGTCAAGCAGAGTTAATCATATTACTCAATAAGCCCTGATGATGGGATAAGTTCTTTGCCGGATGTCTATGGGAACCAAATCACCTGAGCTTCTCTAATTAAATCTAAAATTGCAGATCACTTGCTGAAAAGGATAAGGCATGGGTTTAAATTGGACATATATACCAACAATCATTTTTGAACTGTTTTTGGCTTTCAAAAACTTAAAATTGTGACCAGACTTTGTATCAGTGTGATCTCACTAACTTGTCTGTGTTTAAATACATCCTTGTGATTAAGCATATCTTGAGGATGTGATCTCATGATTGAATTAGTTTTTGGTGTAAGGTGATTAAAAATATATATAAAAAAGGGTTTTTTCATGTCAAATTATTTCTAGTCTTCCACATTATACTATTAAAATGTTATTATTTTCACATGCATTTCACAGGAAATTGCACATTCAGATAAACACGGGTTTATTTGTATTGTTGAAATGATCTAACGATAATTGTGTAGAATGTGTTTGTAATTGTGTTACAGATTCTTGCTTCAATTGATGGCCGATCATCAACTGAGCAAAGTACCATACTAGAGAACCTGTTCCTCAAGTTTGCAGAAGATACCGAGCTAGGATTCCTCTTCTAACATCTTCTGAAGCACTCAAGAATAGAGAATTGGAAAAGTTGTTCCTGATCATTCACATAGAATGCACACGAAGAGGGGGAGCATACAAAAAGGGGGAGCCTATAAGATGAAAGATTGTCGGTACCAGATCATCAATCTAGGGGGAGATTGAAGATCATTATATAGTTGACTTATCAGTGCTGATCACGATGAAAGATATTGATAATAATAGACTAATGGTGAATATTGTTGGGTCTGAAAAGGATAGTCTATATTATCAACACAGTCAAAGTCAACAAATGTCAACGTCACCGTCAAAGTCATCTGAAAAGTCAAACAGACGCGTTCGAGATGAAGAACCGAGATGAGACGTTGAAGATATAAATGACTAGGAGTTTATTGTTAATAAATATATTTTGTGTCAACAAAATATATTTATTTTTGTTTCAGTCATTTTTATGTTTTAATGATAGTCTAGGGGGCTAATTGTCATTAAGTCTAATTGTCATTAGACTATATATAGCTAGAGTCATTAGTGTGTTAAGAAAGCTTGAATGAGCTAGATTTGAGGGTTTTCATGTAAACAATATCTTATGCAAATCAATATAGATCAAACAAGGGTTTTATTGAATGTTCTTAAGGTGTTCATCTTGTTCATCCTTATTTTATAGTGTTTGATCTATTTTGTACAAAAATATCATTGATATTTGTGTTATCAGTGGGATTTGTTTATGTTTATTAATCAATTGCACTGTTATATCAATCGAGAGGACCAACAATATTCATTACCATCCAATAGTTTTTTTGCTAACAAAGCTTTAACATACTGTGTGGTGAATTTCCCTTCAGCGTCATTGCCCCACTTCCAGTTATCACTTTTACTACTTGGCAAGACAACCAAGAGTCTTGCCATTAGATGTGGAGAACTTCCCTTCTGCATCTCCAAATCCAAACCAAATTATTGTTTTGCATTTTAAAGCACTCATTAACCAGGATTTTTGTAGAGTGTTCTAAGGCAAATAAAGAGGGGTAGAAATCCTTTAAAGGGGCCTTAGCACACCATCGATCAATCCAAAATCTTATATCCTTCCCATTTCTTAAGACTCCAACCAAAAGGCAGTTCAGATTAAAGTTAAAGGATTTAAAATCCTCCCAATATTAAAGATGTTTTCCCATACCCCTAGATTGGAGATTTTAATTGGGATCGGGCTCCAATTTTTTGACGTATGATGTATGGACCAAACAACATTCCACCGTAAAGCGTGTTTTTCATTCTTAAAATGCCACCACCATTTTGAAAGCATTGGCACATTTGATTGCTTTAGGGGAGTAATGGCCAAACCACCACTACCCTTTAGTAGACACACCTTATCCCATGCAACCTAATGGATTGATGCACCATGCTCTCCCCAAAGGAAGTTTTACCTTATTTTTTTCCAAGCATTTGATTACCTACGATGGAGCATGATACAACGAAAAGAAGTATAGTGGCAGTGATTCCAACACAGATTTGATTAAAGTAATACGACCTCTAATTGATAGTGTTTTAGCTTTCCATTTGGATAATATGGATTTGAAGACATCAACCACCGGACTCTATGTTTTAATAAGGTTCATGTTAACACCAACATTAAGACCAAGAATACGAGCTTTACAATGAAGGATTGAAGCCATGTGAGACACCTCACTATCATAGAACCCAATGCCATATATAACTTTTTGATAAGTTTACTTGCATCCCTGAAACCATATAAACCCCTCCCCCACCCCCACCCCAGAAGCTTTGCATTGTTACACACATTCAGCACATCACATTTCCCAATCAATATTACATCATCAGCAAAGAGGAAGTGGGATAGAACAGGCCCATTATTAGGCAATTTAAGGCCCTGAAACAGGCCCAGAGAAACCGCTTTCTTCATAATGCATGACCACGCCTCCATTGCAATGATAAATAAGAAAGCGGATAACAGATCCCCTTGCCTTAATCCCCTTCTGCATTCAAATTCATTTGAAGGACAACCATTAACAAGAACAGAAGCCCGACTGGCAGCCAATAAAGTTTGAATCCAAGACCTCCAAAGGGATGGAAAATTCATTTGCATGAGAGTGCGATTTAGAAACCCAATACAATGAACCAAAAGCCTTGGAAAAGTTAATTTTTATGATCATCCCTTGATTTTTTGTCCTTTTGATCCAAGATACAACTTCGTAAATTATGAGAGGACCATCCAGAATTGATCGACCAGCAACATATGCACTTTGCTCTTCCAAGATCAATGAGCCAATAACTCCTTTCAGTCTAATTAAAAGAACTTTTGAAATCGCTTTATTGATAACCCCAATCAAACTTATCGGCCGGAAATCATTTGTGGCAAGTGGATCTTTTAGTTTTGGAATGAGACTGATGAAAGATGATAAGCATCCATCAAAATCACCCTGCAGTTATGAAATTGTACCAAAAGATCAAAAAAATCATCCTTCATCAGATCCCAAAATCTCCTAATGAACGTAAAATTAAAACCATCCGGCCCAGGAGCTTTGACACCGTCACATTCCCAAACAACTTTTCTAATTTCTTCGGGAGAGAAAGGCCTAATCAGCCCATCTGACTGCTCAGCAGAAAGCGATCGAAGATCGGGGATCATGAAATTAGGTTTGATGGAAGGATTGTTGTTAAACTTTTCTTTAAAGAAGTGAGCCAAGTGAGATTTAATTTGTTTCGGTTCAGTGACCCACTCCTCCATGATCATCATTCCTTAAATCCTATTATTTGAGATGTTAGAGTTAACAATCCCATGGAAGAATCTTGAGTTTTCATCCCCATCCAAAGCCCAATTGATTCTGGACTTTTAAATCATATCCACCTTCCTCCTTTTCTAGATCTACTTTAATTCGCCCAGCATCAAGATCATCGATTTAATATGATCCTTAGAAAGACTCCCTTTAGCAGCTAATGAATCTAAGAATTCAATTCGGCCCTTTAAATTATTTTCCTTTTCATTTTCCTTCCTTCTTTCCCCAATCAGCCATGTTTTAATCCCTGATTTTATACATCTCAGCTTAACCTCTGTGAAACACCCTCCTACCACCATGAAACACTACAAAGCCATGTTTTGATCCCTGATTAAACAACACCCACCACCATAAAACACAACAAAAGATTTCATGGTGGTGGGTGTTGTTTCCATAATATATGTATATATATATATATATATATTCATTCTCTCTCTTCTATCTATCTTTCTCTCTCTTATTAAACAACACCCACCACCATAAAACACCGCCCACCACCATGAAACACCCTCCCACCACCATGAAACACTACAAATTTTCATATCTTTAAGATTACATCTTTGGATCTAAAAAACAAAAACATCAATAACATTCATTATTTGGGTTTTCTTTATTTCAAGATCTGCTCCTTATCTAACCCAAAATTTAACATGAAAATGTTGAAAACTAACCATAAAAAACCAAAAGCCTACAAAATTTACCATGGTATCACCAATATCACCACCACCCTATAAATGTAACCAAGAATATCACCTAGGTTGTCGATGGATCAGAAATGAGAAAGAGAAAGAGTTGATCTACAGGTAAGATGTTAAACAAACCAGATGAAGGGGGTGCGATGGTGGTGGATCTATGGAGAGAGAGTAGATGCTGGAAGATGGTGGAGGAGGAGTGGCGGCTGTGGAGGAATGACGACGAAGGAGGAGGGTAGATGGTGGCGAATGGCGGAGAAGGAGTTAGGACGCTAGAGGAATGGTGACGATGGGAAGACCAAATGGTGGCGGAGGAGCGGCCAACGATGGAGGAGGGCAACGATGGAGGAGACGATAGAGTTCTATAGAGAGAGAATGTGTGTGTATGTGAGAGAGAGAGAGAGAGATAGAGAGAGAGAGGAATAAGGTGGGTTGGTGGATGGGTTTCATTAATTTATATATTTATTAGTTAGAATAAAAAGACCAATTTACCCTCATGTGCAAGTCACGTGACATGATTTAACGAGTAAAACAAATGGATGTTAGGGAGAATGACTAAATGTGTAACAAAACATGAATGTACAGGACAATTCTTGTAATTTTCTTAGTTTAAGGATAATACTTGAAATTTGCTACAAACTTTACTCTAAATATTTTGATACATTTTTAAAAATTTTTGTAGATCATGAAATTTGTTATAGATTTATATCGCTGAAGTTTTTGTCATATTTCATACATCCTTCAAGTTCAATTCAAAGATTGTTCTTTGTTATGAAATTTGAACCACTTGATTTATTATTAATTATTGGGTTTTACTTACACTACTCATTTAGGTGTTATGGGAAAGTATTTGACATGAAAAGTATCATCTTCTATACCTAGTTTGGTTGACTTATACAATCTTACTTCGGGTTATACTGGCAAGAAAAGATTTTTGGATTATCAACTTGATCAAAGAGATGAGATATGAAGAAAGTATCGACTTAATGGTCAATGTCAACAACGTGATTATGATTTTTCAAAAAGAGTGGCAATGAATAAAGAGAGATGTTTCACACTGACTTAGTTTCATAGTTATGATAATTAGTTAGCGTACAATGTAAAAAAAATGACAAAGCATTTGGTTTGTGTTGTTAAGATTATGTTAGGAAATCAATGTGTACGTGACTTATTTGTACAAAAAGGGTTTAATAGATAGATGGAATAAAAAGGAGATATTTGCTTTTCATATCAGTGATATAAGTCAGTTTTGCAACAAATCAATTAAAATATATGAAGATCTATTATATCAAATTCAATATATTGCTATTACTCTTCATAAGAAAGATTATATTGTAAAGAGTGCAAATCAGATTTGATTGAATGCTACAATTAATGGTTGTAGATTTATTCTAATAAATACAACATTTTTTCATGGTCATGATGAATGCAAAACCTTCTCTTTGCAATGAAATTTTTTTCGAACTGATGAACTTGATTCTTCTCCATGATGAAAAACTTTGTCAATGACCAAAAGCTGTAGGGGGTTACATGTAAGGATCAACAATAACACATCAAATCGATCTCTTGAGGAGAATACCAAATGTAATCGCTCATGGTGTGAAGATTGAATGAGTAGAAAATATTATCAATAGAAATCAAGCACAAAATGTAAATAAACTTCAAGTATATTGCTCTCTGATTTGAAAGGATTAAAATTGAGTATGAAATCAGGAAAATGCAAAACTCTACTTAGTTACATCAAAAACTAAGTATTTATACTAAGCAAAAGTGTTCTCACACGAGAAGTTAGTTCTTGCGCGGATACTTAGGTTATTGCGCGACTTGATCTTTATAATCTTTATTTGATTTCTCAAGCGTCTAGGTTCAATCCGCACAATCTCCCCCTAGGCTCCGTGAATCAATTCTTTAGAAGTCCATGTCTGCAACCTTGTAACTGCCCCTATAAGCATACATCTTGTTATCCTGGGCATTCGTAATTAAACAACCAAACTGTGCTACTAGAAAATAAACTGATTCATCAGCTGCAATTGGACAAGCCCTGTCTATAATACGATAATCTCTATCAACACAATGTACCATAGCGTGCCATGTCTCCTTCTCATAACTCCACCACGTAAGCTTAGCCAAGCTATTAATTGGTACAGAAGCATGTATAGGGATCTTTCTCATATATCTTTGATGCTTGTAAACTCGTATCTTCATGGGCTTATTGGTACTTGGATCTGTATGAGTGTCATCCTCAATGACTTTAGATTTAGCAGTCTTAAAGTCTTTGAAGTTGGACTTACTTTGCCTCTAAATCATATTTCTAATCCAGTTTGCCTTCCCATAATTGGTTGGATTAATAAAAGGAACACGACCCATAACATACAAGTTAGAAGCTCTAAGTGTATGAAGGTCATGCTCGTCTTGATAGTACTCAATTGCCCCAGTCCTTCTTTTTATCACGTACATCTTCTTCTCAACATCATACGCCTAGCTAATGATTAGCTCAAAATTTCCATACCTCATAAAAGGTTGGGAATGTCTCAGTGTATGTATATATGCTAGTAGAGGTGGTGCATAAACTGTAATGTTTTCGACCTGACGTACTATACTTTGACCTGTAAGATCCTCAGTCTTGTCAGTCGCCTATTTAGCACTGGAGTCATCCACTATCTATCCCTCCTCAATCAGGATATTAGAAAATAAGACTTTAAGACTATTCCTAAATACATCAGTATAATCCACTGTCTCCTCAAAACCATCAAAAGGTCCAAAATCTTCATCAGATTTCTCAGCAAGTATTTGTTGCTAGAACGTGTAAAAATCCTTCTCGTACATCTTTTCAGTAGCGGGATCCAATGGTATATAGTCATCTGTATTATCAGGTCTTGGTTTGTAGACTTTAGCAGAACCTGAAGATCCAAAAAGACCAACTGTCGAACCCATATCACCACCCTGATCGTCCATCATCTCCTTTTTCCTTTACTTTGTCATTATTCTCATCATCATCCGCATCATCATCATCATCATCATCATCAATATCATCATCTTATCACAACTAAAATCCACCATCTCTAAATCATCATCATCACATACAAGCTTAGTGAATGCTATATCATGTTCAGGCTCAACAAAAGCCTCTCTAGTAAGAACTACAGGTCGAACCTCCGTAATCTCATGAGGAACAATGTTAGTTGGTTCTTGATCAACATCAACAGTCTCTGTTTCTTTCTCAGATGCAATAGGATAATCAATATGCTCTGTAGTATTAGCAGGATCACTAACATAGTGATGTCCACTAGACTCTCCAACTTTTTTAGTACGTTGCTATGCAATAGTAAAAGGAACTCCAGAAGTGAGATCTCTAATATTCTTCTCTAGAATTTGAACATAGCTAAATATGAACTGTTGTTGATGTTCAAGATTCTTGATCCTCTTATCCTTCTCAAACATCTTTCTATACAACTCATCAATGATCTGAGTCTTCTCCATCATTTTCTTCTCCAACGTACTGACTCTTTGCTCAAGAGATACCCTAGTGGGTGAACCAAAAGAAGTGTGACTTGTGGCTCTATCACTGAAATATTAGTGCTGGTCGACACAGTGGTCGTCGGGGTTTGACGCTTCCATATAACACCTCATCCTCTACCCTTCCCACATGAACTGTTAGAATCAGCTCTTTTCCTAGCCATTTCTTCTTCCTCCTCTGAGTGTTCGGTGAGTCCTCAAGAACAAAATCAGTATCTAAATCCTCAGCGGTGCACTTAGTAGGTGTTACATGCACTCTAGGTCTCTCTTGTAAAACAAAAAGAACATTTCGAATCTGTTCACTATCAGTCTCACTATCACTACTCAACCATATGTTCACCTTATCCTCAACCGACATCCCTGTACCCTAAGAACTTCTTGGAGCATCATCAGGAGTTCTAGAAAAAGGACCCGCTTCATCAGTCTCATAAGTATCAGTATCATGCTGTTGGTGAGTAGTCTGATCATCTGCCTGATAACCATCAACAAATCGGCCCAGTTTGACAAAATGATATCCCTTCCACGCATTCCTACGTACTCTTATCAAGTATGTAAAGATGTCTTTCTTTATCACCATAACGACATAGGTGGTAGAATCAGACATAGCTAAATCAGGATGAGCAGCATTAGCAATCATCTGGATGAAAATGGGATGCATAATGAACTTCTTCCCAGTAGAAGCAATGATGTTCTTCTGCATCTCCGCAAAAATAGCCTTGGATATGCTGTAAGGTAAATCATCAACGAGTGATACCAGCAGTGATCCAAAAATAGCACTTAGGCTATCCAACCTCGCTTTCTGATTACTCAAACCATAAACCACCATGTAAAACAAATACTTCTAGAATGGAGGTAAGTACTTCTTCTCCGCTGAAGGATGTCTATGGTCGTATCCCATTCTCATTAGACACTCCCTAGAAATGTCATCATCATTCTTTACAGAAGCGTTAGGCTGATCTTCCTACTGTAAGACATTTTTTATCACTTCAGCAATAATAACTGCTATCTTCCCTTTAACCATAGCAGAAAAGAACCGTTCTCCCTGAGAGTCTCTCTAATTAGCAATCTTCATCCATAACTGATCAATCACATCTGTGTAAATGGTAGGATTGGCTGTAATAGAATGATGGATCTGAGAGGTCTTGAGACCATCTATCAGTGATCTGAATAACGCCTTATCATCTGGAATATCACCAAGAAAAGCAACTGCATTATGGTTGTTATTAAAAGTCATTGGTCTCGCCATCAAAAAATTAGAGTAAACAAACGTTTATTAGTAACAAACTTAACAATTTCTAGACTTAGAAAAATTAACAAATTAGAAATTTGAGCTTTTAGCAGAAGATGGACTATTCGCATGCGAGTAGTTCAAATTTAAAAATAACTTCTCGTGCGACAAGTATGTGATTCGCATGAAATTGAATTTGACCAACAATCAAATTTTCACGTGACAAGTCAACATTCTCATGCGATTAATTTATTCAAAATTTGAAAGTTCTCGCGCATGTTCATATTCAAAACACATTTTTTTAAATTTCAAATTACGTCATTTCAGAGTGTTTTATTTATTGAAATATGTTTGTTGAGTGTCGATTAGGCTTTCATTAAGGTTTAATATGATTAATTTTGTTTAATTTTGAGTGTATTGGTTGTTTAACTTTCGGTCATTAATCAAATACACTTAAAACTAATCTAAAATTCTCAAAATACCTTGTCAAACTCTTTAGTAGCAATAGTCGACCAATATGAACAAGTGTATCAAAAAAATAAGTTCAACACTTAGATAAATTTTGAGAGAGTGAAATTAGGGGGTTTTCGTGTGATAAGTCAACTAATCGCACCTGAGACTATTTTATAATCCTCTGACTTCTCGCGAGAGAAGTCAAGACTCGTACCATTCAAACTAGTCGCACCCAATGAACTTCTCGCACATGAGAAGTTCAAGTTATTTTGAAATTTTTCAAACTTTTTTAATTTTTTATTTTTTAAATTTTGGTTCATTTTATTTAGTTATTAGATTTAAAATCATGTTTAACCAAGTGTTAATAATTAACCAGAAACCCTTAATTTTTGAAAACATTTGGTAAACTAAATACAAAATGCAAACAAACATAAATAAAAAAAATTGTAATATACAAACGTAGGCTTATAACCTAAACTATTTTTGGTAAATTTTAAAGTATAGGATCATATTTCTTTGAAATAGATTATTAACATTGTCCAGTTGTATTTAAAATAAGACTGCTTAAGCTAATTGTCAATATGATTTATCCAAATTAAACTCAAACTTCTATTTTTACTTCAAAACATATGCTATGAAATTTATCATGTTTTAATTATTTATATAAAATTAATAGATCCCACAATTAAAAATCCCGTAGAGCCCCTATTCAGCTTCAAGATACTTTTGAGATGTCACGTCACCCCAATTTGACTTAAACCTTTTGATGGAATTCGGGTTTTGAACTTGCACATAAGAACAAAATGAATGAATCCCCCCAAGGATCATTTTCAATCTCTTAATAATAACAACAAGTTGTTATTGTATCAATACTTATTAATCGTAGTGCCGAAACCCATGATTAATGGTATGAAATCTTTGTATGTGTATGATTGTGTGTTATTGAATGCTTGAATGCTATGAAATATAATAACTGCTTGTTTGATTGATTATTCAAAATCTTACAAAAATAACCTTATGTATAAACATATTACATATAATCCAAAGTCTATAAGTCATCCGCTGTGGATGATTAACCGTCCGCTATAGATAACAAATGGTCTGCTGTGGATGTTGAATACTTGTCCACTGTGCTTTGGATACTGTCCGCTGTGAAAACTTGGTGTGTGTGTGTTGTGTTGTTGTCCGCTGTGGAGTGTTCATCCGCTTTGGATGTACATCCGTTATGCACAGTTCATCAGCTGTGGACTTGGTCATCCGTTGTATGTGTTTGTTCATCCGTTGTCAGCACTTAGACTCTATTCTTCATCCGCTATGCCTTCTTGTTCATCCGCTGTGGGCAGGTCTTCATTCGCTGTGGATATTTAGTAAAAATTCCTTTTTTATCTATAAACCTAAAAAAGAAATTTAAGTAATAATTAGTGTTTGATATGAATGTTAATGATGTTTAAATGTTAGTCAATGGTAGTTTGAATTTTAGAACACATTATGTGTGATTATGGCAAGAATTATCCTTTTAATCCACTTATTGAGTCCAACAATACTCCCGCTAAGGATGATGTTGCCAACCTTTGATTTTGCTTGTTACTATTTTGTTTGTTAGTGATAATGTGTTTGTTTATGTTTTATTTGAGTGATTGCATGATTTTACTAATTATGAATGATTGGTTGATCACATGTATGATTGAATGATTACATGATTAACTAATTATGTATGATTGATTGATTGCATGATCTACTAATTACACATGTGTAATCAGATTGATTTGTATGTTATGGTTCATATGTTTGATTGTATGAACTTGTTTCTTACATGAATGTTGTCCTGTTTGATTATAGTTATGTTATTAATAAATGATTTGATATTCTAATGTGTTTGTTATGCCTGTTATGTATGGTTATATGTTTTATTTGTTTGAATGGTTAGATATGTATAATTGTTGTTTTGATTGTTTGTTTGTTAGTGAACCTTTAAGAATGAGATAGATCAGCTTCATCTACACTCTTCTTCACCTCAGAGGTTGCTTTGAGAGGCTATTCAACATCTTTCTTAGTAATCTTGTCTTTCTCAACTTCCTTCACTTGATCAGGTAAAGGTGTAATCTTTAAGGCATTGAGGCAGTTCACAATGTGTTCAGGGAAGTATTGAACTGTACTCTTCTAATCATCGTACTTAAAGGAGATAGGGAGTTGCACCATCTATTCTAGGGTGGTCTGTTGAAGACTTTGCACTTCAATGTTACTAACCAGAGTGGTAACAACGTGATCACCTTAGTACTTCAAGATTGTTGTTCTTTGAGATTCTGAGGCTTGTTATTCCTTTAATGTGTGTTAGTGACTGCTAGTTAGTCTCTAATCTTTTCTTTAAGGTAGAATTTACATACACTATGCCTAGAATCCTCAGCATATGGATGATGTAACAATAGTTACCCTTGCATAAAACATCATCAGTTAGAGGGAATGACTTTGTCTTCACGAATGACACATAAGATGGATGTAATAGTTTAATCATATATGGATCAAACAATCTAATGTCAGCTGCTTCTTTCCCTTCCAACTTTCTCTCTAACACCACTTCAAAGTGGGTTTCATTATAAAAACCATCTAATGATTGGATGGTGGTATTGGTTACCATCTTAGAGGATATCCAACCCTTTCTAGAATTTCACTGTCTAGATGCTCTATCTATTCTTTACTTTGTTGTTTTTGTTTGACAGCTGATTGTTGTTCCCTTCTGAGCTTTGCTATGTGAAGTTTGTCTTCTCTGTCTGCCTTCAACTTCAACTCATGATGCTGCCTATTCATGTATGATCTCATGATATGATAAATCATCACCTCTGGGATTGTTGGTATGGTTCACCATTCTTAATTGCATGATGTCTAATTTGTCCTCATAAGTCAATGATCCCAGTTGAGATATGTATGATAAGTATTGGACAAGTCCATATACTCTCTTGATCAGCACTGCATCCCATACTTCATCATACTTCCATGCTATAATCTTTATCTTATTAGCAGATGCTGTAAGTGTTATCCTATCATAGAGCTTCACAAAATTTGTGTTCTCATTAATTATCTCCCTTACTTTATTACCTTCTGGCCATAGCCTATGGGGCATGAACTGCCAAGGCTCTTCTATTGGATGAAGCTTAGGTGGAGCTTGATGATAGCTAGATAGAAATGCTACTGGATGTGGTCTACCAACTTGAGGCTTTAACGCACTTGTGAGCATGTTTTTGTATATTTCTCTTGTAAGGTCTTTCATTAGGATAAGGATCTACCAGCATATGACCTATATGGCATCCTACTATGACTCAACCAGCTTTTCACCTTGGAGTATGTCATCTTCTCTATTTGAGGATACTTTGGTAGGTTCTTCTGAAAGTCTTGTTGATCTTTAATCTCTTCGTACCTTCTGTATGTTTGCTCAGTCTCATTTTTCATGACTTCTTGAAAGTACTTGAGCAAGTCTTTAACCTTATATAGGTTAAGATGCATGAATGTAACATAAGGAAAACCTATGGATGCTAGCTCTATTCCCATAAGTATCTTTGTATCATCTGGGAATAAGTCTTGTATGTTCTCAATCTCCTCTTCATCCTTATCTTCTGCTTCTTCATTAGAATCAGTGAGGATAATGATTGGTTCTTATTGTTGATCATGAGATTGATCAATCTTTCCTTCTTTTAAATAGGCAGCTTCTGATTCCCTCCTTTTAAACTCATCTTCATTAATAGGCTCTGCTTTAACTTTCAGAAGCTTTAGAGGTGGAGACTCAGGTTCTTCTTATTCTTTTACCATTTGTTTTCCTTTCCTCAATAAAGCCAGGTACAGTCTCTTTCTCTTCCTTACATAGGTTTTCAATGGAGGCTATGATGATGATGATTCTTGATGTTTGGATTGTTTGGTTTGCACTTTCAGAGATTCAGCAAACTGTTTGTTCAATTCCTTTTGCTTCTCAGATAAGGGTTTACAGGAATGATGCTTGATTGAGCTTGTTGGGTGTCTAGTGTATGGAAATGTTGTCTTAGAATGGGTGAATAGTGAATGTTCTTAAATGGATTAGCTTCACCAAACAGCTGATCCATTGAGTATGTATCCTTAAGGATGATGATTGCTTGTTTAGTTTCCCTTATGCTTGTTTCTTCAATAGGAGACATTGCCTGATCAAAGAATTCTTCACTCAATGCTTGTTCTTGGCCTTCTGAGTGTTCTTCCTCATTTAGCTATTTGTCTACATGTTCTAGTTCTCTATTTAATCTCTTAATTTCTTCATTTTTATAAGAGATTATCTTCTTTAGCTCATCAATCTCATTGTCTTTAGCATCTGTCTACTCAGTTAAGTATGTAATATCAAGTCTTGCACTAATCAAATCTTGATCTTTCACCTTTAACTCTGCCTTTAATTGTTCAAGTTGTTGTTCCAGATATTGAACAATCAACTGTTAAGCCTTTTGATCTGATGTGAGCTTCTCTATCTCTTCATCTTTGTTCTTGAGCTTTTGTTTCAACTTTTTGGCTTTGTTGTTTGACTTTTCTATTAACTTGTTGTACTCAATGAATTAGAACACCTTTGAGTACTCAATTTCTTCTTCTGTTGGGATATCACTTACTTGTTCTTTAGTCTCAATTTGCTCAACATGAGCACTTGTTCTTCTTGCTCAGTCTTATGCAAAGATGATGTTCCAACCTCTTCATGATGAGTCTCTTGCTCAGCCATGGTTGCATTAATATCTTTTAACAGAGATGAAAGTGTTTGCTGATCTGATAGATGAGGGCTTTGAGGTGGAGAAGGGATGTGATGCTCAAAATGAAACTGTTCTAGCTCTTGTGCTTGTTCTTGCTCTTGAATGATTGGTTCTGGTTCAGGAAGAATTACAGGCACCGGCTGAATTATAGGATCTTGGTGAATCATATTTTGAAAGAGCATGTGGTTTATCTTGATCAAGAATCCTCATAAATACTTCAGGTATAGGCAGATCATGGTTGATTGTGTGAGGTGGCATAGCAACTTCCTCACCTTGGTATAAACTTGATTTTATCCTGTTGAACACATATTTATTGAAGTAACAGGCTCAAATATAGAACCTTCCCTTGGGATGTTTGGTAAGAGATCATCAATGATCATCTGAAGGAATCTAGAATACATCTGAAACTTATTCCTTACTTCAGTAAGATTGTAGATCATCCCATGGATTTCCCAAACTTATGTATGTTTTAGGTCTTTGAATGATGTTGTTTGTTGGAGCTGGAAGCATGTGGGGTGTGTTTGCTCTGAGGTGTTGCTTCATGTGAAGTATGAACACTAGTCTTCTTGGACTTCTATTTGTTTTGTGGTGATTCAAGAGCAGAAAAGAATGAAGTTTCACTAGAATCAAGAATTTCTTCCTCTTCTTCTTCACCAGTACATGTCAAGAATGCACTGTCTGTTTGTTGCAACTCCTTAAACTTGTATGACTCCACATATCTAACTGTGATGTTGTTTCTGGACCTCTCATCTAGTTCTAGTGCCTTTACTTTGGCCACTAGAGCACCTAATGATAATTCTTCTAGATCCAGTGTTGCTTTCATCAAAGAGTCTGATTGAGTCCAACTCTCTGGAAGAGTATACAACATTTTCTTGTTGATCTCCATAGATTTGTATTTGAGACCATAAACAATCATCTCATTTACCAGCTGTATGAATCTGTGAAGCTATTGTGGTATTGACTCTCCTTGAACATGGTGAAAGGTTTCATACTACGTCCTCAATTTTTGTTTCTTGATTTCCCTAATTTCCTTACTTCCTTCACACCTTGTGTGAAGCACCTTTCATAGTTCATGTGTTGTTATGAAGTTCTCAACTCTTGTTAGTATCTTAAATGACAGAGTTATAGCCAGAATGTTGTAAGCCTTCATGTCTATTTTAACCTTTTTCAGGTCATCACCATCTACACTCTTTTAGATTACTGGTTTCTTAATGTTGTAATCCGGAACAAGAGTCATAGGTATGTATGGTCCCTCGATTATGGAAGTCCATAGATCCAGGTCTTGAAAAATAATCCAGTTTTGAAATATTATTTTCCATTGTTTGAAGTCAGCTTTGTTCTTGAATCTAGGTGGTTTAAGACCACTATTTGAACCTGAGATTTCATCTAACATGATTGTTAACTTTTGAACTTAACGGTTTAAGTCAAATTTTTTTGATTATTTAGCTCGTGCTAAATTTTAATTTATCCTAAGGTCACTAGGATTTGTTTGTTGTTTTTGTCACATTTAATTTTTTACCGAATAAAGAAAATTAATTAAAGTGAAATGTAATTAATTAATGTCCAATGATATGGCACGTTCAAGTCTCGGTAGAATAAAAGGGAATATTCTATTAAGGAATATCAAAAGCAGTTAAAACCCCTTTTTAATGATGTCAGTCAAAAAGTCAAAACCCTAAAAATAAATAATATGTTTTAAAAGTTAACTTTTTGGATCAAAAAGTGACTTTTTCAAAAATTCAAAAGAAGAATCGGTTTTTTCTTTGTTTTTGATGAAAAACCAACAAAAATAACGTTGATTTTGAAGGTTTTGTATGAATGAAAAACTAGAGTTTATCCTAGTATTGTTGCGGCTGTGATGATCTTCGAACGAAACAACAATCGATTTGTTGTTTGAAGAACAAAAACCTAATTCAAGTATGAATATACTTGAATATGATGATTTAAACATATAAAAATAATTCAGTATGTTTGAAAACAATGTTTGTTTGAAGAAAACTTGATAAAACAATAATCGGTTACTGTTTTATCAAAAACCCTTGAACCAGTGAGGTTTTTGAGAGTTTTTGTGATGAACCCGTTTGACCATAGTGTATGAATGATGTTTAGAGCTTTAAACACACAAAATCTTCTTTACAATGTATGAAAACAGATTATTAAATCATGTTTTTGAACATTTGTTGAATATTCGGAGTGGAAGAGTGTTTTTGTGTTGATTTTCAGCTCAAACTTGAATATGATGATTTAATGATATGAAATCTATATGAGTGTATGATTGTGTGTGTTTGAATGCTTAAATGTTATGAAATATAATAACTGTTTATTTGATTGATTGTTCAAAAGCTTACAAAGGATAATGCATACTGCTATTTATAACCTATACAAGGATCTATGTATAGTTACAAAAATGCCCTTATGTAAAAACATATTACATATAATCCTATGTCTTTAAGTCATCCGCTGTGTATGATGAACTGTCTGCTGTGGATAACAGAAAGTCCGCTTTGGATGTTGAATACTTGTCCGTTGTGCTTTGGATGTTGTCTGCTGTGAACACTTGGTGTGTGTGTGTTATGTTGTTGTCCACTGTGGGGTGTGCATCGACTATGGATGTACATCTGCTATGGACTGTTCATCAGCTGAGGACTTGGTCATCCACTGTATGCGTTTGTTCATCCACTGTCAGCACTTAGATTTTATTCTTCATCCGCTGGCGCCTTCTTGTTTATCCGCTGTGGGCAGGTCTTCATCCGCTGTGGACACTTTGCAAAATTTCCTTTTTTTATCTACAAACCTGAAAATGAAATTTAAGCAATAATTAGTGTTTGATATGAATGTTAATGATGTTTGAATGTTAGTCAATGGTAGTTTCAATGTTAGAACACATTATGTTTGATTATGGCAAGCATTATCCTTTTAATCCACATGTTGAATCCAACACCTTTTACCTCTGATCAGCATTCTCATAATTATTTTATTTCTTATAATATCTATATAGAGCATAACTAGCCTGAGAAACGTTTCTGAACACAGAATATTAACAAGTTGTATGACTTATTAACATCCAGTCAGACTTACGTTTTGCCCTCGCTAGACATTTAGGACTTATATGACAAATCGAACTTATATGCCCCATATTTTTATTTTGCCTCCTGTGTCAGAACATATTCTCAAAAAAATATTTATCATATAGTATGTATGTCTTTGACATATTATTGTGCTCATTGGCATCTTTTATTTCTATATGGCCTCTTGGCTACTTTTTTTTCTCTTTTGTCAATTTTCTTTTGTTTTTGTTTTTGTATTATTTTCATCTTTATCACTTGTATATATATATATATAAATATATATATATATATGGAATACCATGAAAAATTAATGAATCAAAACTAATGGCTTGAGTATGACTAGACTGTAACTCTCAGTCTGTTTTAGTATGAAATCAGTGTTACCACAAAATCTTGATGCGTAACCCACTTTAGTCATAGAGAATTTAAATTCAGTGCATCACAGATCATAGTGTTTTCCATTCTTGGAAGTCAAGCTTATCAATATATCAAACATTATCCAAGTCATTTCCTTTTAAGCTTTAGTGTTGTAATATATAAAATCAAGAAATGAGAACTATCATTTCCTATTTATCCTTGGACATTCATTTTGAACTTTGGAACAAAATCTTTTTGTAATTTTTCAAACTTTACTCCTCGTAAGACCAAAACCTCTTTCGATACATTTTCATATTTTCTACCCCTAAAATTGTGATTATCTATTAAAAAATGACAATTTTAACAAAAAAATGATAGAAAAGTATTTTTGAAGAGGGTGTATGGTTAACATTAACCAAAGTTAATCATTCTTAGAGATTGAATCATAAAGTCGAATCGGGAAAGATCAAATGCCTTGGTAAACAGATCAGCAATGTTTTCATCTAATTTGACCTGTTCAAGATAAATAAACCTTTGATCAAAACAATCATGGATAAAATGCATTCGGATGTTGATGTGTTTCGTTTTTGAGTGTTGAATAGGATTCTTTATGATTTTTAACACTGCCAAATTATCACACCAGATTTTGGTGTTGAAAATGTTAAGATCATAATCAAGAAGTTGTTAAATCTAAGCAATATGGGAAAAATAGCTTGATGCAGCTACATATTCAGCTTCTACAGTGGATGTGAAAACAGTATGCTGCTTTTTGCATTGCCATGAAATCAACCTATTCCCAAGAAATTAACATCCACCTGTTGTTGATTTTCTGTCCAAATTACATCCACCATAATCACTATCAGTATAAGAATATAAATTGAATTTAGAATTTCTAGGATACCAAAGTTCAAGTTTTGGTTTGCCCTTGAGATACTTGAAAATCTGCTTGACAGCTTTCATGTGAGACTCTTTTGGATTACTTTGATATCGTGCACACTGATAGACAGGAAACATAATGTCATGCCTACTTGCAGTTAGATACATCAAGGATCCAGTCATTGATCGATACAATTGCAGAAACATCTTCACGTGAGATCAACAGTTAAAGTAGGACGAGAAGACTTGGGAGTTGGGTGTAATCTTGGAATCTTGAAATTTATACTTATCCAGAATCTATGAACATACTTTTTGATGTATTAGAATACCCTAGTCATCTTATTTAACCTGAATACCCAAGAAAACAAAATTTCTCCAAGAGAGCTCATCTCAAACTTCTTATTCATCACTATTTCAAATTTCTTTCACAAGTCTTTATTAGTTAATCCAAAAATAACGTCAACAACATAAATATGGACAAGAATAAGGTCTTCACCAGTCTTCCTTAAATACAACGTTTAATCAATAGCACCCCTTGTATAACCATTTGCAAACAAATGTTCAGTGAGTGTGGCATACCAAGCACGAGGTGCTTGATGTAATTCATAGAGTGCCTTGTCTAACTTATAAACATAGTTAGGATGATCTGGATCTTCAAAACCAAGCAGTTGACAAACATAGGTTTCCACTTTCATTTCGCCACACAAAAATGCAGTTTTGACATCCAATATAAATTTGAACTTCATGTATGGAGCATAAGCCATAAAAATACGTATAGCTTCAAGTCTTGCAACTGGAGCATATACTTCCATAATCAAGACCTTCAACTTGATAGAATCCTTGAACAACAAGTCTCGCCTTGTTGCGAATAGTAACACCTTTCTCATCCGTTTGTTTCTAATATCCATTTAGTTCTGATAGACAACTTATCATTTGGAAGTTCACAAAGATGCTAAACATTTAATTTCTTAAATTGCATAAACTCGTTGTGCATGGCCTCAACCCAGCTGTTTTCTTTCAAAGCCATCTCAATGTTCTTCGGCACGATTTGAGAAATGAAGCATGTATACAAGCATGTATTGATTGCTCCGGATTGACTTCGAGTGTGGACACCTTGTGATAACGGTCCGATGATTGCTCCGCTGGATGATATTTATGTATTCTCAACTGAGGAATAAGATCTTCAGAAATAACTTTTTCTTAATTAGACATGTGGTCAACAGGTTCTTCAACAGTAGTTCCTCCTTCAGGTCGATAAATAATATGCTCCTCTTGAGTTATATCATTATCAACAGATGAATTTTCAAATGGAACTTGAATTGTGTCAATCAAAACATCTTGTGTAGAAGAAGAACTTGGATCAGAATCCGATGGAGCTTGTACAACCAATGGATCAACAGGAGTCAATTCAGGTTCAGAAACTTGATTCAAATCAGAAACTAATAGTTGATCAGCTGATATATTAGAAGAAAAAGTTATGTCTAAACATTTTCCTGTACTCAGAGATGAAATAAATCCAACATCATCAGATAATGCATCTTGAATGGATGATGTCAAAGGTGTAATAGATGCAGACACAACAAAAGATCAATTAACGGTTTCAATCAATGAATCAAAATCGTATACCCAAGAAGGAGCAGATCCTGCTTCTATTTTGTTAGATTCATGCCAATTTATATCAAATGAATCAATTATTTTTTTTGTCTTTTTGTTATAAACCCTATATGTTACTTTGTTAGCTAAATATCCAATAAAGTAACACTCATCAGCTTTTTCATCAAATTTTGATTTTGAATCGGAAGTGTGCAATAAAGTATAACAATATCCAAATGTCTTAAAGTATTTGACTTTAGGTTTATGTTTTAAAAGTTCATAAGGAGTCATGTTTTGTTGTTTATTGATTAAGACATAATTCTAAACAAAACATGCAGTGTTAACAGCTTCAATCCAAAAGAATAAGGGTAATTTGGCTGCTGATAAAATTGTTCTAGCTGCTTCAATCAAATTTCTGTTTCGTATTTCAGCAACTCCATTTTGTTGTGGAGTTCCTTCAAAGCTAAATTGTCTTTCTATCCCTTTGAATCACAAAATTCATTTAGAATATGATTGCAAAAACTGTATACCATTATCACTTCTAATGTACTTGATGGTTTTGTCAGTCTGATTTTCCACAAGAGTCGTGAACTTTATCAGCAAATGAGGCTTCTCATACTTAGTTGCTAAAAAGAAACCCAAGTAAATCTGGAAAAATCATCATTAATAAACAAACAATATGCATGACGTCCTAAACTCAAAACACTTACCCGACCAAACAAATCCATGTGTGATATTTGAAGGATTGATTCAATTTTAGTATGAGGAACTGGTTTATAAGGAAGTTTATATTATTTGCCTTTTGAACATTACAGACAATGTTCATTAAGTTGAAATTCTTTCAATGGTAGGCCTACAACATGATTCCCACTAATCAACTTATTCATATTCTTAATGTTTACATGGCCAAGACATCGATGCCATAACATTGAATCACTCTCCGAGGCTTTTGATAGTAAAAAAGACGTTGTTACAAATGAATGTGAGCCATTCATATGTAGTAAGTATGTGTCTTTGTCTCTCGATGTTCTTAATAAAATCCACTCATCAGGATTACAAAGCCAGGTTTTAGAATAAGGCATTCTTTATTAGTAAAGTGTGTTGAATACTTTTTATAACAAATTTGAGAAACACTTGGCAAATTGTTCTTTAATTCCTCAACAAAACTGACACTTTGTAAGGTTATATTAGAAGGGTGATGCAACCAAAGAAGCCAAAACAACCAAGGAGCTTCTTGCATGCATGCACTAATATACAAGGTAGAAGTTACTCGGAAGTTTTACACTCATCACAGAAATTATTCAAAGTGTAAAATCTTCCGAAGCCAAAGACCAATCTTCAGAAGCCAAAGACCAAATCTTCTAAAGCTAATGAAGTGAAGATTGAATTTCTTTCAAAGACAAAGAGGACATGCTTTCTCTGATCTACTTTTCCATAAAGCTGACTTACTTTCCACTGCAACTCTGAAGACTCACCAACTTATACAAGTTGATGAAAAGGTCCATGCTTTAGTAAACTGTAGAATATGGTCTTGAGTCTATAACTTCCTACTTTGTACCTTATATCCTTTTTATAATATATTAGGATGTTAGCTATGGCATGTCATAGTCACTAGTCAAAAGGCAATCTTCCTTTTGACTTTACATTGATCTTGTTGTCTAGATTAGTGTTTCCAGCTGGCCTTTAAAGTATGGCCGGCTGTAGGATGTAGTATAAAGTATCTCAGGTCCTTGTATTTCTTTTCTATGCTTTGTAACACTTGTAAAAGAACTTGAGAGCAATAACAGCATCCTTGAAAACCATATTACTCTGTTCTTGTTCTTAGTTCTATCTTATTGTTTACATGTGTTCTTCACATCATTTACATAAAACCGATTCCCTATTGATCTGTTAGGTGTTCTAACATCTTCTCATTGTGAGACTGATTGTATTGCCATCCTTAAACGGTCCTGCAATTGGTATCAGAGTTGTTCCAGGCTCTTGATTGTAAGATCTCACCATCTTAAATCCTTTAGTTTCACAAAACACTTAACAACTCAAATGGCAGCTATTACAAAGGCTGATATGGAAACCGGTACTATTACAAAGTCTCCCCTGATCACTCCTGATGACTTTGATACTTGGTGCCAAAGAATGGAAGGCTTCATCAAGTCTCAAGACTCCAGGATGTAGGGATCTGTTATCTTTAACCTTATGTACCATCCATCTCTTCAGCTGCTGCTAGTGGTGGTATGATACCAAAGGAAGTGGCTGACTATTCTAAAGAAGTCTGAAGAAGATAGACATAGATCAGAAGGCCATGACCGCTCTCCAAATTGGTCTTCCAAACTCTATATACAGAGGCTTCAAGAAGGGCAAAACTGCCAAGCAACTATGGGATGCATTGATGTTGATGTATGAGGGGTCAAATGAAGCAAAAGAGAACAAGACGAACCTTTTGAAGTAGCAGTTTGAGAACTTCACCATCAAGACAGGTGAAACCATGACTTAACAATACTTTAGGTTGAGATTGTGGATACTCTAATGGATGTTGGAGTAACTCTTGAGAACAGGGACATTGTGAGGAAGTTCATGTCCTCTCTTCCCAGACAATGGACACACTATTGTGTGGTCATTAAGAGGGTGAGAACCATAAGACTCTTACTCTCACTGAGTTGTATGGTATTCTCAGTGGCTACCAGATGAAGATGAACATGCAAAATCATCTGATAACTCCAACAATCGGCAGGTTCAGCCCTTCCTGTGGTGAAAGGGGTTGAAGAGAACCATAGCATCATTCATCTGCTACTGACAATCACAAAAGGGTCCTTTCATCACCTTCCGGAGACACCAGAAGAGAGAGCTACACCGAAGGAAGCCCATTCTAAGAGACAGGCTCTTCACAAGCCTTGTGTCTACTGATGAAAGCATAGGAAAACTTTTTCTTTACCCTTAAAGACCTGGACTGTATCCATCCAGATGATCTAGAGTACATGGAAAAGTCCAACATTTGGCTCTTCTCACTCATAAAGCCAAAGTTTTATAAAAGAGAAAGAGGAGGAAGTTTCCTAGCAATGCAACCAGTGGGAAAGTTTGGGCTGACAAAAAGCAAATGAACTGTTACAACTGCAACCAAATGGGACACTTGATAGAGAATGCAAGACACAGAACAAATGGTGGCCAAGTACAAACCAGACCAAACTACACTGATGGAGCTCCCTAGAATGAGAAGCCCAAAGCAGCAAGCTATAGTTGCTATTGTAGAAGAGGCTTTGACTGGAGCTTTCAGGGTAAGGCCATCTCCAAACCAAGCACTGATGGCAGATCATGAAGAAGCCAAGGTATTAGAACATCTTTGTACACCTAAATGTATTGTTAAAGTTAACAAATATAGATCCTATAACTTAGAAATGAGATCTGATCTTGAGTCCTTAAACATTTTAAAAGCTTATTTTAAAAGAGCTAAAAACGATTACAAACTAAAGATAGAAGATTTAGAGAAAACAATTTCAACTCTTAAGCATGAACATACCAACTACATGACTCAAATAAAAGATCTCATCACTAAGTTAATTGAATGCCAGGCTGATGATATCCTTATCCTTGCATGCAAAAGTTTGTTATCAGAATAAGCAGGATGGGATCTACTAAGATAGCTCCTCCATACACTCTAGTGTCTGTAAGATCTCCATTGTGGAACTTATGAATGAGCTTCCCTCATAGCCCCATTAATGAAGAGAAAGATAGCGAAGGATAATTCTGAGTGTAGTAAAGAAGCTCATCCTAAGATGGGTACTCTTCTGAGGAGAGAAAAGAATCTGGGATGACCAAGTCTAAGAGGAAGCATTTGATCAGGAAAGTTAAGAGGAAATCAAATAAGGCTCAAGAGATCAGGCCACTTTTAATTCTAAGCAGAAACAAGTGTTTATCTCTATAGGATATGAAGTGGTGAAGGCTGAAGACTCAACTATGAATTCTAATACCAGGAGTTCTAGTTCATGTCTAACTTATTCCAGCAAAGAGAAGAAACCTGATAAGCTGTGAACCACTGCTACACAGCCTGAACCATCCAGTTCCAAGAGCAAGCCTCACCCTAAAAAGCTTGTTGCATCATCTATGAAGATGAAGATGGAGGTGGAAAGTGATCAAGTTCGGTCTTTCACTCAAAAGAAGACTCTCAGAAGGAAGCAAATGGATTGCATCATGTGTAGTAGTACTTCTCATCATGCTAAGGATTGCATCTGTAATCCTAAAAGTACTGTCCACATGATCAAAAAGAAAACTTCTAAGAAGAAGAAAGAAAAACTAGCTTCGAAAGGAAAATCCTTTCCTTTTGGAAGCTCCAAGGTGAAAAAGAAGACAAGTGAAAACTTGCCTTCAGAAGAAAAATTGATCTCGGAAGAAAGGAATGCTTCCGAAGTACTGAAGCCTGCTGCAATGAAACCAAGATCTTCCGAGGTCCAGTCTCTAAAACTTCCAAAGTTGTTAAAACTTCCGAGATGTTGAAGGTCAAGTCTAATCTTTCAAAGATGGTATGGAAGATGAAGGAAGACCAAGAGACTGAAAATTCTTCATCAACAATAGCTAATGATCCTCAAAGCTTGAACATAGGATCACTTAATCTTACATTGTCTTCAAATCACTTTGATAAGCCCAAGACCAATGAGGCTTGGGTTTCCAAATGTAACTAAACATCTCTTTTTATGTAGGAACAGCTAAAGACCAAGAGGAATGTATGGATCATTGATAGTGATTGTTCCAGACACATGACAGGCAATGGCTCTTTGCTTGAAAATTTTGATAAAATTGATGGAAGGCCAGTTGCTTTTGGAGGAGATGCTGGAGGTTACATTACTGGAAGGGGCAGGGTCACAAATGGTAAGCTCGGTATTAAGAAGGTAAACTTTTTCAAAGAGCTTGGGTACAATCTACTGAGTGTATTCCAATTTTGTGATCAGAGAAACAACATGCTCTTCACTAAGTATGAGTGCATTGTTCTCAAACCTGGGGTGGTCATTCCTCAAGAGCATATCCTGCTTAGAGCCCCCAAGAAAGGAAACATGTACAAGATGGACCTGCAGTAAACATCTCCCTCAGGAGAAGTTTCTTGCTTTCTATCTAAAGCAAATAGTGATGAGTCTTTCCTGTGGCATAAAAGAATATGCCATGTAAACTTTAAAAACATGAATAAATTAATTAAGAATGATTTGGTAACTGGAATGCCAAAGAAAGAGTTTACAAGTGATGACCACTATATTGCATGCCTGAAAGGAAAACAACCAAGTGTCTCACAAGCCAAAGGAAAGGAAACTCTATCACATATGGATCTCTTCGGGCCCACCAGTGTAATGAGTTTTAGAAAGACCTCATATTGTTTGGTATTCATAGATGACTTCACAAGATTCACTTGGGTCTTTTTCCTTAGAACTAAGGATGAGGCTCCTGAGATCTTGAAGAACTTCATTCTAATAATTGAGAATCAATGTGATCACAAGGTCAAAACCATAAGATGTGATCAAGGAACAGAATTTAAGAACCAAATCCTTGATATATTTTGTGATGAAAAAGGTATTACAAGACAATATAGTGCTCCCAAGACTCCTCAGCAAAATGGTGTTGTTGAGAGGAGAAACAGGACACTTATTAAGGCTGGAAGAACCATGTTGTCTGACTCTGAGACGCCCATCACCTTCTGGGCAAAGGCAGTCAACACAGCCTATATGTGCAGAACAAAGTTTTAGTGGTTAAGACTCATGGTAAGACTTCTTATGAGCTATGGCATAAAAAGAGACCATTTATTGGTTTCTGTTAGACTATTTGAAGATGATACTTACCAAAACCTAAGTGCCGAATCTCATGATGATTACCAAAACTGACACGGTGAAGCTATGTTAAAAATATGATCAAAACGAAGAAAATTGACCAAAGTCAAACTTGGTCAGACTTGGTCAACCATGGTCAAAGTCAACAGTTAACATCAGCGGACTTCCCGAATGACGTCAGCACCCGACAGTCACGCATCAGCAATAGAGAATTTATCAGACTTGGAAGAATATTGGTGTAAGCATTAGGGCTTAAATGTAACTTTATTCATTTATTTAAAGAGTATAAATAGACCAAGTGTAGTTATTTTATACTCTAACCCTTACCAAGCATTCTCTAAGCAAGCATTGCTGAGAATTAGGCTAGTGAGAGAAAAAATTAGGTTGAGTGTGTGTGAGAGAGTATTTTCTTACAAACTCCCTTTGTAATCTCCTAGCATCAAACATACATATAATGAATGAAATATTTTATGAATATGTATTCTTGAATTATTCATCATTCATTCATCATCACACATTATATCTTGCATTAGATCTTCACATGAAATCATCAACGGGTCTGTGAGATTCCACATCACAGATCTGATAAATGGCAACAATACGATTGCAATATTCAATCCTAACGATTATTGGATTTACACAGTTGGTATCAGAGCACCATCGAACCGACTGCAACCACAGCATCGACCATAACACTCCATCGATGTATTGATAATCAATAATCATCATATGTTGACTTGCAACTGATACCTTGCAGTCTTCAATTCAGCACCACCATCGAACCCCCAAAAGTCTGAAATTGTTGGTTGTTGGACTCAACAAGTGCATTAATGGATTAATGCGTTAAACGATGATGCTTGCCATAATCAAACATGATGTGTTCTAATATTCAAACAATCATTAACTAAGACATTAGTATCTTTATCAATCATATCATACACTAATATAGCTTAAATTTCTTTTTCAGGTTTGTAGATAAAGGGAATTTTTGCGTAAGTGTCGGCAGCAGATGAAGATATGTCCACAGCGGATGACCAAGTCCAAGCAGCGGATGAAGAACAAGTCCAAGTGTCTACAGCGGATGAACAAAACTTACAGCGGATGAACAAACGTCTACAGCTGATGAACAGCCCACACGGATGTTCAATCCACAGCGGACACCAAACAAGACAAACATACAAGTGTTCATAGCGGACAACATCCAGACACAGCGGACAGCATCCTGACACAACGGATAGCTTATTCAACATCAACAGCGGATGACTTAGCTTCCACAGCGGACAGTCTATCATCCACAGCGGACGACTTAGAATTAGGATTTTTATGTAATTTTCATTTACATAAGGGTAGTTTAGTAATTGTATATAGCTCTTTGTATAGGCTATAAATAGCATACTACCCTAATCCTTTGTAAGCTTTTGAACAATCAATCAATCAAGCATTTATCACTCAATCACTAGCAATCAAACACACACAAACACACACTGATATCATAGCATTAATCATGGGTTTCCGTACCATGGTTCATGTTTGTTGATTGAGAGATTAGAAAAGATCCTTGGGAGAAATCAACCAGTGTTTGTTCTTGTTGTTCATACTCAACAGCAAACATTCATCCACACAGAAAGGTTGATTTCATCAAGTGGTATCAGAGCTTTGGCTCAAATCATTCATTGATTTTTTATCCTCTCAATCAACAAGATGATATCAGTGGTTCATTAGCTTCAAACCATACATTTACGAGCTGAAAATACATCACAACAACCTTCTTCTACTCTTAACATTCATCAAATGCTTAAAAAACATGATTTCTTAATCTGTTTTTGTGCATTGTGAAGAAGTTTCTGTGGTTTTAAAGCTCAAATCAACATTCATACACGAGTTTCAAACGTGTTCATCACAAAAACTCTCTAAAAACCTCATCGGATTTAAAAGGTTTTCTGATATAACAATACACGGGTATTGTTCTATCAATTTTCATCATTCAAACATTGTTTTCAAAATAGAATCATCTCATTACCTGAAAAACCTTATCGGTTTAAGGGTTTTTGATAAACAGTCATTCGAGTACTGTTTCATCAAACATTCATCAAACACACATTGTTTTGAACATTTTGAATCGTTCAAAGTGTTTAAAATCATTATATTCTAGTGAAAAACTCACTTGAATCAGGTTTTTGTTCTTTAATCAACAAACCGATTGTTGATTCTGTGAAGAACAGCATAGCCGCCACCAAAACCCTAGAATAAACCCTAGGTTTGATCATTCATAACCTTCATAATCTACGGTGATTGTGTTGGTTCATCAGGAAAATCAAATAAGAAATATAATCTTCTTTTAAAATTTTTGAAAAAGTTACTTTTTGATCCAAAAAGCTAATTGTTAAAAACAATTTCTGTGTTGTTAGGGTTTTGACTTTATTTGACTGATATCATTAAAAAGTTGACATTCCCTTGACAAAATATTCTTTCTTTTCACCGAAAATTGAAAGTGACCTAACATTGGACATTATTATTTTCAATTAATTATTCCTTTATTCGGTAAGTAAATTTAAAAAAGGGTGACTCTATTAACAAACAAATCCTAGAGACTTTAGGATTAAAAAAGTTTTTCATCAAGCTAAAATCATCAAACAATTTAACTTAAAAAGTTAGGTTAAAATTAAACAATCATGGCTGATGAAATTTCAAGAACAAACAGTGGTCTAAAACCACCCAAACTAAAGAACAAGTCAAACTTCAAACAATAGAAGATCATGTTCAGGAACTGAATAATTTTTCAAGAACCTGATTTATGGACTTCTATAACGAGGGTCCTTTCATTCCTCTGAATCTTGGACCTGATTACAACATACAGAAGTCAGTTAGCTTGAAAAACGTAGCTGGTGATGACCTCAAGAGGGTCTAAACAGACATGAAGGCATATAGTATACTAGCCCTGACATTGCCTTTTGAAATTTTAACTCGAGTTGAAAATTTCAAAACAGCTCATGAATTGTGGAAAGTACTTCACACAATGTGTGAAGGAAGTGAAGAAATACGGGAAATCAAGAAAGAAAAATTAAGGACACAATATGAAACTTTCCATCACATTCAGAGAGAATCTATCCCACAACAGCTACATAGATATGTCCAGTTAGTAAATAAAATGATTGTGTATGGATTGAAATATGAAGCTGTTGAAATCAACAAAAAGATGTTGCATACACTGCCTGAAAGCTGGACTCAGTCAGTGTCATTGATGAAAGCAACACTGGATTTGGAAGCCTTATCCCTTGACTCACTAGTAGACAAAGTTGAAGCTTTAGAGATGGATGAAAAATCCAAAAATAACAATCACATCAGACATGTAGAGCCTTACAAATTCAAAGAACAACAACATACAAACAGTGCTTTTCTAACAAGCACTGGAGAAGAAGAAGATGATGAATGTTTAGATTCTAGTGGCACATCATTCTTCTCAGCACCTGAATCATCCAGCAACAAACAAGAAGTCTTAATAGACTAGTGTGCATGCTTTACATGAAGAAACACCTCAAAGCGAAAGGCATCCACACATCTCCAACTCAATCAAACAGCCACAGACTCAGACCCACAACACATATAAAAATGAAAGCCAATGGATGCTCCCACTATTTCTTGCAAAGTGAAGAGGAAAAGGCAGCTTATGCAGCCTTTTCAACAAGCTTTGAAGCCTTTTTTGGTGCAAGTCTAACACCATCACAGATCATTCAACAAGATTTGGATGAACTCCTACCAGACATGGTTGAAGAAATGGATCTTCAATGGTCTATGGCTATGATTGCCTACAGATCTAAACGATTTTTGCAAAGAAATCGGGGGTTGAGTATGGACAAGAAAACCAAGATTGGTTTTGACAAAACAAAAGTGAGATGCTACAATTTGCGACAAAGGATATGCAACCTTATTTGACTCCAACAACTGCTACATACTCAAGATGGGTTTTCAAATACCAGAAGACTATCCTTTGAAAACACCACATCATAACAACACATACATTGTTGATATGAACACTATTTCAGCATCAACCCCTGAAACATGTTTACTATCAAAAGAATTAGAAGATGTTTCCTAATTATGGCACAGACGATTAGGACACTCTAACTATAACATAATGAACCAACTTGTAAAAGGTGATCTAGTAATAGGTTTACCACAAAAGGAATTTTTCTGTACAGACCACTGCACTGCATGTCAGAAAGGCAAACAACATAAAGTGTCTCACAAGTCAAAATTGGTAAACTCTAACAACACACACTCAAATTGCTTCACATGGACCTATTTGGCCCAACAAACATCCTAAGCATAGGAAAGAAGCAATACTATCTTGTTATAGTAGATGATTACTCCAAATTCACCTGGGTTTTCTTTCTACTACACAAGTCAGAAACAGCAGAAATCATCAAATCATTTATCACTAAGATTGAGAATCAATTAGATCTTAAAGTTAAGTCTTTAAGAAGTGATAATGGTACTGAATTTAAGAATGACTAAATTTCTTCTTTTTGTGCAGAGAAAGGAATCAGTCATCAATTCAATGTAGCAAGAACTCCTCAGCAAAATAGAGTAGCTGAAAGAAGGAACAGAACATTGATAGAAGCAGACAGATCAATGCTAGCTGACTCTCTATTGCCCATAACCTTTTGGGCTGAAGCAATCAATACAGCTTGCTACATACAAAACAAAACATTAATCATCAAAACACATTCCAAAACACCTTATGAATTAATGTTTAAAAGAAAACCATTCATAGGATTTCTTAAGGCATTTGGATGTTCTGTTTCAATATTAAACACCAGAGAACAATTATCTAAGTTTGCTCCAAAAGCAGATGATGGATTTTTTGTTGGATACTCAGGAAGCTCAAAAGCTTACCGAGTATACAATCCAAGACTGAACATAGCGGAAGAAAAACAACAGATGTTGTTTTTCATGAACACTCTTTCACTAAGAAAGTCATTGTGTCAGACTGGTTGTTTGATATTGAAGCATTAATAAAATCATTTGACATATCTTATTTTGATGTTTCAGGTACCAAGGATAACAATGAGTATCCAATGGTTCCACCAACAACCATAGATGTTCCTTTAACTGCTGATCCTCCGAGGAAAACAAGCATATCTCCTTCGAGTACAACAGTTACAACTCCTACAGAACAAATAAACACTTCCAAAGGAACATCATCAAACACACCATCTTCATCATCAACTCCACTGGCCATCCAACCTCAACCACACAACCAAACAAAGACACAACAACCAACCAATGCTGAAAAAGATGATGATTACCATTCATTACCTGATACACCTCTTGAAGATGAAATCTTAGATTTCTTCCATGATTCTCCTCAAACATTCAGTGATCCCTCATAACCAGATAAACAAAAAACCACAAATACCCTTGCTCATCCATTAACAGACGAGCAAACAATCTCTAATCTTGATTCAATTATTCCTGTTATTCAGATTACAACAACCAGAGTTCATAAAGACTATCCACTAGAAAACATCATAGGTGACCTTAATACTAGATTGACTCGAAGTCAATCTGACACAGCAAACATTTGCCTGTACTCCTGCTTCTTATCCCTCACCATACCCAAAACATCAATGAAGCACTCAAGACAAGTTGGATAGAAGCCATGCAAGAGGAATTACAGCAATTCAAAAAGCAAGAGGTATGGAAGCTGGTTGATCTACCGAAGGTCAATATGCCATTGGCACAAGGTGGCTCTTTCGAAACAAAGCAGATGACAGAGGGATTGTTATAAGAAACAAGGCAAGGCTGATCTCCCAAGGATATAGCAAGAGGTATGGAAGCTGGTTGATCTACCTGAAGGTCAATATGCCATTGGCACAAGGTGGCTCTTTCGAAACAAAGCAGATGACAGAGGGATTGTTATAAGAAACAAGGCAAGGCTGATCTCCCAAGGATATACTCAAGAGGAAGGCATTGACTATGATGATGTCTTTGCTCCTGTAGCAAGACTAGAAGCCATCTGAGTTTTCCTTGCATATGCCTCATCCAAGAAATTCACTGTCTACCAAATGGATGTCAAATGTATTCCTCTATGGCAAGATAGATGAAGAGGTATATGTTGCTCAACCACCAGGGTTTGAAGACCCTGAATTCCCTCATAGAATCTACAAGTTAGATAAGGCTCTATATGGTCTTCATCAAGTGCCCAGGAAGTGGTATGGAAACTTTATCTAAGTTTTTATCGCCGAATGGGTATACCCGAGGGAAAATAGAATAAAACATTTTTCTTGAAACGAAAAGAACAAGATTGTTAGTGGTTCAAGTCTATATGGATGACATGATCTTTGGCTCCACAAACACACAAATTTGCAAAGAGTTTGAAACTCTTATGCAATCAAAAATCCAAATGAGCTCAATAGGAGAACTTACATTCTTCCTTAGTCTATAAGTTCAACAATTAGCTGAAGGAATTTTCATCAACCAAAGCAAGTATGTGAATCAGATATTAAAGAAATATAATATGTCTGATTGCACATCAAGCAAAACACCATTTGTAACTGGATTAAAGTTTGGACCCAATCCAGAAGGAAAATCAGTGGACCAGAAACTCTATAGATCCATGATAGGTTCCTTGATGTACCTAACAGCAAGCAAACCAGACATCATGTATGCAGTCTACATATGTGCCAGATACCAAGCAGATCCAAAAGAATCACATATCAATATAGTAAAGAGAATCTTTAGATATCTAAAGGCAAATCAACACTTGGTTTGTGGTAATCCAAATGATGGAGATTTCTCTTTATCTGCATACACAGATAATGATTATGGTGTGGAGGATGCCCATCAAAACAGAAAATCTACAATAGGAGGTTGTCAATTTCTTGGATCAAGACTGATCTGCTGGCAGTGCAAGAAACAAACGTCTCTGTGTCAACAGCTGAAGCAGAATACATAGCTGCTTCTACATGCTATTCTCAAGTGCTATGGATTCAAAACCAAATGCTTGACTATGGCTTTAATTTTCTTTAAACACCCATACACATTGACAACTCTGCTGCCATGGTTATCACTGACAATCTTGTTCAACATTAAAAAACAAAACACATAGAGATCGGATATCACTTTCTGAGAGACTGCTCAGAAAAGGGTCTGATCAAGTTATCAAAGTCCATACAGACAATCAAGTGACTGACCTATTTACAAAACCATTTGATTCGACAAGATTTGAATTTTGATTCAGCCACTTGGTATGATCAACTATGAATCAAAACAAGTAATGTTTTTCAAGACAAAACAAGCTTGATTTTTTCTAAGGTCCATGGTTAAATCAAACATTATCTTTCAAAATCAAGATATCAAACAAACATTCATGTTTCTTATAATCAAACATATTGATCATACATACTAGTCATGGAAATGATAGTACACTAGCTTAGTTCACTTGAGTCATTTTCCACTAATAAAGACTGACAGTATTTTGTTGATATGGGGATAGGCTCAGCATGGGACACCTAACTACACATAAAATAGTGAAGCACTAAATTCTCATGATTGTGTGGTCAACAAACAACAGCTTGGTTATGGTGAGTATTAATCTATCCAATATAGGTTGCTTATAAAGTAACTACAATACACCAAGTGAAACAGTTTATAAATTGCTCAATCATACAAGTGTGTCCTTGGTATGATTTTCATAGACTGGAGTACACAAGGCATTCTTTGTTGTACTAAGCACAGACCTGAATGACCTAAATCATGATCCAAAATGATTCCCAATAGGAACACATCCATTATGGATGAACAATCATAAAGTCTTTAAGACTACATTCCGTGTGAATGAATCAAAAATCCTTAAGAGGATCACCCCAAAGTAAAGTGAAAAAGAATCCTAATAAGGATCAAACATCATGGATCAAATTGAGCATTTATACTCCTAAGTAGCTAGGTCTTAAGTTAATAAAGTGCTTTCTAGCATATCTTGAGGAGGGTTGTACCAAACATACAATTAGATGTGGGGTACATACAAACTCATATCAATCAACCCAAAACATGATAATCACTCACTATTTCAATCAATCATTAATACCATGCATGAGTTTAAGTGGGATTCAATATTTGCAATCAACATTGTATTAGTCTATATCTATTCTCAAAAACATTCAAACACTCAATAAGAAATTTAGACTAGTATGATCTCATGTATGTGACACTGATTCATGATTCAAACAAGCACACATTCATTGTAGTAAGATTCAATGTGATCTTACTAAGGTTTAACAAACAGCAATAAATTTGGACATTGATAATTCCACTCAAACACATATAATTTTTGTTATTTTTTATAAAAGATTTTATAACTATGCATAATTTGGGGGTGAAATTGAACATGGAAATATCGAAGGCAGCAGAATTATGCATATCATACATTTTAAAATTTGAATTTTATAAAATTTGAGTTTTAAACAAAGCCAGTCAAGCAAAACACCCAAACACAGCAGTTTGACAACATACATATTTACATATTGCAAAAATATGCTTGTGAGTAATTTCATCAACATCCATATATTGTTCATGTTAAAATTTTCGCATTTTACATACATTTTAAATCAAAGATTTAAAACACACATTTTGATTTAAACAAGTTTCATCAAGCAAATGTTCTTTCGGAAGAAAATTTTATCAAAACATATACTTCGGAAGACATTAGTTAAAACAAACAAAAATCTGAAAATTTTTGAAACTGTTGTCACAGCGGACACACAAACATACATCCGTGTAGCTACAGTAACCATCATAACATGCAAAAACACTAAGTGAATATAGTTCCAAAACAAACAAACATCCGCTATGCACTTGTGAACATACAAGTGTTCACAGCGCATGATGTTGACAGGAATCGCTGTGAATACAGTACCATTTACAGCACATGACTTACATTAGTCACCCGTTGTAGAAAACAGTGCAAGTGTATACAGCGTATGCACACAAGTAATCATACGCTGTAAATATCACAAATCATTTTCAAGTTTCCACAGCGCATAAACAAATGTTTATCAGCTGTGAACAATCAAACAAAATAATTCAAGTGTTCACAGCGCATGAACAAATGTTCATCCGCTGTGTACTATCAAACAATTTTCAAGGATCCACAACGCATGAACAAGTGTTCATCCGCTGTAAAAAACCAAACATTTTTTTAACGTGTCCACAGCACATGAACAAGTGTTCATCCGCTGTAAACAATCAAACAGTTTAAGTGTCACACACTATCATTATAATCATATCATTAACAAAAACAAACACACACACATTTTACTAAAAAACAAAACATTAACAAGCAAACATTAAAAGGATGGCAACATCATCCTTAGGAGTATTGTTGGACTCAACAAGTGCATTAATAGATTAATGCGTTAAAGGATGATGCTTGCCATAATCAAACATAATCAAACATAATGTGTTCTAACATTCAAACTATCATTAACTAACACATTAGTATCTTTAACAATCATATCATACACTAATATAGCTAAATTTCTTTTTCAGGTTTGTAGATAAAGGAATTTTTGCGTAAGTATTGGCAGCGGATGAAGATATGTCCACAGCAGATGACCAAGTCCAGCAGCGGTGATGAAGACAAGTACAAGTGTCTACAGCGGATGAACAAAACTTACAGCGAATGAAACAAACCTCTACAGCTGATGAACAATCCACAGCAGATGTTCAATCCATAGCGGATGAACACTCCACAACGGACAACTAACAAGACAAACATACAAGTGTTCACAGGGGACAACATCCAGACACAGCGGACAGTGTCTGACACAGTGGATAGCTTATTCAACATCCACAGCGAACTACTTAGCTTCCACAACGGACAGTCTATCATCCACAGCGGATGATTTAGACTTAGGATTTTTTATGTAATTTTCATTTACATAAGGGTAGTTTAGTAATTGTATATAGCTCTTTGTATAGGCTATAAATAGCATACTACCCTAATCCTTTGTAAGCTTTTGAACAATCAATCAATCAAGCATTTATCATTCAATCACTAGCAATCACACACACATAAACACACACTGATATCATAGCATTAATCATGGGTTACCGCACCATGGTTCATGTTTGTTGATTGAGAGATTAGAAAAGATCCTTGGGAGAAATCAACCAGTGTTTGTTCTTGTTGTTCATACTCAACAGCAAACATTCATTCACACAAAAGGTTGATTTCATCATTGGTAGATTTGGGTCGACCGGTAACTGTTGATTTTCGGTTCACCGGGTGTTAGAGAGATCGAGAATGAGAGCTGAGAAGGTATGAGAGTCTTTGGGATTCAATTTGACTTTATCAAGAGCTCAATTTCGGAGTTGAGAAAGCATCAAAATTAATTTTGACTTCCTTTTTAAGTGACCGACATACACATATAAAGTAGGAATTAAAAAAAATTGAATTGGCTTTATCAACATTGACCATATATTTGTTTTGACCTGTTCATAACATTAATTCGAAAGAGTTACTCTCGGAAGAATTTTGTAATTTTCAGAAGATTTTATTTTAAAAGACATTTATATTTTTCAAACAAACAAATTCATAATATTTTTAATCGGGTTACTTAAAAACATTAACTAATTAAACCTGTTTGTTGATTGAATTTAATTGAGTGAAAACTATAATTTGATTAATTTCATCGGGTTTAATTAAATTGTTTGAAAAAATCATTAATTTTAATTGGGGCGATCCAAATTTATTACTTTTAAATTAAGCTAGATAATCTTAGTCGAGCTTAACTAAATTGTAATCGAACAAAGTTAACTCTTAATTACGCTGATCTAATTAAATTGAGTTTCGACGTTCTTCGAAGTCAATTAAAGTTTAAATTTGATTTTGATTTAAACAAAAAACAAATTTTCAAATCATTTTTTTAAAACAAAATGAAAAATTTAACAACATTCACTAACACTCATGTTTCAAGATACCAAGCTATCTTTCTTGCTGCAGGTAGAAAGAGGTTTAAAGAATTCAAACCAAGCTGCAACCAATCAATCAACAGCAGCAAATCAAACAGAAGCTGCAATCAACCAAACAACAATAGCAAATCAAACAAAAGCTGCAAACACCCAAACATCAGCAGCATATCAAACAATAACAACAATTTATTGTTTGACAAGATAAACATTCAGTTGTACATCAGTCACATTGAGAAAGAACTGATGCACTTACATTTATGTGATCTTGCAAACTCAAACAACACATTGTCTAATGATTTGATAAAATGCAGGTCAGACATGGAACAATCTCAAAGAAATGATCAAGTACAAATCAAGACATTGAATCAACAAAACATCAGTTTAACTCAAGAGATGAACCAGTTGCAAGACAAAATGGTTCAACAACAAATCAAACTTGAAGAGTTAACTGCTGAGCTTGCAAAAGCCACAAACATCAATAACACAAACATTCCTCCATTGCCTAAAATTCCTGAAGACATAAAGATCAATCTATGCTCATTAGCATGCATAGATGAAGTTCAGGCATATCAGAATTATTGCAACAATATATCATACATGATAAAGGAAGAAAGAGCTTCACATGCAGAGGAACTACAAACTTCTGCAAATCAAATCAGTTCACTAGAGAAAGAAGTTGATAAATTGCTTAAAGAAAATCACAAGTTGAATCCTCAATCAACTGAACTCTCTGTGAAGTTAACAAACACAAAGACTAAAGTTGAAGTGAAAATATCAGAAGCAAGTACAACCAAAACAATCAATAACTTGCAACATTACATTGAGCGTCTAAATCAAGCAATCCTAACAGAAAAGGCTACAAATGCATAATTGAAGCTTCAACCAGGCGACTCCCTCAAATCAAGGACCAGGTGGGTATGGTGGAAGACCGCCGAAGTGCAACCGGTGTAACTACCACCATGTGGGTCGATGTGATAACTTCAAGTGCCAACGTTGTGGGAAGATTGGTCATGCAGCCAAAGACTGTCGGGGTGAACTGATGAAGAAGCCTCAACAATCACAAGAAACTCCGAAAGGTTGTTTTGAGTGCGGAAAAGAAGGCCATTACAAACGCAACTGTCCCCAGCTTAAGAGGAATGGTAATGGCAACAACAACAATGGGAACAACAACAATAATAACAATGGCAACAACAATAACAACAACAATGGTAATGGCAACAACAATGGTGGAAACAACAATGGAGCCAAAGGAAGAGCCTTCGTCATTGGCTCAGGTGAGGCTCTAAACGATCCTACAACAGTAACTGGTAAATTTTCGGTTAATGGTTGTTTTGCTACCGTATTATTCGATACCGGAGCCGATAGAAGTTTCGTGTCCACTAGGTTCTGTAGTCTTTTAAGTGATATGCCCTCAACTTAGAATCTAAATACACCGTAGAGTTAGCTAACGGCGCACAGATTCACGTAACGCATATTCTTAGAGACTGCAAGATAGAGCTGCTGGTCATACATTCACCATAGATCTCATGCCTATTACACTAGGAAGTTTCGATGTGGTAGTAGGCATGGATTGGCTTTCCGATAAGCAAGCGGAAGTCATATGCCACGAGAAGATCATACGGATTCCCCTTGGTGAAGAAGTCCTTACGGTCAGAGGTGATAGGAGTGGTGCGGTGATAGGCATCATCTCGTTTATGAAAGCACAGAAGTTGTTACGAAAGGGTCGACTGGCCATATTAGCACTCGTCACAGATAAACAGGTCGAGGAAAAGAAGATAGAGGATATCCCCGTAGTTCGTGAGTTTCCTGAGGTGTTTCCGGAAGACCTTCCTGGATTACCGCCTCATCGTCAAGTTGAATTCCAGATTGAGTTGACTCTAGGAGCCGCTCCAATTGCGAGAGCACCGTACCGGTTAGCTCCGAACAGACTGTAGGAATTATTTGCCCAACTACAAGAGTTGTTGGATAAAGGGTTCATCCGACCGAGTTCATCACCCTGGGGAGCGCCAGTTCTATTTGTAAAGAAGAAGGATGGTACATTTCGAATGTGCATTGACTATAGGGAACTGAACAAGGTTACTATCAAGAATAGATATCCGTTACCTCGTATCGATGATTTGTTTGATCAACTGCAAGGATCAAGCTATTACTCTAAGATTGATCTGAGGTCTGGGTATCATCAGCTGAGAGTTCGAGAAGAGGACATCTCGAAGACTGCCTTCCGTACACGATATGGTCACTATGAATTTTGGTAATGCCATTTGGGTTGACGAATGCACCAGCAGTATTCATGGACCTCATGAATCGCGTGTGCAAACCCTATCTTGATCAATTTGTTATCATCTTTATTGATGATATACTGATATACTCAAGGACCGAGGAAGAACATGGAGTGCACTTACGTTTGATCTTGGAATTACTTAGAGAGGAACAACTGTATGCAAAGTTTTTAAGTGTGATTTCTGGATACGTGAGGTACAATTCTTGGTCATATTGTCAACGAGAAGGGAATACATGTTGATCCTGCTAAGATTGAAGTGATAAAGAATTGGTCTGTTCCTAAGACACCGAGTGAGATACGACAATTCCTTGGATTAGCGGGATATTATTGACGATTCATTGAAGGATTCTCTAAGATTGCACAACCTCTCACAGCTTTGACTCACAAGGGAACGACGTACAAATGGGGTGAGAGTCAGGAATCTGCTTTTCAGTTGCTAAAACATAAATTGTGTAGCGCACCAATATTAGCGTTACCGGATGGTAGTGATGACTTCGTAGTCTACTGCGATGCGTCTATTCAAGGACTTGGATGCGTCCTGATGCAGCGGGATAAAGTGATAGCTTATGCCTCTAGACAGTTGAAGATTCATGAGAAGAACTTTACCACCCATGACTTGGAACTGGGTGTTGTAGTTTTTGCCTTAAAGATCTAGAGACATTACTTGTACGGTACCAAATGCACCATCTACACCGATCACAAGAGTCTTCAGCACATATTTGAGCAAAAGGAGTTGAACATGAGGCAAAGACGCTGGGTGGAATTGTTAAACGACTATGATTGTGCTATTAAGTACCACCCGGGGAAAGCAAATGTAGTTGCTGATGCGTTGAGTAGAAAAGAGACTGCTAAACCTCGACGTGTGCGAGCTCTGCAACTAACGATTAGTACGCAATTACCTGAACAAATCCGAGAGGCTCAAACAGAAGCTTTGAAAGCAGAAAACATTGGGTCTGAATCGTTAAGGGGTATGGAAAAACAATTGGAAGTAAAAGCGGATGGGATTCGTTACTTAATGGATAGACTATGGGTGCCTCTACACGGAAATCTGAGAGACTTGGTGATGAGTGAGGCTCACAAGTCCAAGTATTCTATACATCCTGGATCTGACAAGATGTACCACGATTTGAAGGCGCACTATTGGTGGCCTAACATGAAAGCAGATGTAGCTACTTATGTGAGTAAGTGTCTGACCTGCTCGAAGGTGAAAGTGGAGTATCAGAAACCATCTGGTTTACTACAACAACCCGAGATCCCTATGTGGAAATGGGATCAAATATCAATGGATTTTATTACTAAGTTACCTCGCACTTCTACGGGTTGTGATACAATATGGGTTATCGTGGACCGACTGACAAAATCTGCTCATTTCTTAGCGATAAAGGAAACAGACAAGATGGTGAAATTAACTCAACTTTATTTGAAGGAGATCGTTTCGAGGCATGGAGTACCGATCTCAATTATTTCTGACCGCGATTCTCGTTTCACATCACACTTCTGGCAGTCGTTACAGAAAGCTTTAGGTACGCGATTGGATATGAGTACTGCTTATCATCCACAGACTGATGGTCAAAGCGAGCGTACTATACAGACTTTGGAGGACATGTTACGTGCTTGTGTGATTGACTTCGGGAATAACTGGGAAGTTCACCTACCATTGGTGGAATTTTCTTACAACAACAGTTATCACACTAGCATAAAGGCAGCACCTTTTGAAGCTTTATATGGGAGAAAGTGTAGATCGCCAGTTTGCTGGGCTAAAATTGGTGATAGTCAATTAACGGGTCCCGAGTAAGTACACGAGACAACTGAGAAGATTGTTCAGATAAGAAACCGCATGGCCGCAGCGCGAGACAGACAGAAAAGCTATGCTGACAAACGACGAAAACCTTTGGAATTTCAGACAGGTGACAAGGTTTTATTAAAAGTCTCACCGTGGAAAGGCGTAGTTCGGTTTGGTAAGCGAGGAAAGCTAAATCCGAGATACGTTGGACCATTTGAGATAGTGGAAAGAATTGGTCCAGTGGCTTATCAACTAGCCTTACCTGATTCATTGAGTGGAATCCATGATGTATTCCATGTTTCAAATCTAAAGAAATGTTTAACGGATGAAACGATGGTCGTACCACTGGAAGAAGTTCAAGTAGACGAACAGTTACGTTTCATTGAGGAACCTGTCGAAGTGATGGATCGTGAGGTGAAAACACTTAAGCAAAGCAAGATACCCATCGTCAAAGTTCGTTGAAACTCGAGACGTGGACCAGAATTCACGTGGGAACGTGAAGACCAAATGAAGCTTAAGTACCCTCAGCTATTCGAAAGGACGATGCCAGCCGGCGAAGGTACTGATTAAATTTCGGGACGAAATTTCTTTCAACATGGGGATGATGTGACAACTCATCCAAAACTCACACGATTTCGATTTTCTTGTGCCAATGCAGTAGACCAGTGATGGAACACTCACCATGTAACGCAATTTTCGGGATGAAAATTCTTTCAACATGGGGATAATGTGACATCCGGTAATTTTCCGTTACCAAACTTCGTTAGTTCCGATAAGTCTTGCATACACGTGTCGTGCCACACACTAGTTGTCGTTGAACGTTGGTGACTTAACAATAATTAGTAATGTTAAATTGATGATAATTAAGTTAATAATATGATTATTAAGTTATGCTTATGTGATTTAAATGTTAACTGTAATTTTATCGCGTAACGTGGAAACGTGTGTATTTACTTTGTAAATTTTGTAGCTTGTAAAAATAATACATATAATTGCTACTACTAGTTTATATATTTATTATTCTAGTTAAAAACATTTTAAAGGAGTGTGTAAAAGCTTAATTTTTATAAAATACAAATTATAAGGGTTAAAAGGGTAATTATGGATTATTAAATAAAATAAAAATCAAAACTCTAACCCTAATCACTCTTTCGGCCGCGACACCTTCAAACACACACACACACTTCGGTTTTCATCAAGAACAAGCAATTCCATTCGATTTTGGACCGATTTCAAGCATCACAACAAGTTAGAATCATCAATTGCAAGCCATTACACGTTTAAAGGTTAGATTTTTACATGTTTTTGATGGTTTTTCATGGTGGCCGAACCCTAGTTCGAAAATCTGCAATTGAATGTTTTTTTGGTTGTTTGGTGATGTTATGAGTTAGTTAGGTTGTATTGATGCTAGTAACGTTGATTATGCAAGAAAGTTTGGATTTTGGTTGTTTGTTCATATGATCATCTTGGCCGAGAGTTTGAGGCGATTTTGGATCAAATTGGATGTTGAAGGTTAGTTGTTTGATGTTGTTATTATGTTAGTTGGATTGTATATATGCTAGTTAACGTCGATTTTGCAAGAAAGCTATGATTTTGATACGTGTTCATAGGTTACTAATAATAGTAACTTTATGTTGCATGAATTGATGATTGGATGATGTATGAATGTTATGGATGTGTTTGTGATGATGATTAGATGCTAAGTTGATGATATGAAAATTGAAAATCAAGAAGATGTGTTATAGTTCATACATTGCTAAAAATAGTAACTTTTGGTGTTGAATGTTGATGAATCATGATGATTAGGTGTTGTTGATCATGTTTAGATGTTGTTATGGACTTGAATTGGTATATAATTGATGAATTCATGAATGTAGTGTGAGTTTGATGAATTTGGGATGAACTTTCCCAAAAGGGAAACTTTAATTGTGCAAATCCTTGAATTGGATGATTTGAGCATGTTTGGGATATTAGGATCATGCTAGTGTGTTCATGGATGGTTTCTAAGGTGATGAAATGTGTTGTTTAGGTTATAGGGATGTTGATTTGGTTTGTTACCTGTTTTGGCCTGTTGTGATTCGCATGACTTGTGTGATATCTAGTTGCATGATGATCTAGGTAGTACATGTGGTTAATGAAGTGCTATATGTAATCAAGTTGTATGTTTATCATGTATGATATGCTGTTGTGTTAGTATTAACGAATTATCACCTATAATGTCACCAACGGGTCAACGGGTCAACTGGGTCAAATGTGTCTTGTCTTTCTTAAACCTTGAGTTCCTTGGTTTGTAGAGCACTTAGGGTTTCATGTTGATTTTGTGTACACGTGCTTATGTACTCTTGTATTCTAGGTGACCTTTGAAGGTTGTCTTTCCCCTCTTTCTTTCAAGTTAAGCTCTAAGTTAATTCTTGCGCGCATCAGGTGAGTTCTTGCCCCACTCATTTTACATAATCTCTTTTGGGGGAGATAGCATACTGTTGATCACAAACGCTTTTATATATGAGTGTGTATAATATTGATATAGTGCTGTTTACCATGGAAAGTCCTCACACTTTCGGATTGTTAATATTGACTAGCGGGGAAATTTTGGGTAGTACTACTGGGTCTGACGAGCCCCACCTGTGCGACTCGAGGTCAAACGGGTGCAATTTTGTCCTAACATATATTCGTCACGACCTGGTAAGTCGTGACGGGAGGCAACAAACGTAACACAGTCAGCTTCGATCGCGAAATCACTATGATTAATATTTTTATGTTAATAGACTAGCTATCTATTGCAATACACTACTTATGCTCTAGAAACTGTTGATTGGTTTATATTTTAACGCAAACTCTTGAACTCACCAACCATGTGTTGACTTGTTTAGTATGCTATTCTCAGGTTAAGGTTGCCAGTTGCCTAGGAGCACGCACACCAGCATCGTTGAGTTGTCTACATTTGTTGTTTACAAATTTGGGATTATTTCATATTAAACATTTGTGTTTGGGGCGCGTATGTTTTGCGCATTCTCTTTACATACTACTTGTTTGGGTTTTTGTTTTAAAAACGCTTCCGCAGTATTTTAAACGTTAACTCTGGTTTTGTTTATTAATCATATAGAGTAGTTCTTGGTAACTAATGACTGAGATCTTGGTATGTCACGCGCCTCGCGATAAAACCCCGCTCGCGGATTTTGAGGGTGTGACAGATTGGTATCAGAGCCATTGGTTATAGGGAACTAGGTTGCATACACACACTAGACTATAACTGCACAGTTGTTAGTTACTCGTCGTTTACTCTCCTTACTGTATACTCATTGGCATACGCAACACGTACTTCGCAGCATGGCATCGTCGTCCAGGAATTTAGGCAAGAGACCTGCACGATCTGAGTCACCTCCTACTTCTCGCATACCGGATAGGGGATTTAACTGGCCTCGACATCCTTATCCTCCTGGTGAGATAGACTGGGATCAGCCTTTCATACCTCCTGAGCTCGATCCTCCGCGTAACTGGGATTTCTACCCCACTTACATAAACCGTATGGCTTATAGAGAACGCGTACCACCTGTAGCACCTACACGACCTAGGACTAGGTCATCAACCGCCTCTACTTTGCCTACACTCCCTACTTTGAGCATTCCTCTGGAGCAGGCATTTGCAGCCCTAGTAGCCACACTGGACACAGAGCGACAGCGGATTAGAGGACTCACTGATGAGAACTCTGCATTACGATCTGAGATGTGTCAACTGTGTTTCCAGCTAGAGACGCTTCAGGAGCGACTTTCGATGGCCATTGGTGGACATCATACGCTGGCAGGCAACGTGGTAGCACTTAGTGAGCGCATGGACGCACAGGATCACCATAACGTTGTGATCGATGATAGGTTTGCTGATTTAGAGGCACAACTAGCAGCACTTCAGGTTGCTGAAGCCCCTGCACCTTTGGTGGACCCTGATGAGGAAGACCCAGAAGAAGAACCCGAGGAAGCCCCAGAAGAAGAACCAGTAAAGATGGATGAGGACAGTGACGGATCTGATGTACTGGACTGATCCTACCTTTTAAATGACTTAGACTATGTAGTGTTTCTTTTCTTTGAAACCTATGTGGGAAGGGTTGTTTCCCACCCAACTGACAAACTTAAATTTTGACATTGATGGAATATTTTGTGACTCAATTGCAATTTATTTATCTTTGATTATTATTTCTGTTATAAATGTTGTGGTTGTGGTGAATGTATTATTTCTTATTGTTTACTGTACCTTGATGAGATTAATGTGTTGGATGTTACTCATTATTGTAATTGTGAATTTTAAAGTGAAACATGGACGCACGTGGAAGAAGACGTGGGCGTGGGCGTGGACGTGGCGCCGGAGGCCGTGGAGCCGGAGCCATAAACATGACGCCTGCGGAATTGGCGGCATTAATTAACGAACATGTTCAGGCGGCAGTGGTGCTGCCCAACCGGGACAACCAGCAGGTAAATGATGACAAGAGGTTAAACTGATTATCCTAGTTATTTGTCTAGGATATCTGACTAATGTTTGGGTTGTCAAAACAGGACCACCACCATGTACCTACAAGTCCTTCATGGACTGTAAACCCCATACCTACAGTGGGACGGAAGGAGCTGTAGGGCTTGTAAGGTGGTTTGAGAAGACAGAGTCTGTCTTCGCGAAATGCAACTGCCCGCCTGCTGATCAGGTGAAGTATGCCACCGGGACATTGAAGGCGCAGCACTTTCCTGGTGGAATGCCCAGGTGCAAATGCTGGGTCAAGCCATGGCCAATGAACTACCTTGGGATGAGTTTAAGGGGATTATGACCGAAGAATACTGCCCCCGAAATGAAGTGCAGAAACTGGAGATTGAGTTCTGGCAACTCAAAATACAAGGCTCGGAAATTGAAGCCTACACGACTCGTACCCATGAGTTAGCCACTTTATGCCCAGGGATGGTGAATGAAATGCACAAGAGGGTGGAGCATTATATACGGGGATTGGTGCCCGAAATTCAAAGTATGGTAACTGCCTCTAACCCCACTACCATACAACAAGCTATCCGAACAGCCCACAGGCTGACTGACCAGGCAGTTGAGCAAGGACGGTTACCCAAACGAGGTGCGGTGGCAAGCGTGCCCGACCAGAAACGCAAGTGGGATGGTTCAAGCAACAAGGGATCGTCATCCAGCAGCCAATCTCAACCTCAACAACAGCAGCAAAGTCAGCAACAGCAACGGAAGTTGATAACAACCGAAGCTTCAACCAGGCGACTCCCTCAAATCAAGGACCCGGTGGGTATGGTGAAGACTGCCGAAGTGCAACCGGTGTAACTACCACCATGTGGGTCGATGTGATAACTTCAAGTGCCAACGTTGTGGGAAGATTGGTCATGCAGCCAAAGACTGTCGGGGTGAACTGATGAAGAAGCCTCAACAATCACAAGAAACTCCGAAAGGTTGTTTTGAGTGCGGAAAAGAAGGCCATTACAAACGCAACTGTCCCCAGCTTAAGAGGAATGGTAATGGCAACAACAACAATGGGAACAACAACAATAATAACAATGGCAACAACAATAACAACAACAATGGTAATGGCAACAACAATGGTGGAAACAACAATGGAGCCAAAGGAAGAGCCTTCGTCATTGGCTCAGGTGAGGCTCTAAACGATCCTACAACAGTAACTGGTAAATTTTCGGTTAATGGTTGTTTTGCTACCGTATTATTCGATACCGGAGCCGATAGAAGTTTCGTGTCCACTAGGTTCTGTAGTCTTTTAAGTGATATGCCCTCAACCTTAGAATCTAAATACACCGTAGAGTTAGCTAACGGCGCACAGATTCACGTAACGCATATTCTTAGAGACTGCAAGATAGAGCTTGCTGGTCATACATTCACCATAGATCTCATGCCTGTTACACTAGGAAGTTTTCGATGTGTAGTAGGCATGGATTGGCTTTCCGATAAGCAAGCGGAAGTCATATGCCACGAGAAGATCATACGGATTCCCTTGGTGAAGAAGTCCTTACGGTCAGAGGTGATAGGAGTGGTGCGGTGATAGGCATCATCTCGTTTATGAAAGCACAGAAGTTGTTACGAAAGGGTCGACTGGCCATATTAGCACTCGTCACAGATAAACAGTCGAGGAAAAGAAGATAGAGGATATCCCCGTAGTTCGTGAGTTTCCTGAGGTGTTTCCGGAAGACCTTCCTGGATTACCACCTCATCGTCAAGTTGAATTCCAGATTGAGTTGACTCTAGGAGCCGCTCCAATTGCGAGAGCACCGTACCGGTTAGCTCCGAACGAACTGTAGGAATTATTTGCCCAACTACAAGAGTTGTGGGATAAAGGGTTCATCCGACCGAGTTCGTCCCCTGGGGAGCGCCAGTTCTATTTGTAAAGAAGAAGGATGGTACATTTCGAACTGAACAAGGTTACTATCAAGAATAGATATCCGTTACCTCGTATCGATGATTTGTTTGATCAACTGTAAGGATCAAGCTATTACTCTAAGATTGATCTGAGGTCTGGGTATCATCAGCTGAGAGTTCGAGAAGAGGACATCTCGAAGACTGCCTTCCGTACACGATATGGTCACTATGAATTTTTGGTAATGCCATTTGGGTTGACGAATGCACCAGCAGTATTCATGGACCTCATGAATCGCGTGTGCAAACCCTATCTTGATCAGTTTGTTATCGTCTTTATTGATGATATACTGATATACTTAAGGACCGAGGAAGAACATGGAGAGCACTTACGTTTGATCTTGGAATTACTTAGAGAGGAACAACTGTATGCAAAGTTTTCTAAGTGTGATTTCTGGATACGTGAGGTACAATTCTTGGGTCATATTGTCAACGAGAAGGGAATACATGTTGATCCTGCTAAGATTGAAGCGATAAAGAATTGGTCTGTTCCTAAGACACCGAGTGAGATACGACAATTCCTTGGATTAGCGGGATATTATTAACGATTCATTGAAGGATTCTCTAAGATTGCACAACCTCTCACAGCTTTGACTCACAAGGGAACGACGTACAAATGGGGTGAGAGTCAGGAATCTGCTTTTCAGTTGCTAAAACATAAATTGTGTAGCGCACCAATATTAGCGTTACCAGATGGTAGTGATGACTTCGTAGTCTACTGCGATGCGTCTATTCAAGGACTTGGATGCGTCCTGATGCAGCGGGATAAAGTGATAGCTTATGCCTCTAGACAGTTGAAGATTCATGAGAAGAACTATACCACCCATGACTTGGAACTGGGTGCTGTAGTTTTTGCCTTAAAGATCTAGAGACATTACTTTTACGGTACCAAATGCACCATCTACACCGATCACAAGAGTCTTCAGCACATATTTGAGCAAAAGGAGTTGAACATGAGGCAAAGACGCTGGGTGGAATTGTTAAACGACTATGATTGTGCTATTAAGTACCACCCGGGAAAGCAAATGTAGTTGCTGATGCGTTGAGTAGAAAAGAGACTGCTAAACCTCGACGTGTGCGAGCTCTGCAACTAACGATTAGTACGCAATTACCTGATCAAATCCGAGAGGCTCAAACAGAAGCTTTGAAAGCAGAAAACATTGGGTCTGAATCGTTAAGGGGTATGGAAAAACAATTGGAAGTAAAAGCGGATGGATTCGTTACTTCATGGATAGACTATGGGTGCCTCTACACGGAAATCTGAGAGACTTGGTGATGAGTGAGGCTCACAAGTCCAAGTATTCTATACATCCTGGATCTGACAAGATGTACCACGATTTGAAGGCGCACTATTGGTGGCCTAACATGAAAGCAGATGTAGCTACTTATGTGAGTAAGTGTCTGACCTGCTCGAAGGTGAAAGTGGAGTATCAGAAACCATCTGGTTTACTACAACAACCCGAGATCCCTATGTGGAAGTGGGATCAAATATCAATGGATTTTATTACTAAGTTACCTCGCACTTCTACGGGTTGTGATACAATATGGGTTATCGTGGACCGATTGACAAAATCTGCTCATTTCTTAGCGATAAAGGAAACAGACAAGATGGCGAAATTAACTCGACTTTATTTGAAGGAGATCGTTTCGAGGCATGGAGTACCGATCTCAATTATTTCTGACCGCGATTCTCGTTTCACATCACACTTCTGGCAGTCGTTACAGAAAGCTTTAGGTACGCGATTGGATATGAGTACTGCTTATCATCCACAGACTGATGGTCAAAGCGAGCGTACTATACAGACTTTGGAGGACATGTTACGTGCTTGTGTGATTGACTTCGGGAATAACTGGGAAGTTCACCTACCATTGGTGGAATTTTCTTACAACAACAGTTATCACACTAGCATAAAGGTAGCACCTTTTGAAGCTTTATATGGGAGAAAGTGTAGATCGCCAGTTTGCTGGGCTGAAATTGGTGATAGTCAATTAACGGGTCCTGAGTTAGTACACGAGACAACTGAGAAGATTGTTCAGATAAGAAACCGCATGGCCGCAGCGCGAGACAGACAGAAAAGCTATGCTGACAAACGACGAAAACCTTTGGAATTTCAGACAGGTGACAAGGTTTTATTAAAAGTCTCACCGTGGAAAGGCGTAGTTCGGTTTGGTAAGCGAGGAAAGCTAAATCCGAGATACGTTGGACCATTTGAGATAGTGGAAAGAATTGGTCCAGTGGACTAGCCTTACCTGATTCATTGAGTGGAATCCATGATGTATTCCATGTTTCAAATCTAAAGAAATGTTTAACGGATGAAACGATGGTCGTACCACTGGAAGAAGTTCAAGTAGACGAACAGTTACGTTTCATTGAGGAACCTGTCGAAGTGATGGATCGTGAGGTGAAAACACTTAAGCAAAGCAAGATACCCATCGTCAAAGTTCGTTGGAACTCGAGACGTGGACCAGAATTCACGTGGGAACGTGAAGACCAAATGAAGCTTAAGTACCCTCAGCTATTCGAAAGGACGATGCCAACCGGCGAAGGTACTGATTAAATTTCGGGATGAAATTTCTTTCAACATGGGGATGATGTGACAACTCATCCAAAACTCACACGATTTCGATTTTCTTGTGCCAATGCAGTAGACCAGTGATGGAACACTCACCATGTAACGCAATTTTCGGGATGAAAATTCTTTCAACATGGGGATAATGTGACATCCGGTAATTTTCCGTTACCAAACTTCGTTAGTTCCGATAAGTCTTGCATACACGTGTCGTGCACACACACTAGTTGTCGTTGAACGTTGGTGACTTAACAATAATCAGTAATGTTAAATTGATGATAATTAAGTTAATAATATGATTATTAAGTTATGCTTATGTGATTTAAATGTTAACTGTAATTTTATCGCGTAACGTGGAAACATGTGTATTTACTTTGTAAATTTTGTAGCTTGTAAAAATAATACATATAATTGCTACTACTAGTTTATATATTTATTATTCTAGTTAAAAACATTTTAAAGGAGTGTGTAAAAGCTTAATTTTTATAAAATACAAATTATAAGGGTTAAAAGGGTAATTATGGATTATTAAATAAAATAAAAATCAAAACTCTAACCCTAATCACTCTTTCGGCCGCGACACCTTCAAACACACACACACACTTCGGTTTTCATCAAGAACAAGCAATTCCATTCGATTTTGGACCGATTTCAAGCATCACAACAAGTTAGAATCATCAATTGCAAGCCATTACACGTTTAAAGGTTAGATTTTTACATGTTTTTGATGGTTTTTCATGGTGGCCGAACCCTAGTTCGAAAATCTGCAATTGAATGTTAATTTTTGGTTGTTTGGTGATGTTATGAAGTTAGTTAGGTTGTATTGATGCTAGTTAACGTTGATTATGCAAGAAAGTTTGGATTTTGGTTGTTTGTTCATATGATCATCTTGGCCGAGAGTTTGAGGCGATTTTGGATCAAATTGGATGTTGAATGTTGGTTGTTTGATGTTGTTATTATGTTAGTTGGATTGTATATATGCTAGTTAACGTCGATTTTGCAAGAAAGCTATGATTTTGATACGTTGTTCATAGGTTACTAATAATAGTAACTTTATTTTGCATGAATTGATGATTGGATGATGTATGAATGTTATGGATGTGTTTGTGATGATGATTAGATGCTAAGTTGATGATATGAACAATTGAAAATCAAGAAGATGTGTTATAGTTCATACATTGCTAAAAATAGTAACTTGTGGTGTTGAATGTTGATGAATCATGATGATTAGGTGTTGTTGATCATGTTTAGATGTTGTTATGGACTTGAATTGGTATATAATTGATGAATTCATGAATGTAGTGTGAGTTTGATGAATTTGGGATGAACTTTCCCAAGAGGGAAACTTTAATTGTGCAAATCCTTGAATTGGATGATTTGAGCATGTTTGGGATATTAGGATCATGCTAGTGTGTTCATGGATGGTTTCTAAGGTGATGAAATGTGTTGTGTGGGTTATTGGGATGTTGATTTGGTTTGTTACCTGTTTTGGCCTGTTGTGATTCGCATGACTTGTGTGATATCTAATTGCATGATGATCTAGGTAGTACATGTGGTTAATGAAGTGCTATATGTAATCAAGTTGTATGTTTATCATGTATGATATGCTGTTGTGTTAGTATTAACGAATTATCACCTATAATGTCACCAACGGGTCAAACGGGTCAACTGGGTCAAATGTGTCTTGTCTTTCTTAAACCTTGAGTTCCTTGGTTTGTAGAGCACTTAGGGTTTCATGTTGATTTTGTGTACACGTGCTTATGTACTCTTGTATTCTAGGTGACCTTTGAAGGTTGTCTTTCCCCTCTTTCTTTCAAGTTAAGCTCTAAGTTAATTCTTGCGCGCATCAGGTGAGTTCTTGCCCCACTCATTTTACATAATCTCTTTTGGGGGAGATAGCATACTGTTGATCACTAACGCTTTTATATATGAGTGTGTATAATATTGATATAGTGTTGTTTACCATGGAAAAGTCCTCACACTTTCGGATTGTTAATATTGACTAGCGGGGAAATTTTGGGTAGTACTACTGGGTCTGATGAGCCCCACCTGTGCGACTCGAGGTCAAACGGGTGCAATTTTGTCCTAACATATATTCGTCACGACCTGGTAAGTCGTGACGGGAGGCAACAAACGTAACACAGTCAGCTTCGATCGCGAAATCACTATGATTAATATTTTTATGTTAATAGACTAGCTATCTATTGCAATACACTACTTATGCTCTGGAAACTGTTGATTGGTTTATATTTTAACGCAAACTCTTGAACTCACCAACCATGTGTTGACTTGTTTAGTATGCTATTCTCAGGTTAAGGTTGTCAGTTGCCTAGGAGCACGCACACCAGCATCGTTGAGTTGTCTACATTTGTTTGTTTACAAATTTGGGATTATTTTCATATTAAACATTTGTGTTTGGGGCGCGTATGTTTTGCGCATTCTCTTTACATACTACTTGTTTTGGGTTTTCTGTTTTAAAAACGCTTCCGCAGTATTTTAAACGTTAACTCTAGTTTTGTTTATTAATCATATAGAGTCGTTCTTGGTAACTAATGACTGAGATCCTGGTATGTCACGCGCCTCGCGGTAAAACCCCGCTCGCGGATTTTGAGGGTGTGACACAAAGGCTACATTAGAAACTCCAAAACAACAACCAATTCTCTACGAGACATGCAATTCAAATTCACGCAACACTTCTGAGTGTAAAAACATTGAAAGTGATACAAAAACGTTATAAAACACATATATGTTTGGCTAATATATTTCCATCCATCATTGGAGTCCACTTCTAATCAAACATTTGATGGCAACAAGTCTATCATTTTCATTGGAGTTAGGGGACCCTAACGTTCTCTTTAATTCACGTAGGCGTCAAATCAAATTTCACATTTCCTTTCCTTGCATTTCCTAAGTGGAGAAGTCCATCTTTCTAATCCCTAAACCATTTTATTTTAAAATTCAACCTAATATAACTAAATAATGAATTATAATATTAATTGAAAATAGTTTGAAACTACTTTTTCAAAATATAAAAAGCACATTTCATGAATTAAAAAAAGGGTGAGGTTATTCTACAAAGTTTATTTTTGTTACAAATTGTATTTTTGTTATAAAATGTGAGAAGACCCAATGAGACTAAAAAAGTCAAAAAAAAAATTATCTCACAATCTAAATCGAATTTCAAAAAAGTAATTTGGAGTCTCTGTTCCTCTCGTCGTCCTCTTTCAGAAAAAAATAAAAAAAATAAAATAAATTTCATTGTGTTTTTTATGACCCAATTACGTCATTGTGTCATTATGAAAGACACAATGACGTCATTATGTCGTTCATAAATAACACAATAAAAAAACATTTATTTTTTATTTTTTTTATTTTTCGTTTATTTTTTTTCTTAGTGAGGACGGCTAGGGGAACAAAAGCTCGGAATTATATTTTTGAAATTCGATTTAGATTGTGAGATATAATTTTTTTGTAACTTTTTTTAACTCATTGTGTCTTCTCACTCTTTATAACAAAAAATACACTTTGTATTTGAATCCATTTCTTAAAAAAAATTACAACACTAGATAGAGGAGAGTTGAGGATGAAAAATAAGTAGAGTTTGAATATTACTTAAAGGTGATTAAATTTTGGTTTTTCATTTGAAACGACTATACAGTCGTTGGAGGATCCTAGTATCACAATTCCAGCAGTTATACTCGGCTTTTTCATCGAGTTAGAGAACCCACAAATATCACTAAATTATATGCACCAATAGGACAGGGCTGGTGTTCCCCTTGGTAGGGGTCATCACTAAGGGAGATTTGTTTAAAATCCTAAACGCATTTATATATAAGAGAAATGGAAAAATAAAAAACCAATACAAGTTTAAAAAAATGTATTAATCGCTTGTATCTCAAACACCGAAAATGTTAACAATTAACTGTACTTATTACTCTATCACCGACCTGGGTCGGAACTACCTTTCCTGGAACGGGTCAAGCGACCCCTTTAATTTTTCAATTAGTACTTGACCCTATATACCGAAATTTCAAATGAAACCAGAGTTTTTTTTTTATGTGACTCCTTCAGTATTTTTTAACTTTAAAATGAGTTAAATGTGTTTTTCATACTCGAGGTTTCATTGAAATTGTCATTTAAATTCAAAAGTTTAAATTTTGTCATTTGCATCTAAATGTTTCATAAAAATTATCATTTGAATCCATTTAACTACTCGTAATTAACACCGTTAACTTTTTCCATTAAGTTCCTTACATTAGGGGTATATTTGTCAAAATAATTAAAAAATAAAAAATCAACTCTACTTTCGGTCTCGTTTGGTATCACAATTGCGATTTGGATCCACCTATTAGATAAAATACCCCTAACGTAGGAAACTTAACGGAAAACGTTAACGGTGTTAATTAGAAATAGTTAAATGGATTCAATTGGCAATTTTTGTGAAATATTTGAATGCAAATGGCAAAATTCAAACTTTTGGACTCAAATAATAATTTCTATGAAACCTAAAGGATGAAAACCGCATTTAACGCTTTTAAAATAGAAACATGAATGTAATTTGGCTTACTGGTTTTCTTGTCACTTTCATGCGTCACCCTAATTATAAGGTCTTCAGTTCAAGTCTTGGCAGTGATATTTTTTTATATTCAATTTAGAGTAAAATACATAAAAGGACCTTTATTTATGTAATTAATTTCACTTTCAACATTTATCTTTACTAATTACATTAAACAACCTTTATTTATATGATTTGTTTCATCTTTGATCCTTTAGTCTAACGCTTTATAGTTTTCATCGATAAGTTAGGTCACACGGATATCATATTAGGGTATATGTGTAAAAAATAAAAAAAAATCATTGTATTAGGAAAATAGGATTGATAAAATGTTGAGACCGACGAATAACACCTCAAATAAAAATGACTGCATCGTATGATTTATATGTTATTAATAAACTTAATTTGTTTTTCAAAATAAAAAACTAGCATTATAATGTGAACAAAAGCATTTTTTAATAACTTTATATGCCTTGCATTCATATTTTTATATATTAAGTTTATTATTGATACTTAATTCATATGATACAAAAAGTTTATATATAAATAACCTTATAAAAATATGTGATGATAAGAACATATAAAAATTTGTATAAGATTTTACTTGTCGATCTTGAAGTTTTATTGATGATATTTTTCTCAATAATTCATGTGGCTTACATTCAAATTTATATGTATTAATTTTATTATTGATATTTAAATCATATGAAACAATAAATTTTTATCAAACTAACTTTAGAAAAATGATAACAAAAATATATAGAATTTGTTTAATGTTTTACTCGTTAGTCTCAATTTTCATAAAACTAACTTTAAAAAAGTGTTAATAAAAATATATAGAATTTGTTTTAGGTTTTACTCGTCAGTCTCCATGTAATGCTGATCATAATTTTCTTAATACGTCGATCCAATTTTGAATTATGCGGCGTGGATATTTTTTGTTACACATATACTCTCATGTAATCATGCGACCTAACTTAACAACGCAAATTAGCGATTGTTATAATAAAGGATCAAGGATAAAACAAAACATACACATAAAGATTGTCTAGTGTAATTATTAAAAATAAAAGTAAAAAAGTGAAATAAGTTATAAAGATAAAAATCTTTTTTGTAATTTACTCTTTATTTTATATAGTTAAAATACTATTATACCTATTATACCTTTTTACTCTAACCCAACCCAAAGACTCCGCTATCACTGCTATTGTTTCTCTGTTCCTAACTCTCGCCTACTACCTATTCATGATTAGTTGAAAGGTTATGGTCTATGATCTTCCATCCATTTTCAACACTCGCCCCTCCCTCCATGTGATTTTCAAATCATCAAAACCCACATGGTGAAATGAGTGTTTTGTGTCAGGATGATGCTAAGAATTGTCCATTAAAATTAGATTATTTTTGTCCTTGATTATGATATGTAATCACTGGAATTTCACATTTTAAGTTGTAGAGGTAAGTTCATATATCTATGTAACCATTGAATTTGTTATATTGTTTAGATATGTATAAATTTGTAAAGAAGAGTAAGGGGGAAGAGGAGAGATGAGTGATCATTAATTACTTAATAAACTGATTGGAGAAAGAAATGGTATGATGATTTTACTAATGTACTCTTTGAACTCTCTTTAATTACAACCACTGATCAAACAACCGATGGTATTATAATGGTAGGTATTAATTCTGTAACTACTAAAAATAAAGTGCTATTAAAAAAGTTATAATATAGTAGTCACAACATGTATTTTCTATTAAAATTAAAAAAATTCATAGCACTATCATAGTTAAATTAAAATTGATAAAAATGCTCGTTTTATGGTATAGTATTTTAAAAAAATATTAACGTATAAAAAATTATAACCATTTAGAAATCATTGGCTAAGTTAGTTTAAAAGTTAACAATTATAATCATATTATTGAAATGAGTTTAAAATATAATTAAGGTAATCAAATTTATAAAATACTTTTTTCCACTTAAACTCTGAATAATTAATATAAAAAAACAATCCTTCTTTCTCAAATTTATATATCCTATAGATATAGTATTAGAATGAAGAGAGACACAATTCAATTTGTAAGTCCCTTGAACCACGTAGATCTACTAGTTTCTGTCCTGAACGTATCACTGAGTGTGGTATCCAAGGAAACACATGTCGTGTGAGAAGTAATCAAACAAACAATCAACGCATAACAAGAATACAACACTAGATGTAAATACTAACTTTTAAGTCTGATTAGCATAAAGATCAGTACATCAATTCTCTTTTTTCCAAGTAGTTCTAAACATACAAATGACAAGATAATTGAACTATTTATACTTATCTAGACCGACATGTAATTTCGCTTGACATCTGTAAAATAGAAACTACCTAGTTTCGCTTCAAGCGAAATTGGCTTAGCTATTGACATAGACATTATGTTACAACAAACTCCCCTTTAGCAATAGTTGTGGTTGTCTTCTTCGTCTTCAGTTGCAATCTTTCCACTGAGAAGGTAAACAACTATCGGTTCCAATTAAGTATTTCACACCAGCATCCACCATTCTTTGATATTGTAATCCACATTCAGCCCATTCTTGATGATACATAATCTGATTCTTATAAAGAATCTTTAAATCTTTTGAGTCTAAGTTAATGAGATACATCAAATCATAGACTCTAATTAGATATCTCCTATCATGATCCTCCATCACTAGTTCACCTAGTAACTCCATCAACATGCCAAATACCTCAAACTAACCAAAATATCCAACGAGAATCTCCATAATGAAATCGTCTTCCAACACTGAATAGGATTGTAAATCACCAAATCATGGGTTTCTTCATGAGTGGATTTATCTTCTTGTCTTTCACCTAGTTCCTTTTCTATGGTTGCACACGGTCAGACTTGCTAGAATTAACATCCTTTTTGATTGTCTTGGCAATAAACTTTGCTTGACCATTCCCTGAATAATTCACCAACTCCAGAGTAGCTAAACCACAAAGCTCACACTTAAGTAAAGTGTAAAAAGCTCTTGTTTCTCATCTAAAATACTTAACTCCCTCTATTTGTTTGACAACAAAAAGATTAAGTTCACCATCAAAGAACCAACTCACTATTCTTTCAACACATTTCCATATTATCAAATACTCTGACTTGAGAATTGGTTTAGTAGGAGATGGTGGTGTCTTCTTCCACAATAATTTCGTCAAATTAGTTTCAAAAGTAGAAGCTTTAGCTGCTTTAAAAGTTCAGGCACACGCTTAACCTGTAGTATTTCGGGATGTAGAATATTTGTATCAGTTATACAAGTACCAACATCCGTAGACATAGCCTCAGCAGTCTTATCATCTTTGCCCTTAGCATGATCAACATGAACTATATCATCCAACATATCATCACTATCAGATAAAGTACTAGTCCAAGTATCTGGAATATTTGGAATATCCTCAAGTATAAGCATATATTTAGAAAGCCATATCAATCATCTTCTTATTAATTTGATCTCCACCACAAGTTTGATAATGATTGGACTTTTGATTAGCAATCATATCAACATCAAACTCTATCTTATCAATCTTCTTATCTGTCAGCTCATCCCCAAGATCATTCAAATCAACTAAGCATTCAAGGTTTTCAGTTGCAAAATCAAGTGTATCAGTTGTCATCTCAAAAACTACAACATCTATCATGGAAGATAAGACACATGTAACCTCTGTTTTAGTAATTTCAGCTGCAAATATAATTCTTGTTTTAGTCTCAGGTCTACCCTAATTATAATCATCATCGATCACCTTGTCTTATCATCACCCAGTGTTTCTGTCTCAACATCAGGGATAATCAAATCACCCAACTCATCAACCTTCATTTCCCTTTGTCTAACTAAGACTCCCCCTGTTGGATAGACCCCCCTGAGCAATAATTGTAGTTTGCATCATAGAGACATGATGCTCACCACCAGCCGATGCCTTGGGATCATTGCCCTGATCATCATCATCTCTTGATACGGGGATCTCCATCTGTCTACAAGTCTTAGTATGTGATGGTCTTTTCTCCCCTTGAGCATCTAGTTTGAGCTATAACAATCACATGATCATTCAGAATCTTAATTTGAGCAATCTAATGCTCAACTGTGCTTACCAGTAAAAAAATATTCAAACTCTAGTATAATATAACAGAAGCTTGATCTCGGGTAAGAGCAAAAAGCTGTGTAATCTAAAACTGCATCTACCAATATTCTGAATCTTTCAGACAATAGGATCAACAAGTGCTAAAATAGAAGCCAAAGGAGGGTGTGGTGTATCAGCAAAGAATTTGGAAGTAAATGGAGTGAATTCAGAGTTAACCGGTGTAGAAGAAGGTGATGTAGATATTGAAGTATGTACAACATTACTCTCAACATATACAGGCTGAAAAGGTGTGGAAAGAGGTACTCTAGTAGGAATAGAGGTACTTCAATAGGTGAATTAGCATCAGTATAGTCACTATTATATAAGAAGAAACAAAAAGTATATTAGACACAACCGGTAAAGCCTTATATCCAGGGCTTTAGATGCATGCAACTTTTGTTGTTTTGGCTATGAAGGCCCGACATCATGATCATCATAAGGACTATAGTCCAAGTTGTTGTTTGTCATTCGTCATCTACGAGTCAAAGAAGTGGGACATATGTTGTCCCTTAAACCACATGGATCTACTAGTTTCTATCCCGAACGAATACCATGTGTGGAATCCAAGGTACGTGTCATGTGAGATGTAATCAACTTGTAATTAACGTTAGCATAAAGATCAATACATCGAGTCTCTTGGTTCCATGAGGTTCTAAACATACAAATGAAAAGACAATTGATCTATTTATATTAATCTAGACCTGCAGATAATTTCGTTTGACATCAGTAAAAGTGATACCTAGTTTTGCTTCAAGCAACTATACAAGACTATTCTCATTTGTTAAGGCCTTAAGTAGCGGTATGCATGGTCGGTTTGGTTCAATTTTAACCTAATATCAAAAAAACCAAAAAACTAAGATTTTGGTTTTTAGATTTTCAAAACTGTTCGCTTTCTAGTTTTGATGTTCACTTCAGTTTTGGTTTCGGGTTTTTTTTTCATTTTGGTTTCAGTTTTCATTTTTGTTTTGGTTAAAAAGGTTTTATTTTGTTAATCTTGAAAAAAATTATCTATATATTTCTTAGTCTACCAATTGAAACAAAAATCAATCGTTTACTTGTGGTGCCAAAAAAACAAGTATATTAGGTAAGCAACAAGATGAACTTCAAAGATAAATATTCGGAAATGTTCTCTCTTTCGTAGTGTCATTCTACGATAATGTCTTTTTTTATCAAGTTTCAAGATGCCTATGTGTGGTCTTCATCATATTCTCTGATGATTCTCGCATAAAATAAATATATAATAATATATTTAATATATTTATTAATATAACATCATATGTACGCACTTTGGGCGGTTTGGTTCGGGTTTTCTAGTTTTAGTTTGTTTGGTTACAAGTTTGGTTTGGTTAGGCTATGGGTTTGGTTTATTTTGGTCGTAACATGGTTCTATTCGGTTTTTTTTTTGTTCTTGTTTCGGTCAAAACCAAACCAAAACTTAAAAATTAGTTTTTAGAAAAACTTCACCCTGAAATGTTGGTTTTTGTATGTGTTCGGTTTTTTCGGTTCGATTGTGTCGGTTATTACTGTTGCGGTTTGGTAATTTTGGTTTCATGCACACCGCTATTCAATACTTGTTTGTTCTTGCTATCAACTAGTGATATTCGTCATCGCGCGTTACGCGATAGAAGGCAGATGTCATACATTCTTTACACTATTTGTGTAAATTGAATACCTCTTTTAATTGTTAGCACAGATAATGGAATAATAACCAAATTATAAAACAAAAACATTATATACAAATCCAAAACATATCTTAGTAAATCGTCCGTTAATGACGGAATAAACCAAGACCCAGATAAACGTGTATTATCAAATGATCGCGTTGTTACCATCACAGCCATTTTAGTTTTTGATGGGACAAATCAAGGCTCGGATAAACGACAGTTCATTGTGATTGCGAACGTTTACGTTCACCAAGCCATGACAACGAACTCACTATTTTCTAGTATCGTCATCGCCTATCAAACGGAACCCTCAACGCAAACCCATAATTATAAGCTGCTTGGCGACGTCTTAGACTAACCAAAACCCATCTTCATTGAAAACAACCGCCTTCTACAATGACCTCGGGGAGAGGTCGGCACAAATCCAACCCCGGTGCACCAAGATGACACTGACTCTACCTCCACCATAAAGGGAGGCGGAGCCGGCGTCATCTACAACCTAGGTACAACCTAGATCCGCCACGACCGACCACCACAGTCACCTCCATCGTCACCGCAAGCACCAGAAACCAGCACGGTCACTATAGCCGATAGCCTCACGAAAAACGCCAAACCCACATAGCCATTAACGAAGGCCTAACACGCGTGCGTTTGGTGTTCAGTCAGCGGCGGTGTTCTCCGGTGGTGGGTGGAAACAATGAAGACAAAGTCGAGGGTGATCAGTGGTGTTCTCCGGTGGTGAAGGATGACCCCTCTCTCTCTAAAACCAAGGCCAGAGCCACCGGAACCATGGTCGTCGCTCAGCCCCCAGAAGCATCAGTAAACCACCATCGGAAACCTAGAGGCACCCATGCATAGGGAAAGATCGAACCGAACATCAGTCACCAGCCAAATCGCCAAAGATCAATGGCGGTGGCCGGAGACCTGAGAGAACATAGATCATAAGGGATCAAGAACTCAGTTGTACAGCAATGAATAAACGACTTGTACTAAAAATATGACCGTTCATTCATAGGTCATTTAATATAGGAGTTCTTCTTCTTACTCTTGCTCACTAGCTTCTTATTCTTTTTTTATTTGTTCTTGATACCGCGTCTTGAAGTTTGTTACCGAATCTTTGTAAAGCAGAGCTGATCTTGTGGATCGAAGTTGTATGTTGATGAATATTGAAGTATGTCGGCGTTGATCGAAGACTGCCAGTGTACATTGAAGTATAACAAGGGACAGATTTAAAGTTATCGGTGTTCTAACTGGTGCCACCGAAGGCTAATCTGAAACAACTGGGTAATTTTTTAAGGGATTTAAAGTGACGCCGGTTTCCGATTCAATCATCCGGTCTGGTCATAAAAATATTAGCAATCAATATCCCAATTGACTTAAGTATGGATAACACAGAGAAAATTTTCTCATAATCAAATTTATTTTGAATTAGTCGTTCCACTACAAGCCTTGCTTTGAAGGTATGTAAATGTTCATTTATGCTAGTTTAGTTCTTTATGCGCAGGCAATTTTTTTTATTATCGTTTAATTTGTTAGCGGCCTGTAATCCAAGTATTAATGTGATGTTATATTTAACGTGATGTAAAGCATATAAGTGGTGCATCCTATTGCATTATCTCGGTTAATTCGTAGTTGTTAAAATCCGAATTATTTGAATGTTAAAATCTACTTTTCTTGTAGTTCCTTCAAAACATGTAGGGTTTGTCGGTGGTCTAGCGTATATATCATCATATAATTTTGTCAATGGTGTGAAAGAGTGCAATTTCAGAACGTGGGAAGGAACAAAGAAAAAAAATAACACTCAATCATAAATTGCTACAAACTCTAACAAGGGTGCAACTACTGACTTTAAACGATCATGATCTCATTTTAGTAACATCTAACGGTGATGATCTATTTAGACCCATTAATAGAATATAGGATTACTGTAATGGTGATTTGTTTATCGTAAAAGAAAATAAAGGTAACATAATAGTTTCACTTAAACCAAAATTAATCATCATATTCATAATAAAAACATGTATTAACAATTAAACACTTATAGCGATAAACAAATAAATTTAATTAATTGATTACATTACCCAACTTCGATCCCTTGATTCACAAGATCTTTGGTCAAACACTAAAATGTTGACCATCTTTATTATATTCTATTTTTAAGAACCTGCTTCTTCCGTAGGAACTTCTTTATTACCAACGTGTTTGGGAACCTCCTCCTCTTTACCTTCATCCGAAATCAACGACTCTAATTTATCTCCAACTTCTTCCACCTGCTCCATTAACTTGAATATTAATTTCAATTTTCAATGTCAAATAAATCGCCTTCCAACTATGTATAAAAACAAACAAATTGTTTGTTTACTATTCTATTTGAAAATTAGCTTTCCCTACCTGCTCCAACTAGTTATTTATCTAGTTATCTATTAAATTTATTTTTACTAATACATTTTTCCTTTATTTTAAATATAACTTGAAATAAAAATTTATATAAAAAGTTATAGACTTTATTAAAATATAGTAAACTCAAACAAGTGTTATTTTCGTGAGATGCATCGAATTCATATCAGGATATTAGGTATTAAAAAGAAAGAGACGTACATACAAACCCACTACATTCATGCTTACTTTTCCGTCTTCAGCGATTCAATAAAATATATGTGATGGAATTTATTTCGGTGCTATAATTCTCTTAATTCTTAATTTGTTCTAGAAAGTAAATATGAAACTCTATAGATAAAGTTAACAGTAAATTTTTTTATTCTTTTCTTTCGTGAAACAATATAATTTTACCAATTACTAGCATAGTAGATCGATATATTTTCTCTCTTAAGTCTTTTTAACGGAATGGTTTTTCTAGTTTGGAATACATGATTTGTTTAACTAAAAGTATATGTTATATAAATCAACGTAAAAAAAAACACCGAAAATTGAAAATTAAAATATCCCCAGAAAGCTCGAAACTGACATCAAATTGGAATCATATTGGAATCATATAAAAACATAAGTTTCATAATTATTTATTAAATTAAAACTAATGTACAATATCTTGTTATTTTATTGGAAAAGCCGTTCTCTTCATCGGATATATATACTATCAAATTCTTTGAAGACAATGTTCGATCATAGTTGCAAGTGGAAAAATTATATTATATGAACTTGCAATGCGCATGCAACCACTGGTTTGAAAAATACTTTAAATATACGTTACCAGTTGTAATATATATTTATTTAAGTAATCGATCATAGGTATTTAAAAAATACTTATGCAGCTCATAATTACATTGCTTATTTATTATTAACTTTATTAAACATATATTTAAAGGAAATATAATAATCGGAATATATCGCTTATTGAAGCTGTGAAAGATTGTTTAACAATATTAGTTATATAATAAACATTTTCTGTGCAAATATTTATTTGTTTGTAATTGCAAAAATAATATATGTATATAGACAAGCAAATGAATTTAGATACATAAAAGATTAATAACAAACCTTATCGATAATTTTATTGGCGACATGAGCACTCTTGGCTACTCCTTCAACAACTTCATCAACGGCTTCCATTGTTTTTCTAAGTTTGCTATTTTCAGGAAGATCATCAGTAATATTATCAATCACGTCATCTACTTTTTCTGCCACCGCCTCGATGGTCTCCATTATAAACTCAGCCGTGTTGACCACATTATCCACCTTATCTATAAATCATAGAGTTTAAAGTTTAATCATGCAGAATCATCTGTAAATTGTATTATTGGTGTTTTAAAGTGTGTTCATGCACACACTAAAAATATTAGACGGTGGATTAAGTTTACACACGCCATTGAACCGTTAAATTGAACAAATCAATTTGCTTGTGACATAATGATATTTGGAGAATAATTCATTCTTACTTTTTAGAACAAGTAATGGCCCCCATTTATGCGTGCAAAAGGGTAAAACAATTGTTAACACGATACCCACAATCCAATTCCTCCTGAAAAATAAAACAAACATAAGGATTATTTGCTTAGATCGTTTATAGAACGGTTAATTTCAACTCTTCAAGACAGTTGAAGTTAAAACAACAGAAGAAGTAGATAACTTTCAAATCTTACATCGAACCCGATGGCGATCCAGATGGAAGAGGAACTCCAGGAGGTGGAGTAACATTGCTACGTATAACAAAGCTTCTTCGCGATATCGTGTTCATGGGATCATACTGCAAGCTTCTTCTACTGAACCCATGAACGCCGTAAGACACAAGATCCTTGTTCTTCAAGAATGATGCATGGGATGTTGGATTACATGACAAAGATGTAATATTAAGACATGGATGTGTAGTTATTGATGTACCACAAATCAATCTTGACATAGACATTGACATTTCTCGTCTTTCTTTTGATTTCTTCTACTTTAGAGTATGCTGTACGTTGATTGAAGTTGAACTGTAAATAAGTTATCTAAATGAATGTGGATGAAAGATAAAGATGAGATTATTGGAGTCGTTGCATGTATTTATATATGTGTGCGTATGTGGAATTTGATGAAAGGGTCAATGAATAGGAGCCAACACACGTTGTTTTCTTATGGTCAACGACGGAGGTTTCGTGTGACATGCATTTACTGGTATCTTATTCAATTAAGTTGTTCTAATTTTAATATTAAGTTGTAACATATGTGACGATATATAACTCACATCTCCCATTTTCAAATTTCTTAATGATGCCATAGTGGCTGCTTTAAAGTTAATCTATCAACTTAACGTTAAGAACCAAAAAATTCTCTTAGTCATGTCCGATATTCTTAGCTTTGGGGCGGCTTGTCTTCCTTTTATTTATCTTAATTGGTTTTCAATTGGTGCCGATATATTTATAACGTCACCTTAACCTTTTTTTTTAATTTTCTAAATCAAAGTATAAAATTAAATTCTTTCTAAAACATTTGCATAACTAATTTAGAGCCTTTTCTTATTTGGGTGGGGTTATTGTAAAAATAAAAGAAAAACTAAGAATTGTGAGAATAATTATTATCTATGAGATCTTACATCCAATGGTTAAGAAAATCTGATTGCATAATAGTAAATAATTAAAATTTAAATGATACATCAATGGTATTTTAGTCTTAATCACTTTTCAAGTTCCACCCTTTTTTAAAAATGATCGTAACTTTTACATACAATATTTAAAAAAAAAAAAATTAACCATAGAAACTAGCGTTTTTTGATTTTTAAAACACCTATAATTTTGATAAATAAAAAATGAATTTTTTTCATGTTATTTCAAGTCATTGTGTAATATTCGGTAGCTCATTGTGCAATATTTAACAGATCATTGTGGCTAATGTTGACCATTTTGTTAGGCATTGTGTTTTTTAAAATGATAATTTTCAAATACCACAATGCTTGTAATTTTTGTATGTTTTTCAATTTATTGTGTAATTCTGAGCAGGTTATTGTGTAATTCAAGCAGCACATTATGTCTATTGCTAATCATTGAGTCTAGTGTTAATCACTGTGTTGCCCATTGTATCTAATATTAACCATTGTGTTTTTTAAAATGGTGATTTTCAAATAAAACAATGCTGAAAATTTATTTTTCTACGTTTTTCTAGTTTATTACGTAATCCTAATCAGGTCATTTTATAATTCTCGTCAAGCAGCTCATTTTACATATTGCTAATTATCAAGTCTAGTGTTATCCATTGTATCTAATATTGACTGTTGTGTTATGCAATGTGTTTATTAAAATGTTGATTTTCAAATAACACAATGTCTAAAATGTAATTTTTTATTATGTTTTTTCCATATTATTGTGTAATGCAGATCAGTTCATTGTGTAATTCTCGTCAAGCAGCTCATTGTGTCGATTGCTGCTTATCGAGTCTAGTGCTAGTCATTGAGTTATCAATTTTGCCTAATGTTAACCATTGTGTTATGCATTGTGTTTTTAAAATTATGATTTTCGAATAACACAATAATAAAAAATGTAAACTTTTTATGTTTCAACATCATTATGTATTTCTCGTTAAATCGAGTGTAGTGTTAGTCATTATGTTACCCATTGTGTCTAATATTGACTATTGTGTTATTAATTGTGTTTTTTAAAATAATAATTTTCAAATAACACAATGCTAAAAACGTAATGTTTTACCTTTTTTAATTCATTATGTAATACTGATCTTGTCAATGTGTAATTCTCATCAAGCAGCTCATTGTGTCGATTACTAATAATCGAGTATAGTGCCGGTCATTGTGTTGCCAATTTTGTCTAATGTTGACCATTGTGTTATGCATTGTGTTTTTTTTTTTATAATGATGATTTTTGAATAATACAGTAACAAGAAATGTAAAAATTTTATGTTTCAGGTTTATTATGTATCCTTATTAGATCGAGTCTAGTGTTTGTTATCGTGTTATCAATTTTTTCTAATTTTGATTATTGTCTTATGCATCGTGTTTTTGAAAATGACAATTTTCAAATAACACAATGCTAAATATATATAATTTCTTTTACGTTTTTCAGTTCATTATGTAATCTTGATCATGTCATTGTGTAATGCTCGTTAAGCAACTCATTGTGTCAATTGCTAATCGTCGAGTCTAGTGCTGATAATTGTGTTACCCATTTTGTCTAATGTTGACCATTGTGTTATGTATTATGTGTTTTTAAAATAATGATTTTCGAATAACACAATAATAAGAAATATAAACATGTTATGTTTCAAGTTCATTATGTATTTCTAATCAGATAATTGTGTAATCTTCATCAATTCAGAAGATTACACAATGACCTGACAAAATTACCAATGAGTTAAAAAAACTTACTTTTTTATAGCAATACTATGATTATTTTATAGATTAAAAAATACTCATTTTTATGATGTAATTGTTGAGAACAGTCTGCCCAAGACACATATTGAATTGATGTGCTAGTACGTTATGATCCAAGTAGGGTCATACCCAATAACAAGCTAGACAAACACCTACAATATTTATTTAATGATATGATCATGTAAATAAATATTGACACTTGAAGTATTTAGAAATTGGTTTTCTAAATATCTGCACTAATCTTATGAATAAATTATATAGATAATTTATTCTAGAGAGAGAGTACTTTGTATTGTTATTCAAATGGCTGAACAAATAATACAAGTCTTTTTGTTCGCATTTCTTTGTTACTCATCCGCAATTACTAATGCGGATGTGTTACTGAGGAAATACGGATGAATGTTCCTCATCCGCATATAAAAATGCGGATGTGCATTTGGGAAATGCTGAAGGAATTATTTCATCCGTATTTACTAATGCGGATGAGCATTTAAAAAAATGCTGATGAAACTGATTGTCCGCATTTACTAATGCGGATGAGCATTTAAGGAAATGCTGATGAACTCTTCATCCGCATTTACAACTGCGGATGTACATTTGGGAAATGCGGATGAAGTTTCTTCTTCCGCATTTACAAATGCGATTAGAGTTTTTTCATCCGCATTTACAAATGCGGATGAATATTAGAGAAATGCGGATGGGTTAAAGGGATGGGTCCCACCCACTTTTCTCTTACTTTGAAGTACAGTTTCATAGGACGTGCAATATAGGATTGCAATCAACCACTCCCTCTGATAACTTACAACACACATAAAGGTGCAAATCGGTGTTTCTGTAGCTTTTCTCTCGATCGGTCGAGAAAAACCAAGAACAAAACCCGATTCAAGTATAGAAAATCCTAGCAACTTGGTGTATTATTGGAAGCTTGGGGTAGACAAGCTTGAGGTTTTCTGCTTTGGAAGCTGTCGATCAAAGATCTTCTTCCTTTGTCCCATTCGAGAGGTAGATTTCTAAACACCCTATGGTTGTCTGTAAGCATGGTTTTTCATATAACGATCCATTACGGATTTTTAACAGATATATAAATTGGTTTATATATATTAATTGTAACAAGTTTTTCATTCTCGTTCCGCTACATTTTCATTTTATAAGGATAAAATTACTTTGATAAACTTGTGAAAACCCAACAGTTGTATCAGAGCCGGTTATATGGATACATGCCTCATCTGGACTGAATTCTCGGTTTCTTGTTGTTATTCACCAACAGACCGAAAATTCAGGTCTATGTTTCCCATGTTTTTCAAGATTCTACTTTACATGCATATTGTAATCTTGAAAATTTTAATCATTTGGATGATTTAGTTGTTTGGACAAGAATCATGATATTCGGTTTGTTTATACATTAACTGAAAATTTGTGATTCAAGGGGAAAACTCTCGGATTTTTGCTTACATATTTGGATATGTATCTTGATGTTCATAACCTAGCCGACCTTGTGTTTGGATGTGTTATGATTTATATTTGATTATTCAAAGGATTGTAATAATTAAATGTATTTGTTCTTCCTATTGGCTATGTAATTTATTTATTTTCATTTGGTATGTAAAATAATTAGATTAGTTGCATTTCACTTTTACTAGAAAATAATATAGGATATATAATTTTGTAAAAGAAGATGCAACAAGATGTTTTTCGGTTTGGGCCAATTTTGTGCCCAAAGGGCTTTATAGCTCTTAAAAAGATTTAAGCCCAATAATCGAAAACATATTTTGGAGGCCCAAAGGGGTTTGGTGCAGAATTTTAAGTCCATCTGGAAGCTCAAATCGAATGGGAGAATAACAACACAAAGTGGACACTTGAAGCATTTGGATGCGGGATCAAGTGGGAGTTCACCAACACAAGTGTTACCCTTAGGAAGGACCTAAATAACTCACTTGTTTCGGTCAACAAGTGATGTTAAAATTAGTTGGCTATAGTTATGAACTTGTTGTTGTATGTGTTGCTTGTATGGTTGATTTAATTTATTGTTCATGTAATATTTGGATATGCACTGTTAAACAATTTCAAATCAACAACAAGCTGCAAATGGTTCTTTTGAAAACATTGACATGAGTAATAAAATGGTTTTATTAAAGGTTAATGTTTTCGCAATAAAATTGGGTTTTATTAAAGAAACCTTGGAAAATGGTTTCACTTGTGTACCACGCATTTGAATGCATGCAAATGAAAGGTACAAAATATTTTCATAACTAGAATTAATGGAAACAAAATCCCTTTTAAACAAGTTTGACACCATCCTTTTATACAACACTCGAATCACTTGGGAACTATCTATGGGATAAAGGTCACCTAACCACATTTAAGGAACTTGTGTGTTTGAGGTGGGTTTAACATATTTGTGGGATAAAGGTCACCTAACCACTTGTATGTGTAAACTCACACTTGTGTGTAAGCAGGACGACTTGAGTTGGAAACCATATGAATAGGGTCACCAAAGCATGGCGTACAATGGTGTTGATGGGATTAAACATGTCGACAAAACATAAAGATGTTTAACCGATCCCATAAACTAGAAGTTGCAAAGGGTTGCAATTGTCAAAAGTTGACTACCTTGTTAATTTAAATAATGGAACAAAGGTCACCTAACCATTATTTGAATATAATGTTGGATTCAAGATTTTAATTATTAGTTGTCTATGAGACATGAAAGGGTATTAATAGTTAAAATGTTATTTTATAAATGCTAAAATTGAACTTTGTTTATATTGTAGTAATGGCCGCTAATAATAACAACGCTACCTCCCCGACCGTCCATAACCTGTCACTGGGAACTATCCTGGAAAAGGATCGCCTAAATCACAATAATTTCATAGATTGATTTCGAAACTTGAGAATTGTTCTCAAGCAAGAAAAGAAATCATATATGTTGGACGATCCTATTCCCGATGAACCCAACATTGATGATGTTGATGCCTATGAGGATTGGGTTAAGCACACTAAGGATTCTATGCAGGTTTCTCGCCTCATGTTGGGAACCATGATTCCTGAAATTCAAAAGGATTTTGAACATCACGGGGCATACGACATGATTACCCAGCTGAAGGAAATGTTCCTCAACAAGCTAGGTAGAGCGGTTCGAAACGCTTCGAGCGCTTCATGCATGTCGAATGGAAGAAACCCAATCTGTATCATCTTATGTGATGAAGATGAAAAGCCACATTGATCGCCTCGAAAGGCTAAATTGTCCCGTCTCAAAAGAGTTGGCCACAGATTTGATCCTCAATGGTCTAACCAAGAAGTTTGAGACCTTTATCATGAATTATAACATGAATGGATGGGACAAGAGCATTGGGGAACTTTGTGCAATGCTCAAAACAGCTGAGGCAGGGATGGGTAAAAGGGTTTTACCAGTTCTCACGATCAATAAGGGTGGCAACAATAAGAGGCATCACCCCAAACCCAAGGCAAATGTTGCCAAAGGCAAGGGGTACATCAAAGGAAAGGGTAAGGGAAAGACTAAAGTGGGACCACCAAAACCAAGGCTTAAGAAGCCAAAGGTTACGGAGAACGATCCATGCTTTGAGTATGGTAAGATAGGACATTGGAAGAGGAATTATCCAATCTATCTCAAGGAGTTGAGAAACAAGAGGGATGCTGGGCAGACCTCAGATACAGCTTTCATGATCCATATTGAACTTAATGCTATTTCTTCAAACACATGGGTATTAGATATCGGATGTGAAACTCATATTTGCAATTTTTTTGCAGAGGTTCAAAAGAAATAAGCATTTTAAGAAGGGGGATACTAGTCTCTATATGGGCAACGGAGCAAAGGTTGATGTCGAAGCCCAAGGAGACTATATCTTGAAGCTTTCAAGTGGTTTGGAAGTCATTTTGAAAAATGTTTTGTATGCTCCTAGTTTGACTAGGAACATAATTTCTGTTTTCCTTCTAAAACAATTTGGTTATGTATTAAAGTTTGTAAACGATGGTATTTGTGTTTTTATGGATGATATATTTTATTTTAAGGCTATGCCTTTTAATGGTATTTATGAATTGGTTCATGATGACTCATCCTTTAATAACTCGTTATACCAGTCAAGCACCAAGGAACTTAAAATGGGTTTAAGTGAATTATATCTTTGGCATTGTCGTCTTGGTCACATAAACAAGAATCGTATTCAAACACTTCAAAAGAATGGTCTTTTGGAAGCAAATGAAGAAGGTTCATTTGATAAGTGTGAATCTTGTTTACAAGGAAAGATGACCAAGGAACCCTTTAGTGGTATTGACCAAAGGGCAAAAGATTTATTAGAAATCATACATTCAGATGTATATGGTCCTTTTAAAGCATGACAAGGAATGGTGAAAGATACTTCATTACCTTTATCGATGATTATAGTCGCTATGGTTATGTGTACTTGTTGAGACACAAAGATGAAGCTTTTGAAACGTTCAAAATCTTCAAGAATGAAGTAGAAACTCAACTCAACAAAACTATCAAAGTTCTTCGATCAGATAGAGGAGGTGAATACCTTAGTGATGCCTTTCAAGATCATCTTAGGAGTTGTGGGATTATCTCACAGCTTGCTCCACCCGAAACACCACAACATAATGGTGTGTCTGAAAGGAGAAACCGAACCCTATTGGATATGGTTCGATCTATGATGGCTAGAAGCACACTACCTATGTCATTTTGAGGTTTCGCATTGCTCTCCGCGGCTCGTATTTTGAATATGGCCCCAACCAAGAAAGTGGATAAGACACCTTTTGAAATATGGCATGGAAGGGTTCTATCGTTATCATATTTAAAGATATGGGGTTGTGAGGCTTATGTTAAGAAAAACACCCCAAACAAGTTAAAAAGCCGATCCACTAAACGTATCTTTGTAGGATATCCCAAGGACTCGATGGGATATTACTTCTACAATCCAACAGGGCAAAATGTATTTATTGCTCGAAAGGCTGAGTTCTTGGAAACTAAATTCCTTATGGAAGGAACTACCGATAGAACAGTGGAACTTGATGAGGATCGAGAATCACAAGCCGATACACGGTTGGTTGATACTAGCAATCAACAAGAGGTTATTGATAATGATCAAGTGGTTGATCAATACACATAAAACGTTAGCAGTTCTGGTAGAACTAGCTATCCACCTGAAAGATATGGATTTTTCATGAATGGATGCTATGTAGTTTATTCGGATGAACCAACTACGTACCGTGATGCAATGTCCAATTCGGATTGTGACAAGTGGATTAAAGCCATGAATGTAGAGATGCAATCCATGCATGACAACCAAGTGTGGGAATTGGTTGTGCCACCATTTAACTCCAAACCGGTTGGATGTAAGAAGGTTTTCAAGAAGAAAACCGATATGCATGGAAACTTGGATACTTATAAAGCAAGACTTGTAGCAAAAGGTTTCACTCAGACTCAAGGGGTTGATTATGATGAAACATTCTCGCTTGTGGCAATGCTAAAGTCAATTAGGATATTATTAGCCATAGCTGCATATTATGACTTTGAGATTTGGCAAATGGATGTCAAAACTGCTTTCCTTAATGGACATCTCAAAGAGGATGTCTATATGGTTCAGCCCGAAGGTTTTGTCGATCCACAATATCCTAATAAAGTATGCAAGTTAAAGAAATCAATCTATGGATTGAAACAAGCATCAAGAAGTTGGAATCAACATTTTGATGAAGAGATCAAGAAATTTGGATCATTAAGAATGCTGATGAAGCTTGTGTGTATAAGAAAGCTAGTGGGAGCATCATCATATTCTTAGTATTGTATGTTGATGATATATTACTATTTGGAAATGACATTCCAACCATGGAAGGTGTTAAAACCTGGCTTAGAAGTTGCTTTTCCATCAAAGATCTTGGTGAAGCGCCTATATTTTGGGAATAAAGATCTATAGGGATAGATCAAGGCGGTTGATAGGTTTAAACCAAAGGGCATATATTGATAAAATCTTGAAAAGGTTCATGATGGAGAACTCTATGAAAGGTTTGGAACCTATTCAAAGAGGGACAATATTGAGTGCATCTCAATGTCCAAGCTCAAAGGATGAGCAAGAAAGGATGAAGGAAATCCCATATGCATCTACTATAGGATCCATCATGTATGCAATGATATGCACTAGACCAGACGTGTCATGCGCTTTAAGCATGACAAGCAGATATCAAGAGGATCCAGGAAATAGTCATTGGATGGCTATTAAGAGTATATTGAAATACCTTAGGAGGACTAAGGATATGTTTTTAATATACGGATCTGGTGAAGAGGAACTCGTAGTAAAGGGTTACACGGATGCGAGTTTCCAAACTGATCGAGTTGATTCTCGATCACAATCGGGGTATGTCTTCATTATGAATGAAGGGGCAGTGTCCTGGAGAGTTCAAAGTAGGATGTGGTAGCATTGTCCACTATAGAATCATAATACATTGCCGCTTCATTGGCAGCACAGGAAGCTGCATGGTTAAAGAAATTCATTGCCGATCTAGGGGTAGTCTCTACCATTCAAGATCCCCTAGAGATCTTTTGTGACAACGAGGGTGCGATTGCTCAAATCAAGGAACCCCGTGCACATCAAAAGACAAGGCACATTGAGCGGAGGTTCAACTACATAAGGGATGAAGTTGAAAAATGTGACATCCGGTAATTTTCCGTTACCAAACTCCGTTAGTTTCGTTAAGTCTTGCATACACGTGTCGTGAGCACGCACTAGTTGTCATTGAATGTTGGTGACCTAATAATAATTAACAATGTTAAACAGATAATAATTTAGCTAATGATGTGATTATTAAGTTGTGCTTATGTGCTTACGTGATTTAAATATTAATTGTGAATTTTATCACGTAACATGGCAACGTGTTATATTTATTTCGTGTGTTTTGTGGCTAGTGAAGATTATGCATGATTATGATTGTTAGTTTATAATGATTGTATTTTGTAGTTAAAAGTGTTAAAAAAATGCTCAAAAGATTAGGTTTTACAAAAGGTAATTAAAAAGGAATTAAAAGGTAAATTGTAATTATGGTAAGTTGAATAAAACCCAACCCTAGCCCCCACAAACCCCATTCGGCCGCAAACCCCATCCCCACACCCCTACCTTGCGAATTCAACCTTCAACACACACAAACATTTGGATTTTGAGTGATTCAAGTGATTACAAGGTGTTTTACAAGTTCAATTGTTGATTTCTACACATCTAAAGGTTAGTTTTGATTGGTTTTTCATAGTTTTGATCTTGATGAACCCTAGATTTGAAATTGATGATCAAAATATGAAATCGATGATGGTTAGATGTTGAAATGATGTTAGTTAGGTTGTATGAATGTTAGATTATGTTGATTTTGCAAGAAATCCATGGATTTATCATGTAGTTCATACATTGCCTTCAGAGGAAACTTTTTGTTCTTGGAATTCATGATTTGATGATGTTATGATGTTAGATACAATGCTTGGATGTTAGTTTAATTGAATTGTGCAAGAAAATCCATGAATTTGAGGTGTTGATCATGACTTACTAAAAGTAGAAACTTTTGTGTATGATGATTGGGAATTTTGATGATTTGGTGATGATTAACATGTTAGAATGAATGTTATGAACTTGATTAGGTATAATATTGATGAAATTATGATTGAATTGGAAGCTAGATCACTTTTGGGTGTTACTTTGGGAATTTTGATGATTTGGTGATGATTAACAAATGTTATGAACTTGATTAGGTATATATTGATGTATGAATTTTAGATCAGGGGCACTTTAGACATGGTGATTTGGGCATGATGTTAGGATCATGTTAGTATGTTCATGGATGATTTCTAAGGTGGTAGAATCTATTGTTTGGGTTGTATGAATGTTTAGTTGGTTAGTTATCTGATTTGGCCTGTTTGTGGGAATTCATGGTAATGGGTCATATGGGTATGTTAGGACTATTGTTTGGTTGGTAGTTGATCATGGTTGAACATTTTGGATGATATGATTTCTGTTAAATGGTATGTTGATGATCATCATACACGCGTGCGAATCTGAGGCCCCTACTTAGTAGGATTGGCAGGGTTTAGGGTGTGAAGTCGTGAGTGGCTTCACATGGCATGCTGTGCATGATTTGATCCTACGTATGGTGCTTTGGTTGTGTTGTAGTTATGTTGAGCATGATAATTATTTGAGATTCGCATGACTTGTATGATATCTGGTTGTATGATGATCTAGGTAGTACATGTGGGTAATGAAGTGTCATAGTTGATCAGCTTGTATGTTAACCATGTGTGATGTACTGTTATGCTTGTTTGAATGAAATTTCACCTATAATGTCACCAACGGGTCAAACGGGTCAACTGGGTCAAATGTGTCTTGTCTTTCTAAAACCTTGAGTTCTTTGGTTTGTAGAGCACTTAGGGTTTCATTATGTTTTCTGTGTACACGTACTTATGTACTCATGTGTTCTAGGTGACCTTTGAAGGTTGTCTTTCCACTCTTTCTTTCAAGTTAAGCTTTAAGTTAATTCTTGCGCGCATCAGGTGAGTTCATGCCCCAGTCTTTTACATACTCTCTTTTGGGGGAGATAGCATACTGGTTTTACAAACGCTTACTTTATATGAGTTGTGTATAGTATGATATAGTGTTGAATACCATGAAAGTCCTCACACTTTCGGATTGTTAATAACGATGATTAGCGGGAAATCTTGGGTAGTACTACTGGGTCTGACAAGCCCCACCTGTGCGACTCGAGGTCAAACGGGTGCAATTTCGTCCTTACGAACATTTGTCACGACCTGGTAAGTCGTGGCAGGAGGCAACAAACATAACACAGTCAGCTTCAATCGCGAAATCACTATGATTATTTCTATTTGTTATAGACTAGCTATCTATTACAATACACTACTTATATCTTGCAACTGTTATTGGTTTATGTTTAAACGCAAACTCTTGAACTCACCAACCATTGTGTTGACTCTTTTAGTATGCTATTCTCAGGTTAAGGTTGCTATTGCCTAGGAGCACGTCACATGGGTCAGCATCATGGTGTTTGTCAACACGCTATGAAACATTGTTTTGGATTATGATTGTTTAAACATCGTGTTTTGGTTTTGCATAATACTTGGGCGCGTATGTTTGCGCATTTTAAATCATGTTACATTGTTTTGAGTTTACTCGTTTAATTAACGCTTCCGCATGTTTTAAAGTTAAACTCTGATTTTGAATGTTAGTTCATATAGAGTCGTTCTGTGTAACTAATGACTGAGATCCTGGTATGTCACGCGCCTCGCGGTAAAACTCCGCACGCGGATTTTGAGGGTGTGACAAAAAAGGAAAGATATGTATTCGCAAAGTTCACACCGATCAAAATATTGCGGATCCACTCACGAAGCTCCTTGAAAGGCCAAAGCATGAGAGTCATACTTGTGCATTAGGACTTCGATATTCTAGTGATTGGATTTGATCTATCTATTATTTAAATATCAGAACAATTGTTATTTTAACTCATATATATATATATATATATATATATATATATATATATATATATATATATATATATATATATATATATATATATATATATATGATTATGATACTATGAGTTATGTTCTATTTTAGCATGTTTAGATCCATGAATATGTTTGTTATTCTAAATGTCCGTAGTCGGTCATATTTGTGGGAACAAATATGAAGTAAGAATATTATGAACTTGGATTGGTGGATATTCATAAGGTATGAATATAGAGCAAGAGGTTGCTATCAAGGTTCATAGATATTTATGGGATACAAATATTGGACAGACTAGCTCTCAAATTTTACTGCATGAAATTATGTAATTGATCATAAGTAAATTTGAGTAAAGGCGAATATCATTGTATCCTTCGACCTGAGATACATATTGGGTTTCGATATTCACCAAATATTATACTTTGATCTGGTTCTTCGCTGTTCTGAAATAATGGACAGTACATAAGGCTAGTTTCAGGTGTAATACAAGGTGATTGTGAGAAACGTATGTAGTCAAGATGGGATTTGTTCCTTTTATTCGTTTAGAGTATGATGTCTAAGGACTGATAAAGTTAAATCAATAGGGAATGATCATTCTATGTCTCTGGATTTGACATGACATCTGAAACAAAATGATAAATGATTGATTCACCTAAATTATTTTCAAGTAAGGGACTTGAGGAAGATGATGTTATTGAATGGCACTTCGTCATGCGTTTTAGGGGTAGTAAACCGTTGTTAGACGGTATTTACTGCTTGCAACAAATCTTTATGTATCTTGTGCAAGTGGGAGATTGTTTGGAACAGTCTGCCCAAGACACATATTGAATTGATATGGCTAGTACGTTATGATCCCAGTCGGGTCATACCCAATAACAAGCTAGACAAACTCCTACAATATTTATTTTATGATATGATTATGTAAATAAATATTGACACTTGAAGTATTTACAAATTGGTTTTCTAAATATTTATACTAATGTTATGAATAAATTATATGAATAGTTTATTCTAGAGAGAGAGTACTTTGTATTGTTATTCAAATGGTTGAACAAACAATACAAGTCTTTTTGTCCGCATTTCTTTGTTACTCATCCGCATTTACTAATGCGGATGTGTTACTGAGGAAATGCAGATGAATGTTCCTCATCCGCATTTATAAATGCGGAGGTGCATTTGGGAAATGCTGAAGGAATTATTTCATCCGCATTTACTAATGCGGATGAGCATTTAAGGAAATGCTGATGAAACTGATTGTCCGCATTTACTAATGTGGATGAGCATTTAAGGAAATGCTGATGAACTCTTCGTCCGCATTTCCAAATGCGAATGTACATTTGGAAATGCGGATGAAGTTTCTTCTTCCGCATTTACAAATGCGGTTAGAGTTTGTTCATCTGCATTTACAAATGCGGATGAATATTAGAGAAATACGGATGGGTTAAAAGGATGGGTCCCGCCCACTTTTCTCTCACTCTGAAATACAGTTTTATAGGATGTGCAATATATGATTGCAATCAACCACTCCATCTCATAACTTACAACACACAAAAAGGTGCAAATCGGTGTTTCTGTAGCTTTTCTCTCGATCGGTCGAGGAAAACCAAGAACAGAAGCCGATTCAAGTAAAGAAGATCCTAGCAACCTAATGTATTGTTGGAAGCTTGGGGTAGACAAGCTTGAGGTTTCTGCTTTGGAAGCTGCCGATCAAAGATCTTCTTCCTCTGTCCCATTCGAGAGGTAGATTTCTAAACACCCTATGGTTGTCTGTAAGCATGTTTTTCATATAACGATCCATTACGGGTTTTTAACAGATATATAAATTGGTTTATATATATTAACTGTAACAAGTTTTTCATTCTCATTCCGCTGCGTTTTCATTTTATAAGGATAAAATGACTCTGATAAACTTGTGAAAACCCAACAGTAATTTTTTTAAATAAATAATGTCGTATGTAAAAGTTATGAATGTTTAAAGACAGGTGGAACTTTGGAAGGGGGGACATTACCAATTTTACCCTCAAACTAATTTTAATCAAAAGAACACGTGTCAACATCTTAATATTTCTTACACTTTTTAGTTTTATAAAACTTTGTATTTGAACCTTTCTGTTATTATTTTTCCTAAATCAAACTATAAAACTGAATTCTTTCTAACACATATGCATAACTAATTTAGGGCCTTTTCATGAAATAGACATATAGCTTTAAATATACAATACTATCTTTAGTAAACTCGTGTGTTAAATGGGTTATATAAATAGGATATAAAATATAATGAAAAATTATAACTAAAACAACTTTTTCTATGATAAGATCGATATGAATGAAGTTACGTATAATTAATTACTACTAGTAATAATAAAACAATATCAACTTTTAAACTTAATTTTTTAAAAGTTTTTTTTTTGTTTTTTCCAAAAAATAAAATGTAATTAAATTAAAATAAACATTTTATTTCAAAACAAACTGTTTTAAAAAAGTCATTTTTACAAGTTTATTTTTTATAACTCCAAGTTTTGATTAGTTTTGGTTTATAAAAATTACTTTATAAAAACACCATTTTTAGAATATTTCGTATTCTAAAAAAGTTTGATGTTTTAAAAAACCATATTTTATAAAAATTTATTTCATTAGAAATAACTTTAATATAAAATTTTCTTTTTTAATTTATTAAAAAGCTATTTTTAAACTAAAAAAGAGCTCAATGATATTATTAGTAATTAATATAATTATTTAATAGGAGAAAAAAATAAAAAAATAATAATTAGTGTGAATTTAATACTGTCACGTGTCATTTGTACTTACTTTTTATTTAAATAGGAATATTCATTAATAAAACCTATCAAACCATAACGTTAATTATGTACCTTCATAAATAGCTCCAGGATTGCAAAGGTAAAAAAAACATCAATTATGGGAAGGAAAATGGCATTTTCAGTTGGTAGTATCTATCTAATAAAATAATATGTTTTTTTGTCACATATAATTCTTTGGCCCAATTTTTTTTGTTACTTAGTTATTTTTCAAGACATACTTATATTATATTTTTTAAAAGGTATTATAGTAATTTAAAAACTTAAACTAATTTCTCGCTCTTATTAAAATTTAATTTTGTTAATTGCTATATTTCTCTCTCTCATTTAGAATTTTAAAAATCAAGCTATGTTTTTAAAAATAAATCTTATTAAGAAAATTAAAAATCACATCTTTTTATTAAAATATAAATAATAAAAAAATATATATAATATGAAATTTTCTAAGATAGTAAACATTTTTGAAACAAATATTTTAAACCGGCCTTTTTTTTAATTATTAAAACAACCTAAATAATTACAAATCAAAGTTTTTAATAACTAAGATTTTTATAAAAATTTTTTTATAAAAAATATTAAAACGAATATTTAAAAATAAAACTATTTAGATAAGAGTTAAAAAAGATAGTATAATTGTTTTATTTCTTGAACTATTGCGTATACATAATTTTAATCGTATCTTATATTAAAATATCATACCGTAACTATTCGTGTTTATTACTAATTAAAATCCCTTTAATTAATGAGTTTCTAGCCTATATATATATATCTATATATCTGTCTCTGTATCTATCTATCTATAATAATATTAAATACTAATAATATTACTCATACCATTTTCAAATTAAAAAAAATGTATAATTTAATAAATTAAGAACCTATTTTTTTAATTAAAACACACTTTTTAAAAGCAAAAGTTTTATATAATATAGTATACAACGAACCTTTTTTTTTAAAATACCATTGTTCTTAAAACAAAATATTTAAAAACCACAATTCTTTTATTAAACAAAAGTTTAAGAAAAATACATTATTGTTTATTTACTTAAAGTAGCTATTTACGTAATTATAATCATATTTTATCTTCAAGCATGGTTTTATAATTCATTAATTTTTATTACTAATTATTTAATATTTTATTTATTTAACTCATGTAATACACGAGTTACTAACCTAGTTTCATATAAACAAAACAACATCTTTGATTTTTTAGATCAAATAAATAACCTAGTGTCCCAAGAAGGAAAACAGGAGATAGCTTCAATAAAGATATCCAACACGTCTTTTGTGTTATGATCCAATATGTGGTATTTGATTCACTACTACAAAAATGATCGGTTACAACAAACAATTTAAGGTTGTCTTGTATTATCAACAATAAATAATCAAAAACAGCTTTAAATTTTAAATTTGAATAAACCTTTTGTGTTTTTGAGTTTTTAATCAAATGGTATGGATGATGTTGAACTTTTGCACTAAAAATGTTTGTGTGTATACTTTTGTGTTTATGAGTTTTAGAATCAAATGGTATGAATGGTGCTTAATTTTTAAACAAGAGTTGATTTATATGGATTTATCTATATTCTTTTACAGCTCTCGTTAGTTTTGATTTATGCCTTTTATAGCTGTTGTGTATGTTTTTAAAGCTCTTGTTTATGCCTTTTAAGCTGTTGATTTATACGTTTTACAACTGTTTTGTAAAAGTCTAATCTTAACCTATTACGACCTTCATGATATGCAAATGCTTAAATTAATAGTTATTTAATTAGATTTTTAATTTTATTATATATGTGCTATTTAATAGCCTTAGAAGAGTGTGGACAAAAAACAGCTATGTAATATAAGGCTCTTATAAAAATAGCCTTAAATTATAATATAAACAGCGTTAAATGAGGTATTTTTTACTAGTGATCGTAATTACAAAAACATTCACAGCATCATTCCAATATTGGTCAACAACATATTAGATTTAACGTGTTTAACATATCCTCCAATTTACCACACGAGAATACGTATTTTTCATTTTTGGAGCAATAAATAATGTATATGAATTGTAAGGTTTATACTTAAAGGCTAATGCAACAAAAGTATTCAAATAGCTCTCAGCATGCATGCATGTAGTACAGAGTAAAGTTACTTCGGAAGTTTTAAACCACTAAAAGGAAATAAGCAAATGGTAAAATCTTCCGAAGCCAAATGACAAAATCTTCCAAAGCAAAAGATGAAGTCGTACGAAGCTTTAGAGACAAAGTCTTCCGAAACTTTAGAGACAAAGTCTTCCGAAGCCAAAGACTGATTTCTTCCAAAGATAGAGAATACATGCTTTCTCTGATCACCTTTTAACAAAAGCTGAACAACTTTCCGCAACCACTCTGAAGACTCACCAACTTATATGACTTGGTGAAAAGGTCCATGCTTTTGTCAACTGTGGATAATGGTCGTTGGTCTGTAACTTTCTACTTCTGTACCTTTTATCCTTTTTGTAATAGATTAGAATATGTGCTATGGCATGTCATAGTCACTAGTCAAAAGCAATCTGCCTTTTGACTCTACATTGATCTTGTTGTCTAGATTAGTGTATCCAGCTGGCCTTTAAAGTATGGCCGGCTGTAGGATGTAGTATAAAGTGTCTCAAGTACTTGTATCTTAATGTATGCTTTGTAACACTTGTAAGAACTTGAGAGCAATATACATCATTCTTGAAAACCATATTTGAGTGTTCTTGTTTTTGTTCTTGTTCTTTTACTTGTGTTCCTTGTATCATCTAACTAGTTTCCTATTTGATCTGCTAAGTGTTTCATATCTCTCCACCTTGTGAAACTATTGCATTGACCATCCTTCACCGGTCCTGCAATTAGTATCAGAGCATTTCAGGCTCTTGATTGTAAGATCTCACCATCTTTGTCACTTAAGTTTCATAAAACACTTAACAACTCAAATGGCAGCTCTTGCTAAAGCTGATATGGAAACCGGTACTATGACAAAGTCTTCACTGATCACTCCTGATGACTTTGATACTTGGTGCCAACGTATGGAAGTGTTCATCAAGTCTCAAGACAGCAGGATGTGGAGATCTGTTGTCAAAGGACCTCACATCCGAAGCACCTCTTTAGCCACTACTAGGGGTGGGATGATACCAAAAGAAATGGCTGACAACTCTAAAGAAGACTAGAAGAAGATTGATATAGATCAGAAAGCCATGACTGCCCTCTAAACTGCTCTTTCAAACTCCATATACAGAGGCTTCAAGAAGTGCAAGACTGCTAAGCAGCTCTAGGATGCACTGAGGGTCATGTATGATGGGTCTGAGGAAGCTATAGAGAACAAGAAAGATCTCTTGAAGCAGTAGTTTGAGAACTTCACCTACAAGACAGGTGAAACCATGACTCAACAATACTTCAGGTATGTTGAGATTGTGGACATTCTGACTGATGTTGGAGTAAAACTTGAGAATAGGGACATAGTGAGGAAGTTCATGTTCTTTCTTCCCAGACAATGGACACACTATTGTGTGGCCATCAAGAGAACTGAGAACCTCTCTACCCTTACTCTCACAGAGCTGTATGGTATCCTCAGTGGCTACCAGATGGAGATCACATACAAAATCCATCAAGCAGCTCCTCCAACAATTAGTGGAGTTCAGCCCTTCATATGGTTGAAAAGGATTGTATAGAACCATAACATCATCTTATATGCTTCCCTGAAAAATCACAAAAGGGTCCTTTCATCACCTTCCCCAATACACTAAGCGAGAGCTACATCCAAGGAAGCCCATTCCAAGAGACAAGCTCTGCACAAGCCTTTATGTCTACTGATGAAAGTTATGGAAACTTTCTCTTCACCCTTGAAGACTTGGATTGTATCCATCCAGATGATCTGGAGTACATGGAGATAGTCTAGCAGATGGCTCTTCTCACTCACAGGGCCAAGAAGTTCTACAAGAGGACAAGGAGAAAATTTCCCAGTAATGTGGCCAGTGGAAAGTTTGGACTGGACAAAAGCAAAATGAAGTGCTACAACTATAACCAGATGGGCTACTTTGCTAGAGAGTGCAAGGCACCAAGGATAAATGGTGGCCAAACACAGCCCAGGCCAAACTACACTGATGCAGCTCCAAGAACCGAGAAACCAAGCCAACCTAAACAACATGTTGCTGTTGCTGTTGAAGAAGAAGGCTTTGACTAGAACTTTTAGGTGGAAGATGCTTCTCCAAACCAAGCACTGATGGCTGATCATGAAGAAGCTAAGGTATTAGAACATCTTTGTACCCCTGAATGCATTGCTAAAGGTAACATGTATAGAACATTTTAAAAGCTAATTTTAAAAGAGCTGAAAATAAATATAAACTTAAAATAGAAGATTTATAGAAAACCATTTCAACTCTTAAGCATGAGTAGGGCTGCAAACGAACCGAACGAACACGAACAAGGCCTTGTTCGTGTTCGTTCGTTAAGAAATATACTTGTTCATGAACTGTTCACGAACACTTACCAAACGAGATTCTTTGTTCGTGTTCATTCATTAAGAAAATGAACATGTTCATGAACTGTTCACGAACACTTACCGAACGCAAATGAACACAATCATAAGCAAACGAACACAAACAACTGTTCATGAACATGAAGAACAAAAAAAAACTTATGAACACAAACGAATACAAATGATTATAGATTTATTTTATAATAAAATTTACATTTATATTACAAACATTACACAAAATCATTTAAAAATAAACAAGTGCTTAACATAAATATTAAAAAATACTTGATATAATAGTCATAAAAATAACTGACACAAATATTAAGAATATAAACGAACACATTAACGAACATAAACGAACACATTGTCGAACATTCACGAACGAACATTAACGAACATAAACGAACACATTATCGAACGTTCACGAACATAAATGAACGAACACGGCTCGTGTTCATGTTCGTTCGTTTAACTAAACGAATGAAATTTTCTTGTTCGTGTTCGTTCATTTACTAAATGAACGAACATAAACGAACTTCCCGCCGAACGGTTCACGAACTGTTCGCTGAATGTTCAGTTCGTTTGCAGCCCTAAGCATGAGCATATAAATTACAAGACTCAGATCAAGGATCTCATTACTAAATTGACTGAATGCTAGGCTGAGCTTGTGATCAGCCAAGGCAGAAAAATATGTTCTTGAAGAGGAAACCTTCAAGAACAGAATACCCTCATCATTGCATGCAAAAGTTTGTTATCAGAACAGGCAGCGACTAGGATCAAGTAAGATAGCTCCTCCACACACACTCCTATCTGTTAGATATCCAAGGTGTGGAACTTGTCAAGATAAGCTGCCCTCCATTGATCCTATCCAAGAGAATGATGAAGATGAAGAGGAGATGGTGAAGGATGAACATGAGGTGAGTGAAAAGGGATATCCTATGAAGGGACACCATTCTCCTGGAGAGAAGAATGAATCAAGGATGAGCAAGTCTGCAAGGAAGAACTTGATCAGGACTACTAAAAGAAAATCCAAGAAAGCCCAAGAGATCAAGGCCACTTTCAACCTCAAACAAAAGCAAGTTTTTATCTCTGCTGGATTTGAAGTGGTAAAGGCTGAAGACTCAACTATGGATTCTAGTACTAGGAATCCTAGTTCATGTCCAAATCATCCTGATTAAGAGAGGAAGGCTGATAAGGTATGCATCACTACTACACAGCTTGAACCATCTAGTTCTAATAGCAAGCCTCATCCCAAGAAGCCTGCTACATCATCTGAAAAGGTAAAGAAGGAAGTGGAAAATGATCAAGCTCAGCCATCCACTCAAAAGAAGACTCTCAGAAGTATGCCAACTGAATGCATCATGTGTGGTAGTACTTCTTATTTTGCCAAGGATTGCATCTACAATCCCAAAGGTACTATTCATATAAACAAGAAGAAAACTTCTAAGAAGAAGAAGAAGAAAATAGCTTTGGAAGGAAAATCTCTTCCTTTTGAAAGCTCCAAAGTGAAGAAGAAGATAAGTGAAAACTTACGTTCGGAATAAAATTTGGTCACAGAAGAAAGGAATGCTTCCGAAGCACTGGGGGATTAAAGAAGGTTCAGTCTTCCAAAGGTTCAATCTCTAAAACTTTTGAAGTTATCAAAACTTTCGAAGTATTGAAGGCCAATTCTAGTCTTCCAAAGATGGTGTGAAAGATTAAAGGACATGTGACTGAAAGTTTTCATCAACAACAGCAAATGATTCTTAGAACTTGCATATAGGATCAACTACTGTTTCATTATCTTCTTTTCACTTTGACAAGCCCAAGACCAATAAGGCTTGGGTTTTCAAATGTAACTAACCATCTCTTTATATGCAGGAATAGTTCAAGACCAAAGTAAATGTATGAATCATTGACAGTGGCTATTTCAGGCACATGACAGACAATGGCTCTTTGCTTCAAAACTTTGAAAGAATTGAAGAAAAGCCAGTTGCTTTTGGAGGAGAATCTGGTGGTTACATTAATGGAAGGGGCAGGGTCACAAATAGTAAACTCAACATTGAGAATGTAAACTTTGCTAAGGAGCTTGGGTACAATCTTCTGAGTGTATCCCAATTTTGTGAGCAGAGACATAATATACTTTTCACTGAGCATGAGTGCATTGTTCTCAAGCCCAGGGTGGTCATTCCTCAAGAGCATATCCAGCTCAGAGGCCCCCCAGGAGAGGGAACATGTACAAGATGGACTTGCAAGAAACATCTCCTTCAGGAGAAGTTTCTTACTTTCTATCTAAAGCCAATAGTGATAAGTCTTTCATTTGGCATAAAATAATGTGCCATGTAAACTTTAAAAACATGAACAAATTAATTAAGAATGATTTGGTAACTGGGATGCCAAAGAAAGAGTTTACAAGTGATGATCATTGTGTTGCATGCCTGAAAAGGAAGCAAAACAGAGTATCTCACAAGCCAAAGGAAATGAACTCCATCACTACACCCCTACACTTATTACATATGGATCTCTTTGGACCCACCAGTATAATGAGTTTAGAAAGGACCTCTTATTGCTTGTTGATCATATATTACTTTACAAGATACACTTGAGGATCTTCTGAAAATTGAGAATCTCATAGGGTCAAGATCATAAGATGTGATCAAGGAACTGAATTTAAAAACCAAATCCTTGACACATTTTGTGATGAAAAAGGTATTACAAGACAATATAGTGCTCCCGGGACTCCTCAGTAAAATGGTGTTACTGAGAGGAGAAACAGGACACTTATTGAAGCTGCAAGAACCATGTTGTCTGACTCCAAACTGCCCATCACCTTCTGGGTAGAGGTAGTTAACACTGCTTGCTATGTGCAAAACAGAGTTTTAGTAGTTAAGACTTATGGTAAGACTCCTTATGAACTGTGGCACAAAAGGAGACCTTTCATTGGTTTCCTCAGATCATTCGAATGTCCTTACACCATCTTGAATACCAAGGATCAAATAGCCAAATTTGATGAGAAATCAGATGATGGACATTTCATTGGATACTCCTCTCAAGCCAAGGCTTATAGAGTATACAATCAGAGAACCAGAGTAGTTGAGGAGTCAGCCAATATTACCTTTAATGAGCACACAACCAGTATGAAAGGTTTCGGTCCTGATTAACTATTTGATCTTGATTTAGTTACCAAATCTTTTAACAAATCTTGTGAGAATGTTTTAGGATCTACAGGTAATTTATGAACAGGAGATCATGACCCAAGATTTGAGTTGAGAAGACTAAGTGTACAAACTACTTCCGCTTCAGTGGTAACTAGCCATGTAGTTGGAAATCCTGTCAGCACAACCATGACAAATTCTTCAGCTGACACATCTGAGGTGCCTATAAATTCCAGCATGGAGGCTCAGAACTTAGATGAAGGCATTTCCAATGTAGGAGGAGATGGAGGTGGTGATAGTGATCAGGAGTTTCTTGATGCTGATAATGACTCCATAGAAGACAACATCAATGATGTGACACACTCATTGGATAAAGTTTTTGTTGAGAAGTGTGTTGATGTAGTGGATGATAGTCAAGCACCAGATCTGAATTTCACCAATTTAAGTCTGTCCAAACAACTTGCTGTGATTCCTCAACTAAGAAACCACAAGTCCCATCCCACCACAAACATCATTGGAGATGTTAAGACTAGGTAAGAACAAGAGGACAGACCCATAACAAAAATGTTTGTCTTCATTCTTGTTTCTTGTCCCAGATGATCCCTAAGAAGAATGAAGAGGCTTTGAAAGATGGAAGTTAGGTTGAAGAAATACAGTAGGAGCTGCTTCAATTCAAGAGACAAAAGGTTTGGAATCTATGTCCTCTTCCTCAAGGGAAGACTACCATAGGTACCAAGTGGGTTTTTAGGAACAAGAAGGATGATAGAGGACTTGTCATCAAGAACAAGGCAAGACTTGTTCAAGGATACACATAAGAAGAAGGGATTGATTACACAGATGGTTTTGCTCCTGTAGCAAGACTTGAAGCTGTTAGGATTTCCTGGCTTTTATTGCATCCAAGGATTTCAAGGTCTACCAACTTGATGTCAAGTGTACTTTTTTATATGGGGTGATTGATGAGAAGGTGTATGTCAAACAACCACCTGGTTTTACAGACCCAAATCATCCTGATTATGTTTGCAAGCTTGACAAAGCTCTCTATGGGCTGCATCAGGTTCTAAGGAAGTGGTATGAGACACTATCATAGTATCTCTGTAAGCACTGATACAAGAGAGGTACTATTGATGGAACACTCTTCATCAAAGGAACAGGAAATGACTTGATGCTATGTGTCAACTAATCCGAAGCTCTGCGAAGACTTTGAGAAGGTGATAAAGAATAGATTTGAAATAAGTGCCATGGGGGAACTCAATTTCTTTCTAGGAATTCAAGTGAAGCAGGTTGAAAATGGAATCTTCATATACCAGTCAAAGTATGTGCTAGACATACTTGTCAGGTTTCACATGACTGAGTGCAAGGTTGCTAAGACACCCATAGCCAGAAACCACTCTCATGGACCAGATCTTAAGGGGTAGTATGTTGATGAACATCTATACAGGGCTATGATTGGGTCTCTTATATACCTCACATCCAGCAGGCCTGATATCATGTTTGCTACATGTATTTGTGCAAGATATCAAGCCAACCCCAGGATGTCACACCTGGTTGTTGTCAAGAGAATTCTCAGATATCTCAACGGTGCTCCTATATTAGGCCTTTGGTATCCAAAAATTTTTGACTTCAATCTGTATGCATATACAGATAGTGACTATGGTGGAAGGATAGTCTCATGGCAATGCAAGAAACAATCATGTGTATCTGCATCAACTGTTGAAGCTGAATACATTGCTGCTGCAAGCTGCTATGCTCAAGTGCTTTGGATTCAGAATCAGATGCTAGACTATGGACTCAACTTCAAGGAAACTCCCATCCATATAGACAATAATAGTACTATCTCTATTATAGAGAATACTGTGCAGCACTCAAAGACAAACACATCAATATCATGTATCATTTAATTAGAGATAATGAAGAAAAAGGAGAACTGTCCTTCTAGATCTGTTGTGAACCAGTCCTTCATGCAGATAGGCTATGAGGGTGATTACTCTGTAAGAACCTTCAAAAAAGGTAAGGTCTCCTCCAAATGGAAGTACCTCCTCCATGTTGTCATTCACTGTCTATCAAACAAACATGGAGGTTGGGATCAAATTCCTGAAGACCTTTCCTATATAGTCCATGGATTGATACAAGGGGTCAAGTTCAGGTACTAACAATTTGTTTATACTAATTTACTTGCACACTTGAACTCCTTAGAATATTACATGTTCCCTAGATATGTTCAGTGCATTCATAACTGTGAACTAGGCTCATAGTTAAAGGGAATAGGTAATGTTCTTATATTAGAACAGATAAAGCCCGGCATCTTTAAAACAATAAGAAAGCCAACTGTTAGCTTCTCGAGGGTAGAAACAGCGCTAGTCCCAAAAATGTTAGAGTTCATTTCTTAACATGAAAAATTAGCAACACAAGATAATGTTGAACCCATATCTTCCATATCTGCACCACCCACACAACCATAAATCACCATCACCTACCAAAGAAAATCCAAACAAACCCCAACTCAGTCTACTCAGGTGGAGCAGGCCTCCAAATCACCAACCATGCAGGAAGAAGTGGACACTAGAGCTCCCACTTCTCCTGAGAAGCAAGCCACTCCCATTCTTTCTATGATCAGTGCTGAGGTTCCTCATGCTCAGCCTGATGAGCTCATAACCCCAGCCTTATGCCTTCACTCAGAGTCTCAAAACTCTAGTGATCAACCTTCAAGGAAAAGCTACCATCCCTAGCTGCTTGACCTCAACCAACCCATACCCAACCTTGAATTCTATCATGATGAAGATATAGGATTCAATGAGTACCATGAGTCTCTCTTCTCCACCCCTGCTCAAGGAGATTAGAGTGCTCCTGACTCACCCATGTCTAGCCCATATCATCCACCCACAACTAAGGGGGATCTTCTTTAACCAGTTCAGGAGGTTCATATGGAAGAGGCTCTCACTTTTGCAAATGACTACATCATTCAAACCTCAACCATGGCAACCTAGCCCATTCACACTTGTTTTGAAGCTGTCAGTGTGCAGAGGAAAACTAGCAGCCAATAACCTAAAGCTAATGATAAGGAAGAAGACTTTGGTCCTATTCTCTCATCCCTCAGTGATACTTTAAATGCAGATGAAGGGAGTCTGAAATTAAAGGTACAATAACTGACTAAAACCTGCACCTATTTTGTCTCAAAGGTCAGTCACCTGGAATCTCAGGTGACTACTTTACAAAAGAGGTTCAATGACCAGCAACTTGAGATCACCGATCTCAAGGGCAAGTTAGTTGAGAGACCCATCTAGAGGACTCAACCAGGCCTACAAGAACCTATGAATATGGTGGACCTAACCCCTAGCTCCTTTGGGCAAGAGGGTGATGCTATCAAAAAGGGGGAGAAATTCTTACTTACAATTACAGAACCTAAGAGTTCCTCTTAGAGTATGGATATAAAGGATTCACCACCCTCACTTGCAGTTGTCCATGCTTAAAAACCTCCTCAAGTCCATATTGATATGGACTCACTCATACAAAGTCTGTTTGAGGAGGGTATACCAAGGGCTATGCCTGCTCCATCTCACCCTGCTGTGAACCTAATAATGGGATGGAGATATGATGATCAAAGGGGGACCCTGGTAATCTCTAGGTCTCAAGGACAACAAGAGATCTTAAACTTCTATAACCTGAGATATTATGAGATCACCTATCTAGTTGACCTTCCACTTACCAACCCAAGTCAAAACAGGCAGGACCCCTGGATTTATAGAAGCTATAATTAGGGCTACCCCCAGGTCAAATACTCAAGATGATGAGTTAAGGGTAGCCAGATTGAATTATTTGAGGTCCAGGAACTATAATATTTATGAACTCATCACTTTTCCCTTGGAGGAGTTAAATGAACTGGCTGACACTGAGTTGTCAAAGGAGAGGAAGGAGGCAGAGGATGCAGAACTGCTCCTTAAGATCAAGGAAGAGAGGAGTAAGAAAAAACTCTACAAGCATGCTCCTACCCTCTCCCCAGTTCAAGAAACCCCTGAGACAGAGGCTGTGGCAACTAAGCAACAACCTCAAGTAGACAAAGAAGCAGAAAGACAAAATATGATTCACTACCTAAGTGCCACAAGCCTCTATTAGGCATCTGCACTTCTTCCCCTGCCATACGAGTACATTAAATTTGAATACCTAAAACAGCTTGAGCAACAAGTACAAAAAGAACAAAAAGCTGCTAAGAGAAAGATGAGGGAAGAAGCTGCAAAGTCAAGAGCCATCATCCAAAAGAGTCTAAAGAAGTTTGCTGATAGGCAGAGGATGATGAGCTTCTTGAAGCTGTATGGATTCTTCGGAAGGAGGCTTGGTCCAATGTCTCTATCCATCATGGATGAGCATATTTGGGTAATCAAGCAAAAGATTAAAAAGGGTGAGCTCATTGACTTGCATTCTCCACCAAGTCAAGCTGAACCTGAAGTTGAGGTCAAGGTTCAACCACAAGAGACAACATAACCTGAACCTAGTGGTAGACCACAACCAACTTCATCTTCTGATCCATAGCAGGGTCCTGATCCCTCTCCTTCTGAAACTATAAGGAAAGAGGACCCAACTGAGAAAGACACACAAGAACAACCTGGTGTTGAAGGCCAGTCTTCTCAGTTGAAATCTAGAAAAAGGAAGAAAAGGATGGCTATTAGAAGGGACAAGAAGAAGAAGAAGAAGAAGTCCAAGGCATCCACCTCTACACCTCAAGATGGGTCAGAACAACCTGAGGGTGATCAAGAAGAGGCTACTCATCCAACTCCCATTCAAGTAGAGCTTCTTGCTATTAGGAGTCCCATCTAGTCCTAGATCTTTACTTCTAATCTGGACAGATGGTATGTCTTTAGAGATTAAGGAGGTCAAGATGTTTACTTCTGGCAAGACATACTTAATCTTCCTTTGCATGATCTCTATGATATGAGGAGATACTATGAGAGTTTGAGGGACCCTGACCAAATGATGAAGAAAGGAATGATCTTGATCCTAATGAGGACTGTTAATAGATGAGTAATCTCTTCTGTTTTGGTAGCATCACCTTAGGGGGAGTTTGTAAGGTTTATACTTAAAGGCTGATGCAACCAAAGCATCCAAAGTGCTCTCAGCATGCATGCATGAAGTATAGAGTAAAGTTACTTCGAAAGTTTTACACCACTCAAAGGAAATAAGCTAAGTGTAAAATCTTCCAAAGCCAAATGACAAAATCTTTCAAAGCCAAAGATGAAGTCTTCCGAAGCATCAGAGACAAAGTCTTTCGAAGACAAAGACTGATTTCTTCCGAAGACAGAGAAGACATCTTTCTCTGATCACCTTTTGACAACATTTGAACAACTTTCCGCTGACACTCTAAAAACTCACCAACTTATATGAGTTGGTGAAAAGGTCCATGCTTTTGTCAACTATAGATTATGGTTGTTGGTCTGTAACTTTTTATTTTGTACCTTTTACCCTTTTTGTAATAGATTAGGATGTGAGCTATGGCATGTCATAGTCACTAGTCAAAAGGCAATCTTCCTTTTGACTCAACATTGATATTGTTATTTAGATTAGTGTATCCAGTTGGCCTTCAAAGTATGGCCGGCTGTAGGATGTAGTATAAAGTGTCTCAAGTACTTGTATCTTAATGTATGCTTTGTAACACTTGTAAGAACTTGAGAGCAATATACATCATTCTTGAAAGTTATATTTGAGTGTTCTTGTTCTTGTTCTTTTACTTGTGTTCCTTGTATCATCTAATTGGTTCTCTATTTGATCTGCTAAGTGTTTCATATCTATCCACCTTGTGAAACTGTTGCATTAACCATGTTCACCAGTCCTGCATGAATATTTATAATTAAGTAACTACATATGTGATTGGTGCCAAAGAATCAATCAAATTAGAACTTTACTTATTTATTTTGTGAGTTCCTAAATACCTTAACTAGTTATGGCAAGTAGGGTTCGATCTCACAAGAAGTCCGTGAACAGTGTCATGCTTAAATGATTAACACTAACTTAATTTCCTGTTGTCATTGAACGTCAAATTAGATGTGAATAAAATTAACTTAAAAATAATTACTTTATGAAGCACAACGAAACTTGGGCTTGGTTTAGAACTAATGAGGTGAAAGTGATCACATTTGGGTTTCGTAAATATAATTGAATACATAAACTATGTTTCACCGTATCTAGAAATCACATAGACATAACTTTTTTATCAAGTATGTTGAATGGTAATAACCAACTCAATATCTAGTTATGTAAATTAATTAATAAACTAACTAATGACACAATCTAGAAATTTTATTTGTATTATGATAATAGTTTAATCACTACTTAATGCTTCACAATATAAAATAATAATCTGATAAGCAATAACCAGGTCAACTGACACAAATCTTTAATCAACACATGATTTAAAACACATAAACCAATAAAAGTAGTTAAACATGTTTACTAAAAAAAGATCTTTAATGACAAGCGAAATATGACACATATTGATTTTAGAAATGCAAATGTGTGTGTCATAAAAAAATATCTTTACAAAAATTTAAAGAAACAATTACACAAATTTTTATATTCGTCGTTTTAGTGTCATATAAAGGAAAGAACATCGTTTTATTGTACAATCAATGTTTATGTTTTCACTAGGTAAGAACATAAGCAACCACAATCTTATCGCAAGCCATCCATCCAATGATCATCACGGGTGGTTTAGCTTTGCATCTTCATCATAATCTCTTCAATCTTCAACTTGAGCATGTAAATTCTTGATTGATTGATGATTATAGAAGGTTTCAATTGCTGAAAGTCGTCCAAAAGTTGTTCTTGGGGCTGAAGGCAAGCGAAAAAACAAAACCCAAATGATAAGGTTTTAAATTAAGATTTAAAATTTAAAATAATCTTCCAAAGATCGTGATTGGAGGTCATAAGTTACGACCAACCTCCTTCCCAGATGGCTTCCCCTTGGGTCTTTTGGTTTTCTTTGGATGCCGTAAGTTACAGTCCTAGTACCCTAGCTTATGACCCTTCTTAATATTACTGATTTTCTTCATTTTCAACTTCTTTCCATTTATAGTATTGCTATCCTTTGACTCATTGTCAAATAATATTTATTAAGCTCATTTACCCTGCAATTCAAACACGTATTAAAGTAATACCATTGGTTACATAAAAGTCTATTAAAAATATGATCTTAACTTGCATGCATAATAACCAATTATCAATATGCCTCACATGATTTCCGGCCTTATAACAAGAGAACATGAGATTATTAGTCAATTAAGCACATGTTATAATATACTTAATTTTTGTCAAGGATTTGTTGAGTACAAATGCGATTCGGGTGGGTCAACCTAAAACGAATATTTCCGGACTCGCTAACCGGCTTATGGCACTCCCGCCCTAAAAATCCATAGGAGGCAATGCGGCTCTCGGTTCAACCTGAACCTGAGGGTTGAGGTTCAAACTACTATCTCTCCCCTAATATCGCAATATGCTCAAACCCCTAGTCAGAACTGCCAATTATTGCCATGGGCTAGCCACCCAAGGTTTTCTACTTGGGGAGGTTTGAACTCGGGTTTTCACCTGAGATTCCTGATCGCCTACCACAAGGGACCTCAAGTGGTTGGGTGGGTCAACCTAGACCTAAAGAAGCTTAACCTATTGATTTTTTAAACGATGATGGTAATTAGGGTTCAATGGCACACTGTTCAACTCCACGTATGTCCATAGCTTAGACGAGATTTCAACTATCAATCATTAGTTTCACGCTCAAGGATGATGCCAACCCAGGAGAAAACCAACTAGCTTGTAAGACCCTTCGACTTGTATATATATGCCCAGGAGAAAATCGAATAGCTTTTAAAACCCTTATTAATGAACTAGTGCAAATGGACCAAACGGGCACTAGCAGGTTGAGCTATTCATTTGAAGTGTTGAGGTGGTTTCATGAATTTAAACATGCAGGAACAAGAAGTGTGGACAGTACAGTGATGCAATAATAGGATGTCAAAGGGTGTTAGATCCACATGGGTGTTGAACGGGTGGAAAATAGAGAGTGTCAAAATATTAAGAAGTGACTTTAAGCTGATTTGTACAAAAAAAAAAGAATCAATTCATGAGTTTGCCATAAATATATATTGCCGAATAAATCCTATGTTTATTCATGATATATATGTTCATGTGATAAGATTCTAACCTGAGTAGATTAGTGTAAGTAAGGCGTACAAGATATTATTGCATGTATTAGTGGAAATATAAGATCAGGAAATGAAGAAATAATCAAGTCATGGTGTTTATTCATGCTATATATGGTTATTAGACCCTCCGTAATGGGGCATTAACATTGAAATTGTTGGCCAGATAATGTCCCTGCCACCGCCCCTGCCGACGTTTTTCTAGTGTTATGGGGTAATGGCATTTTTCAATAATGCTAGAGTTTGATGCTATTGTTTGAATCGATAGAGAGAGGTTGAAGAATAGAGAGAAACTTTGAATTGTCGGCGAAGGATCCGACGAACACCGCTGTTGCCGACACTCCGACAAAAACACTGCCTAAATGGAATCGCCGGCGACACTCCGACGAACACAGGTAAGCTCCTCTCCACCGGTCGGGGGCCCTGCTAGTTTTTATCGCCATGGTGGCGGAGGAGGAGGATATGGTGGTTTCTGATGGAACCATGGTGGTTTTTTTTTGTGTGGTGGTTTAAATGTGAAGAGCTACACTGTAGATGTTAAATCAAGGGAATGGGTATCAGAACCTTGCTTGCACGTGAATTGATAGAGACAATTCACCAAGAATGGCTACTTGAAACTTAAAAGCAAAACAAGTACACACCATAACTCACTACATGATAAACTACCCACTACTCGGTAGAATGAAGAAGCAATTTTGTAAGAAAAAAAGTAGAATAAAAAGGAAAAACTATAAAATTAAACAAAATAATTGAGCATTAATTAAAGGGACATTAAACACTACATATGTTTTTAATTCAAAAAGAAAATGCTGAGCTGACGCTAATGTGACGAAAATGCCCCTTAAAGAGCATTAACCATTACTCATGGTCTTAGATTAGATTTGAAGTCCCATTCTTCTAGAAACCAAATTTCATTCGTGGTGTATGGTTTTAATTTATGACAAATTAGATTTTAACAATCCAAATTATTATCAATTGGTCGATAAAATATATATTATTAATTTGACTAGTGATAATTTTAACTTTCACTTTTTTTCCCAATAATAGTTCCAGTAACATAATTATCAAATATTTACGCTTGATTTGCACTCGATTTCACTCGCAATAATTATTAGGAACGAAAAGAAATAACATATAAGCAAAATTGATTGAAAATTAAATGTAAACCAAGTGTGAATTTATGATAATCATACTATTAAAATTGCAATTGGTAATAAAAGTAAACGTTAATATTGTTATCAGCTAAATTAATAGTATTAGTTATTATCAGCTAATGAATAATAATATGAGATTTTTACATATTTCTCTTTAAAACCACAAGTAACATATTTTCCCAACCTAAAAAAATAATTACATATTTCCTCTTAAAACATATATATTACATATTTATCCATTCATTAACATTAACATTTTAAATAACTATTTTATCTTGTTTTTATTGAAGGATTTTGCGTGTTGATGTTTTATTATTACAGTAGGTTAAAACTTTTGATAGTTATGTTTTGTATCTAGAGAAATAATTTTGATTACCAATTATTTTTGTTTTAAAATGAAGTTTTAAATGGGCTATAATTTTATTGTTTCTATTTATATATAAGACTCGAATTTTATAAAAATATGTTATTGATAGTCTTAGAAAATAAAATGTGTAAAAATACTTTTGTTAAATACGAGTAAATAATCATTCAATAAATAATTTCAATAAAATGAATAAATATGTAATATATATGTTTTAACAAGAGAAAATATGCAATTGATTTTTTGAGTTAGATAAATATATAGTAACCTGCTTTAAATAGGATATATGTAAATATCCTTAACAATATGGATTACTAAAATCCAATTTACCTTAACTTATTCTACAGTTCGTGTGTGTTTTGAATTAGCACATGGTAGGTTAATTAAACGGTGACATTACTTTAATAGTGAATTTGTAAAACATGTTCAACATGTGGAATATACGGCAACTGGTACCTAACACCGCAATTATGCACCTACTCCTTTTTTAATACTATTATAATCATATTTTAATTTAATGAAATATTTTATACCATTAGAGAACGTGAATAATGTGTGGTAGATCAAGGATTTCTTGTTAGTGTGGAAAATCGGTCAAAACAGACCAAATAATAATAATAACACATTTTAGGTGCATACACTAAAATTAAGTATAATTAATACGATAAAACTGATGCGTCTAAAACATGTACTTAGAAACCCAACAAAAGCCCTGGACAACAAATTTAAAAGGAATTCAATTTGTTAACCTTTTAGTGATCGGTGATGACAAAAGTCTCGAGTCGGCGATTGGCTTCTAGCTAGCTGGAAATTAACTATGGTCAAGAACAAAACAAGTTAAGTAAATAGAAATTAGTATCATTCTTTAGTTAAAAATCAATATAAGTAAACAATTTAATACTCAAATGTTTGGTATAGTTGCTCCTTTAAAGACAATAGCAATTTAAAAATCAATTTGCTTCCATCATGTCAAGAATATGAAAACTAATCCCAAACCAAACGTTTGAACCATAATACAAACCAAAACTGATTATAAAGAAATCAAAGACAAAAAGACTATAACAATTAATAACCAACAAGAGGCTCAAAACCAGAATTAGGACATCATTGTGATGACCTGGTTATACAATGAAACTCAAAAAATCGATCTAAATAGACTGGGAGTTCATCTTTGCATGAAACCTACAAATCAATATGCGAGAGAGAAAGCCATACGAAGAGACAAAGTGAGAGAGCTAAACTGAGATCACTCATCTCTTCCTCTCAGCTATGCAATATCCCTAAGAGCTCCAAGCTATGAGACCCGCTTCAAGAAGGATCCACGTGTCTTTATGAGAGCAAACGGGTTTGCCTTAACCCGTCTAGTATCCAACACCATATCCAACTCTTTAATATATCCTTAGCTTAACAATACTTTTTTAGCCTAACAAGAATTAGTCCAACAACACTACACCCAGTCTCACATCCAGTAGCCCATGAAACAAAGCAAACATAATGCATGTGAAAGAAAACTAACAAATACAAGGGATGATCAAGACAAGAAATGTTCCCTTTAACGTGTTGTTTTTGTAGGGATCAAACCTTGAGGCTTGGGAAATCAAAATCGAGCTTTTGAAGAAACAAGTATCCGCGCGAGAACTAGTTGCCGCGTGAGAACTCTTGTTTAGTATAAATATGTGTTTTATTACGTTATTTGTAAAACTATAATTATTTGTAATTCAGTTTCTCTCTGAAATATAATTGATGTTTATTTACAATATATTCATCTTGATCTCTTCTCTTATTCAATATAAACGTGCGATATTCATTCCACGTTAGTCGTATGAGATCGATCTTATTGTGATTTTCTTGGATTTTACAGTTTTCGCTAATGTGTTTAACTTCACAGCATATAATGTTATTTAGTTCTTATACTTATTACAACTTTTTAAGTAAATTAATTTTTTTTTTCGCTTAAGTTAAATTACAAATATAGTTAATCTCAATTTTTACAGTTTTAGTTTTACACGTAATGTTTGCTCTCATAAAGGATTCAAGTTTGCTCTTATAAAGTATTCATTCACTCGAAGGTAGCTAATTTAAGTTGAACGACGGTGTGACGTGATTCACATGAATGGATCTTACTAAAATAACTTTAAACTATGACCCCCCGACCCCTTCTTTTTTATGCCCTTTTATATTTTTTACGTAGTAGTATTAATGTTAAACACATAATGATACATTATGCGCTCCCAACATAACGGGTGTGATGTAACACCAGAACTGATTCGTTGCGTGCTATAGTTTACCGATGAAAAGCCCGCCCGCAACTTGTGGTATTCAATACTAGTTACAATATAAAGATGATAAAGCATAAACATGGAATCCAATCACATGCACATGAGAAAATTACACATCATAGACACACATATGCATAATTTCAAACTAAATGTATTAAACTTCAAATACATTTAGATAGTTGCAAATGAAGACCGTTGTTAATTGATTTAAACATCTAAATAACATAATTAGTTATTTAAGGTAGGGTATTGTATCATCGAGTATTATATGGTTAGTTAGCATTATACAAAATGTTTAATTATAAAAAAATGTTAAAAAACCGTGATTGGAATTTTGGTTAAACGAAAGGAAACTAACTACTAATGGAATTAAGAAGCAAGCACAAAAAATGGAGAAAGTTAAAGTCAGCTTATGAAGATGAGAAAACAATTAAGTGATCACTTTCGATTTTAGGCTTACTTAGTTGCAAGGAATACATAGACAGAGGTTATCTTGATACTACCACTGACCTAGAATACAATCCATGTAATGGTTTATCGATCAGTCGATCACAATGGAGTGGCGTACTATAAACTATCTGTTTCTGTTGAATCAATGTACAAATCAATTATACTAAAACGAATACAAATCACATATCCATAATTAACAATCCTTTAAATGCTTAAACATAATTATCATTAGTAAGTAGGATTGAACTTATTAATTCAATGTTTGATATAAACATCCGAATAGTTGCATACACATTACTACATAAGACATATTATATAGATACACTTCTAAATGGACGAAATCCAAATACGTGAGGCCCAATGCAGGTTGGTCCATTTTGAAAACTCCAATAAGTGTATTTTTAAGAATTGGTTCCTAAGACTATTCACTCTGAAAGAAAATTAGTGTTTGGTTAGTCAAAGAAAACAAGGAGCTCAATAGAGTATGGAATTGGTTCTTATTTTTCGGAGCTAATGGAAATCTTACATCAATTTTTTTTTCTTTTTTTTTTAATCGCAATCCAGATAAGCGGAGATGGTGTAGGAGTGGAAATTTTTTATTTGTTTAAGAGGGTTTTGGGATGTATAAATTGGTATATCTTCCCTAATAGTGCATTTATCACTAGATTGAATACGAGTATCCTAGAAAGGTGAACTGTTTTTGTTTGTGATGGATCGGCATCGTACTCTGTGTTTTTCTAAATAAAAGAGGTATGGATTTCCCTTTTATTTTATGTCCTTTGTGTCGGGCTCATCCTGAGACTACGAAGCATTACTTAGAGTGTGTGAAGTGGCTTGAAAGATTTAGATCTCGGTTGAGACATGTCAATTTTGGCATGCGGATTCAAAGATTCCTGTTATCTACTTACAACGGTTGCATGGGATTTAGATGAAGTGTCATAAGAACAAAGTTGTAGAAGCTACTCTTTTTACCATATGCGGGGCAATTTGGCGGTGCAGGAATGAGAGCATATTTTGGCCTAACAATCTAAAGAAGATATCACGTTTCTCTTTTTCTTGTGGATGGTACATAGAAAGAAAAAAGTTAACTTGAACTGGGTCGAGTATTTACAAAACCTCCTATTGTATTTTTAATTGTTGTTTTCTTTACTGGTTGCAAGTGTGTTTATTAAAACCTGTCTTCTCACACACATAAAAAAAGAAAAAAAAAATAAAACCCAATAGTACTAACTTTATAGCATTCAGATTTCATATTCCTATTCATGTAATTATACTAAAATTTATTAATTTTTTTTATATTCAATTAAATAATACTTTTATATACTTTTATTTTTATATTTTCTTTTTTACCCTACTCCCGATCACCTTAAAAAATATTAAAATATTTATAGAAACTAAACAATGATTACATAAATATACAAATGAACAGCAAATTTTCTCTGTTTTTCACTCACAAACATTTACAACAATTTCTTTTAATATAGGAAACAAACTCACACATTTAAGACAAGATCAATAGTAGCAATCATTCAGCAGTATTATTCGCCAACAACCAACGCATAAGATTTGTAATAAGGGTGTGTACGGTGTGGTTAATACAATTTTCGAAACCGAAACCGCGAGCTCGGTTAATACCATTTTTTAACTGCAACCGAAACTTCGGTTAACCACACTTCGGTTAACCACCGGTTATGGTTAATTTTGGTTAATTAACCAATATATTTAACATATGCTTTTAAATCAAAATATTAACTAATAAATTATTCTTAGGCTAGTTTTGGATCAATTTTATAAGGGTGTGCACGATATGTTCGATTTTAAGGTCTTGCCAAACTGAAACCGAAGTCGGGGTGTGCATACAACAACTGTGTGCACATTTGGATTGCTTCTGTATGTTTATGATGTTTTTTCAATACATAACGGAATCCACCATGTAAATATATTTTTATAAATGTGAATCAAAAAGGATGAATATATAAACTTCTAGTAAAAATCATAAGGAGTATTATAAATTTATTATACATTAATGACATTCGGTTCGGTGTGGTTAATGCGGTTATTTTGCACATCAAAACCAAATCATCGGTTAATTGTTCGGTTTGGTTAATTAGGTTCGGTTAATTCGGTTAATTCGATTATGGTTCGGTTAATGCGGTTAATTCGATTATGGTTCGGTTAATGCGGTTAATTCGATTATGGTTCTGTTAAATCGTTTATTTGCTCACCCCTAATTTGTAACATCAATTTCAAAAATCTCAGACAAGGAGAGATTGAATTCGAGACATGATGGGTGTATTGTTTTATTAAAAAAATATTTAGGAGAAAATAGAAATATTTGATTGCATGGTAGCAACTCTATTCACTTGTGAATTTATGTTGGTTGCGTTCAACCACAAAAGAGTTTTAAAAACATATCCTTTGACCTACTCATACCCATCATTGATCCTTTTGAAGTGGTTGTCATATCCAATTCTGTTTGTTAATAATATAAAAACCTTTTTATTTATGAAATAATTTTTGGAAGTAGCATGTCTAACTTTAAAACAATTGTAGTAGATCATGCGCTGTACTCAAAGCTTCTGAGTTTAAAATTTGAATACCATCAAATTTCACAAATTTCAATAAACAAAATATCGTCCTGTCTTTCTCGTTGTGTAACATATCATACCAGTCAAGAAATCTTCGTTATTGTCAGAGTAATGTATATGTTAGTATAGTTGAAAAGATTTTTCATGATGATTATCTCTTCCATTATATGATGCTTTGATTCTATATTTGATATTATTAAACTTTTTATGAATACAATTTAAGATAATCCAACTAGTAAGGAAAACTTATATGATTGTTTTATACCAAATTGCAGTGTTTGATTACAAGAATCAGATTTGAAAGTTAGAAAGGAATATAAAAATGGTGTGGATACTAGTACACCCCAAAATTATAAATCAATCACCCTAAATTTCTATCCGGGTCGTATAGCCCCATACCCGTCGCAGAGAGGGGTCGTATAGCCCTATACGCGATGTATAACCCCTCTGACCGCCCTCTGAATTTTTCCTTGTAGTCAGTGTCGAAATTTGATATGCGCGTCGTATATCCCTATATGTGTCGTATAGGGCTATATGGGGTGTAATGCTATCTGACAGCATCCTGAATTTTCCTCGTTTTCAGTGTGTTCGACCCTATACGCCACGTATGGTGCCATACGAGGCATATAGGGGGTGTCGATTTATAATATAGGATGTCTGTATGTTAGGACCCTATAAAAAAAAGCCTACTATGTCATTTTTATCAAGCTTTTTAGTTTGAACGTAAAAACTTTTTTATACGATAGTATTTTTCAATAAACGTTATATAACAAATCAGATAAATTCTATACTTAATTTGGATTTGGTATTGTTGTATAAATTAAATCTAAACCAACTTATTTCTCAAGATTTGTTTTAACCGCGCTTGAAGTTTGCTTAACTTTGTGTTTACCCAAAATATCGACGTGTTTAGCTTTAGTTTCCTTCAGATATGTGGGTGTGTTTACTCCCACACAAAGGTGCGTCACATAAGAGCTTTGCAACTTTGCATGCACATATATTTTTTTCTTATTAGACGCATTTACGCCTAGCCCTTAAGAAACATGATGTATGTCGGTTGCTCTCATACTTCTTAGGTGTTAGATATGTTTCAGGTTCGTAAACAAACTATAAGTTCAACCAGTGACGGATGTAGAAGTAAAGTTCATGGGTAATTTAAATTTTTTTACCATACATTATATTAATAAAAGGGTCTGAATGAAGATCATTCAAATCAAATCCATTTGGGATCTAAGGAACCGAACCCGATGGAATTAAACTCAAATAAGTTGTTGATCCAATATTATTATCATTATCAGAATCAATATCCTACTATTGAAATTTTCTTTTAAAAAAATTGCCAATAAAAACTTATTTTTTCATCTTTCAAATCCTTAATTTTACAACAAACAACACAATATGATTACAAACTGCACTTAAAAAAACACAATTCAAATACCTAATTTCAATATCAAATCTTTAATTCATCTTTCAAATCTCTACTTTATATACCTAATTGCATAAACCCTATATATTAGAAATTGAACAAAATAACCATTGATTAAAGATCACATGTGGGCGGTGGCAAAGGCCGTCGCAGCAGGCGCCAGTTCGGTGGTGGGGACATGGGGTGATCGACGGTGCGTGTGGATGGTGGTTGTCTGGCTGTGACCAGTGGGAAGGGACAAAGGGTCGATGGGGGCAGGGGCAATGGATGGTGTTTTATTATTATTATTATTATTATTATTATTATTATTATTATTATTATTTTAAGTTTTATGTTTGATTAGGTTATGGGTATTTGAGCTAATTAGTTAAGCTTTTTAAGTTATTTAATTTTTTTGGGCTTATTTATATTTTGGGCTTGTTAATTATTATTATTTTGGATTATTGGGTATTTTGGGCTTATTAGTTATTTATGTTTTAATAAATTGTAATGTTTTTCTATAAAATATTAGATTATTTTTATAAAATTTAAAACATTCTATGAAGTGTTGAGTTAAAAAAATTTATAGGGGTAACATAATATTTTGTCAGGGGTAACCTAAAACTGTGATTTTTTTTCTTAATAAAACCGTAATTTTTTACAATACTTGTAAAAAGTTGAGGGGTAGGCTACCCCTCGGCTCAATGTTGGTCTGCCCCTGCATTCAACGAACTGGGCATGAACTGTTCACAAGAAGTGAGTTTATGTTTGCGCATTTAATAAATGGACGAACAGAAGGAACAAGAAATTTATTCCGCTCAATTAGTTGTAATAAGAAAAACAAGCAGAGGCTTTGTTTGTTTAGTTGCATGCGTGAATATTCAATATTATGTTCATAAGTTTTTTCATGTTGGTTGATTACTCAAGTAAAATCCTAAAGGGAAATGAATGCAGGACCGATAAAGGATGGTCAATGTAATAATTTAACAAGTTGTAGAGATTTAGAACACTTAGCATATCAAATAGGAAACAGGTTAGGATGAAATAATGAACACAAGTAACAAGAACAATAAAACAAGAACACTCAAATATGATTTTCAAGAATGATGTATATTGCTCTCAAGTTCTTACAAGTGTTACAAAGCTTCACATTAGAATACAAGTACTTGAGACAATTTATACTATATCCTACAGCCGGCCATACTTTGAAAGCCAGCTGGAAACACTAATCTAGATAAAGGATAAAAGTACATAGTTGGAAAGTTATAGACAAAAGACCTTAATCTACAGTTGAAAAAAGCATAGACTTTTCACCAACTCATATAAGTTGGTGAGTCTTCAGTAGTGGCAACGAAAAGTGGTTAAGCTTTTGTCAAAAGGTGATTCAGAAAAAGCACGTCTTCTCTGTCTTCGAAAGAAATTAGTCTTTGGCTTTGGAAGATATGGTCTTTTGGCTTCGAAAGATTTGATACTCAACATAATTCACTTAGTTATATCAAATCTTCCGAAGTAACTTCCTTTTACTTCACATGTGCATGCTGAGAGCTCTTTGGTTGATCTTTGGTTGTATCAGCCTTTAAGTGTATTCCTTACAAACTCCCCCTAGGCTGGTACTACCAAAACTTAAGGAGACCTTTGATTCTTGATCTTTATTTGTTGACAGTTCTCATCAGAATCAAGACCATTCTCCTTATTATCAGTTGGTTAGGATTTCTCAGACTCTCAAAGTATCTCCTCATGTCATAGAGATCATGCAGAGGGAGGTCAAGTATGTTTTGTCAGAAGTATATATTTTGACCCCTTTGATCTCTAGTGACATACCATCTGTCTGGATTGGTGGCAAACATCCAAGACACGATGGGTCTCTCAGCAGCAAGAGGCTCTACTTGAATAGAATTTGGATAAGCAGCCTCTTCTTAATTACCCTTAGGATGTTCTGACCCATCCTGAGGTGTAGAGGTGAATGCCTTGGACTTTTTCTTCTTCTTATGGCCATCCTTTTCCTCTTTCTGTACTTTAACTGTGGAGACTGGCTTGCAGTACCAGATTGTTCTTGTTTGTCTTCCTTAGTTAAGTCTTGTCGTTCAGAAGGAGAAGGATCAGGACCCTACTGTGGATCAGAAGATGAAGCTGGCTGTAATGCAGTCTAGGTCCAGGTTGTGTTGTCTCCTAGGGTTTAAACTTGACCTCAGCTTCAGGTGCAACCTGACTTGGTGGAGAATGTAAGTCAACCAGCTTAACCCTTTTGATCTTCTGCTTTATCACTCTAATGTGCTCATCCATGGTGGATAGAGAGATTGGACCAAGTCTCCTTCCGGAGAATCTATACAGCTTTAAGAAGCTCACCATCTTCTGTCTATTAGTAAATTTCTTCAAATTTTCTCTGATGATGGCTCTTGACCTAGCAGCCTCTTCCCTCGTCTCCCTTTTTACAGCCTTTTGCTCCTTTTGCACTTGTTGCTCAAGCTGCTTGAGGTATTTGAACTCAATATAGTCATTTGGTAAGGGAAGAAGGTCTGTTGCCTGATAGAGACTTGTGGCACTCAGGTAGATTATCATGTTTTGTATGTCTTGTTCCCTACCTAACTGAGTTTGTTGCTCAGTAACCACAGTCTCTGTCTCAGTACTTTCCTGAACTGGAGAGATGGTAGGAGATTTGTAGAGTCTTTTTCTCCTTCTATCTTCCTTGATCTTGAGAAGCAATTATGCATTCTCAGCTTCCCTCCTTACATTTGACACTTCCATGTCAGCTAGTTCATGTAGTTCCTCCAAGGGGAGAGAGATGAGTTAATCAATTTTATAGTTCTTGGACCCCAGATAGTTCAATCTAGCTACCCTTAACTCATCATCTTGAGTGCTTGGCCTGGGGGCAGCCCTGATTACAGCATCCATGAAGCCAGGGGTCCTACTTGAACTCTCTCCCCTTACCTTCCTCTTCCTCTCTCTCTTCTCCTCCTCAATCTCCTCAGAGGTCATCTTCTTGTTCCTTTTGTCACTCACAAGCCTATATGACTCAGGGTGGAGAGATCTTTGGCCTTCATTGCTTGGTGCTGCACTTGAGCTCTGGCTAGAGAGAGGCTGTGAGACACCTTCACCAGCTGGCGCCTCACTAAGGGTAATGGGTGCTGAAGTAGCTCCTGTCTCAAGATTCATAAGCTCAACTACTGGGGCCTTCAGCCAAGGTTTCCCCTTCGAAGCTAATCTTAGGGTCCACCTCAGCATCCAGTTGACCAACAGTCTTGCCTGCTAGCCTCTGTCATAATCTAGTTCTCAGCTTGAACTCTTCAAGCACCCTTTGTTGAATCCTATCAGCTAACCTTGCAGCTTGCTTGTTTTGACTTGGGTTGGCAAGTAGGAGGTCAACTAGATAGGTGGTCTTATAGTATCTCAGGCTGTAGAAGTTAAAGATCTCCTGTTGTCCCTGAGACCTAGAGATTACCAGGGCTCCCTTTTCAGCATCATACCTCCATCCTACTATTAGATTCTCAGCAGGGTTAGACGGAGTAGGCATAGCCTTTTGTATACCCTCCTCAAACAAGTTTTGAATAAGTGAGTCCGCATCATTATGGACCTGAGGAGGTTGTTGAGTATGGACAGCTGCAAGTGAGGGTGGTAAGTCCTCCATGTCCATACTCTAAGAGAAACTCTTAGGTTTTGTGATTATAAGTAAGACTTTCTCCCCTTTTTTGATAGCATCACCCTCTTGCATAAGGGACCTAGGAGTTAGGTCCACCACATCCATAGATTCTTATGGCCAGCTTGAGTCCTCTGGATGGGTCTCTCAGCTAACTTTCCCTTGAGATCGGTGATCTCAAGTTGCTAGTCATTGACCATTCTTTGTAAGGTAGTCACCTGAGATTCTAGGTGACTAACCTTAGAAACTAAATAGGTGCAAAGTTTGGGCAATTTGTGCACCTTTTGTTGCAGACACCCCTCATCTTCATCAGAAGAATCATGAGGGGTTGAGAAAATAGGACCAAGGTCTTCTTCCTCATCACCAGCTTGTATTTCTTGGCTAGTGGATTTCCCCTGCACACTGATAGCTTCAAAAGAAGTGTCAATGGGCTGGGTTGCCATGGATGAGGTCTTAATAATATAGTCACTTGCAAAAGTGAGAGCCTCTTCCATATGGGCCTCCTGAATAGGTTCAGGAAGGTCCACCTCAGTTGTGGGTGGATGATATGGGATAGATATGGGTGATTCAGGAGCACTCATCTCTCCTTGAGCAGGGGTGGAGATAAGAGACTCATGGTACTCACTAAAACCAATTTCTTCATCATTATAGAATTAAAGGTTTTAGATTGGTTGGTTGAGGTCAAGCGGCTGGGGATGATAACTTTCCCTTAAAGGTTAATCACTAGAGTTTTAAGACTCTGAGTGAAGGCTTAAAGCTGGTGTTGTGAGCTCATCAGGCTGAGCATGAGGAACTTCAGCACTGATCAAAGAAATAATGGGAGTGGTCTGCTCCTCAGGAGAAATAGGAGCTCCAGTGTCCACTTCTTCCTGCATGGTTGGTGATTTGAGGGCCTGCTCAACCTGTGTAGACTGAGCAAGGGTTCGTTTGGATTTTCTTTAGTAGGTGATGGTGATTTGAGGCTGTGTGGGTGGTGCAGATATAGAAGGTGTGGGTTCAACATTGGCTTGTGTTGCCAAGGTGTCACCTTGAGCAATGAGCTCTAACATTTTTAGGACCAGGGTTGTTTCTTCTCCTGAGAAGCCACTAGTGGGCTTTGTCATTGTTTTGAAGATGTCGGGCTTCATCTATCCCAGTTTAAGAATATTACTTGTTCCCCTTAACTGTGAGCCCATTTCACAGTTAAGAATATATTGAATATATCTAGGGAACATATAATATTCTAAGGAGTCCAAGTTTGCAAGTAAGTTTGTATAAACAAATTAAGAATACCTGAACTTAACCAATTGTACCATTCCATGGACTATGTAGGAAAGGTCCTCAGGAATTTGGTCCTAACCTCTACGTTTGTTAGATAAAGAACGGATGATCTCATGGAGGAGGTACTTCCATTTGTAGGAAACCTTACCCTTTTTGAAGGTTCTTATGGAGTAGCCCTTTTCATAGCATTCTGCCGGAATGAGTTGTTCACAACAAATTTTAGAAAGGACAGATCACCTTCTTCATCATCCAGCATCAGATAAGAGTTGATGGTGGGTGGAGTGATGAATATTGTCCTTCCCTGCACTGTGGCAGACAGTGCGTTCCTACCATCCAAGATGACCTATTGGCAGGTCCTTTAGAACTCTAAAAGTTGATCTTCATACAATGGAGGGTCTATTGTGAGGGCAGTGAGGTAGTCGGATAGAGATAAGAAGCGGCAAACATCTGAGAAACCATGATCTTTCTCAGATCCTAAAAGTGCAACTTGATTGTGTTGCCTATGTAACTGCATGGAAAAATTTGGTTGGTTTTGAGGATCAGGATTGGCCATTTTGAATATCTTTAAAGTGAAGCAATGTAAGAACAAGGCCGGTTCGTGGTGATTTAGGGTTTGATTTTCTGCAGATGAAGGAGAAAGTGAAAGAGTAGGAACCATTGTACTACATATATATGAAAAGGATTTGAGACAAAGTTAATGCAAATGGATAAACTTTTGAATCCGGATGTCGGTCCCACCTCTAAAAAAATGCCCAAAAAGGTAGTTTTCTTGGAAGTCGAAAATCTTCCGAAGGTAATTTGTCTTCGAGAGTTTTGAGAAAACTTTTGAAGCCAATTTGGCTTCGGAAAATATTCTTTAGCTTTTCAAGAATTTTTCTTTAGAAGAAAAATACTTAGAGTATTTTTACTTCCTAGATAAAGTTTGCTTCGGAAGATATCAAATATCAGAAATTTTATTCAAAGAAATAATAAAGCTTCCGAGACTTAATTGCTTTGAGAGGAAAATAGTCCCTCAATACATATAACTACATGGTGACAAATATAAGCTTCGGAAGATATATCAAAGTTTCTTCCGAAGGTTAATTTCTCAGAAGTAGTTATTTGCTTGAAGACATAATTTTCTTCCGAAGACAACTTGATGTCTTCCAAATGAAAACATATCTAAAACTCTCAAAATTCTAAGGGATATCATTTTTAAAAATAGTATTGTCGTTGTCTATATGGATGGGAGTCTCCTTGAAGTTGAATCCATAGTCGAGCATCTGATTCTAAATCCAAAGCACTTGAGCACAGCAGCTTGCAGCAGTAATGTATTTAGCTTCAACAGTTGATGTAGACACACAGGATTGTTTTTTACATTGCCATGAGATTATCCTTCCACCAAGAAATTAACATCCCCCAGATGTAGACTTTACAGTCATATTATAGCCATCATAGTCACTATCTTTATAGGCATACAGATTGAAGTCAAAATTCTTTGGATACCAAAGGCCTAGTTTGGGAGCACCTTTAAGATATCTAAGAACTCTCTTGATAGAAACTAGGTGTGACACCTTGGGGTTGGCTTGATATCTTGCACAAATACATGTCGCAAACACGATATCAGGCCTGCTGGCTGTGAGGTATGTAAGAGACCTAATCATAGCTCTGTATAGATGTTCATCAACACACTCCCCCTTAAGATCTAGTCCTTGAGAGTGGTTTCTTGCTATGGGTGTCTTATCAACCTTGCACTCAGTCATATAGAATCTGGCAAGTATGTCTTGCACATACATTGACTAATTTATGAAAATTCCATTGTCAACCTGCTTCACTTGAATTCCTAGAAAGAAGTTGAGTTACCCTATGGCACTCATTTCAAATCTATTTGCCATCAGCTTCTCAAAGTCTCTGTAGAGCTTTGGATTAGGTGACCCAAAAATAATGTCATCTATATAAACTTGAACCAACATCAAGTCATTTCATGTTCCTTTGATGAAAAGTGTTCCATCAATAGTACCCCTCTTGTTTCTATTCTGATAGAGACACTATGATATTGTCTCATACCACTTCTTTGGAGCCTAATGCAGCCCATAAAGAGCTTTGTTAAGCTTGCAGACATAATCAAGGTGATCTGGGTCTACAAAGCTAGGTGGTTGTTTGACATACATCTTCTCAAAAATCACCCCATATAAGAAGGCACACTTGACATCAAGTTGGTAGACCTTGAAATCCTTAGATGTAGCAAAAGCCAGGAATATCCTAACAGCTTCAAGTCTTGCTACAGGAGCAAAAACATTTGTGTAGTCAATCCCTTCTTTTTATGTGTATGCTTGAACAATTAGTCTTGCCTTGTTCTTGATGACAAATCCTCTATCATATTTCTTATTCCTAAATACCCATTTGGTATGTATAGTAGTCTTCCCTTGAGGAAGAGGACATAGATTCCAAACCTTTTATCTCTTGAATTGAAGCACATCCTCTTACATTGCTTTAACCCAACTTCCATCCTTCAGAGCCTCATCAATATTCTTAGGCTCAACCTGGTACAAGAAACAAGAGTGAAGACAAACATTTTTGTCATGGGTTTGTCCTCTTGTTCTCACCCCAGTCTCAACATCTCCAATGGTGTTTGTAGGGGGATGTGACTTGTTGATTCTCAGTTGAGGAATCACGTCAAGTTGGTTGGACAGATCTAAATTGGTAAAATTCAGATCTGGTGCTTGAGTATCATCCACCTCATCAACACACTTATCAAGAGAATATTGATCCAATGAGTATGTTACATCATTGATGTTATCTTCTATGGAGTTATTATCAGCATCAAGAAATTCTTGATCACTATCACCACCTCCATCTCCTATATTGGAAATTCCTTCATCTAAGTTATGTGTCTCTATGGTAGAATTTATAGGCACCTCAGATGTATCAGCTGAAGAATTTGTCATGGTTGTACTGACCGGATTTCCAACTGTAGAGCTAGTTACTATTGGAGCTGAAGTAGTTTGAATAGTTGGTCTTCTTAGCTCAAATCTTGGATCAGAATCTCCTGTTGATAAGGTACCGGTAGATCCTAAAACATCTTCACAAGAGTTGTTAAAACAGTTAGTAACTAAGTCAAGATCAAACAGTCAATTAGGACAAGAACCTTTCACGCTAGGTGTGTGCTCATTGAAGGTCACATTAGCTGACTCCTCAACTACTCTAGTTCTGAGATTGATACTCTATAATCCTTAGCTTGGGAAGAGTATGCTATAAAGTGTCCATCATCTGATTTCTCAGTGAATTTAGCTACTTGATCCTTGGTATTCAAGATGGTGCAAGAACATCCAAATGATCTGAGGAAACCAATGAAAGGTCTTCTTTTGTGCCATAGTTCATAAGGAGTCTTAACATGAGTCTTGACTACTAAAACTCTGTTCTGCATATAGCAGGCAGTGTTGACTGCCTCTGCCCAGAAGGTGATAGGCAGTTTAGAGTAAGATAACATGGTTCTTGCAACTTCAATAAGTATCCTGTTTCTCCTCTCAGCAACACCATTTTGCTAAGGAGTCCTGGAAGCACTATATTGTGTTGTAATACCCTTTTCATCATAAAATGTATTAAGGATTTGGTTCTTGAATTCAGTTCCTTGATCATATCTTATGATCTTGACCTTGTCATCACATTGATTCTTAATTTTCAGAATGAAGCTCTTCAATATCTTAGGGGTCTCATCCTTAATTCTAAGGAAGAAGACCCAAGTATATCTTGTGAAGTCATCTCTGATCACCAAGCAATAAGAGGTCCTTCCTAGACTCATTACACTGGTAGGGCCAAATAGATCCATATGTAATAAGTGTAGGGGAGTAGTGATGGAGTTCATTTCCTTTGGCTTGTGAGACACCTTGTGTTGCTTCCCTTTCAGGCATGCAACACAATGGTGATCACTTGTAAACTCTTTCTTTGTCATTCCAGTTACTAAATCTTTCTTAATTAATTTATTTATGTTCTAAAGTTTACATGACACATTCTTTTATGCCAGAGGAAAGACTCATCACTATTGGCTTTAGATAGAAAGCAAGAAACTTCTCCTGAAGGGGATGTTTCCTGCAGATCCATCTTGTACATATTCCCTTTCCTGGGGGCTCTGAGCAGGATATGCTCTTGAGGAATGACCACCCTAGGTTTGAGAACAATACACTCATGCTTAGTAAAGATCATGGTGTGTCTCTGATCATAAAATTGAGATACACTCAGAAGATTGTACCAAAGCTCCTTGACAAATTTTACCTTTTCAATACTGAGCTTACTATTTATGACCTTGCCCCTTTATGTAATGTAACCACCTGATTCTCCTCCAAAAGCAACTGGCCCTTCATCAATTTTCTCAAAGTTTTGAAGCAAAGAGCCATTACTTGTCATATGCTTGGAACAACCACTCTCAATGATCCATACATTCCCTTTAGTCTTTAGTTGTTCCTGCACATAAAGAGATGGTTAGTAACATTTTGAAACCCAAGCCTCATTGGTCTTGTGCTTGTCAAAGTGAACAAAAGATAATACAACAGTAATTAATCCTATATGCCAGTTCTGAGGATCATTTACTGTTGTTGATGAAGAACTTTCAGTCACATGGCCTTCCTTCATGTTCCACACCATCTTTGGAAGACTAGACTTGGCCTTCAACACTTCAGATGTTTTGATGACTTCGGAAGTTTTGGAGACTGGACCTTCGGAATCTTTTTCATCCACTGCAGCAGCCTTCAGTACTTCGGAAGCATTCCTTTCTTCCAAGTCCAAAATTTCTTTCGAATGTAAGTTTTCACTTATCTTCTTCTTCACTTTGGAGCTTCTAAAAGGAAGAGATTTTCCTTCCGAAGCTATTTTCTTCTTCTTCTTCTTAGAAATTTTCTTCTTGGTCATGTGGATAGTACTTTTAGGATTGTAGATGCAATCCTTGGCAAAGTGAGAAGTACTACCACATATGATGCATTCAGTTGGCATGCTTCCGAGAGTCTTCTTTTGAGTGGGAGGCTGAGCTTCATCACTTTTCACTTCCATCTTCTTCTTCTTAGATGATGCAGCATGCTTCTTGGGATGAGGCTTGCTCTTTGAACTAGTGGTTCAGGCTGTGCAGGAGTAGTGCATATTTTATCAGCATTCTTCTCTTGACCAGGATGATTTGGACATGAACTAGGACTCCTGGTACTAGAATCCATAGTTGAGTCTTCAGTCTTTACTACTTCAAATCCAGTAGAAATAAAAACTTGCTTTTTCTTGAAGTTAAAGGTAGCCTTAATCTCTTGGGCTTTGTTGGACTTTCTTTTGGTTGCCCTGATCAAATTCTTCCTTGCAGATTTGGTCGACCTTGGTTCTTTCTTCTCTTCAGAAGAATAGTTTCCCTTCTTAGGATAACCTTTGTCACTCACCTCAGGTTCATCCTTCACTATCTCCTCTTTATCTTTATCCTTCTCATGGATAGGATCAATAAGAGGCAGCTCATCTTGACAAGTTCTACACGTTGGAGATCTAACAGATAGGAGTTGAGTGGAGGAGCTATCTCACGTGATCTTAGTCCTTGCCTGTTTTTATGACAAACTTTTGCATGCAAGGATGATGATATTATGTTCTTGAACGTTTTTTCATCAAGAGCACATTTACTTGGTAATGAGATCCTTAATTTGAGTCCTGTAATTTTTGTGCTCATGCTTAAGAGTTGAAATGGTTTTCTATAAATCTTCTATTCTAAGTTTATAATTATTTTCAACTCTTTTAAAATATTTAAGGACTCAAGGTCAGATCTCACTTCCAAGTTGTAGGACCTGTACATGTTAACTTTAGCAAGGCCTTCAGAGGTACAAAGATGTTTTAATACCTTGGATTTTTCATGATCATCCATCAATGTTTGGTTTGGAAAAGCATCTTCTACCTGAAAGCTCTAGTCAAAGCCTCTCTCTTGAACAGTAACAACAACATGTTATTTTGGTTGGCTTGGCTTCTCAGTTCTTGGAGCTGCATCAGTGTAGTTTGGTCTAGATTATGCTTGGCCACTATTTATCCTTAGTGCCTTGTACTATCTAGCAAAGTGTCCCATTTGGTTACAGTTGTAACACTTTACTTTGCTTTTGTCAAGTCTAAACTTTCCACTTGCCACATTGCTGGAAAACATTCTTCCTATCCTCTTGTAGAACTTCTTGTCCAGTCCCTTCTTATGTTTTATATTATTTTGTGTTATTTTTATTATTGTTTTTTATAGATTATACAAACTTTTTTTCTACCATTATATTTTACAATTATAAGTAAACAATGATATTATTTCATTAATGTATTTTGTAAAACTCATATTGTTCAAGATAACACATTTTTTATTTTTGTCATTGCTTTTTATAGATTATATAAACTTATTGTTAAATATTATTATGTTTTACAATTAAATTCCACAATGATATTATTTCATCAATGTAATTTTTCAAACTCATAGTGTTCAAGATAACACAGTTTGTTATTTTTATCATTGTTTTTATAGATTATTTATAAACTTGTTATCTATGATTGTGTTTTACAATTAAAAACACACAATGATGTTATTTCACCAATGTATTTTTTAAAACTTATAGTATTCAAGACAACACATTAAATATCAAAAACAAAATGAGATATTGTGTTATTTTATTATTGTTTTTTTAATGTATTAGATTAATTACTTGTTAATTTATTGTTAATTTGTTTTTTCAAGACAACACATTAATCATTATTTTATTTTAAAATTAATTATCTTAGAATAACATAATAGCATTAAGAAAAACAAAATAAATAATAGAAAGTCACATTGAACTATACTAAATGCATGTCAACGAGATATTAGCTTAAAAACATAAAAATATTTATTGTTTTTTATACAACAGTACTATACTCATTTCAATTATAAAAAATCGCTAGTTATTATGGTGTAATTTTTATAACAAGGTAATATCATACACAAAAGTTATAAACATTTAAAAAAATAAAAGAATTTAAAAAAAATTAACAAAAATAGCTATTACTAAAATAAACTTGTAACAAATTTTTTTCTAAAATTTAATCTTAACTATATGATAAAAAAAATCAATGATTGAGATTAATTCTTATACCTTTTAGTTTTGATGACTTTTTTTTACGTTTCCCTAGGGTTCTTTCAACAATTTTTAACTCAATCAATCATGAATTACATCGTATCATCTGCGCACCATTGATGGTACATGACTATTAAGCACTTAGTCCTTCCATTTTGGCTTTCTCATATACAAATACGACAAAATATCTAATTTAAGAGGCTCATTTATCCTAGTAGACATGGGCAAAAAAACCGGTTCGGGAACTGCTTCGGCCAAAAAAACCGTAACCGATTTCAAAGAAAAATCGGTTTGGCCCAAACCCGTCCCGAACAGACCCAAACCACCTGTTTGTATACCGGTTTGATAGCCCCACACTCAAAACCGGTTTAAAAGTTAAAAACCGGAAAGAAAAACCGGTTTGTTAAAAAAACCGGTTTCAATCCGTTCCGAATCGATTTGGGTTCGAGTATTCGGTGAGCCAAACCGGTTTGTAACCCGAATCGATTTGACTCCATTACAAAAAAACCGGTTCGATTTTAAACCCAAGATTTAAATAAAAAAACCAGTTTGTAAACCTCTATGTCCACACCTACGCTCACCACCACTGTCTATCATAATTAAAAACTATAATGGGTGGAGCTAATTTAATAGTTTTCTTTTATTAAAACGACTATTTTTGAATCTGTACCTATTTTTGTCCGAATCCAATTTACTACAAAACAAGTATGATTTAGCGAGAAAAGATTTATATCTTGATGGCAGGTAATACAATGCAACACACTGTTTCAATAATTGAAGTTGGAAAGGCCTAAAGAAATGCTACACCAAACGCGACCAATTTCATTCTATGTTTTCACCTTTTTCATGTGTGTTTTGTCAACATTCATGAAGGTACTATCACAAAGGTTGTCCATATATGCGCGTGCATATATATATATATATATATATATATATATATATATATATATATATATATATATATATATATATATATATATATGCTGGTTCAAATAAAAAAAATTAATTGACTAAAAAGGATGAGAAGGAATCTGGTTGTGACACATGACATTTTTAAAATTTATAAGAAATGGTAGCTTTGTCCTTCTACAATTTAACAAGAAGAGACGTCAAATCTTGCAACCTTCTCCTTTCATTTTACCCCGATCTCATTAGATTTGAATATGCTATTATTTAGGGTTTGATTTCAATTCCAGATCTCCACTGATTGCAATCGAATTCTTCTTCATCGTTCATATATACTTCATCTTGTTCTTCGAGTTCATCGATTTCATCTTCTTCAGCTACTTCATCTATACAATCTAATTCCAGATCTCCACTGATCGCAGTCAAATTGTTCTTCATCTTGTTATTCGAATTCATCGATTTCATCTTCTTCAGCAACTTCATCTTCTTCAGCTACTTCATCTTCTTCATCTACACAATCTAATTTCAGATTTCCACTGATCGCAATCAAATTGTTCTTCCTCCTTCATATCGACTTCATGTTATTCATTGAATTCAATGATTTCATTTCTTCAGCAAGTTCATCTTCTTTAGATACTTCATCTTCTTCTTGTATTAGTTTTTAACAGAGCTTCTTTTACATCTTCTTTTTCTCAATTTTGTATCTCTTGTTTTTGAGTTTATCTTCATAGAAGATGACTGATGTTCCACATAAAGGTAATACACTCACTTGATTTTCTAATTGTTTTGTTTTTTTATCAACTTTTAAATATATGAATATTGTGTTGTTTACTCACCGTGCTACTTATTATTAACTGTATATGATCATGAGATTTTGATAACATATATGTTTTTTTATTTTTTGTTGTTATTTTCAGTTTTTAAACAATTTGTGCTGTTTTTGTAAACTATGCTGTTTTAAAATATCGTGCTGTATTAATGTCTGTGCTGTTATTTTAGAATAATTTTAAGTGACGTTTTAACATTAGACAACACAAAACATTATGTTTTACCCTAACTCGGAACATAACGTGTTTTTTTACCCTAAAATAGCACAAGATGTGTTGTTTTATCCTAAACAGCACATAACGTGCTGTTTTAATGTTGAACAACACAAAAGTGTTGTCTTACGACAAAACAGTACATAATGTGTTGTTTTTATCGTAAAACAATTCATTTTTGTAACAAATATTTTTTTATTAAAATAAATATTGCAATACTATACTCAAATCAAAGAGGATAAAACGCTTGATTTTATGGTGCGATTAGTTTTAAAAAATAATATCATATAAAAAAGTTACGAACGTTTAAATAGAATGGGGAAATTTGAAAAAAAAGTCAACAAAATTGGTTTTTCCCATACTACCCTTTGAACCACTTTTATAACTAAAAATTGATCTCATTGATTCATGAAATAAAAGGCTAAGCTTTTTTCTTAGGCTTTTTAAGCAAATACATTTTTTATTTTAACCAGCCCCTATATATATATATATATATATATATATATATATATATATATATATATATATATATATATATATATATATATATATATATATATATATATATATATAGGGTTTGGTTCAAATGAGAACCCAATCTTTTTTAGAGAACTCTTTAACTCAACACCAACCATTGATCAAGAAATCGATGGACTAGATCCTTCTATTCTTTTTTTAATACAAAAGGGCAAAATAATCATTTTATCCACTCATCAAAATTCAACTTTTAACAATAATATGACACATGTCTCACCTATTTCCCTTATTCTTTTTTTTTATATATTTAAAAATTTTACCCTATTTGTTTTTATAGCCTTTATAAGTTTTTCATACATTGTTAATTTTTTATAAAATTACATCATTAAACTCGTCTCATTATTTTCTTTAATTCTAATATAGTCTCGAATTTTTCTAAAACTTTTTTCTGGATGTTATATATTACAGTGAATTACATCATGTTCATATGCAAAAGCTAATATTTGCAGTAAATTATATCATATTAATATATATATATATATATATATATATATATATATATATATATAATATATATATATATATATATATATATATATATATATATATATATATATATATATATATATATATATGCACACACTATTGTAACATGTCATAAGTTTTATATTAATCCATTACAACAAACAATGTGGGAAATTACACCATCAACTACATCGACTATAAAGTTCATCCTAACCAAATCATGAACCAACAAACAATGAATTACGTCATGTTCATATGAATGCAATTTTTAATACCTACAACGAACTACATCATATTGTAACTTGTTACTGTGAATTACGTCAAACAAACATGGTGTATTAACAACAAAAAACCCTGAATTAAACATAAAACCATACCTAATACAATAAGTTACATCAAATAACAGTGAGTTATATCATATTATAACAGTTCATTTGAACGTAAATACTAATACTTAAAGCTAATCAATTTGGGGAAGAAAGGCTTGGACCTCATATCAATATTCATAACAAAATTCAATCCATTAGAAAAATATTACAAAACTAATAAACCTAACAACCAAATGACATTACCGTCGTACGTTAATCAAGAAACAAATCAAAACACAATGATCTTTAAAATCATAAGAATTCAACATAGAATTTGATAATTACAGAGGATGAGAAGTTAATGTAAATATAAAGGATGTACTGATGTAACATGGGGTTAATCTGATGTAAATATAGGAGTTACTCTTATGTAACATGGTGGTTGTAGTAACGTAACAATATGTTTACACTAATGTAACATAGGTTTCACTAATGTTCCTTTGAAAACAAATCCTAATACTTACAGTTAATTACATTATATTGTAATCACCTACGGTGAATTACATTGAAGAAACAAGTGTTAGTGAATGTCCGCGGTGGACACTTAGGCTGTTCAGTGTGGACACTTGAACATTCTTAGAATGTCCGATGTGAACACTTAGGCTGTCCGCTGTGTACACTTGAATGTTTAAGTGTCCACAACGGACAACCTAAGTGTCCAGAGCGGACATTCTAAGAATGTTTTAAGTGTCCACAGCGACAGCCTAAGTGTCCATAGCGAACATTCTAAGAATGTTCAAATGTCCAAAGCGGACAGCCTAAGTGTCCACAGTGGACATTCTAAGAATGTTTAAGTGTCCGCTGTGGACACTTAAGCTGTCCGTTGTGGACACTTAACATTCTTAGAATGTTTAAGTGTCCACAGTGGACATTCACTAACACTTATGTCCATCCTTTTGGTTGTTAGGTTTCTGAAGTCATGGAGTTGTAGTTACATAGTTTAATATCGTTTGTTTTACATTTGTTTTACAGATTGATTTACATTGGTTAATATAGGTTTACATTAGTTAAATCAAGATCTGGGTCACCATTGTAGGTTATGCTCAGTAGTCGTTAGACGATGAGCTATGTGTTGTTCGGTTCACCACCATAAGCAGCAATCAAACCTAATGGTGGGACGTCTATTGCTGGAGTGGCAGTGGTGGTCGGAATCGGTTGTGGTTATTGTGTAGACAATGATGAGGTCGGTTGTTGGGTTGTGGTTGTAGTTGATGGATAATAAATAAAAGAAGATAATATGGTTTAAGTGTAAATAGTATAGTAGGTGAATAAAAAAAAAATACATTCTAGAGATTGTACCCAAAAGATGACAACATAGAAGATTACAATTTTACCCCTTATATGATATTCACCATTAAAATAGAATATTCTATTTTGATGCCAAATAAAAGGTGAATATTTGGGTTAAATAGAATATTCTATTTTGATGCTAAATAGAATTTAACATTCTTTGATCATTATCATTTTACCCAATACATCGTTTCTTTATCATTTATATTCTATTTGGAAAATAAAGTTCCGTGATTTTCTCAGGAATCAGACCAGAGAGAAGAGTACAAGAAGCATCAAAGACCATTGTGATCATTGTGTGTGAAGAAAGTATATAACTTGTTGAATTTTGTCAGTAGATCAAGTTATGGATTAGCAATAAGGTCGTTCTCGAGGCGTGGGATCGATCTTCGAAGAACGTAAAAGTAATTTTGCCTATAAATCTAACTAATATAAATATAGTAGGTGAGAATCCTGTATTACGTGTGTTCTTTATACTCAAACAAGACTCATGATGATATTAATATACAATCAGATACTATTCTTCATATTAAAATTGAATTGTGACGTTATCGATTATGGGTATCTATAGATATACATAGATTTAGGCATGTAAAGGAACTATAATAGAATACATGCAATAAATTTTTGACTTAGAGTATGTGATACATTTTAATAATTTAAATATTAATAGAGTTGTTGACTTCTCATTTAGAAGATGAATGTACAAATGAACTTTTTGTATATTAGAAGAGATTATAAAGGAACTCATTTGAGCGGGAAAAATAAGGGTTCGCCTCATACAAAAATGACGAATGAAGTTAATTCTTTATTATGATAAGGATATGCGTGTGTATGTATTTATGTATATCTATATAGGATCAATGCTGAACCAATATAGTTATCGACATTGATCATTGAATTTTGTTTTATTTAATTAATTTATTGTAAAAGACAATTGGGTAATTATATATTTAAAATCAAATTTATTCTTTTACTCATCCTATTTCGGAAATGACTATACATTTTGAATCTTTTAAAATATATTAAAAATTTTCTATTCATATCCTATCATCTGCATTATCAATCATGGGCTTAACATCGACCTATTGCTTCATTCCTTCATCAATCGGCCCTCTTCATCGGTCGTGGACAGGAGAGATTCCTGGTTCATAAGGAATGTCTGGTCTCTAATATCACTAACGTATTTTGGGGGTATTGGCTGTGGATGAGATGATAACTCCACAGTTAAGTGTGCTCATATGGCAGCAATCCAGGGATGGGTGACCTCCCTGGAAACTCGGAAAAACAAAAGCAAATCTGTGAGCTCCTCGTGGGCAAAGCGCACAATATTGGTAGTATGAAGGGCCGGGTGTTGCACTCAGCCAACCTATTTTAAACACTCGTAACTTTTACATACAACATTGTTTTTATTTAAACAAATACACCAAAAAAACAAATATTTTTTTATCTTAAAATTACGTCTTTATTTATACATAATGTTATATCAGCTGATTATGTAATATTCGTTAGATCAATATATCTACTGCTGATTATTGTGTTTTCTATTGTATTTTTATGTAATAATAATTTTTATATAGCACAATACTGAAAATATAAATTTTCTTATGTTTTCCAATTTATTTTGTAATCCTGATTAGGTGATCATGTAATCATCATCAGGTAATTCATTGCGTCTAATGTTAATCATTGAGTCTAGTGCTGGTAATTGTGTTATACATTGAGTTTTTTGTAAATGATGATTTCAAGAACACAATACTAAAAAGAGTAAACTTTTTATGTTTCTAGTTCATTGCAAAACATTTATAAGGTAATTGTGTAATCCTCGTTAACTCAAAAGATTACACAATAACCTGATGAAATTACATAATTAGTTGAAAAAAATGTGAAAAAAACTTTGTTTATTTATATCAACACTATACTTATTTTAAAGTTAAACAGTGATCGTTTTATGTTATAATTTCTTTAAAAAAATAATGTCGTATGTAAAAGTTAAAACATTTAAGAGAAAAGATGGAAATTAAGAAGGGGAAACATTACCAATTGTAAGGATCAACAATATAAAATGATCGATCTCGTGAGGAGAATGTGGAATGTAATCGTTCACGGTTATACGATTGAATAAGTAGAAGACATGATCAAATGAACTTGAACACAAATGTAAATAATATTCTGTGTATTGCTCTCTGATTTGAAACAATTACAATGAGTTTTAAATCAAGAAAATGAGAAAAGCTCTTAAGTTACATTACAAAACATCTATTTATACTAAACTATGAAGTTCTCACGCGTCTAACAGGTTCTCGCGCGAGAAGCAAGTTATCGCGCGGCAACTCTATCTTATTGCACGACTTGATCTTCTTTATCTTGATTTGATTTTTCGAGCCTCTAGGTTCATTCCCTACAATCTCCCCCTAGGCTCGGTAAATCAATGCTTTAGAAGTCCACATCAACCACTTTGTAACTGCCTCCATATGCATACATCTTATTATTCAGGGCCTTTGTGATCATCCAACCAAACTGTGCTGCTATGAAATGAACAGATTTATCAGCTACAACTAGACAAGCCTACAACCTCATCAAATCTTCTTTACCAAACTTGAGCAAATCCACAGGGTCGATGACACGGTAATCTTTATCCACACAATGTATCAACACGTGGCCAGTCTCCTTCTCATAACTCCACCACATTAGCTTAGACTAGCTATTAACTGGCACAGGAGTGTGTATAGGGATCTTCCCTCGGATGCTTGAACACTCGTATCTTCATAGGTTTGTTTGTATTAGGATCTATACGTGCCTCATCTTCAATGACTTTGGATTTGGCTGTCTTAAAGTCTTGGAAGTTGGTCTTGCTTTGCCTCCAGATCATATTTCTAATCCAATTCCCTTTGCTATAATTACTTGGGTTAATGAACGAAACTCGACCCATAGCATATAAATCCGAGTGTATGGAAATCGTGTTCGTCCTGATAATACTCAATGGCTCATCTCTTTCTCTTGATCACATACATCTTCTTTTCTACATCGTATGCCTAGCTAATAATAGGTTCTAAGTTCCCATACCTTGTGAAAGGGTTGGAATGTCTCAGCATGAGAATGTAAGCTGGTGGAAGAGGAGCAACGACTGTTAGATTTTCGACATGACGCACCGCACTTTGACCTGTTACATTAGTTGTCTCGTCAGTCGTTTCCTGAGTGCTTGAATCTCTAACAATCTCCCCTTCTTCAACTATAACATCTGAGAACAAGTTCTTAATACTGTTTCCAAATATATCTGTGCAGTCTATGGTTTCTTCTAAATCATCAAATGTTCTAAAGTCTTCTTCTGACTCTTTAGCTATAATCTTTTGCTGGAATGTGTAAAATTCTCTCTCGTAAGCTTTTTCAGTAGCGGGATCTAGAGGTGTATAGTCAACTGAGCCATCGGGACTTCGTCCGGAGACATTACGGTACCCGACGAACCAGAAGGACCAACAGCTGAACCCGTGTCACCGCCCTGATCATCATCATCATCCTTTTTATCATCCTTATCATCTTTCTCATCATTATCACCATCATCACCATCATCATCTTCATCATCATTAACCTCTTCTTCATCACTAGAACCATAATCAACCAGATCCAAATAATCATCATCATGTACAGGGTTTGGAATAGGAATATCATGTTCATGCTCTACAAACGCCCCTCCAATATAAACTATAGGTTGATCCCTAGTAGCCGAAGTATGTGCAATGGATGATGGCTCTTGATCAACAACAATAGTCTCTATTTTCTTTTCTGTAACAACAGGATTAACATCATACTTTGTAGTATTAGTAGGATCTTGAGTTGTTTCAGGATCAGCAGAATGCTGTCCGCTTGACTCTCCAACTTCTTTGGTTCGTTGATGTGTAAACGAAAATGGAACACGAGAAGTGAGGTCTTGGATGTTTTGCTCTAGAATCTGAACATAGCTAAATATGAATTGTTGTTTATATTCAAGATTCTTGATCCACTCATCCTCATCAAACATTTGTCTCTGCATCTCATCAATAATCTGAGGCTTCTCTAACATCTCATTCTCTAAAGTATTTACTATTTTCTTAAGAGTAACAGATGTAGGTGAACTAGTAGAAGTACTAGCACCTTGTTTTTGCGCAGGAAGAGTACTCAGAAAATCTTCCATGCATACAGACTCATCATTCCCTTGACCTCTTAGAGGAGTACTCAACATATCATCAGTAGTGGGCACTGCAGATGATGTTACAATGGTTGATTCCGTAACAATCACAGGAGTCTCTATTGGTGTAGCATCACTAACTATGACTGGAGTTTTTGATACAAGCACACCCTCATTAGTCGACACAATGGTCACTGGGGTCCGACGCTTTCGTAACACACCTCGTCCTCTACCCCTCGCATATGGACTTTCACCTGCTCTCCTAGTCATCCTGTTCTTTCTTCCTCGAGTAGAAGGTAAATCTTCAAGAACAAAGTCAGCATCACGTTCTTCAATAGTGCGTTTGGCAGGTTTTTCTCGCACTCTGGGACATTCCTGAAGAACATAAGGGACATTCCCTATCTGATCATTATCATTCTTACTCCCTAAACTAAACCAGGAGTCAATCTCAGCATCTATAGACATTCCTACTCCTTGTGAACTTTCAAGAGCCTCTTGAGTAGAAGTAGTGGAAGGACTGGCTGTATCAGCTTGAGGTACCACAATCTCTGGACGTTCAGCTTCTCCTTGATAACCCTCAACAAATCTACCAAGTTTGGCAAAGTGTGTACCATCCCAAGCATTGCCTCTAGCTCCCATAAGATATGTGAATATATCCTTCTTCATCACTATTACAACATAGATAGAAGAGTCAGATATAGCCAACTCAGGATGAGCAGCATTCACAATCAGCTGTATGAACCGGGGGTACATAATAAACTTCTTCCCCACTGTAGCTATGACGTTCTTTTGCATCTCCGAAAAAATAGCTTTGGATATGTTGTATGGTAAATCATTGACAAGTGATATCAGCAGGGATCCGAAAACAGCACTTAGGCTATCCATGCCAGCCTTTAGGTTGCTGAGACAATGAATCACCACATGAAACAAGTACTTCCAGAATGGCGGTAAGTACTTCTTCTCAAGTGAAGGATACCGAAAATCATATCCCATTCTCTTCAAACAATCTCTTGCCATGTCGTCATCAATCTTAACGGGCGCATTGGGCTGATCCTCCAATAGTAAAACATTGTTTATCACTTCGGCACTGATAACAACCCGCTTCCCCTTAACTGTTGCAGATTTACATGGTTCACCCTGCTCATCTCTCTCATTGGCTACTGAGCCAAAACTAATCAACCACATCTGTGTAGATAGTAGGATTAGCAGTGATAGCATGATGGATCCTAGACGTCTTAAGTTGTCAGGATCAGTGATCTAAGTTTGATCAATTAGAGTTGAATCACAGCGGAATTAGAGCAAGAATTAAGCAAATATAGCAAGAACACAATAAATATTCAATGGAACAGTACACGGTTATATAGAAATAGGGTTTTCTGCAAAGGGATAATAACATTCATGCACACATGCTTCGGTATGGCGGCTGCTAGGTTTTTCTAAGCTGCACCGATTACAATTAGGTCAGCATTCCTTATATAAAGGAATGTGACGTCTGCTGATGTCACTTGATAGTGACGTCTAACAGAATTATTACAAACTACTGAAAGTAAGCAAACTACTGAGAATGTTCACAACAACTGAGAACATCTCAGAGTATTCTAAGTACACGAAGAAACATAAAACTACTGAAACTACAAGTACAGAAAAGAAAATACAACTACTGAAAGGAAACCATCACAACTACTGAAGAGGTCTTCTTCAGCTGTTGTGACAATCATCTGAAACTTGGTCTTCAGTCTTTGTCTTCAGCTCTTTCACTTCAGACTTTGTCTTCAGCTCTTTAGCTTCAGACTTTGTCTTCAGCTCTTGTCTTCAGACTTTGTCTTCAGCTCTTTCACTTCAGACTTTGTCTTCAGCTCTTTCACTTCAGACTTTGTCTTCAGACCTTGTTATCAGCTGATGTCTTCAGCTGTTGCAGACTACTTCAGTTGTTGTAATGTCCGTGGGACTTAAAGGTTTTTCTGATCAGGCTCATTGGTTCTTTTGGTCCAACAAACTCCCCCTGAACCAATGCAGCCAAAACCTTTAAGCTTATTGAGGTCCCACTTATTCTTGGCAGACACTCTCTTGATCAGCTTTAGAGATATCAGATAAGCACAGGCCAGGGAACAGGTTTCAGTAGATGTGAATGTCAAAGGATGGAAGGGAACTCTGTCTTGGGGAACTGGACACAGAGCCGTTATCCCAACCATGAACCTACTTCCCATTGATGAGTCTATAAGACTCTCTGACGTAGGCCTCAAGGAGAACAACTTGTTCCTCCTTAGTGAGTTCTTCTGCTTCTCCTTCGAAGAAGAACTCTGGGCCATAGTACTCTGATAAGTACTTTATCGTCTTTCCATTTTTCAACTCAACAGTTGTTATCTCTCTGTAAGCAAATTCATCTGGGTGAGTCCCTTCTAATAACAACTGGAGTTCATTTTTCTTGATCTCTTCAAGCCTCTTGTATAACAACCCCTTCTTGACCATTTTGTTCTCCATTAGAGTTTGAGGGGTCATCTTTGACTTGTAGGCTCTCTTGAAGTCTTCAAGTATTTCCCAGGGTGAGACTACAATGGCCAACATAATAGCAGCATCTATGGTCTTTCTCACTTGGCCATTGTATCTACTTGGTATGGATTTCTTATGAATTCTAGAACTAACCCTGGGGTCTGGCCAAATCCTTACTCTCTCCTTTTGATATTGAAAGGTATACCTGAGAGCATACAGCCTTTGAGCGTGTTTCTTCATGGCTTGTATAGATGATGACTGAGGAAACTCTTTGTCAATCATCTTCAAAAGTTGCTCATCGTGCTGTTTCTGCTGTTCTTCTTCTTCAATCTTAACTTTCACCATTTGCCTCTGAAAGTCTGGTGTGATCATTTGTTGACTTCTGGGCTCAGGTATTTTAGAACAGCAGAGATTGGCAGACTATCTTCTTCATCATCTTCTTCTTCTTCTTCTACCATCCTCAACACCCTTCTCCTCCTTCTGGGTGCATCACTGGATGTGGTTTGAGGTGGTTTTTGGGGTAAGGGAGTTGGTTTTGAGGGTTGAGTTGATTTGGAGAGTTGTGGGGTTGGTTGTTTTTGAGAGGGAGTTTGGGAAGGCTGATCTAGCATTTTTATGGTGAGTTTGGCTTTGGAAAGCTTGGCCATATCAGTTCTCTTCCCAGCACCTGCTTCGTCTAAGGCTTCTATAATCAACCCCTTATTGAATTCTTCAGAAGCACAGATTCTGGTGGTTATTGCCAGAATACTGTCTCTGGTCCATGATTTAATCTCAATTAATGATCTTCCCAAGTATTTTGCAATAAACCTGATCATTATCTCCAACCTCTCCCTTTCCATCACACTATAACTGGCCCATCTTTCTTGTATCTCATTAATCTCCAGCCTTCTGATCTCAGTGTCTAATGTGGCTGTATCAAAGCCCTGTCTGAAGAGTTGATCTATTATTCTGTCCATTGATCTGCTGTGAGCTTCATCAGCTTCTTTAATCAGATCTTCTAATGATTTCTCTTCATCAGGCTTTTGAGTTTCAGCACTTTTCTTTCTCTTGTATGTGATCAGCTGTTTTTCCTGTTCTTTTTCTTGTTGTTTCTCCTCTTCACTCTCTTTCTCTTTCTTTCTTTCACTGCCTTAGACTCCCCCTTTTTGGGTGCATTGGGTTCAGGGGTTTGAATGGCAGAAAGCTTTTTTTGCACAGCATCATCAACAAGTGTTTTTAGATTCGAGGAGATCCTCTCATCAATGGCTTTATGCACAATCTCATTGATGATGGGAGTGATGAGAGGTAAGGAATTTTAAAATGTAGCAACCATCTGCTCAGAGGGGTTCTGTCCCTGAGAGGTGGTGCCAACAACAGTGGCTGGTGGCTCAGTTGAGTGAAGTGGCGGAGTGTTTGGGGAACCTTCAGATGAAGGTGCCATCTGTGGGTTTATTGGGGCAGATGGACTTTGATCCTGAGACATTTTGGCAAGCAGTTCTTTGAGTCTGCTCACCTCAGCCTCAAGGATTGTGTTATGGGCTAAGACATCGTAGAAAAAGCCCAGGTCATCATCAGTTTTTGCTGAATCACCTGACCTCCTGATTGAATCAGGATGTACATGCCCTGAGTGTAGATCAGTTGTAGCATGTGCCCCTTGTTCTTGGTTCTGGGGACTTCCTGCCTCAGGACTGAGTCCTTCATCGGCAGTTGCCTCTGGTGAGGTCTTAGAGATGTTACCAACTTCATCCTGTCATTTGCTGAATCAGTAGAAGTGGCAGCCTCACCAGATGTTCTAACCTCCTCCTCTACACGGGGAGATTGAACATTATAACCCCTGTGCTGTGGGTTATCAGCAGCATTTTGGTCCTCTTCCTCAGCTGTTGAGGTTCTCCCCATTGTAATTGGTGTCTGGGGAGGAGGAGAGGAATGCAGCTGACTCAACACTTGTGCAACAATAAATGTTGGGCTTTGAGGGGCGGTTGCATTTGGAGATAGGTTTGAAGCAGATTGCACCCGGGGTGACTGGTGCTCTTCAATGGTAACCTTCTCAATTGAGATAGGTTCCAGCATTGTGGTATCCCCAATTTTGGTTGCATCAGGATCCTGTTGAGAGGATGCCTGAGCGGCTAGGGCTGGTGGAGTCTTTGACACTACTGGGGGGTTAGAACCAGTAAGTGTTTCCTGTATTGGTGGTACAGGGGCATCCTCAGGGGACTCATCTCCCTGAGTAGCCTTTTTGGGCTTTTTGGTGTTGGGTTTGGTGGGGACTTTGGATCTGGAAGTGGAGGCTGTGGGTTCCCGCTGCTTGGGTTTGAGCAGCCGGGCAGCCCCTTTCATTGTAGGGTCAGAGTTGTGCCTGGAGTATACTTCAGGCAATACAGCCGGAGCAGGGACTCCAAGGCCAACAAGGCCGTCTGATTTTAGCTGTGTTAAAATTATGGCCATGAGAAACCTGGGATATAATATCCATCTGTTTGCCACAGGTTTCAAGGCCAGATCCTTTAGTTCCATAAAAACTATCTCAGAAAAATTTAAAGTTTGTCGTTCAAAGATAGAGTATAATACCTGTTGCCATCGGGAGGACATCTGATCCCATGAGGAGGTTTTTGGTGCAAGGCAGACATTCACCATGTGGAATATAAGACGTTCAGCATCATGGAAGTGCTTCTTCAGAATGGTGGTAGCACTTAAGTCTCCTTCATACCCGTTGTTGATGAAAGACATATCGGTTGTGCCTTTCGGGTATTCTGTGACACAGGTGGCATCATGTAGATCTAGGGTTTGTCGAATGATGTCCGGAGTGATGACCACCTGTTTCTGGTTGACCAACGACTGGAGAGTGATTTGGCTATCATTCTCACTAGTTTGCACAGAGACGTTGGTCCAGAACTGGCTTAGGGAATCGGGGTATATGGTAGGATTCAGAAGAAACGCGGTTCGGTACTGGGAATCTACCATAAGATCGATGGCGTTATCAAATTTGTTCCAGAAGGCCGATTTCGAGAGGTAGGCAACACAGTTGTGTCTGGGTTTGAGTTTCATGGTCGCCATTGTTGAGAGAGTGAAGGACGGAAAACGGCTAATGAAACGTTTGAAAGTAGGTTTAGGTATTTATAGGGTAAGAAAAGGCTGATATAAAACGACTGAAAGTGTTGGTGCTGTCATCAGTTGTTTGAAAACAACTGAAGACCTGGTTTTAACTTTCAGAAGTAACAACTGAAGACTTGGTATTAGTCATCAGTAGTTGTGAAACTACTGAAGACATGGTTTTGGCTTCAGGTGTTGTAACAACTGAAGACTTGGTGTTAGTCATCAGTAGTTGTGAAACTACTGAAGACATGGTTTTGGCTTCAGTTGTTTGAAGTGAAGCAGCAGTTGTAGAAACAACTGAAGAGAAAAATTTCTCATCAGCTGTTGTCGTCAATTCTTAGCTCATCAGCTGTTTCATTCTGACCTCAACACTTCATCAGACTTTGTCTGAGTTTCAGATGTTTCATAGGTCATCAGTACTTATCTGTTATTCTGACATCAGCAGTTGTAACTACAGCAGTAGTTGTAACCACATCAGTTCTTTTCAACAGATGAGTACTTCAGTACTTTTAAGTAATTTAGTCTTCAGTAGTTATGAAAACTACTGAGGATAAAAGAACTTCAGTACTTATTTGTGACAGTAGTATACGAATGCTCATCAGTACTTGTTGACTGAGATCATCAGTAGTTGTCACTTATTCTAGCTGCAGCATACCAAGCCTTAACACTAGGTTTTGGAAAGTTGAACTGTCCAAAGGCTTAGTAAATATGTCTGCAAGCTCATCAGCACTAGGAACAAACTTTGGATCAATCAGACCTTTTTCAAAACAATCCCTAATAAAATGGTGTCTGATCTCAATATGTTTGGTCCTAGAGTGCTGGACTGGATTCTTGACAATACAAAGAGCTGAAGCACTATCCATTAGTAATGGAGTCTTAGTCTCTGTAATGCCATAATCCAGTAATTGATTCTGAAGCCAGAGTACCTGAGATGTACAACTTGCAGCAGCAATGTACTCGGCTTCAGCAGTGGATGTAGCAACAGATGTTTGTTTCTTACTCTGCCAAGAAACCAAACAGTTGCCTAGGAATTGACATCCACCAGAAGTTGATTTTCTAGTTAATTTACACCCTGCATAGTCACTATCAGAAAAAGCAACTAATTTGCAAGAGTGCCCAGTGGAATACCAAAGACCTAGAGATTGAGTACCTTGCAGATATCTAAAGATCCTCTTGACTGCAATCAAATGAGACTCTTTAGGAGCAGCCTGAAATCTAGCACAAACACAAGTTGCAAACATAATATCTGGTCTAGAAGCTGTTAAGTACATCAAGGACCCAATCATACATCTGTAAAGTGTTTCATCAACAGCTTTACCTTTCTGATCTGCATCCAGTTGTGTGGTGCTGCACATGGGAGTAGAACAGGGCTTACAGTGTTGTAAATCAAACTTTGCCAAAAGACTTTTTGTGTATTTTGACTGATGAATGAAAGTTCCATCAGCCTTTTGTTTGATTTGCAAACCTAGAAAGAACTGTAATTCTCCCATGGCACTCATTTCGAATTTTTGTTGCATCAACTTTGTAAATGCATCACACAACTGTGGATCAGAGGAAGCAAAAATAATATCATCAACATAAATTTGAACAAGGAGCTTATGCTGACCCACTTTCTTAATGAACAAAGTTTTATCTATGGAGCCTCTAGTGAAATTATTCTGAAGAAGAAAATTTGACAGTGTTTCATACCAGGCTCTAGGAGCTTGTTTCAACCCATAAAGAGCCTTATCAAGTTTATACACCCAATCAGGATGTTTATTATCCTCAAAACCTGGTGGTTGACACACATAAACCTCTTCTTTTATTTTACCATATAAAAATGCACTTTTGACATCCATTTGAAAAACTTTAAGATTGTGGAATGCAGCATAGGCTAAGAACAATCTAATTGCCTCCAGTCTGGCTACAGGGGCAAAGGTTTCATCATAATCAATACCTTCTTCTTGTGAAAACCCCTGGACAACCAGTCTGGCCTTGTTCTTGACAATTTGCCCATTTTCATCTGTTTTATTCCTAAACACCCATTTAGTGCCTATTGCACACTTACCTGGGGGTAGAGGAACCAGTTCCCACACTTGCTGCTTTTTGAACTGAAGAAGCTCAAGCTGCATGGCATCAACCCATCCATTGTCTCTTAATGCAATATGATAGTTCTTTGGCTCTTGCTGACTGATGAAAAGAGCATAGAAGCAGAAGTTGGACAATTGACTTCTAGTTGAGACACCAGCATTGATATCACCAATGATTTGAGACGTTGGGTGATTCTTCAGCTCTTGATACACTATGAGATCTGTGCAAGTGTTTGTAGCACGCTCAGCAGCAACAGATGTTGATCCAGATTCTTGAAACCAAGTGTTAGATGGCAGGTCAAATGAAGTAGAGGATTCAGAAATCTCATCAGCATTTGTTGTGGATGGTGCTACTGAAGCTACAGGAACATCAAGTTGAGTAGACTCAGGCAGTTGATCACTAAACTTGAATAGGTGAGTACTGGGATCATCATGAACATCAGTACCACCAGATGGATGACTAGCTGCAGAAGGTGATGAATTCACATGATCTGCAACAGCTGGAGGCTGATAAGGAACATATTGCAGTATGTCCAGATCAAACAACTCCACAGGGTTTTGTGGGATTTTGTCCTTAGGAGATTCATTGAACTTCACATGCAAGGTTTCTTCAACCATCTTTGTTCTACAGTTGAACACTCTGTAAGCCTTGCAAGTGGATGAGTACCCAACAAAATACCCTGCATCCACCTTAGAATCAAACTTTTGGAGTTGATCCTTTGTGTTGAGAATGTAACAAGGACACCCAAATGCTCTGAAGAATGAAATTAGAGGAGCCAAATGATGTAGAACTTCATAAGGAGTCTTCATCAACCTCTGATTCACTAAAGCTCTATTTTGCACATAGCATGCTGTGTTGACAGCTTCAGCCCAAAAGGTCAGTGGCAAACCAGAGTCAGCCAACATGGACCTTGCAGCTTCAATTAGGGTCCTGTTCTTTCTCTCCACTACTCCATTTTGTTCTGGAGTCCTTGGGATGCTATACTGCCTCTTGATTCCTTTTGAAAGGTAGAAATCATCAAGTGTATGGTTTCTAAATTCAGTTCCATTATCACTTCTTATACACTTGACTGATAGGGAATACTGCTTCTCAACATACAACACAAAGTTAATAATTGTCTGAGCAGCCTCATCCTTTGAATGCAAGAAGAAGGTCCATACAAATCTGGAGTAATCATCCACAATTACCAGACAGTATTTCTTCTTTGCCATGCTCATTACTCTCACAGGACCAAAGAGATCCATGTGCAGTAATTGCAAGCAGGCAGTGGACTTTGGTTCTTCTATAGGAGGGAATGAGACTTTGTGTTGTTTTCCTTTTAAACAAGCAGTGCAGGTTTCATCACAGAGGAACTCCTTTATTGGTAGACCTCTTACTAAACTATTGTGGATCAGCTGATTCATGTTTTTGAGATTAACATGACCCAGCCTTCTATGCCACAGTTTAGATTCCTGAGGAGAGGCCTTGGAGAACAGGCAAGGATGACCTTTTAACGCAATCTTCTTTGACAAATCCAAGGCATATACTCTTCCTATCCTGTTGGCCTTCAGGAGAGTATGTTCATCCAATACCTTGTCAATCAGCCTCAGAACTTTGGAAGACAGAATCCGGCAGTTCTGGCTTGTGAAAAGTGCAACATGCCCTTTATCACACATCTGACTGACACTCAGTAGATTATACTTGAGATTCTCCACATGGTTAACATCATCAAATCTGATTTCTCCATTTGACACAAATCCTTTCCCGATGATGTAACCCTTAGCATCATTTCCAAATGAGACAAATCCCTTCTTTCCTTGAGAGTAGTCATTAAGAAGAGAACTGCTCCCAGTCATATGCATAGATCCTCCACTGTCTACATACCAGATGCTTCTTTGGCATGCTGAAGAACCCTGCATTTATCATAAGAAACTAGTTAGCTTTAGAGACCCAAACCTTTTTGGTTTTGGGTCTGTTTTCATCAACAGATTTAACCATAACTTGTTTCTCATGATTAACAGCTGATGAAGGTGGAGATGGTGCTGAAATGGAATTCTTAGATTTGGGCTTGGATTTCCTTTTCAGTGGTTTGATCACAGGTGCATCTAGTTGGTTAACTCTCCCCAACAAATGCTGAACCATCATAACAAGTTGTGTCTGATTTGTTGCTAAAGCCTTCAGCTCATTTGACACATCAGTACTTGTTTTTGATGAGTTCCTGTGACCCACCATTTCCTCCTTCTTGAAATTCACAGACTTCGTCTGATGTTTATCATGAGGAACACTATCAGCTGTTTTCTGATAAACCCCATCCTTCTTTTTGGATTTTGGTGAGGCCTTGGGTTTATCAGTTTGAGATGACTGTGGTACAAACTTGGTTTCAAACTCATTTTTCATTTTATTTATCTCTTCTTTAATGAGCTTATCTCTGTTGAGTTTGGAACCCTTTTTGTACCAGCATTCATCAGATAGATGATTGAATTTACCACATATTTCACATGGCTTATTCTTCATCTTGGATTGATCAACTGCTGAAGTGGAAACTACTGAAGGTGTGATCTTCAGTACTTTCCTCCTTTCAGTACTTGTGTTAAGTACTGAAGGATCGGTAACAACTGAAGACTTGTTCTTCAGCTGTTCTCTATCCGTCCTGAAAGACCGTATGATAGATTCCTCAGCAGTTGTTAATCCTTTTATTTCATCAGATTTGAAATGCTTTTCAGATGTTGTGACTTGCCCTTCAGTACTTGGAGTACTTTGAGGAACAACATCTGAATTTCTCAGCTTCATGTGTTTATCAGCATTTAAACCATCAGGCAATTGATTTGCTGAGATCTTAACACTGACTTCATCCTCTAATTTTGTATTATCATTTGAGGATGAATCACATGATGATGTGGTTTGGAAATTACTTTCACCTTCAGATTTTACTATTGATTTTGAAGTAAAATCAGTAGGTGGTGCAGTATGATTGTAACCTATTCCAAACTTCACATTTGAAGCTGTTTGCTTGCTGAGAAGCATTTCAAATCCCTTGCAGGATGTTACCCATCGGTCACACTCAACTTGGGTAGCTGCAAGTGTCTCTTTGAGACTTCTGTGGTTCTCGAGTATGACCTCTACCTTAGCCTTTTCATCATTAAGTTGGCATTTAAGCTTGTAAATCTCATCATCTTTGTCATTAAGTGCAGACACATACTCATCTTTTCTTTTGGAAATAGTTTTCTCAAGCTCAAGATTTTGATTGATTAAAGCTACATTTGCCTCTCTAATAGAGACAAAGGCAGCTATGCATGATTCAGAACATAACTTGGCTTTAGCCTCAGAAGATATCTGGGTTACCTGTGAAGATGAAGCATCTGAGCAGGAACCCTCAGTAGACTCCAGGGCCATGAGAGCAAGATTCCCAAAAGGATGTTCACCACCATGTTGACCAGCACCAGCAGATAATTGCTCATTGAAACCAGAAAGATCATCTGGTAAGCTGCTCCAGTCAACAACTCCTGGTGTGAAGAAGCTGTGATGAGGTTGAGATTGTGATGGAGATGGTTGAGGCTCAGGTAGGGCTTGAGGTTGTTGTGCTATAGGGACATGAACTGGATTTGGCTGTGGCATGTAATAGCAGGGATAAGGATATGGCATTGGACCCTGAGGGACAAAGTATGCAGGAGATTGAGGTTGTGAGTGATGACCAGAACTAGCAGGATGTTGCCCTTTGTTTTGTGAACTATTGCTTGGAAAGGTCACAAAGGGTGCAGAGGAGTTAGATCCAGTTGATCTACACTCTCTTGCAAAGTGCCCAAGCCTGTGGCATTTGTGACACCTCAACTTACTCTTGTCAAAACCAACTTTGGTTTTGCCAGAGAGTCCTGGAAATTTCCTACCAGTTCTCTTGTAGAACTTTTGAGATCTGATATTGATCAGGGCCATTTGGCTCAAAATATCCATCTCTTCTAAATCATCATCAGCAATACCCTGCAAATCATCCATGATAAAGCATAAATTATCACTATTACACCCAGAATGACTGTCAACACCAACAAATGCATGATCAGAACTGTTTGAAGAGAAATCTATATGCTCATCATAATGACTTTCTGATCCAGCATATTCTGACTCATGACCGACCAAGGCAGTGTTACCTGGTACAAAGTCATCAGAGAGCTTTCCTGATGATGCCAGTTTCCTTTTCTGCTCTATCTCTCTTTCAAATGTAAGCAGTTTCCCATGGAGTTGGGTGAGAGATAGGCTATCCAGATTTGCACTGGAGCGTAGGACAATGGTGTATGTGTCCCATCTCTCAGGCAGTGATCTGAGGAATCTGTTGTTCATCTGGCTGTTAGTATACTCATGCTTGACCATTTTCAGCTCAGAGATCAAGCAGGAGAAACGCTCAAACTGTTGAGTCAGTGTCTCACCCTTCCTATGAGAGAATGTCTCATATTGTTGGGCGAGGATTTCTCTGTTGTTTGCTAAGACCTCATCAGTTCCTCCGAATTGTTCCTTCAAAGCATTCCAGAGGTCATGAGCAGTTTCATGATGCATAAGCCCAGAATAGATTTCATTCGGCAGTGCCATGGCCAGAATTCCATGGGCTTTAGCATCAATCTCAAACAGTTTACGATCTTCATCTGAGTATTGCTCCTTCTTCTTCGGAACCATTTGATTGGTCTCCGGATTGTTCACCATAGGCTTGTGTGGACCGTGAACCACAGATGTCCAACAACCTGAACTGTTAACAGACAGGTGATGGAGCATTCTTCGTTGCCATATGTTATACTCACTCCTAACCAGCATCGGAGGCTTGGTTGAGGAGCCAGTATTGTGAGGATCATTAGATGGAGTAGTCATTCTCAGATTCAAACCAAATCAATCAAGTTTCAAAAGATTTAGCACAAAAACACAACAAACTCAATAAGAACCAAGAAGAAACTCAAATTAAATAACCAGAAGCAGCAGAAAATCAATCTTTATAACCAATTCTTGCACATATGCTAATTCGATCAAACTATAGATATCAAAATAGCAGTTTCAATGATCAATTGTTAAACCGATCAATGATTAACCAGCTCTGATACCATTTGTCAGGATCAGTGATCTAAGTTTGATCAATTAGAGTTGAATCACAGCGGAATTAGAGCAAGAATTAAGCAAATATAGCAAGAACACAATAAATATTCAATGGAACAGTACACGGTTATATAGAAATAGGGTTTTCTGCAAAGGGATAATAACATTCATGCACACATGCTTCGGTATGGCGGCTGCTAGGTTTTTCTAAGCTGCACCGATTACAATTAGGTCAGCATTCCTTATATAAAGGAATGTGACGTCTGCTGATGTCACTTGATAGTGACGTCTAACAGAATTATTACAAACTACTGAAAGTAAGCAAACTACTGAGAATGTTCACAACAACTGAGAGCATCTCAGAGTATTCTAAGTACACGAAGAAACATAAAACTACTGAAACTACAAGTACAGAAAAGAAAATACAACTACTGAAAGGAAACCATCACAACTACTGAAGGGTCTTCTTCAGCTGTTGTGACAATCATCTGAAACTTGGTCTTCAGTCTTTGTCTTCAGCTCTTTCACTTCAGACTTTGTCTTCAGCTCTTTAGCTTCAGACTTTGTCTTCAGCTCTTGTCTTCAGACTTTGTCTTCAGCTCTTTCACTTCAGACTTTGTCTTCAGCTCTTTCACTTCAGACTTTGTCTTCAGACCTTGTTATCAGCTGATGTCTTCAGCTGTTGCAGACTACTTCAGTTGTTGTAATGTCCGTGGGACTTAAAGGTTTTTCTGATCAGGCTCATTGGTTCTTTTGGTCCAACATAAGTCCATCAATCAATGATCTGAATATGGCTTTATCTTCTGGAACGCCTCCAAGATAAGCTAATGCATTATGGTTTTTATTAAAAAACATAGGTCTTGCCATCTGAAAATATAACAAACTTGAATTAGAACACACAAATTTTCAGACTTAAAAAAAATTTCCGACTTAGAAAAATTTTGAAAATTTAAACTTCTCGTGCGAATCAAAGTACTCGCATGTGAAAAATTAAGTTTTCAGGTTCAACTTTTCGCATGACAAGATAGGTATTTGCATGAAACTAAATTTGACAAAAGTCAACTTTTCAGCGACTGGTCAAAGTTTCCACGCGACAAGTTCTGTGCGAATTCAAAAGTTCTCACGTCAATTCATTTTCAGAGACTTTTCGCACAATACATGTCCAATTTTTCAGATTTCAAATCAAGCATATTCAGGGTGTTTTAACCATTAATATAAGTTCATTAAGTGTTGCTTAGGCCATTATTAAGTTTTCATATAGTTAATTTTGTTCAATTTTGAGTGTAATTCTCCTTAAACATTCGGTCATGAATTGAACACACTTAAGATCAATCTAAAACCAGTAACCTACCTTATCAAACACTAAAGAATCAATGGATGACCACAATGAACAATAATATCAAGTATGATAACGTTTGAACATTTAGTTTTCTTAGAGTGAAAATCAGAAAGTTCTCGTGCGAATGAAGTACTTTTCGCACAACTGTTGCTTTATAGCCTTCTTACTTCTCGCGCGAGAAGTCAGAGTTTTCGCACAAAATGACTTTTCACTTCTATGTATTTTTTGCATGTGACTAGTTCAAATAGTCGCATCACATTTCGCACCATTTGAACTTCTCGCACGCGAGAAGTTCAATTCCATTGAACTTCTAAAATTTTTTAACTTTTTTAAATTTATTTATTCTGTTAAACCATTTGATTTGATATGAGTAAAAGTATGTTTAACTAAGTATTTATAATTATCCAAAAACCCTTATTTTTGTGAAATTTTGGTAAATCAAAAAAAAAACTTTAACATAAAACAAATGGATATTTTCTTATAACTTGAATGTTTTCGGTAAATTTTTAAATATAGGATCATATTTCTTATGAAATCGATCATAAACATCGTCCAACTTTATTCAAATAAGATTGGTTATATTGATTGTCAATATATATTGTCCATTTTAAACTTAGACTCAATATTTTTGTTTGGACACATGTTCTGTGATTTTATCATGTTTAGATCGAGTTATATGAAATCTGTGAATCTCACAATCAAGAATACTCTAGAACTCTTATCCAGCTTCAAGACACTTTTGAGAATTCAAGTTACCCCAATTTGACTTAAACCTTTTACCTCTGATCAGCACTTTCAGAAAGATTTTTCTTTATTATAATATCTATTTAGAGCATAACTAGCCTAAGAAACATTTCTGAACACAGAATATTAACAAGTTTTAGGACTTATTAACTGCCAGTCGGACTTATGTTTTGCCCTCGTAAGACGTGTAGGACTTACATGCCAAGTTGAAATTACATGCCCCATCTTTTGATTTTGCCTCCTATGTCAGAACGTATCCTCAAAAAGGAAAATATTTATCATATAGTATGTATGTCTATGACATATCTTTTATTATTATGCATATTGGGATCTTTATTCCTATATAGTCTTTTGACATCTTTTTGCTCTTTTTGATAATATTCATTTTGTCTTTTTGTCTTTGCCTTTCATATCTTTTTCTTCTTTTGTATTTAAATATACACATTTTATATTTCTTCTGAAAAACGCTAAATCAGATAGTAACTGGCTTGAGTATGACTAGACTGTAACTCTCAGTCTGTTTTAGCTTGGAATCAGTGTTACCACAAAACTTTGATGAGTAACCCACTTTAATCATTTTGAGTTTACTTTAAGTGTATCACAGATCATAATGCTTTTTAGTCTTGGAGTCAAGCCTATCAACATATCAAACATAATCCAAATCAGTTTCTTTTATGCCTTAAGATGTAATGAATCAAAATTAAAAAATATACTATCATTTCCTATATATCCTTGAAAATTTAATTTTTTCAAAAAAATAAAAAATTAAAAAAAAATATTTTTGTAAATTTTTTTTACTCCCCCTAAGAACAAAATCTTTTTTCTTTAAACATTTTTCAATTTTTCTCCCCCTAAAATTATGATTATCTGCAAGAAAATAACAATTTTACCTAAAAATGAAAACAATTTTCGTAAAGGGTGTATGGATAACCGTTAACCAAAGTTAATCATTCCTAGAGATTGGACTAAAAAGTCAAATCTGAAATGATCAAACGCCTTAGTAAACAAATCAGCAATGTTATCATCTAATGAAATTGATTCCAAATGGATAAGTTTTTGATCAAAACAGTCACGGATAAAGTGCATGCTGTGACATCCGGTAATTTTCCGTTACCAAACTCCGTTTGTTCCGTTAAGTCTTGCATACACGTGACGTGCACACACACTAGTTGTCGTTGAACGTTAGTGACTTAACAATAATCAGTAATGTTAAATTGATGATAATAAAGTTAACAAGGTGATTATTAAGTTATGCTTATGTGATTTAAATGTTAACTGTAACGTTATCGCGTAAAGAGGAAACGTGTGCATCATTTCGTGAATCTTGTGATTAGTGAGATAATTTATAAAATTAGTATTGTTGACTAATAATGTTTACATTATTAAGTTAAAAACTATTTTAAAAAGTATTTATAAGATTAATTTGATTAAAAAAATACAAATTACAAGGTGTAAAGTGTAATTGTGAAAAATTAAGTTACAAAATGAAATTACCAACCCTAAACCCCCCCCCCCCCGGCCGCGACCAACTCTCTTCCCCCTCTCCCTTGCGAAAATCGATTGAGATCAAGCACAAACCTGCGATTTTGGACCGATTGCAAGGCATACATCGCACTATAAGCATCCAATCTCGTTCCTTTTCGCGATTTAGAAGGTAAATTCGTGTTTCTTTCATGTATTTTGTTCTAGCCGAAAGTTATTTGCGATTTGGATGAATGGGAGGCCGAATGTTGCTTGTTTGTTGATGTTAATGTGTTTGTTAGATAGATTACATGTTAATTAACGTTGATTATGCAAGAAAGTTTGGATTTTGGTTGTTTGTTCATATGATCATCTTGGCCGTGAGTTTGAGGCGAGTTTGGATCAAATTGGATGTTGAATGTTGGTTTTTTGATGTTGTAATGATGTTAGTTGGATTGTATATATGCTAGTTAACGTCGATTATGCAAGAAAGCTATGATTTTGATACATTGTTCATAGGTTACTAATAATAGTAACTTTATTTTGCATGAATTGATGATTGGTTGATGTATGAATGTTATGGATGTGTTTGTAATGATGTTTAGATGCTAGATGGTTGATATGAATGTTAGGAATTCAAGAATGCATGTTGTAGTTCATACCTTACTAAAGATAGTAACTTTTGGGTATGAAAGTTGATGAATCATGATGATTAGGTGTTGTTGATCATGTTTAAATGTTGTCATGGACTTGAATTGGTATATAATTGATGAATTCATGAATGTAGTGTGAGTTTGATGTATTTGGGATGAACTTTCCCAAAAGGGAAACTTTATTAGTGCAAATCCTTGAACTGGATGATTTGAGCATGTTTGGGATATTAGGACCATGCTAGTGTTCACCAACGGGTCAAACGGGTCAACTGGGTCAAATGTGTCTTGTCTTTCTAAAAACCTTGAGTTCCTTGGTTTGTAGAGCACTTAGGGTTTGATGTTGATTTTGTGTACACGTGCTTATGTACTCTTGTATTCTAGGTGACCTTTGAAGGTTGTCTTTCCTTCTTTCTTTCAAGTTAAGCTCTAAGTTAATTCTTGCGCGTACCAGGTGAGTTCTTGCCCCACTCATTTTACATCATCTCTTTTGGGGGAGATAGCATACTGTTGATCACAAACGCTTTTATATATGAGTGTGTATAATATTGATATAGTGCTGTTTACCATGGAAAGTCCTCACACTTTCGGATTGTTAATATTGAATAGCGGGGAAATTTTGGGTAGTACTACTGGGTCTGACGAGCCCCACCTGTGCAACTCGAGGTCAAACGGGTGCAATTTTGTCCTAACACATTCGTCGCGACCCGGTAAGTCGTGACGGGAGGCAACAAACGTAACACAGTCAGCTTCGATCGCGAAATCACTATGATTAATATTTTTATGTTAATAGACTAGCTATCTATTGCAATACACTACTTATGCTCTGAAAACTGTTGATTGGTTTATATTTTAACGCAAACTCTTGAACTCACCAACCATGTGTTGACTTGTTTAGTATGCTATTCTCAGGTTAAGGTTGCCAGTTGCCTAGGAGCACGCACACCAGCATCGTAGAGTTGTCTACATTGTTTGTTTACACATTTGGGTTTATTTTTCCTATTAAACATTTGTGTTTGGGGCGCGTATGTTTTGCGCATTCTCTTCACATACTACTTGTTTTGGGTTCTCTGGTTTTAAAAACGCTTCCGCAGTATTTTAAACGTTAACTCTGGTTTTGTTTATTTATCATATAGAGTCGTTCTTGGTAACTAATGACTGAGATCCTGGTATGTCACGCGCCTCGCGGTAAAACCCCGCTCGCGGATTTTGAGGGTGTGACAGATTGGTATTAGAGCCATTGGTTATAGGGAACTAGGTTGCATACACACACTAGACTATAACCGCACAGTTGTTAGTTACTTATCGTTTACTCTCCTTACTGTATACTCATTGGCATACGCAACACGTACTTCGCAGCATGGCATCGTCGACCAGGAATTTAGGCAAGAGACCTGCACGATCTGAGTCACCTCCTACTTCTCCTGTACCGGATAGGGGATTTAACTGGCCACGACATCCTTATCCTCCTAGCGAGATAGACTGGGATCAGCCTTTCATACCTCCTGAGCTTGATCCTCCGCGTAACTGGGATTTCTACCCCACTTACATAAACCGTATGGCATATAGAGAGCGCGTACCACCAGTAGCATCTGCACGACCTAGGACTAGGTCATCATCTGCCTCTACTTTGCCTACACTTCCTACTTTGAGCATTCCTCTGGAGCAAGCATTTGCAACCCTTGTAGCCACACTGGACACAGAGCGACACCGGATTAGGGGACTCACTGATGAGAACTCTGCGTTGCGATCTGAGATGCGTCAGCTGCGTTTCCAGGTAGATACGCTTCAGGAGCGACTTTCGATGGCCATTGGTGGACATCATACTCTGACAGGCAACGTGGTAGCACTTAGTGAGCGTATGGACGCACAAGATCACCATAACACAGTGGTTGATGATAGGTTTGCTGATTTGGAGGCACAGCTAGCAGCACTCCAGATTGCTGAAGAGGAAGACCCAGAAGAAGAACCCGAGGAAGCCCCCGAAGAAGAACCAGTAGAGATGGATGAGGACAGTGACGGATCTGACGTACTGGACTGATCCTACCTTTTAAATGACTTAGACTATGTAGTGTTTCTTTTCTTTGAAACCTATGTGGGAAGGGTTGTTTCCCACCCAACTGACAAACTTAAATTTTGACATTGATGGAATATTTTGTGACTCAATTGCAAATTATTTATCTTTGATTATTATTTCTGTTATAAATGTTGTGGTTGTTGTGAATGCATTATTTCTTATTGTTTACTGTACCTTGATGAGATTAATGTGTTGGATGTTACTCATTATTGTAATTGTGAATTTTAAAGTGAAATATGGACGCACGTGGACGAGGACGTGGGCGTGGTCGTGGACGTGGCGCCGGAGGCCGTGGAGCCGGAGCCATAAACATGACGCCTGCGGAATTGGCGGCATTAATTAATGAACATGTTCAGGCGGCAGTGGCTGCTGCCCAACCGGGACAACCAGTAGGTAAATGATAACAAGAGGTTAAACTGATTATCCTAGTTATTTGTCTAGGATATCTGACTAATGTTTGGGTTGTCAAAACAGGACCACCACCATGCACCTAAAAGTCTTTCATGGACTGTAAACCTCATACCTACAGCGGGACGGAAGGAGCTGTAGGGCTTGTAAGGTGGTTTGAGAAGACAGAGTCTGTCTTTGCGAAATGCAACTGCCCGCCTGCTGATCAGGTGAAGTATGCCACCGGGACATTGGAAGGCGCAACACTTTCCTGGTGGAATGCCCAGGTACAAATGCTGGGTCAAGCCGTGGCCAATGAACTACCTTGGGATGAATTCAAAGAAATCATGACTGAAGAATACTGCCCCCGGAATGAAGTGCAGAAACTGGAGATTGAGTTCTGGCAACTCAAAATGCAAGGCTCAGAAATTGAAGCCTACACGACTCGTACTCATGAGTTAGCCACTTTATGCCCAGGGATGGTGAATGAAATGCACAAGAGGGTGGAGCATTATATACGGGGATTGGTGCCTGAAATTCAAAGTATGGTAACTGCTTCTAACCCCACTACCATACAACAAGCAATCCGAACAGCCCACAGGCTGACTGACCAGGCAGTTGAGCAAGGTCGGTTACCCAAACGGGGTGCGGTGGCAAGCGTGCCTGACTAGAAACGCAAGTGGGATGGTTCAGGCAACAAGGGATCGTCATCCAGCAGCCAATCTCAACCCTAACAACAGCAGCAAAGTCAGCAACAGCAACGGAAGTTTGATAACAACCGAAGCTTCAACCAGACGACTCCCTCAAATCATGGACCCGGCGGGTATGGTGGAAGACTGCCGAAGTGCAACCGGTGTAACTACCACCATGTGGGTCGATGTGATAACTACAAGTGCCAACGTTGTGGGAAGATTGGTCACGCAGCCAAAGACTGTCGGGGTGAACTGATGAAGAAGCCACAACAATCACAAAAAACTTCGAAAGGTTGTTTTGAGTGTGGAAAAGAAGGCCATTACAGACGCAACTGTCCCCAGCTTAAGAGGAATGGTAATGGTAACAACAACAATGGGAACAACAACAATAATAACAATGGCAACAACAATAACAACAACAATGGTAATGGCAACAACAATGGTGGAAACAATAATGGAGCCAAAGGAAGAGCCTTCGTCATTGGCTCAGGTGAGGCTCTAAACGATCCTACAACAGTAACTGGTAAATTTTCGGTTAATGGTTGTTTTGCTACTGTATTATTCGATACCGGAGCCGATAGAAGTTTCGTGTCCACTAGGTTCTGTAGTCTTTTAAGTGATATGCCTTCAGCCTTAGAATCTAAATACACCGTAGAGTTAGCTGACGGTACACAGATTCACGTAACGCATATTCTTAGAGACTGCAAGATAGAGCTTGCTAGTCATATATTCACCATAGATCCCATGCCTGTTACACTAGGAAGTTTTGATGTGGTAGTAGGCATGGATTGGCTTTCCGATAAACAAGCGGAAGTCATATGCCACGAGAAGATCATACGGATTCCCATTGGTGAAGAAGTCCTTACGGTCAGAGGTGATAGGAGTGGTGCGGTGATAGGCATCATCTCGTTTATGAAAGCACAGAAGTTGTTACGAAAGGGTTGACTGGCCATATTGGCACTCGTCACAGATAAACAGACTGAGGAAAAGAAGATAAAGGATATTCCCGTAGTTCGTGAGTTTCCCGAGGTGTTTCCGGAAGACCTGCCTGGATTACCGCCTCATCGGCAAGTTGAATTCCAGATTGAGTTGACTCCAGGAGCCGCTCCAATTGCGAGAGCACCGTACCGGTTAGCTCCGAACGAACTGCAGGAATTATCTGCCCAACTACAAGAGTTGTTGGATAAAGGGTTCATCCGACCGAGTTCGACGCCCTGGGGAGCGCCAGTTCTTTTTGTGAAGAAGAAGGATGGTACATTTTGAATGTGCATTGAATATAGGGAACTGAACAAGGTTACTATCAAGAATAGATATCCCTTACCTCGTATCGATGATTTATTTGATCAACTGCAAGGATCAAGCTATTACTCCAAGATTGATCTGAGGTCTGGGTATCATCAGCTGAGAGTTCGAGAAGAGGACATCTCGAAAACTGCTTTCCGTACACGATATGGTCACTATGAATTTTTGGTCATGCCATTTGGGTTGACGAATGCACCAGCAGTATTCATGTACCTCATGAATCGCGTGTGCAAACCCTATCTTGATCAGTTTGTTATCGTCTTTATTGATGACATACTGATATACTCAAGGACCGAGGAAGAACATGAGAAGCACTTACGTTTAATCTTAGAATTACTTAGAAAGGAACAACTGTACGCAAAGTTTTCTAAGTGTGATTTCTGGATACGTGAGGTACAATTCTTGGGTCATATTGTCAACGAGAAGGGAATACATGTTGATCCTGCTAAGATTGAAGCGATAAAGAATTGGTCTGTTCCTAAGACACCAAGTGAGATACGACAATTCCTTGGATTAGCGGGATATTATCGATGATTCATTGAAGGATTCTCTAAGATTGCACAACCTCTCACAGCCTTGACTCATAAGGGAACGACGTACAAATGGGGTGAGAGTCAGGAATCTGCTTTTCAGTTGCTGAAACATAAATTGTGTAGCGCACCAATATTAGCGTTACCGGATGGTAGTGATGACTTCGTAGTCTACTGCGATGCGTCTATTCAAGGACTTGGATGTGTCCTGATGCAGCGGGATAAAGTGATAGCATACGCCTCTAGACAATTGAAGATTCATGAGAAGAACTATACCACCCATGACTTGGAACTGGGTGTGGTAGTTTTTGCCTTAAAAATCTTGAGACATTACTTGTACGGTACCAAATGCACCATCTACACCGATCACAAGAGTCTTCAGCACATCTTTGAGCAAAAGGAGTTGAACATGAGGCAAAGACGCTGGGTGGAATTGTTAAACGACTATGATTGTGCTATTAAGTACCACCCGGGGAAAGCAAATGTAGTTGCTGATGCGTTGAGTAGAAAAGAGACTGCTAAACCTCGACGTGTGCGAGCTCTGCAACTAACGATTAGTACGCAATTACCTGAACAAATCCGTGATGCTCAAACTGAAGCTCTGAAGGTAGAAAACATGAGTTTAGAAGGGTTACGAGGAATGGAAAAGCAACTAGAAGTAAAGCGGATGGGATTCGTTATTTCATGGACAGATTATGGGTACCTCTACATGGAAATCTGAGAGATTTGGTCATGAATGAGGCTCATAAGTCCAAGTATTCTATACATCCTGGATCTGACAAGATGTACCACGATTTGAAGGCGCACTATTGGTGGCCTAACATGAAAGCAGATGTAGCTACCTATGTGAGTAAGTGTCTGACCTGCTCGAAGGTTAAAGTGAAGTATCAGAAACCATCTGGACTATTACAACAACCCGAGATCCCTATGTGGAAGTGGGATCAAATATCAATGGATTTTATTACTAAGTTACCTCGCACTTCTACGGGTTGTGATACAATATGGGTTATCGTGGATCGATTGACAAAATCTGCTCATTTCCTAGCGATAAAGGAAACAGACAAGATGGAAAAATTAACCCGACTTTATCTGAAGGAGATCGTTTCGAGGCATGGAGTACCAATCTCAATCATTTCTGATCGCGATTCTCGTTTCACATCACACTTTTGGCAGTCGTTGCAGAAAGCTTTAGGTACGCGATTGGATATGAGTACTGCTTATCATCCACAGACTGATGGTCAAAGCGAGCGTACTATACAGACTTTGGAGGACATGTTACGTGCTTGTATGATTGACTTCGGGAATAACTGGGAAGTTCACCTACCATTGGTGGAATTTTCTTACAACAACAGTTACCACACTAGCATAAAGGCAGCACCTTTTGAAGCCTTATATGGGAGAAAGTGTAGATCACTAGTTTGCTGGGCTGAAATTGGTGATAGTCAATTAACGGGTCCCGAACTAGTACACGAGACAACTGAGAAGATTGTTCAGATAAGAAACCGCATGGCTGCAGCGCGAGACAGACAGAAAAGCTATGCTGACAAACGATGAAAACCTTTGGAATTTCAGAGAGGTGACAAAGTTTTGTTGAAAGTCTCACCGTGGAAAGGCGTAGTTCGGTTTGGTAAACGAGGAAAGCTAAATCCGAGATACGTTGGACCATTTGAGATAGTGGAAAGAATTGGCCCAGTGGCTTATCGACTAGCCTTACCTGATTCATTGAGTGGAATCCATGATGTATTCCATGTTTCAAATCTAAAGAAATGTTTAACGGATGAAACAATGGTCGTACCACTGGAAGAAGTTCAAGTAGACGAACAGTTACGTTTCATTGAGGAACCGGTCGAAGTGATGGATCGTGAGGTGAAAACGTTTAAGCAAAGCAAGATACCCATCGTCAAAGTTCGTTGGAACTCGAGATGTGGACCAGAATTCACGTGGGAACGTGAAGATCAAATGAAGCTTAAGTATCCTCAGCTATTCGAAAGGACGATGCCAGCCGGCGAAGGTACTAATTAAATTTCGGGACGAAATTTCTTTCAACATGGGGATGATGTGACAACTCATCCAAAACTCACACGATGTCGATTTCCTTGTGCCAATGCAGTAGACCAGTGATGGAACACTCACCATGTAACGCAATTTTCGGGACGAAAATTCTTTCAACATGGGGATAATGTGACATCCGGTAATTTTCCGTTACCAAACTCCGTTTGTTCCGTTAAGTTTTGCATACACGTGACGTGCACACACACTAGTTGTCGTTGAACGTTGGTGACTTAACAATAAACAGTAATGTTAAATTGATGATAATAAAGTTAACAAGGTGATTATTAAGTTATGCTTATGTGATTTAAATGTTAATTGTAACGTTATCGCGTAAAGAGGAAACGTGTGCATCATTTCGTGAATCTTGTGATTAGTGAGATAATTTATAAAATTAGTATTGTTGACTAATAATGTTTACATTATTAAGTTAAAAACTATTTTAAAAAGTATTTATAAGATTAATTTGATTAAAAAAATACAAATTACAAGGTGTAAAGTGTAATTGTGAAAAATTAAGTTACAAAATGAAATTCCCAACCCTAAAACCCCCCCTCGGCCGCGACCAACTCTCTTCCCCCTCTCCCTTGCGAAAATCGATTGAGATCAAGCACAAACCTGCGATTTTGGACCGATTGCAAGGCATACATCGCACTAGAAGCATCCAATCTCGTTCCTTTTCGCGATTTAGAAGGTAAATTCGTGTTTCTTTCGTGTATTTTGTTCTAGCCGAAAGTTATTTGCGATTTGGATGAATGGGAGGCCGAATGTTGCTTGTTTGTTGATGTTAATGTGTTTGTTAGATAGATTACATGTTAATTAACGTTGATTATGCAAGAAAGTTTGGATTTTGGTTGTTTGTTCATATGATCATCTTGGCCGTGAGTTTGAGGCGAGTTTGGATCAAATTGGATGTTGAATGTTGGTTGTTTGATGTTGTAATGATGTTAGTTGGATTGTATATATGCTAGTTAACGTCGATTATGCAAGAAAGCTATGATTTTGATACACTGTTCATAGGTTACTAATAATAGTAACTTTATTTTGCATGAATTGATGATTGGTTGATGTATGAATGTTATGGATGTGTTTGTAATGATGTTTAGATGCTAGATGGTTGATATGATTGTTAGGAATTCAAGAATGCATGTTGTAGTTCATACCTTACTAAAGATAGTAACTTTTGGGTATGAAAGTTGATGAATCATGATGATTAGGTGTTGTTGATCATGTTTAAATGTTGTCATGGACTTGAATTGGTATATAATTGATGAATTCATGAATGTAGTGTGAGTTTGATGAATTTGGGATGAACTTTCCCAAAAGGGAAACTTTATTGGTGCAAATCCTTGAACTGGATGATTTGAGCATGTTTGGGATATTAGGACCATGCTAGTGTGTTCATGGATGGTTTCTAAGGTGATTAAATGTGTTGTTTAGGTTATATGAATGGTGGTTTGGTTTGTTACCTGTTTTGGCCTGTTGTAATTCGCATGACTTGTATGATAATTGGTTGTATGATGATCTAGGTAGTACATGTGGTTAATGATGTGCTATATGTAATCAAGTTGTATGTTGATCATGTATGACATACTGTTGTGTTAGTATTAACGAATTATCACCTATAATGTCACCAACGGGTCAAACGGGTCAACTGGGTCAAATGTGTCTTGTCTTTCTAAAAACCTTGAGTTCCTTGGTTTGTAGAGCACTTAGGGTTTCATGTTGATTTTGTGTACACGTGCTTATGTACTCTTGTATTCTAGGTGACCTTTGAAGGTTGTCTTTCCTTCTTTCTTTCAAGTTAAGCTCTAAGTTAATTCTTGCGCGTACCAGGTGAGTTCTTGCCCCACTCATTTTACATCATCTCTTTTGGGGGAGATAGCATACTGTTGATCACAAACGCTTTTATATATGAGTGTGTATAATATTGATATAGTGCTGTTTACCATGGAAAGTCCTCACACTTTCGGATGGTTAATATTGAATAGCGGGGAAATTTTGGGTAGTACTACTGGGTCTGACGAGCCCCACCTGTGCGACTCGAGGTCAAACGGGTGCAATTTTGTCCTAACACATTCGTCGCGACCCGGTAAGTCGTGACGGGAGGCAACAAACGTAACACAGTCAGCTTCGATCACGAAATCACTATGATTAATATTTTTATGTTAATAGACTAGCTATCTATTGCAATACACTACTTATGCTCTGGAAACTGTTGATTGGTTTATATTTTAACGCAAACTCTTGAACTCACCAACCATGTGTTGACTTGTTTAGTATGCTATTCTTAGGTTAAGGTTGCCAGTTGCCTAGGAGCACGCACACCAGCATCGTAGAGTTGTCTACATTGTTTGTTTAGACATTTGGGTTTATTTTTCCTATTAAACATTTGTGTTTGGGGCGCGTATGTTTTGCGCATTCTCTTCACATACTACTTGTTTTGGGTTCTCTGGTTTTAAAAACGCTTCCGCAGTATTTTAAACGTTAACTCTGGTTTTGTTTATTTATCATATAGAGTCGTTCTTGGTAACTAATGACTGAGATCCTGGTATGTCACGCGCCTCGCGGTAAAACCCCGCTCGCGGATTTTGAGGGTGTGACACATGCATACTGATAGATTTTGGTGGATCGTATTCTTCACAATATTTAACACTACAGTTTTGTCTTTGAATGGTGGATCGAATTCTTCACAATATTTAACACTATAGTTTTGTCTTTGAATGTTGGATCGGATTCTTCATAATATTCTTCCCAATATTCTTCATAATATTCTTCACAAATCAGTATTGTTGTCATCTGATGAAACAAATTTTGTCTTTGAATGTTAGATCGGATTCTTCACAATATTTAACACTACAATGTTTCCACACAAAATTTTGGTGTCATAAAGATTAAAGCCATAATCAAGAAGTTGTTGCTGAATCCAAACAATCAGAGAGCAACAACTTGATGTAGCCACATATTCAGCTTCTGAAGTGGATGTGGATACCGTCTACTGCTTCTTGTATTGCCAAGAAATTAACCTATTGCCAAGAAATTGACAGCCACCAGTGGTTGATTTCCTGTCCAAGTTACATTCTGCATAATCACTGTCAGTATAAGCATATAAATTGAAATCAGAATTTTTAGGATACCAAAGACCGAGTGTTGGTTGACCCTTAAGATATTTGAAAATCCACTTGACAGCTTTCATATGAGATTCCTTCGGATTAATTTAATAACATGCACACTAACAGACAGGAAACATGATGTCTGGACTGCTAGAAGTGAGATACATCAGAGATCCGATCATTGATCCATACAGATGCTGATCAACGTCATCACCCATGAGATCTTGAGTTAAAGTAGGACGAGAAGTCATTGGAGTGGCAGCTATCTTGGAGTCCTAAAATTTGTATTTGTCGAGGATACTGTGAATATATTTTTCTTGATATATCAGTGTTCCCTCATCATCTTGTTTAACTTGGATACCCAAGAAAAACAACATTTTAATAAGAGAACTCATCTCAAATTTCTTTTTGATCATAATTTCAAATTCCTTGCACAAATCATCAATGGTAGACCCAAAGATAATGTCGTCGACATAAACTTGAAAAAGAATAAGATCATCACCATTTTTCCATAAGAATAAAGTTTGATCAATCTCACCCCGTGTCTAACCATTTGCAAGCAAATGTTCAGTGAGGATTGCATACCAAGCTTGAGGTGCTTGACGTAAGACATACAGTGCTTTGTCTAACTTATAAACATATTCCGGATGATCTGGATCTTCAAAACCAGGTGGTTGACAAACATATTTTTCTTCTTTCATCTCGCCATACAAGAAAGCAGTTTTGACATCCATATGATACACTTTGAAGTTCTTGTATGAAGCATATGCCAGAAAAATGCGTATAACTTCTAGTCTTCCAACAGGAGCGTATACTTCTTCATAATCAAGACCTTTAATTTGATAGAAACCATGAACAACAAGTCTGGCCTTGTTGCGAACAATCACATCTTTGTCATCCGTTTTGTTCTTTAAAATCCATTTAGTATCAGTCGGCAACTTACCCTTTGGTAGTTCACAAAGATGCCACACATTTAGCTTCTTGAATTGCATTAGTTCGTCTTGCATAGCCTCAACCTAACTATTTTCTTTTAATTCCATCTTAACGTTCTTGGTCACAATTTGAGTTATAAAACATGAATACAAACATGTATTTATTATGCTCGATTGGCTTTGAATTCAGACACCTTGTGATGCATTAGTAACTGCTACGGATTCATGGTTAAGTTCTGCTGATGCATTAGTTACTTCTTCAGAAGTTGAATTTTCATTTTCATCAGATTTCCATTACTTGTTTGAGATGAAGGGCCAGGATCAGCAACACTTGAAGTGTTTGAATGTGATGATCTTGGAGGATCAACAGTCAATGGCACTTTACTCATACTTGGAGGTACATAAGGATAGCATGAATCCGAAGGACCTGTAACATTAAAATAACCAGTGTTAAATGAATTTGTTAATGCATTTATATCAAACAACCAAGATGATCCTTTTACAGATTTTGGAAATAAGGATTTATCAAATGATACATTAGGAGTTTCCTCCACAATGTTTTGATGTGGAATGTAGACTCTATATGATTTAGATGTTGATGAGTAACCAACAAATAAACCATCATAGGCTTTTTCAGCAAACTTTTCAAATTGATCTTTGGTGTTTAAAATAGACACATGACACCCAAATGCTCTAAGATATCTTATAAAAGGTTTTCTTTGAAACAAAAGTTCATAGGGTGTTTTATTATGTTCTTTGAAAATTAAGGTCCTGTTTTGACTATTGCATACTGTGTTCACTGCTTCAGCCCAAAATGTGATTGGCAAATATGAGTCAACTAGCATTGTTCTTGCTGCTTCAATGATAGTTCTGTTTCTTCTTTTAGCAACTCTATTTTGTTATAGAGTTTTTGGTGCACTGAATTGTTTGGCTATGCCTTTGTTCCTGCAAAAGGAGTTTAAAACATGCTTAACAAATTCAGATCCATTATCACTTCTTAAGATTTTGACTTTTAAATCAAGTTGATTTTCAATCTTAGTGATAAACTCCATTAATGTTTATGATGATTCACTTTTTTGTTTTAAGAAAAATACCCAAGTGAATCTAGTGAAATCATAACAATCACCAAACAATATTGCCTTTTTCCAATGCTCATCACATTGGTTGGACCAAAAAGATCCATGTGTAGCATTTTGAGTAGAGTTGTGTTTGTGTTGATTGTTTTGGACTTATGTGACAACCTATGTTGTTTTCCTTTATAACATGATGAACAATGATTAGAACAGTAAAAATCTTTCTTGGGAAGGCCAATAACTAAGTTATTTTTGACCAGTTTATTCATGTTCTTCATGTTTGAATGAACCATCCTTCTATGCCACAATTGAGCTTCATCTTCTAATGACTTAGAAATCAGGCAGGTTTCGTTGCTTGTCATTGAAGTGTTGTTCATGTCCAAAACATACATGTTTTCTTTTCTTGGTGCTTTAAGAAGGATCCAATCTGCTGGAATTTGAAAACCTGGCTTAAGAATGTAACAGTAAGTGTTATCAAATAGAGTGGTATAATTTTGATCACAAATTTGAGATACACTCAACAAGTTGTATTGTAAATTTTCACAAAAATTTACTTTCTCAAATTTGAGTACACCATTTGTTACTATTCCTTCACCAATAATTTTTCGTCCCTTCTTATCCCCACCAAATGCCACATATGAAGCATTTTTGTGTTTGAAATTATGGAGGAGAGAACAGTTTCCTGTCATATGCCTGGAACAACCACTATCAACATACCACTTATTGTCAGTCCTCCATGGATGTTCCTGTACAAATAATGAAATAAGTTAGAGCGTGGAGCCCAAGCCTTAATAGTCTTGGGCTTGCCATTGGTATCTAAGATTGTTACTCCCTCATGGATGAGCCTAGATGTCTCAGGGTTGTTTTTACACTCATTTGCTCCATTATGGTTTGTTTGGGGTGAACTTGAATCACTTTGTTCATGGTCCACAAGCACTTCCTCTGTCACCTCTTCTTTGAGTATCTTGTTCTTTGAACTTGATGATGATACTTGATTAGAGAAAGTTTATGCATCTTTTTCTTTGATTGTGGTACTTGATTACCCTTTTCAAAGTGGTCATAAAAGGCTTCATCTTCCTGCAACTCTACCTTCTAGTGAGGAGTCTTGCTTTGAGAATGTTGCTTCTCCTTCTTCCTCTTTGTTTGATCATCAGCAGATGTTGGCTTCTTTGCCTTCGGAACCTTTTGTTTTGGTTGCTGCTTCTTTTGCTTTGAACTTGCCTTACTTTCAGTAGATTGTGAGTCTGATTCAACATTCTCAGATTGTTGCTTCTTTGGGATTTTTGATTTGTTCTTCTTGTGAAGTAGAAATCTTGAGTAGAATGGTTATTCTTGTTGCAAATAGCACAGTGTTTGTTGAAGTAACAATCAGCAGTCATGTGATTGTTCATGTTGCATATGGAGCAATAGTTGCTGAAGTAACAATCATCTGTGTTGTGGTTATACATGTCACACCACTTAAAGTATTTTTCTTCAACTTTACTCCCAGACTCCATCACTTTCTTCTTATGCTGCTTCTTTAATTCTCTCTCAAATTTTATGGCTAAAGAATCTTTACCTCTACCAGACATGTTGTCAAATGGTTCTTGTTGATAAGGATTCATAACTCTCTGTTGTTTCTTACCTTTCTTGTTGGCATTGTGTGATTTAGTAGATGATTGCTTCTTCCGTAGATCTTCTACGGATGTTGACTGTTGGCATTGTGTGATTTAGTAGATGATTGCTTCTTCCGTAGATCTTCTACGGATGTTGTAGTTATACATGTCACACCACTTAAAGTATTTTTCTTCAACTTCACTCCCAGACTCCATCACTTTCTTCTTATGCTGCTTCTTCAATTCTCTCTCAAATTTTATGGCTAAAGAATCTTTACCTCTACCAGACATGTTGTCAAATGGTTCTTGTTGCTAAGGATTCATAACTCTCTGTTGTTTCTTACCTTTCTTTTTGGCATTGTGTGATTTAGTAGATGATTGCTTCTTCCGTAGATCTTCTACGGATGTTGACTGTTTTGAAAGAGTAACATTTGTCTTCTTCTATGGATTTTTAACGGATGGTTCTGAGATAGTCTTCTTCTTCAGATTTTCTACGGATTGTTCTAAAATGGTCTTCTTCTTCAAATTTTCTACAAATGGTTCTGAAACGGTCTTCTTCTTCTGCATGTGTTCTGCGGAAGTGATTTTCTTTTCTTCAGTGGATCCAACAGTTCTTTTTGATGAATGAGTTTTGTGCTTCTTGTTAAGCTCATGAATTCCTTCATTTAATTGGGCAATTCTTGTGTAGATGGTCTTCAACATATTTCTTTGTCTGGGAGGATAAGGTAGTTTAATCTCCTGAAGAACTTTGGGAACTATAGGTTCAATTAAGACGTTCTTCCCCTTACCCAAACCAGCATATTTTTGCTCATTAGGCTCATCAAACTCATCCAGATAATCACAATCATCAAAGTCAAATTATGATTCAATTTGTTTTAAACATTCTGATTCAGATGAATCAGTTTCACTGACCTCAGTATCTTCACCATTATCAGTTCATTGATTTCAATTTTTGGTTCAATTTTGGTACTTGATACAAAATGGTTTGACAAACTATTGGTCATTGACTTAGGTAATATGGTGTAGTTATCATTCAATGGATGTGCCACAACATGAAATCCCATCCCATACCTGTTCTTTGTTTCAATATGAGTATTCAAAAGTTTCTCATATTGCTAAGATGATAATTAAAACTTCCGAAGTTTCACTTCAGTGGATGCATGATCAGACATTGATTTTGTTAAAGAGGTAGTCAGATGCTCAACTTGTGCTTTCAAACTATATTTTTTAGACAAGAGTTTATCCAAATCCTTTTGTAAAAAAGTGATTTTGACCTGATATAATTTATGTTCTCTCATATAAGATTCATTTAAAATCATAGTTTCTTTGATTTTATCATCTAATTGTTGAGCATGGACTCTCTATCTTTCAACCTCTTCAACACATCTAGATGGACATAATCTATCCCTTACCTCTCTTGCCAAAGGTGGAATTTTTTTCTCCATGTTAGCCATCAATGCTTGATTCTCCTCGAGAATTTCTTTTTCATACATGCTCTAATCACAAAGTACCATCCTGCAAGATAATTAACCCAGTTTCTTTAGTGTTACTTGTACCTGCTGAAGAACTTGTTACTGGTAGGGATGAGTTTGTAAGTTAAGGTTGCTTGAAGTTTCTTTGGTTTGCTTATCTCAAGTCACTTGTTGATTGCTGATTGTATTCTATTGAAAAGTGACCATACAAATTGCACTTGTAGCATCTCACTTTGGATTTATCAACACCAATCTTTGTAGTTCTCCCTACAACAGCCCATCCCTTATTACTTCTCAAATACATCTTAGCTCTATATGCAATCATAGCCATTTTCCATTATAAATCTATTTCCTCCACTTCACCAGGATGAAGTTCTTCAAGGTCTTGTTGAAAAATGTGAGCAGGGGTCAAAGTACTACCTAGATAAGCTTGAAAGCTTGAAGAGAAGGCTGCAAAGGCTACCTTTTGCTCTTCTGATTCTAGTACCACAGTAATTGGTTCAGATTGAGTGTTGCTTTTGTTGGTTGTGGATCCCTTTGTGGCTGTAGCATTTGAGGTTTTTGTATCATCAAGTTTCCCTTTCACTTTCTTGTTTGAATTGCTTTAAGAGTTTGATTTAGAGGACTTTGCTGCATAGAAAGCTGCTTCATCTTCATCATCACTCTCAACATAAGAGCTTCCATCATCATAATTAGAAATAAATACACTTCCAGCACCCTTTGTTTTTTTAAATTGATATGGTGCAATTGGTGCTTTTACACTTTTGTTTCTTGTTTTCTCATCCAATTCTAGAGCTTCCACCTTTGCTACCAAAGTATCTAGCCCAATTGCTTTTAGTTCAATGGAATTCTTGAACATAGACACAGTTTGAGTCCAACTTTCTGGCAAAGTATGGAGCATCTTTTTGTTCAACTCCTCATTACTATACTTCAACTCAAAGATGTTCATTTCAGTAACAAGTTGCATGTATCTGTGGAGTTGTTAAGGAACAAATTCACCCTCAATATGATGAAAAGTCTAATATTATGAACGAAGGGTATCCTTCCAAATGCTTCTGATCTCATCACTTCCTTCACACAAGGTGTGAAGAATCTTCCACAAAGAGTGGGCTGTTTTGTAAGCTTCACATCTGATCAAGAGGTCTTCAGGTAAAGCCATAGTAAGCATACTATAGGCCTTAATATCAATTTTGACTCTCTTAGCATCTTTAGGAGACAGATCTTTCAAACTTATGGGTTGATTGTTGTCATTATAATCAGGTCCAAAAGCATGTGGAATGTAGGGACCTTCAGTCATAGACACCCATAAGTCAGAATCAGTGTAGTTAACATGGTTCCTGAATCTAATTTTCCATGTTTTAAAATCAGCTTTTTTTTCCAATTTTGGAGGTTGATAAGCTGAGCCAACAATTGAATTACTCATTTTAGTTAACTTGGTAATTATCAAACTATCAACTACTCTAATACCCTATGAATGTGTAAAGTAAACATAATGCAAAAACACTCACACGACAAAAACAAATCACTGATAATACTGATATAAAATCAGCTAAGACAGAAATGCCTTTGAATTAATGGCTTTTGTTGAGAATAAGCTAATTAATGACAAACTCTTAATTATCAGTCAATTAAAAAGTTGTGGTCAAAATTAGTCAAACCTCTCAATAAATTCTCAGTTGATTTGAATTTGAGATGTTAGATGATGGGATCTGTTCAAATTTGTTTGAACAACCTTTAAATATCGAACAACAACACAAATCCACGAATCTAAATGATTTTGATGTAGATCGGAGTTAATTGAGCAATGGAATAGTACTCGATGATCGATATAACAGGGTTTAATGATTTTAACTAATTACACCAATTCGTTGAGTAAAATACCTTCGTTAGTTATTGATTAGCTAAACCCAACTTGTGTTTTGATTAAATTAATCAATAACACGCTTAAATCTGAGTTATGAACTCTCAAACTGTGACGAACACTCAAAATCAATTTTAAGCTAAATTATCTTATCTAATCAAAAACTGATAGATCTAATGAAATTAACAACTAATTAGACTAATCAAAACAAATAGATCAATTGATCGAGATCAATGAGCACGAGGCTCTGATACCACTTTTGAATCCAAGGATCGAAACAGGAATTTATCAGTCTGATTGAACAAATAATGATCGCGAAATTATCAAAATTCATTGTTTAATTAATTGTTTAAGAAATTTTAATTGTAACATAAATCAACGAAGAACAGATGAGAGAAATGAAAAACATGTTAAAGTAATATGATAAACAAATTTGCTTCAAATGATTTCCACTAATATTGAATTCGTTACAATCGGTTTTGATTTTTGCTAATATGATAATTGCTGTGTGATGTTCTTGGTGTTCTTGCTATTTTGATTGCTATTCTGGTGTAATCAGAATTGTTGTATTGTTGCTGTATATTGCTCTAGTCTGATAGTGTATGTGAAATATGATCTATGTAATGCCCTAAAAGAGTGCATCCATGCCTTCTATTTATAGGCAGAGGGATTCACTTTTACATGGGTAAAAGTAACTTTCTTATTATGGTAAGAAAGTTACATAAATAAAATTCTTAACGTGACATGCAATATACATTTCTGATAGAAGTGCAGTCTTTCGTAATTGTTGACTTGATGACATCACTCCAGAGAGTTTGACTTGTTGACTTCATGTGGCTTCCTTGATGAATGGAGTTCATGCAAGTACTTTGTTCTTCCGTAGGAGATAGCCATCCGTAGGAGTTAGCCTTCCGTAGGAGTTGGTTCTTTGATCTTCATATTGAACTTCATCCGCAGGAGCAAGCTATCCTTCTTCTTAACAAAGAGAACAAGGGCTCCCCATGGTGATAATCTTAGTCAAATAAATCCTTTATCCAACAACTCTTGAAGCTGTGCCGACAACTCCTGCAGTTCATTTGGTGCTAACCAATAGGGTGCTCTCGTAATTGGAGTAGCTCCGGGAGTCAAATCGATCTGAAATTCAAATTGACGGTGAGGTGGTTGTCCAGGTAAATCCTTAGGAAACACATCTACAAAATCAAAAACTAGCGGAATATCCTCTATCTTCTTTTCCTCCTGCTGTTTGTCAGTCAAAAGGGCTAATATGGCTAAGTGACCTTTGCGTAGCAACTTTTACGCTTTCATAAATGATATGATACATCGCTCTTCTCGCCCTTCATCGAAAGGACTTCTCCACCAGAGAGAGGATACGAATGATCTTTTCATGACAGATGACTTCTGCCTGCTGCTCAAACAGCCATTCCATGCCCACAACCACATCAAAACTCCCAAGCATAAGATCAATGTCAAATGTATGTCCATACATTTCTCTCTTACAACCCTTAAGGATATGCGTAACGTGATTTGCTTACCATCAGCTAATTCTAAGGTGTACTTGGATTCCAACATAAAAGGCATATCACTTAAGAGACTACTACACTTAGTAGAGATAAAACTTCTATAGCTTCAGTATCAAACAGAACAGTAGAATAATGACAATTAATATGAAATTTACCAACAACAGTAGTAGGGTCGTTTAGAGCCTCATCTAAACCCATAACGAAGGCCCTTCCCTTAGTGCCACCATTGTTGCCATTATTGTCACCATTCCTATTGTTGTTGTTGTTCCTACCATTACTAGCACCATTACCATTTCTCTTCAGTTGAGGGCAACTCCTTTTGTAGTGCTTTTCTTGATACACTCGAAGCAACCTTTTGGTGTTTCTTGTGTCTGCTGGGGCTTCTTCATCAACTCACCATGACAGTATTTGGCTGGGTGCCCTACTTTCCCATAGTGTTGGCATCAAAAGTTCTCACACCTACCAGTATGGTGATAATTGCATTTGTTACACTTTGGATACTTCCCAACGTATCCGCTCTATCCTTGAGCTGAGGAGGATGACTTATTAAAGTTCCAATTGGTGTTGAACTTCCTTTGTTGCTGCTACTAAGGCTGATTATTTGACAATGATCCCTTATTGTCAGAACCATCCCACTTGCATTTATTTCCAGGCATGCTTGCCACCGAACCCCTTTTAGGTAACTTACCTTGCTCCACTACCTGATCCGTCAGCTTGTAGGACAACTGGATTACTTGTTGGATAATGGCGGGGTTAGAGGTAGTCACCGTGCTTTGAATTTCAGGCACCAATCCACACAAGTAAAGCTCGATCCTCTTGAATGGCAGATTTATCATACCCGGATAGAGAGTTGCCAACTCATGAGACCTAGTACTGTAGGCCTCAATTTCAGAGCCTTCCATTTTCAGCTGCCAAAAATCTGCCTCTAACTTCTACACTTCGTTATAAGTACAATACTCTTCCATCATCATGGTCTTAAATTCATCCCATGGAAAAACATTGGCCATCGCTTAACCCTGCTTTTTGACTTGAGCATTCCATAACGAGAGTGTTACACCCTCTGGTGTTCCTGTGGCATACTTCACTTGGTCTGCCGCCAGACACTTGAACTTTGTGAATACCAATTTGGTCTTCTCAAACCATCTTACTAGTCCCATGGCCCGCTCAACTCCACTATAAGTGTGGGGCTTGCAATCCATGAATGCTTTATACGTACATGCTGGCGGTCCTGAATTAATAATTTGGAGTGTTAAGTCAAACAAATTGATAAACTGACTAATAGAATATTTGCATAATTGATGACCAAGGTCATCATTTACCTCCAAGCTGAGCAGCTTGAGTGTTAACTGTTGCCTGCACGTGCTTGTTAATGAGAGCTACTAATTCTGTCGAGGTCATATTCACAGCACGGGCACCATGACCACGACCTCTTCCACGTCCTCTGTCATGTCCGTCCATTTTTCACTTTACATTCACAAATACAACAATGAGTAACATCCATCATATTTAGCTCATTTAGGTATAGTAAATAATAAAAAATAATGAATTTCATCAAGCATAACATTTCTAATCAAAATAATAACTCATGATAAATAAATTGTAAGTAACTCACAAAATATCCAATCAGTGTGAAAATTTAAAATTTTTCAGTTGGGTGGGAAACAACCCTTCCCACATAGGTTAAGAAAAAACACATTATGTAGTCCAAGGTATGATAAAGGAAATCAGTCTGTCACTTCAGATCCATCACTGTCCTCCTCCATCTCTTCTAGTTCCACCTCTGGCTCTTTTTCCGGCTCTTCCTCCGGCGCTTCCTTAGGCTCCTCCATCAAGGCCTCCTGGGCATAAGTTTGTTTTCCAGCTTATGTATGCCTACTATAGCCTCATGAAGGTGGTCTCGTGTCGCATTCAGAGTAGCCATCAACTCCACAACTTGCCCACGTAGAGTCTGTATCTCTCCGATTTGCCTATCCTGAAGTCCCTACAAGTTAGTTTTCCAGCTTATGTATGCCTACTATAGCCTCATGAAGGTGGTCTCGTGTCGCATTCAGAGTAGGCATCAACTCCACAACTTGCCCAAGTAGAGTCTGTATCTCTCCGATTTGCCTATCCTGAAGTCCCTGCAAGTCGTACGACGAGTCTTTCTTGAGAGGCCACCACAGCAACGATAGCCCTTTGAGGGTTACAAGGTAGAGGGGGTAACACAGAATCTCTCCTAATGGTAGGGGTCGGAAATGGAATGCACTCCATTTCGAGGATCTTGATCAGTGCGGTACGGTACCATGTCCGATTCTCAAGATCAAACATGTTCCAATAAATCACAGGCTCGCCCAGGGGATACATACCAGGTATAAGCATAGGGGGTCGAGAAGTAGAACCCATAGAAGACGAGGGGACTATAGGAACCTTGGGTTCCTTTACTGGCTTGTGTCATACTGGAGATGAGGATGATGATGATACCATACTACAGTGTATGTCATGTGCATGCGAATGGGTATACAGTAAAGGATAAGTAAATGAGTAACTAACTAACTGTGTGCAGCTATAGACTAGTTTGTATACAACCTATTTCACTATAACCAATGGTTCTGATACATTGATGTAACACCTGGCCCCTCATACCACTAATATTGTCTGCTTCACCCACGAGAAGCTCACTGTAGGACCGGGTAAGGGTGCCTAACACAATCAGTTTCACAATGAGGATAGACTTAGAATACTTAATAGTTCAAATAGGGAACCGGGTTTGATTATGAGGATACTAAGAACACAAGTAAGTAATGAGACAGAACAAGCAATAATAACACAGAAATATGGTTTTCAAGGAGTGTTGTATACTGCTCTCAAGTTCTATTACAAGTGTTACAAAGCATATCTAAATTACAAGAACCTGAGACTCTTTATACTACATCCTACAACCGTCAATACTTAGAAAGACAGTTGGAATTGACTAATCTATACAACAAGATCAATCTAAAGTCAAAAGCCAGATTGCCTTTTGATTAGTGACTATGACATGCCATAGCTCACATCCTTTTCTATTACAAAAGGTTTACAGGTACAAAAGTAGGAAGTTACAGACAAAGATCTTAATCTACAGTTTACAAAAGCATGGACTTTTCACTAACTCATACAAGTTGGTGAGTCGTCAGAGTTGCAGCAGAAAGTGGGTCAGCTTTATGTAAAGTAGATCAGAGAAAGCATGTCTTTTTCTGTCTTTGAAAGAAATCAGTTTTCATAGCAAAATGGCTTCGGAAGACTTTGTCTCTGAAGCTTCGGAAGAATTCATCTTTGGCTTCAGAAGATATGGACTTTGGCTTCGGAAGGTTTTACACTTAGAGTATTTTTCTGATGTAGTGTGTAAAACTTCCGAGCACTTCTACCTTTGTACATCTAGTGCATGCATGCTGGAAGACCTTTGGTTGTTTTGGCTTCTTTTGTTGCATCAGCCTTATAATCTTCTGATATTACCTTACAAACTCCTCCTAGGCTGATGCTACCAAAACAGAGAAGTACTTCAGATGTTGATAGTCCTCATTAGGATCAAGACCAAGCCTCTCTTCTTCATCTGGTTAGGATCTTTCAGACTTTCATAGTATCTTCTCATGTCATAGAGATCATGTAGAGGAAGATCAAGCATGTCTTGTCGGAAATAGACATCTTGACCTCCTTGGTCTCTAATGACATACCATCTGTCCGGATTAGCAGCAAAACTCCAAGACAAGATGGGTCTTTTAATAGTAAGAGGCTCTACTTGAATAGGAGTTGGTTGAGCAGCCTCTTCATGCACTTCCTCAGAATGCTCTGACTTATCCTGAGCTATGGAGGTGGGTGCCTTAGTTTTCTTCTTCTTTTAAACTCTTTTCCTGGCTATCCTTTTCCTCCTCTTTGAGGTTTTCAACTGAGAGGACTGGTCTTCAGCACCACATTGTTCTGTTGTGTCCCTCTCAGTTAGGATCTCTTCACTCACAGGTTCAGATGGAGAAAGAGGATAACCCTGCTGTGGATCAAAAGATGAAGTTGGTTGAGATGCAGCTCTAGGATTAGGTTGTGTTGTCTCAGAGAGTTCAACCTTCACCTCAACTTCAGGTTGAGCTGGACTTGGTGGAGAATGCAAATCTACAAGCTCTCCTTTTTTGATCTTCTGCTTGATCACTCTTATATGCTCATCCATGGTGGATAGAGACATAAGACCAAGCCTCCTTCCGGAGAATCCGTACAGCTTCAAGAAGCTCATCATCCTTTGTCTATCTTCAGACTTCTTTTGGCTTTTGTGGATGATGGCCCTTGACCTTGCAGCTTCTTCCCTTAACTTTCTCTTAGCAGCTTTTCTTTCTTTTGTGGCTTGTTCCTCCAACTGCTTAAGATATTCAAACTCTATGTACTCAAAGGATAAGGGAAGAAGTGCAGCTGCCTGATAGAGTCCTGTGGCACTCAGGTAGTTGATCATATTCATTCTTTCAGCTTCCCTATCTACCTGAGGTTATGCATCTGCCATAGTCTTTGTCTTAGGACTTTCTTGAACTGGGGAGAGGATAGGAGCATGTTTGTAGAGCCTTTTTAGTCTCCTATATTCCTTAATCTTGAGGAGCAATGTTGCATCCTCTGCCTCCCTCCTCTCATTTGACAACTCAGTGTCAGCCAGCTCATTCAACTCTTCTAAAAGGAGAGATATGAGTTCATCAACATTATAGTTCCTAGTCCCCAGGTAGTTTAGCCTGGCTGCCCCCAACTTATCATCTTGAGTGTTTGGCCTGGGGGCAGCTCGGATAGCAGCTTGCATGAAGCCTGAGAACCTTCCTGAACTCTCTCTCCCCTTAGCTTCCTCTTCCTATCTCTCTTCTCCTCCTCTAACTCCTCAGAGGTCATTTTCCTCTTCCGTTTGTCACGCACAGGCCTTGGTGACTCAAGGTGGAGAGAGCATTGGCCTTCATTGCTTGGTTCAGTAGCAAATTCTAGCCAGAGAGAGGTTGTGGAGCACCATCACCAGTTGGTGCTTCACTGAGGGTACTGTGTGTAGAAGGAGATCCTGTCTCAAGGTTCACAGGCTCAACCTTTGGGCCTTCAGTCAAGGTTTTCCCTTTGAAGCTAATCTTGGGGTCCACCTCAGCATCAAGTTGACCAAAGATCTCACCTACTATCCTCTATCTATTTAATCTTGATCTCATCTTGAACTCTTCTTGTACAATTTCTTATATCCAGTCTGCTAGTCTTCAAGCTTGTCTGTTTTGGCTTGGGTTGACAAGTGGAAGATCAACCAGATTTATGCACTCATAGAAACTCAGGTTTGAAAAGTTGAAAGTTTCTTATTAACCCTAAGTTCTAGAGATGATGAGAGCTCTTCTTTTGGTGTCATACCTCCATCCCATGATTGGGTTCTCAGAGTGATGAGATGGGGTAGACATGGCTCTGGGTATACCATTCTCAAATAGACTTTGAATAAGAGAGTCTACATCCTTGTAGACTTGAGGAGGTTGCTGAGTATGGACTATTGCAAGAGAGGGTGGTGAATCCTCTATGTCCATACTATGAGAAGAACTCCCAGGTTTCGTGACTGTTTGGACTTTCTCCCCCTGTTTGGTAGCATCACCTTCTTGCATAAGTGAGCTAGGGGTTGAGTCTGTCACATTTTCAGGTTCTTGTGGACCTAGTTGAGTTTGTCTTTGGGGTCTCTCAGCTAGCTGGCCCTTGAGATCGGTGATATCAAGTTGTTGGTCATTGACCCTTCTTTCTAAGACAGCACCTGAGATTCCAGGTGACTTATCTTTGAGACTAAATATGTGCATGTTTGAGTCAGTTTTTGCACCTTTAGTTTCAGACTCCCTTCATCTTCATCAAAAGAATCACGGGGGGATGAGAGAATTGAACCAAGATCCTCCTCCTCATCACCAGCATATTATTCTTAGCTGCTGGATTTCCCCTGCCTTATGACAGCTTCAAGAGAAGTGTCAAAAGGCCGGGTTACCATGGTTGAGGTCTTAAAGATGTAATCACTTACTGAAGTGAGAGCCTCTTCCATATGGATCTCGAGAACAGGTTCAGGAAGATCCACCTTAGTGATAGGTGAATGATGTGGGATAGACCTGGGTGAGATAGGAGTACTCATCTCTCCTTGAGTAGGTGTGGAGAAGAGAGACTTAAGGTACTCACTGTATGCCATGTCTTCACCATCATAGAAGTCAAGGCTGGGAATTGGTTAGTTTAGATCCAGCGGCTGGGGATGGTAACTGTCCCTGGAAGGTTGTTCACTAGAGTGTTGAGACTCTAAGTGTAGGCTTAAGGTTGTTTAGGGTGTGAGCTCATCAGGCTGAGCATGAGGAACCTCAGCACTGATCATATGAGAGATGGGAGTGGTTTGCTCCTCAGGGGAAGTGGGAGCTCGAGTGTCCACTTCCTCCTATAAGGTTGGTGATATGGGGGCCTACACAAGCTGAATAGCATGTGCAGGGGTTCGTTTGGGTTTTCTCTGGTAGGTGTTGGTTATTATGGGCTGTATGTGTGGTTGAGAGATAGAAGGTGTGGGTTCAACACTAGCTGGTGCTGCTAGGTTGCCACCTTGAGCAATGAGCTCAAACATTTTTGGGGCAAGGGCTGTTTCTACCCCAGAGAAGCCAACAGTTGGCTTCCTCATTATTTTGAAGCCAACACATTCCTCTCAACTATGAGCCCAGTTCACAGTTGAGAATGTGCTGGACATATCTAGGGAACATATAATACTCTAGGGAGACTAAGTTATCAACTAAATTGGTATATACAAATTGTGAATACCTGAACTTGACCCCCTGAACCATTCCATGGACTATAAAGGAGAGGTCTTCTAGAATCTGATCCTATCCTCCATGCTTGTTTGACAAGCTATGTATGACAACATAGAGGAGGTACTTCCATTGGGATGAGACCTTCCCCTTCCTGAAGGTTTTGACTGAGAAGTCACCCTCATAGCCCATCTGCACAAAGGAATGGTTGACTAAAGCTTTGGGGAAGGACAAGTCACCTTCTACATCATCTAGATGAAGATGTGTGTTTATGGTGGCTGGAGTTATGAAGATTTTCCTCTCCTGCACTGTGACAGATAGTGCCTTCTCCTCGTCCATGGTGACCTCTTCGCAGGTCCGCCAGAACTCCAACAAATGATCCTCATAGAGAGGAGGATCAATGGTGAGGGAGGTGAAGTAGTTGGTCAAAGAAAGGTAACGACAAACCTCTGAGAAACCTAGATCTTTCTCAGAGTCTAACTGAGCAACTTGATTATGTTTCCTGTGAAGATGCATGAAAAATCGTGTTGATTTATGCGGTCAAGGTTGGCTATTTGAAGTAGTTTTTCAGTGAAAAAAGATAAGAACGAAGGCATTTTGTGGGTGAAATTAGGTTAGAGAACAATATATATGAAGAGGAGAGTGAGAAGACGGGGAACCGTTGAGAATATATATGAAATATATTTGATTCAAAGTTAATGCAAAAGGATAAACTTTGAAATCCCTAAGCAGGTCCCACCTCTGAAAAAGTGCCCAAAAAGATAGTTATTTTGGAAGTTGAAAATCTTCCGAAGGCAATTTAGCTTCGGAACTTTTAAGAAAAAGCTTCCGAAGTCAATTTGGCTTCGAAAGATATTCTTAAGAGTTGTGAAAATTTGGCTTTGGAAGAAAAATACTTAGAGAATTTTTTCTGACACATATTTGGTTTTGGAAGATATTAAGAATTGGGAGTTTTATTCTAAAGAGAATAAATCTTCCGAGACTTAATTGCTTTCGGAAGATATTTGTCCTTCAAATTCATGTAAGTACTTAGAAGCATATTTAAGCTTCGGAAGATATTCTCAGAATTTTTTCCAAAGTTAAATTTCTTATAAGTAGTTAGTTGAATTGAAGACATAAATTTCTTCCGAAGTCAACTTGAAATCTTCCGAAGGAAAATATGTTTGAAAATTTTTCAAAAAATCTAAGGAATATCATAAAAAATTTTCTTCCAAAATAAACTGGGTTTATGAAGGTGATAAAATAGACAACTTAGGACACACAGGTTTTATAAATAAAGTTGATTTAAGTTTTAAGAAAATCTACTTAAAGTTAATCATCCCAATAGCTGATACAAGATATTCGAATCTCTGATCATCAAAAGCTTTAGTGAACAGATCAGCATATTGTTCACTTGTGTTAACTTTGACTAATTTGATTAATCCATTCTCCAAATTATCTCTAATCAAATAATACCTGATGTTGATGTGTTTGGTCCTTGAGTGCTGCACAAGATTCTCTGTAATAGAGATAACACTGTTGTTGTTTATGTGGATGGGAGTCTCTTTGAAGTTGAATCCATAGTCTAGCATCTGATTCTGAATCCAAAGTACTTGAGCACAACAACTTGCAACAGCAATGTATTCAGCCTCAGCGGTTGATGTAGAGACACATGATTGTTCTTGCATTGCCATGAGACAATCCTTCCACCAAGGAATTGACATCCCCCAGATGTAGACTTTGCATTCATGTTGCAACCACCATAGTAACTATCTATATAAGCATACAGATTGAAGTCAGAACCCTTTGGATACCAAAGGCCAAGCTTGGGAGCACCTTTGAGATATCTAAGAATCCTCTTGACAGCAACCAGGTATGACATCTTGGGGTTGGCTTGATATCATGCACAGATGCATGTGGCAAACATGATATCAGGCCTGCTGGCTGTTAGCTATATAAGAGACCCAATCATAGCCCTGTAAAAATATTCATCCACACACTCCCCCTCAAGATCAGGTCCTAGGGAGTGGTTTCTGGCTATAGCTATCTTAGCAACCTTACATTCAGTCATGTTGAATCTTGTAAGTATGTCTTATACATACTTTGACTAACTTATGAAGATGCCATTGTCAACTTGCTTCACTTGAATTTCCAGAAAGAAATTTAGTTCCCCCATGGCACTCATTTCAAATCTGTTCTTCATCAGCCTCTCAAAGTCTTTGGAGAGCTTTAGAGTAGTTGACCCGAAGATAATGTCATCCACATATACTTGAACTAGCATTAAGTCATTCCCTGTTCCTTTGATGAAGAGAGTTCCATCTATAGTACCCCTCTTGTAACCATGTTGACAGAGATACTAAGATAGTGTTTCATACCACTTCCTTGGAGCTTGGTACAGCCCATAAAGAGCTTTATCAAGCTTGCAGACATAATCAGGATGATCTGGGTCTGCAAAGCCAGGTGGTTGTTTGACATACACATCTTCTTCAATCACCCCATACAAAAAAGCACACTTGACATCAAGTTGGTAGACCTTGAAATCCTTGGATGCAGCAAAAGCCAGAAATATTCTTAAAGCTTCAAGTCTTGCCACAGGATCAAAAAACATCTGTGTAATCAATTTCCTCTTCTTGTGTGTACCCTTGAATAACTAGTCTTGCCTTGTTCTTGATGACAAGTCCTCTATCATCCTTCTTGTTCCTAAAAACCCACTTGGTTCCTATGATAGTCTTCCTATGAGGAAGAGGACATAGGTTCCAAACCTTTTGTCTTTTGAATTGAAGCAGCTCTTCTTGCATTGCTTTAACCCAGCTTCCATCTTTCAAATCCTCATCAACTTTCTTTCGCTCTACTTGGGACAATAACCAAGAATATAGACAAACATTTTTGTCATGGGTTTGTCCTCTTGTTCTCACCCCTGTATCAACATTTCCAATGATGTTTGTGGTGGGGTGTGACTTATGGATCCTGAGTTGAGGGATCAAAGCAAGTTGATTTGAAAGATCTAAATTAGAGAAATTCAGATCTGGCAATGGAGTGTCACCCACCACATCAGCACACTTATCAAGAGAAACTTGATCCAATGAGTGTGTGACATTATTTATGTTGTATTCTATGGAGTGGTTATCAGCATCAAGAAATTCTTGATCATTATCACCACCTCCATTTCCTCCTACATTTGAAGATCCTTCACCTGAGTTTTGAACCTCTGAGCTGGAATTTGAAGGCATCTCAGATGTATCAACTGAAGGCTCTGATACCACTGTTACAGACCAAATGAAAGAACTCAACCCAAAAGACTAGTTTAATGGGTGAGGGAACCCATTTGGCCTATAAACCCCACATCAATTGCCCATACAACCAATATGGGACAAGTCCCATACCTTGTAGTGGTATCAGAGCCAACCGCAGAGTGGTGGCCCACGGAGTGATGGCTTGGAGAGAGCCAGCCGTGACCAACATGGTCATGACCAACAAGGACTTCGGTCCTTAAGGAGGGGCGAATGTTATGGACGGAAACCATTGCAAGGTATGGGACTTGTCACACATCAGTTGTATAGGCAATTGATGTGGGGTTTATAGGCCAAATGGGTTCCCTCACCCATCAAACTAGTTTTTTAGGTTGAGTTCTTTCATTTGGTCTGTAACACCCATAGATTTTCTTTTGGTTGCCTGGGTGAAACTTCCTAGGGAGGTCACACATCCCTGGATTGCTGCCACTTAAGCATGCTTAACTATGGAGTTCTCGTCTCATCCACAGTCAATACGCCGAAAACACGTTGGTGATATTAGAGACCAGACATTACTTATGAACCAGGAATATCTCCTGTCCACGGTCGATGTGGGATTTGCCTAGGGAGTTACATATATTCACTAAAGGATTACCATGATAGATCTTTATACGGTTCTTATTCAGCCGGTACTTCGTCCATCTCCTGCTTACACTGTGTTAGTGTCTTAACTTATGTTATTGTTATTGATGTTGTTTTTTTCATTATTATTGTTGTCTTCATTATCATCATTGTCGTAGCCGCCACTATCATCTTCATGGTCTTCGCTGTCATCATTATTGTTGTTGTTGTTGTTTCATAGGTATTATTTGAATTGGTTTGAATATTGTAGGGATTGAACCTATGGGCTCGGGAAATCAAAACACACTTTTGATAAAGTATTTGCGCACACACTTTGTTTCTGCGCGAGAAGTTAGTTCTCGCACGACAACATTTTGTTTTTAGTATAAATATCAATTTTGATGTTTAGTTGTTAAAAAGAACACTTGAAATCATACTATTGTACTTAAAGTTTTCAGAGTGAAATACAGAGAAGTTATTCATATTATTTGTGTGTTCAATCTTGATCTATTTCTTCTTGTTCAATCTACTATCCATGTTTGATTGATTTCATGTTTTACGATCTTATTAGAATTCTCATGATCTTATAATTGGTATCAGAGCAAGGTGTGCTCTACATCCATTTTGATTGAACTTGAAGTGTTTTAGAAGAATTTTCAAGTCTTAAATTCAGTTTCAAGTTGAAGAAGAGACAGTTTTGATTGGATTTAAGCTTGATCTGAGGTGTTTGAGATCACAATTAAGCTTTATTTAAAGCTTTAAGTCAATTCAATGGTTAAAATGGACTTAATTGAATTAATTAGTGATAATTAGGATTAAATTTGAACTTAATTCACTAAGTAGAAGCTCAATTATCATTTTTGAACGAATTCATGATTGGATTCAAGGTGAAAAAGTTTGAATTTGATAGAAAGAATCTATGAAAAGTTCATTCTTTCACACAAAAGGTTAGTTTTTCGCGCGAGGAGTTCAATTAATCGCATTTGTCAGTTACAAAAAGATTCTTTATCACGCGAGAAGTTCTTCTAGTTGTCATGTGAAAAGTTGAAGAAATTTTGTGAAGTTTGAAATTTGATTTTCAGAAATGGCAATAATCCCTAATTTAAAGAACCTTACTGCTATACTTAGTTTGGACACTTAGATTGGAACAAGTACCAAGCCACCAGGATTGCTAAGTGAAGATTATTATCCCAACTTGGCATACCGGTTTGAAGAAGACATGAAGAAACTAAAGCATCTTTGGGATGAAGAAGACATGAAGAAACTGGAATTTGATGACAAAGCTTATGATGTTATCATTATGGGATTGACGACTGAGATATCACAAAAAGTTAAATATTTCAAGGGAGCCAAAGTTCCGTGTGATACCATGGAAACACAAATCATAGGAAACAAAGACATGAGAGGAAGCAAGAAAGACATGATTAATCAAGAGTTTAACATGTCCAACCATATTTTTGGCAAAACCCTAGAAACTTAAATTTCAAGATTTGTCAAACTGGTGACAAAGATGAAGAGTGTTGGTATTGTTTTGGAAAACATTGTTGTTAACAAGAAGCTATTAAACTCATTATCTTATCACTGGAACAACAACTGCATAACAATCAAAAGGACCAATGATTTGTTTACTCTGTCACTTAGTAACTTGATCTCTACCATCAAGTCATATGAATTGGTTGATAAACAGAGCTGGAAACCATCTAAACTCCATAGGTGCTAAAGCTACTACTTTTTCTGCAGAAATGGCAAGTAACCCTAATTACTATATGTGTTATTTACAGATATGTCAATAACAACAAACTGGAAGTCCTTTTGTTTCATCAGTTCAAGAAGCACAAGCAACCCAACTCCAAGCTCCAAATGCTAATTAGTATTCTTCATACCATCTCTGTATACTCCAGCTCAACCTCAATCACACAACTATTCATCCATTCTAACTCAACTCCAGATTCATCAAGCCTATGTTGCTACTTCTAGCCCATCTAAACAGATAGTTCAGATTGCTAAAGAAAGTCTTTCTTCATTCACTACATTCATGTCCAGTTATGAAGCTTTCATGGTAGAAAGACTAAGTGCACCAAATGTTCTTGTTGATGACTTGCAACAAGTAAACCCTAATGATGTAGAAGAGAATGACATAAAATATCAAATGGCAATGGTGGTCTATCATGCTAAGAATTTTGCCATAAGAACTAGAAGAAATATGTTTGTTGTCAACAATACCAGCAAGACTGGATTTGACAAGACGAGTTTGAGATGTTATAACTATGACAAACTTGAGCATTTTGCTAAGGAATGTACAAAGCCAAAGATCAATTCTGGTGAATATGACTGGTCGGATCAAACGGAAGTTATGGATCTAAAATGCCCACTGATTTGTTTGTTGAAGTTAAAACTGAAGAAACTAAAGAAAAGGGAGAGAATTTGTTTGCTGAGTTTGTTTCTAGTGACTTACTAGAGGGAATTTTTTATGAAGGAAATGAATACACTGAAGGATAAGTTTAGATTCAACCTGAGAATGTTAGTAAGGTTTTGGGTTCCGAAGAGACTAAGATTGAGATAAAGATGAAAATTGCATAATGTTGTTGAGACTAATCCAGCAACAGTTAAGAAACAACATATTGATGAGAAGGTTGTTGATAACATTGTTGTTGTGATCACTCCAAAAAATCTTGAAAGGGAACATTTGATCTCTATTGCTGTTGAGAAAACTAATGCAAAAGTTGATGCACAATTTTTCGAAGCTATCGAGATTACTCCAGCACACTCAACACAAGAAGAAAGTGTTGAAAAAAATGAAGTATTAAAGGCATTCATGGTGAAAGGAGTTCATGAAGTTAGTGAATCATCTGATGTCATATTTGAGGTATATCCTGATCTATATTCTAGTCATGTATTGAGATAGTTCAAAAATATAGAGTTCACAATAAAAACATGATAATAAAAGTTGAAAAACTTTAATATCAAGCTTGTAAGCACAAATCAAATGAAAAATTTTTCAAAGAAAAATTAGAAGGTTTGAACAAAACAATTTATCAGTTACAACTAAATCTTCATGATAAAGAATGAAAAATAATGATTTGACAAAACATAATGATGAATTAGCTTTGGAAATAAACAAATTAACTGGTGAACTCATATCAGCTAAGCTTACAGTTGAGAAATTTGAACTTTCATCAAATATGGTTGAAGGAATTATAAAATCCCTAATGACACAGAAAATTAATGGTGGTAAGAGTGGTATTGGATTTACCAAAATCGCTCCTCTTATTAATCATGATTACTCTTGTATGCCTTCATCAATTAACTCAATAGATGAAAATATGAGCTATGGTTTGGGATTTCAACCACCTTATGACTTCATTCAGTATTTCTTTGTTTGTTGATCTAATCATAAAACTGATTTCAAAAATAGATTTGTTTCAAAAGGAAATATTGATAAGGAAGACTATATTTTTAAAGAAAGGAACTCTCGATTCATAAAAAATAAATCTACTCATGATGCTAACTCTTTGAAACAAGTTGTGCGTTGTTCAACTGTCACTAAGACTAGTCCAATTCCAGCAACTGTTTACCATAGGCCCAAAGACACAGATCATGCCACATTGGTTACAGAGTCAAATCAAAAGACAAAGAAAATAACCTCAATACTTTTAGATCACGCAAGAAAAGTAAGTGTCAATAGGAAGAAAAGAGAGACTGTTATATACGACTGGTAACATTTCACTATTACATAATGTTCAACATCACAATGGTGGATTTGTTATCTATTCAGAAGAAAAATGATATAAGATCACCAAGAAAAGTACTATGACTAATGGAGTTTTGAGTTTCAAAGATGTAAGAAGCTATGTTGAGGAGTTAAAACACAATTTGATAAGTGTGTCTCAAATATGTGATAAAAACTATTCAATACATTTTACTACAAAAGAGTGTTTAACAATCAAACCAAGTTTTGTAATACCTGATGAATATTACTGAGAACTCCTAGAGATAAGGATACTTGTTAGACATGAACAACTCATATTCTTTGGTAACAGCATCCAGCTTGTTATCAAAACCTTTGGAGAGTGATTCAACGTTATGGCACTGCCGTATAGGACATGTCAAATACCAAGAATATGAATAGACTGGTGAGAGGAAATCATGTTTTTGGTCTACCAATGAAAGAATTTCAACTTGTTGAACATTGTCTATCATGTTCCAAGGGTAAATAACATAAACTTCCTCACAAGCCCAATGCTCATAATTCTATTAATTCAATTCTTCAATTATTACATATGGATCTGTTTGGCCCCATTAGTGTATTAAGTCTAGGAAAACGATCTTATTGTTTGGTTATCACTAACGATTTTTCAAGATTTACTTGGCTTTTCTTTTAGCAACAAAGGATGAAACTCCAAATTTGTTGATAAAGTTTATGACACTTGAAGAAAATCAAGTGTATTCGAAGTGATAATGGAACCAAATTCTGGAATCAATTTAGTGCTACAGGAACTCCATAACAAAATGGAGTTGCTGAAAGAAGAAATCTAACCTTGATTGAAGGTGCTCAAACAATGATTTCTGCTGCAAAATTACCTTTATTCTTTTGGTTGAATTAGTAAATATTGAGTGTATGTTTAGAATCATGTTCTGATTAACAAAAAACAACAAAAGACTACATATGAAATATTCTTTAAACATAAACCTAAAGTCAAATATTTTAAAATGTTTGGTTGTTGTTGTACTTTATTACACACTGATGATTTGAAGTCAAAATTTGATGTACAGGCTGACGATTGTTACTTTGTTGGCTATTCATCAAATAAGGTAGCATATCGTGTTTATAACAAATGAACTAAATAAATCATTGAGTCTCTTAATATTTATTGGCACGAATATAATAAAATTGACGCAAGATCGCCTCCAGATTCAGTGTATGATTATGCCTCATTGTTTGGCAATTTTAATCGATCTTCTTCTATTTTTGCAGATTCCAGTTTAATCAGCATAACATTGTCTAATATTTTCTCAGATGAAACCCTTATTTCTTCCTTACAACCATCTGGAATTAATTCAAAATGACCTTCTTCCACCAATCTTCATGACTATCAACCATCTACTTCTAAATCTTTACAAGAACCTAGTTTTGAAAATGTTTTGGTAGAACAAGAATCTGTTACTTAATAAGTTTCTACTTCTCCCAATATTTCTACATCTTCCAGACAAAACTTTCTAGTTGAAACTAGTCAAGTACCATTTGCTGACCCCTCTGCTAAGGAAGTTTCATTGGAAGCTCCCGTGTGCACTAGTACACAAGAATAGATGATTGTTTATCAACCGGATGGTGGAGTTATTGGAGATGAACCTTTTGGTCATATTTCTAATCTAGAGGGGGGTATTGTTGAAGATGTTATTCCATAACTGAGAATTCACAAAGATCATAAAACTCATGCAATTATTGGACCATTATCTAAAGGAGCCCGTACTCAAAGTCAGTCAAGGGCAATCAAAACATGTTTTTATACATGCTTTATTTCTTATACTATGCCTAAGAATGTTGAAATGACATTAAAAGAAAATAGTCAGGTAGAAGCATTCAGGATGAATTGATGCAGTTCAAGAAACTTGATGTTTGGTATTTATGTGAGCTACTAAAAGATGAGTTGCCTATCGGAACAAAGTGGATATTACACAACAAAACTGATAAAAAGGGTGTTATTGTTCGCAACAAGGCTTGTCTTGTTGTATAAGGATTCTATAAGATTGAAGGCTTGGATTATAAAGAGGTATATGCTCATGTAGCTAGAGTAGAAGAAATTGTATATTTCTTGCATACTCTTCATTCATGAACATCAAATTCTATCAAATGAATGTCAAGACTGCTTTCTTGTATGGGGAAATGAAAGAAGAAATGTATGTGTGTCAATCTCCAAGTTTTGAAGATCTAGATCATCATGATTATGTTTACAAGTTAGACAAAGCTCTTTATGGTTTACATCAAGCACCGCATGCTTGGTACCACTCTTACTAAACATTTTCTTACACATGGTTACACTAGGGGAGCTATCAATCAAACCATATTTATAAGAAAGACTAGTGATGAACTTATCCTTGTTCAAATTTATGTTGATGACATTATCTTTGGATCTACAAATGAAGATATGTGCAAGGAATTTGAAGCAGTATTGAAGAAGAAATTTGAGATAACTGCTATTGGAGAGATTTTGTTTTTCTTGGGAATTAAATTGAAACAAGATGTTCGGACTATTCTTTATAAGTATAAATTTCAAGAATCCAAGATTTCTCTTAATCCTTTATCTTCGCATCCTACTAAGCTCTGGATACAACAGGTGAGGATGTTGATCAACATTTGTATAGATCCATGATTCTCTTTGATGTATCTTACTACAAGCAGGCCAGACATTATGTTTTATGTTTATAAGTGTGCACGTTATCAGAGTAATCCAAAATAATCACACATGAAAGTTGTCAAGAGAATCTTTAAGTATCTCAAAGGCCAACCACAACTAAGGCTTTGGTTTCCTAAAACTTCTAAATTTAATTTATATGCTTATACTAACAGAGGTTATTTTGGTTGTAAGTTAGACAAGAAATCAATAACAGGTAGATGTTAATTTCTTGGAAATAGGTTGATCTAATGGCAATGCAAGAAGCAAAACACTATTTCCACATCCTCTACAGAAGCTGAATACGTGGCTGCATCAAGATTTTGTTCCCAAATTGTTTGGATTCAACAAGAACTGCTTAATTATGGCCTAAACAGCTGTGACACCACCACTTGGTGTGATAATTATGCAGTTCTAAATACTGAAGAATCCCATTCCGCATTCTAAGCCGAAACACATAGATATCCCCATGCACTTCATTCGTGATTGTTTTGATAGAAAACTTATACATTTAAAACAAGTCACATTTGATGAAAATATTGCTGACTTGTTAACCAAGTCTATTGATAATTCTCATTTTGAGTTTCTAGTCAAATCTTTAGGAATGATCAATTTTGGATGATTAATTAGGATCTTTGCCCAAAAATATTTTTTTCTTACTATGTTTGTTAAAATTCTAAATTTTTTTTGATAATTATAATTTTTGGGGGAGAAAATTAAAAAAGTTGGGAAAAAGATTTTGGATTTGAGGGGAGTTAAAAGTTAAAAATATAACTAAAAAGTGTCAAAAAGATTTTCGTTTGGTTTTTTTTATTTAATACAAGATCTAAAAATTTTGAATTTTTAGTAAAAACAAGAAATGATAATATATTTCTTGATTTTGATATATTACATACAAAGGCTTAAAAATAAATTGACTTGGATTTTTTTTGACATGTTGATAGGCTATACCATACAAGAATGAAAAGCAATATGAATTGTGATGCACTGAAACTAAATCTGTTATGTTTTAAGTGGGTTAAATATCAAAGTTTTGTGGTAACACTGACTTCATGTTAAAACAAACTCAGAGTTACAGTTTTGTCATACTCAAAACCAACACTATTTATATCAGAGAATTTCATAAGTATATATATAGAAAAAGAAAAGAAAAGCATAAACAAAGAAAATCATTATATGTCAAAATGAGCAAACAAGATGCTAAATGGCCATATAGGAATAAAAGATGCCAATGCGTATAGAAATAAAAGATATGTCAAAGACATACATATTATATGATAAATATTTTCATTTTTGAGAATATGATCTGACATAGGTGTCAAAATCAAAAGATATGGTTTGTTAGTCCGAATTGACATGTAAGTCCTAAACCTTTTGAGAGGGCAAAACATAAGTCCGATTTGTTGTTAATAAGTCCTAAAACTTGTTAATATTATATGTTCAGATGTGTTTGTCTGGCTAGTTATGTTCAAAGAGATATAGTTAGAATTTCTAATAATAATGATGATGACGTTATTGATCAGAAGTGAAAGGTTTAATTCAAATTGATGCGACTTGAAATCTTAAAAATACCTTGAAACTGGATAGGAGTTCTAGAAGATTTCTAGTTGTGGCACTCATTAATTTTATATAAAGAAATTAAAATATGATAAAATCACAACATACTTGTCTTAGTAAAGATGGAAGTTTGAGTTTAACTTTGGCCAAACATATTGACAATCAACTTAACCAGTGTTATTCTAAATATAGCAAGAATATGTTAATAATCAATTTTTAAGAAATATGGTCCTATAATAAAAAATTTACAAAAAGTGTAAGTCATATTTCTTAGAATTTTTTTCTTTTTAAATTTTAAAAACTTTGAAAAAGATTTTACCGTTTTATTATTGAAATATTTTGATAAAATAAAGTTTTTGGTTAGTTATTAATAACTTCATTGAACCCAAAAAGTAAAACTAATCAAAAGTATTAAAAATTAAATATATATTGAAAAATTAAATGTTTTTACAACTTCTCACACGCGAGAAGTAAATGCACGCGAAGTGTGACTTATCATGCGAGAAGTCAAAACACTATAAATACTAAACTGTCATACGACTTGTTCATTTTTCGCATCGTATGTCTGATTTTGATCTTAAAATATTTCTAAGTGTTGTTTGATTCTTGATATACATTGTTCACAGTGCTCGATTCTACATTTCTAGTACATATACAAGGTATATTGATGTTTAGAGATAGATTTGAATGGATTTGAACTTGAACCGAACTTAACATCTCAAATAAACTCATATTTTGATGAAATTGATTGTGGTTATGCTTAACAAATGCTTAAACGACTCATACTTAAAAAGTATTAATGGTTAAAACTCGTTGGAATGATCTTAATTTGAAATGGGTTTTTAAGGTGTAAGGCCCTGTTCCAGGAAACCTCACAGTTGGATTTGGACATCAGAAACACAAGTTCTCGAACATCAAATTTCATTAATATAAGCAGCGGAACATACAAAATTGCCAACATTTAAAACATTTAAATCAAAAAGATTACTTTAGCTATCTAACTAAAGTTCTATGCTAGGATGCCAGTCTTGACCATATGCCAGGTAGCTTCCCAATCCATGCCAAGCTCACCTCTTATTTTGTCAATCTAATATGCATACAAAAGTCATCGACGTTGAATGAGTTCTAGGTTTACTTTATCGAATTACTTTAACGAAAATTTATCATAAACCATACACTTTAACATACTTTAACAAGACATATACTTTAACTTTATGCTTACGCTAGGTAAGGCATCTTTAACTACTATAATACTCGTTCGTTAACTATACTTTAGCTTTACTTTATCATTTCTTTATCAGTTACTTTATCTTTACTTTATCTGTACTTTAGCTTTATTCTTTTACTTTATCTTTAAGCTTAGCACAAATGTTTATCTCCCTTATCAGGTGAGAACACAACAAATGCCATTCTCCTTTAGCAGATGAGCATACCCAAGGTATAGCTCCTATGTGAGAATGCACCAAGCATAACTCCTTTAGCAGATGAGCACACCCGAAGTGTAGCTCCAATGTGAGAATGAACCAAGCATAACTCCTTTAGCAGGTGAGCACACTCAAAGTGTAGCTCCAATGTGAGAATGGACCAAGCATAACTCCTTTAGCAGCTAAGCACACCCAAAGTGTAGCTCCTATATGAGAATGCACCAAGCATAACTCCTTTAGCAGTTGAGCACACCAAAGTGTAGCTCCAATGTGAGAATGCACCAAGCATAACTCCTTTAGCAGGTGAGCACACCCCAGGTGTTGCTCCTATGTGAGAATGCACTTAGCATAACTCCTTTAGCTGGTGAGCACACCCAAAGTATAGCTCCTATGTGAGAATGCACCAAGCATAACTCCTTTAGCAGGTGAGCACACCCAAAGTATAGCTCCTATGTGAGAATGCAACGAATACAATTCTCCTTTAGCAGTGCTTGCAAAACTTCTTTAGTGCACTTTAACATTTTCACAGTTGTGCTTTAGCGGGTAACTATTCTTGAATTATTATTAAAGTTCTTTAACGTTTCACATGTGACTTTACTATCTTTCTTTAACCTTTAACTGTAATAATATATAGAAATACATTATTTCTTTAGCTATAAGCTTCTTATTAAACTATCTTTATCGTACGCTAAACGGGGGTACCTATACACGTAACTATCTAAGGTTTCGTGCGAGAACATCAACACCAGAACACTAGAACTAGTGCGAGAACTTCTCCCATAGCGCGAGAACTCTCTAAGGCGCGAAAACTTGCCGTGAAAGTTATCTCAAGCATGCGAGAACTTTGAAAGATGACCGTTTGTCGTGAGAACCTACAATTCGTGCGAGAACTTACTCTCCGGGCGAGAACTTTTCTGTTGCATGAATTTCATCCCCAAGTTATCGATTCTTTAGTCATTTTAACACCCAAGAATGTGCTATAACAATCTATGCCATTATACTTTATCAAAACATTTGTTAAGGCATGCATATTAGCCTTAAAACATGGAAAACGCGTAAAAAGAGGGGTCTAGAACTCACCTTATGATATCTTTGCACACAAACAACACTAAACCAAGAGTGTTTCAATCAGAAGCTACATAATCATGTGCAATATCATTACATACAATTCATATGTGCATAAACACATTGAATATCGACGAATACATACCTTGGACACCACCTAGCACCGATTTCTCTCTTCTCAAGCACAACAGCAGGAGTTTTCGCATGAAGTTGAGGAGATCAAGTGCATGGGCCTATTTATAGTGTCTCTCTCTCCTCACAGTAGTTCTCACGCTAGAAACTCCAGTCGTACGAGAACTACCTTCCGATCGAGAACTTTACTCATCACGCCAGAACTCTCCCCTTGCGCGAGAACTTTACTTTTCTTTGAAAATTCGGGGTGTTACATAAGGTTGTTGCACACGAAAAGTTAACGTGAATATGAAAAGACGCGAGAACTTCTTAGTTCGCATGAAACCAGTCACATGCGAATGTTTTACCACTCGCACGAACAGTTGACTTTTGATCAAATGTATTCCATGAGATAAGTAAACATTTCGTGTCACAAGTTTATTTTGGTTCAAAATACTAACATGCGAATAGTTCATGTTCTCGTGTGATAAGTTTAATTTTGTAAAAATTTTCAAAATTTTCAAGTTTGATTTAAGATTAAATTTGAAACTATTTAAGTGTTTGTTTTGATTACAGATGGCAAGATCAATGGTTATTTAAAAAAACCCATAATGTCATAGCTTATCTTGTAAAAGTGCCTGGTGATAAAGTCTTATTCTATTCAGTTATTGAAGGACTTAAGACGTCACGAGTTTATTATGCTATCACTTATAATTCTTCTATATACACTAAGATCGTTGATGATTTCTAGAACTCAACAACTAATGAGAGAGATGACGATGGAGAGCAGTGTATTGTTGCTACTGTGAAAGGGAGAACGGTTGTGATTACTCCTTTAGCAGGTGAGCGCACCCAAAGTGTAGCTCCTATGTGAGAATGCACCAAGCATAACTCCTTTAGCAGGTGAGCACACCCAAAGTGTAGCTCCTATGTGAGAATTCACCAAGCATAACTCTTTTAGCAGGTGAGCACACCCAAAGTGTAGCTCCTATGTGAGAATGCACCAAGCATAACTCCTCTAGCAGCTGAGCACACCCAAAGTGTAGCTCCTATGTGAGAATGCACCAAGCATAACTCCTTTAGCAGGTGAGCACACCCAAAGTGTAGCTGCTATGTGAGAATGCACCAATCATAACTCCTCTAGCAGCTGAGCACACCCAAAGTGTAGCTCTTATGTGAGAATGCACCAAGCATAACTCCTTTAGCAGGTGAGCACACCCAAAGTGTAGCTGCTATGTGAGAATGCACAAAGCATAACTCCTTTAGTAGGTGAGCACACCCAAAGTGTAGCTCCTATGTGAGAATGCACCAAGCATAACTTCTTAAGCAGGTGAGCACACCCCAAGTGTAGCTCCTATGTGAGAATTCACCAAGCATAACTCCATTAGTAGGTGAGCACATTCACGGTGTAGCTCCTATGTGAGAATGGAATGAATACAATTCTCCTTTGGCGGTGCTTGCAAGACTTCTCTATCACACTTTAACGTTTTCACAGCTGTGCTTTAACGGGTAACTGTTCTTGAATTATTATTCAAGTTCTTTAATGTTTCACATGTGACTTTACTATCTTTCTTTAACCTTTATCTGTAATATATATATATATATATATATATATATATATATATATATATATATATATATATATATATATTATTTCTTTAGCTATAAGTTCATCGTTAAACTATCTTTATCGCACGCTATATGGGGGTAACAATACCGGAACAACATGACTCGCGCGAGAACTTCTCCCTTCGAGCGAGAACTCTTCAAGGCGTGTCAACTTTTCGTGCAAGTTATCTCAATCGCTTGAGAACTTTGAAAGATGACCGTTTGTCGCGAGTACCTATTATTCACGCGAGAACTCAACCTTCGCGTGATAACTTTTCTGTTATGCGAAACTTCATCCCCAAGTTATCGATTCTTTAGCCATTTCAACTCCCAAAAACATGCTATAATAGTCTATACTACTATACTTTATCAAACATTCATTAAGGTATGCATATTAGCCCCAAAACATATAAAACATGTAAAAAGAAGGGTCTAGAACTAACCTTATGATGCCTTTGCACACGAACAACACTTAATTGAGAGTGTTTTGATCAGAACCTACATAATCATGCGCAATATCACTACATACTATTCATAAATGCATAAACATAACGAATATTGTCGAGTACATACCTTAGACATCACTTAGCACTGATTTCTCTCTTCTCAAGCATAATAGCAGGAGTGTTCGCATGAAGTAGAGAAGATTGGGTGCCCGAGCCTATTTATAGTGTCTCTCTCTCTACGTAGCTGTTCTTGTGCGAGAACCTCTAGTCACACGAGAACTTCCTTTCGCGCGAGAACTTTACTCATCGTGTGAGAACTCTCCTTTGTGCGAGAAATTTACCTTTCTTTGAAAATTCAGGGTGTTACAAGTCTATCCCACTTATTTGGGTTTCGTCCTCGAAACCCGCTATTCATCAAACAATTGAGGGTAATGCTGTCTTATTTCATCTTCGGTTTCCCACATGGATTCTAACCCCTTTCTATGCTTCCACTGTACTTGGACAAGTAGAACTACTTTATTCCTCAATTGTTTCTCCTTCCTATCTATTATAGCTACGGGCTGTTCCATGTAGTTTAGTCTGTCATCAATCTCCACATCCTCCAGTGGAACATGAGCGTTTTCGTCTGCTAGACACTTACGCAGATGTGATACGTTGAAGGTAGAATGATTTCCACTTAACTCATCTGGTAGTTCTAGCCTATATGCCACTTCCCCCACACAGGCTACTATTTTGAAAGGCCCAATAAATCGAGAGCTTAACTTTCCTCTCTTTCTTAATCGAATGATTCTACTCCAAGGTGAAATCTTTAGCATCACTTTATCACCGACGTTAAACTCAATCGGTCTTCGATGTTTGTTGGGATAGGACTTCTGCCTGTCTTTAGCACCTTTCATGTAGGCTTTAATTTTGCCTAGCTTCTCATTGGTAGTCTCTATGACCTCAATACTTCCCAATTCCTTCTGTCTAATTTCTCTCCAACATACAAGGGTCCAACACTTCCGACCATAAAGCATCTCATACGGAGGCCTTCCAATACTGGCATGGTTGTTGTTATTGTATGACAACACTACCAACGGTAGGTGACTATCCCAGATCCCACCAAAGTCTATGATAAATCCCTGAAGCATGTCCTCTAATGTTTGTATAGTCCTTTTGGATTGGTCATCCGTCTGTGGGTGGTATGCTGTACTGATGTGCAGTCTGGTTCGCTTAACATCATTGAATTTCTTTCAAATTTTAGATGTAAACTGCGTATTTCTGTCAGAGACAATCGAAACCGGCACACCATGGCGAGTAACTATTTCATTGATGAACAATTCAACTAGCTGCTCCTAGATATATGTCTCTCGGATAGGTAGAAATTGAGCACTTTTCGTCAGTCTGTCTCCTATGACCTATATGGCATCATAACCTTTAGCTGTACGAGGTAGCTTCATTATGAAAATCCATTGTAATATGCTCCCACTTCCATTTGGGAATTTCCAAGGGTTGGATTTTCCCATGTGGTTTTTGATTCTCACCCTTAACCTGGAGACAGGTCAAGTACCTTCCTACATACCATGCTACGTCAGCCTTCATTCCCGGCCACCAATAATTCTTGTTTAGGTCCTAGTACATTTTGTTGGTTTTGGGATAAATCAAGTAACGAGTCTCATGAGCTTCATCTAACACTCTTTCTCACAAACCTCCATGACTAGGGATCCATATACGCCCGAATCTAGTTTTGATACCATTGGTGTTTTCTACCAGATTCGCGCCCTGCCCTTTCATCCTCTCCTCATTAATGTGTTTGGGTTCCAGAGCTTCATAGATTTTCTTTATTACATCAGGAGTTACAATTAACCGGTAAGATCTCACCCAAATTGGTTCATAGTTTTCCTTACGGCTTAGGGCATCAGCTACCATGTTAGCTTTACCCGGGTGATAATGAATCTCACAGTTGTAGTCTTTTATGAGCTCCAACCATCGTCTCTGTCTCATATTGAGATCTTTCAGTTCGAAGAAATACTTTAAGCTTTTGTGGTCCGTAAAAATCATACATTTAACACCATATAAGTAGTGCCTCCATATTTTTAACGCGAATACCACAGCAGCTAGCTCCAGATCGTGGGTAGGGTAGTTCACTTTGTGAATCTTTAACTGTTGGGATGCGTACGCTATGACTTTGCCTCGTTGTATTAATACGCACCCTAACCCTTGATAAGAATCATCGGAATAGACAACCAAGTTCTCATCCTCTTCTAGTAGCGTTAATACCGGAGCTTGTGTCAATTTTCTCTTTAACTCTATGAACGCATTCTCTTGACTATTACCCCATTCAAACTTCACATCTTTTCTTGTCAACTTTGTCAGCGGTAAGGCAATCTTGGAAAAATCCTAAATGAACCTCCTGTAATAACCTTCCAATCCGAGGAAGCTTTGATTTCAGATAGCGTTTTTTGCAAACTCCACTACATCATAGCTTCCACTTTAGCAGGATCAACCATGATCCCTTCTGGGGTGATCACATGACCCATGAACTGTACCTCGTGTAACCAAAACACGTATTTAGAGAATTTTGCATCCAACTTCTCCCTTCTTAGAGTTTCCAACACCTCACGGATGTGACAGGTGTGGTCTTCCTCCTTTTTTGAATAGATTAGAATATCGTCTATGAACACTATCACTGATTTGTCAAGCATCGGTCGACAAACCCTATTCATCAAGTCCATGAATGCTACAGGAGCATTGGTTAGACCAAACGACATCATGAGAAATTCATAATGCCCATATGGTGTCCGGAAAGCAGTCTTTGGGATATCCTGTTCCTTAACCTTTAGCTGATGGTAACCCGACTGAAGATCGATCCTCGAGAACTAAGTTGCACCTTGAAATTGGTCGAACAGATCGCCTATCCAAGATAACGGGTATCTGTTCTTTACCGTGAGCTTATTCAGCTCCCTGTAGTCTATACACTTTCGCATGCTACCATCTTTCTTCTTTACGAACAGCACCGGAGCACCCTAAGGAGAAATGCTCGGTCTGATAAAACCTTTATTAAGAAGGTCCTATAGTTGGGCTAACAATTCGTTCAGTTCTGACGGAGCCAGACGATACGACGCTTTAATAACGGGCTGAGCTCCTGGCACAAGGTTGATTTGAAACTCTATCTCCCAATCAGGCGGTACCTCTATCAAGTCCTCAGGGAACACATCCGGGAAGGCATACACCACGGGCACATCTGTCAACTTTACTGTTTTAGCTTTAGCATCTTTAATTTATGCCAAGAATGCTCCACACCCTCGCTTCATGAACTTTTCTGCCTTTATCATGGATATCATCTTTGGAACTTCACAGACTTTATCAGTGTAAATTGTGACTATGCTTCCATCAAGCACTTTCATTTGAATCATCTTCCACTAGCAAACTATATTAGCCTCGTAGGAGGCTAACCAATCCATACCCAACACAATGCTGAATCCTCCTAGGGTCATAACAAACAACCTAGCGTGGAATCTATGACCTTCTAATTCTATGCTACAATCCTCTAAGGCCTCAGTTATCTTAGTAGTCTTTCCAATCACAATTTCTACTTCAAACACATGCTCTATTTCTTTATCCTTAAAATTCATCATATCACAGAAAGTAGCAGCTAAGAAACTCTTACTTGCACCAAAATTAAAAAGAACAGAAGTAAGTATGTTGTTAACCAGAAACAGCAGGTTTCGTTCTGGCTTCCACCCTTGTCATCGTGAAAGCCCTAGCCTTGGCCCTTGGCTTGTCACCATCTTTCTTCTCTTTCTCTGCCTCCTATCCTCTAGCCGAGTCAACCACATTTACCTCTTTGCACTGGATGTAGTGCCCCAACTTGTCACAGTTGTAGCACTTCATTAGATTAGGGCAATCCTTAGAGAAATGCCCCGTCTTCCCGCATCTGAAACACAGGCTTGAACCGAGCCTGCATTCACCAGCATGCTTTCTTCCATATTTTCGGAACTCACCGGATGATTTCACCTTTTTCTTTTTGGTCTGAACAACAAACCTCTCATTTCTTTCTTGTTTCACACTCCCCGACCAACTCTTCTTCCTCACCTCCTTAATAAGCTCGTCAGCCACCACATCATCGTAAACTATCCTACTCAGCTCCACCAAAGACTCAAAGGTCTTTGGCCTGCTTGCCTTCACATATGTCCTAACCTTCGAAGGCAAACCCTGCACATAACACTTCATCCTTCTCTCCTCAATACTCACCAAATGAGGCACCAACCTGGCCATCTTGTTGAAGCGAGATATGTACTGCTTGTGGGTTATACTTCCAGCTTTAAATCCCAAGAATCTCTTTCTACCTAGTCGATCTCATTTTAAGGGCAGAAATTCCTTATTACTAACTCTTTCAGGTTATCCCACTTCAAGTTCCTGAACTCATGAGGGTCTTTAGTTTGCTTGATGGTGTTTCATCTATGAATAGCTTCATTAACAAATGAGTGGGCTGCGAACTTCACAGCTTGGTCAGCTTTACATTCACTGATCTCGATCACTACCTCCATCTCAGACACCCACTGGAGAGTGGCAATAGCACCACCCTTGCCATCCGGGGATGGAGGATTGCACCCTTTGAAGATGCGATACGAACACCCTTTAGCTAATTCCCCCTCAGTTTCATCTCCCTCATCTTTCCCATCCTTCCCTGAGCCTTCCCCGGTACCCTCACTTTCTTTCTTGCTATCTTTGTTCTTTGCCTCCAACATCCACTCCTTGGTTACCTCCTTCATGGCCTTAGTCATGATCAAAGGCATGATGTCCTGAAGAATCTTGTGGACCTCTTTGGCGATAGCCTCCCTAACAACAGGCTCCAAGGTAATCCTCTCTTCAGAATGATGAGAGTTTCCTCACTAGCAGTGTGAACAAAGTCCACATGCACCTCTTCGGTCGTTTGTTTTCGACTGGTGACTGGTGGTCTACCCCTACCACCACGTGCACCTCCCCAAGTAGCTTTCTTTCCAACCATGGCTTTCTATAAGATATGAAAAACCAATGTTATCATTTCAGGTAATAGTTCAGATCATGTCAAGTAATGTAAGTTTCTAATGATAGTGGCCAGTTGTAATTAGCTACTTACTTTACTTTTCATGTCCTAAATGTTTCCTATCCTGAGTCACATCAGCTCTCAATCTCACTATGAGCACTATAACCTCAATGAACCTTTATCGGTCATAATCATTTACTTAACCTTCCTGGCATGGAGCTACTGGCACTAGCATTGCTTAATCAATCCCATTCTTAGTTTGAGTTTAGACATCGGAGTGTCTAAATCTCTCAAATTATGGCTCTGATACCAACTTGTAAGGCCCTGTTCCAGGAAACCTCACAGTTGGATTGGGACATCAGAAACACAAGTTCTCGAATATCAAATTTCATTAATATAAGCAGTGGAACATACAAAATTTCTACGTTTAAAACATGTAAATCAGAAATATCACTTTGGCTATCTAACTAAAGTTCTGCTAGGATGCCAGTCTTGACCATATGCCATGTAGCTTCCCAATCCATGCCAAACTCACCTCTTATTTCTGTAGCCTACCTGTCAATCTAATATGCATACAAAAGTTAGCGACGCTGAATGAGCTCTAGGTTTACTTTATCGGATTACTTTAACAAAACTTTATCATGAACATGAACTTTAACATACTTTAACAATACATATACTTTAACTTTATGCTTACGCTAGATAAGTATGGAAATTTGATAATCGTAGGATCGAATATTGCAATCGTATTGTTGTTGTTTATCAGATCTGTGATGCGGAATCTCACAGACCTGTTGATGATTTCAAGTGAAGATCTGTTGCAAGATTTAATATATGATGATATATGAATGACGAACAATAAAAAACATATATTCATAAAAATTTCATTCATTCATATGGATGATGATGCTAGAAGATTACAAAGGGAGTTTGTAAGAAAATTCTCTCGCACACACACTCAACCTAATTATTTCTCTAACTAGACTAATTCTCTCTTGTTTGTTATTATTAGTGCTTACAACACTGAGCACACCTTTAGTGTAGCTCCTATGTGAGAATGCACCAAGCATGACTCCTTTAGGAGCTGAGCATACCCAAAGTGTAGCTCCTATGTGAGAATGCACCAAGCATAACTCCTTTAGCAGGTGAGCACACCTAAAGTGTAGCTGCTATGTGAGAATGCACCAAACATAACTCTTGTAGTAGGTGAGCACACCCAATGTGTAGATCCTATGTGAGAATGCACCAAGCATAACTCCTTTAGCAGGTGAGCACACCCCAAGTGTAGCACCTATGTGAGAATACACCAAGCATAACTTCTTTAGTAGGTGAGCACACCCAATATGTAGCTCCTATGTGAGAATGCACCAAGCATAACTCCTTTAGCAGGTGAGCACACCCCAAGTGTAGCACCTATGTGAGAATGCAATAAGCATAACTTCTTTAGCAGGTGAGCACACCCAAAGTGTAGCTCTTTTGTGAGACTGCACCAAGCATAACTCCTTTAGTAGGTGAGCACACCCAAAGTGTAGCTCCTATGTGAGAATGCACCAAGCATAAATCCTTTAGTAGGTGACCACACCAAAAGTGTTGCTCCTATGTGAGAATGCAACGAATGAAATTCTCCTTTAGTAGTGCTTGCAAGACTTCTTTAGTGGACTTTAACATGTTCACATCTATGCTTTAGCGGGTAACTGTTCTTGAACTATTATTCATGTTCTTTAACATTTCACATGAGACTTTGCTATCATTCTTTAACCTTTAACTGTAATAATATATATAAATACATTATTTCTTTAGCTATAAGTTCTTTATTAAACTATCTTTATCGCATGCTAAACGGGGGTATCTATACATGTAACTATCTAAGGTTTCGCGTGAGAACATCAACACCGGAACACTATGACTCGCGCGAGAACTTTTCCTTTCACGCGGGAACTCTCTAAGGCACGAAAACTTGCCGGGCAAGTTATCTCAATCGTGCGAGAACTTTGAAAGATGACAGTTTGTCGCTAGAACCTACAATTCGTGCGAGAACTTACTTTCCGCGTGAGAACTTTTCTGCTGTACGAACTTCATCCCCAAGTTATCGATTCTTTAGTCATTTTAACGCCCAGAAACATGCTATAACAATCTATATCATTATACTTAATCAAAACATTCGTTAAGGTATGCATATTAGCCCCAAAGCATGGAAAACATGCAAAAAAAGGGGTCTAGAACTCACCTTATGATATCTTTGCACACGAACAACACTAAACCGAGAGTGTTTTGATCAGAAGCTACATAATCATGTGCAATATCATTACATACAATTCATACATGCATAAATACATCGAATATCGACGAATACATACCTTAGACACCACCTAGCAACGATTTCTCTCTTCTCAAGCACAACAACAGGAGTTTTCCGTGAAGTGGAGGAGATCTAGTGCATGGGCCTATTTATAGTGTCTCTCGCTCCTCGCAGCTGTTCTCGCGCTAAAACCTCTAATCGCGTGAGAACTTCTCTCATCGCGCGAGAACTCTCCCTTTACGCGAGAACTTTACTTTTTTTTTTAAAATTCGGGGTGTTACATAAGGTTGTTGCATGCGAAAAGTTAACGTGAATATGAACAGACGCTAGAACTTCTTAGTTCGTATGAAACTAGTCACATGCGAATGTTTTACCACTCGCATGAACAGTTGACTTTTGATCAAACGTATTCCATGTGATAAGTAAACATTTTGCGCGACAAGTTGAATTTTAGTTCAAAATATTAACATGCGAATAGTTCATGTTCTCATGCGATAAGTTTAATTTGGTTAAAATTTTAAAAAATTTCAAGTTTGATTTATGATTAAATTTGAAACTAATTAAGCGTTTGTTTTTATTACAGATGGCAAGATCAATGGTATTTAAAAAAACCATAATGTCATGGATTATCTTGTAAAAGTGTCTGGTAATAAAGTCTTATTCCGTTCACTTATTGAAGGACTTAAGACGTCACGAGTTTATTATGCTATCACTGCTAATTCTTCTATATACACTAAGGTCATTGACGATTTCTAGAACTCAACAGCTAATAAAAGAGATGACGATGGAGAGCAGTGTATTGTTGCTCCTGTGAAAGGAAGAACGGTTGTGATTACTGCTCAGATCATTAACTAAGTATTATAGATGGGTGACCAGCCTAATCCCCCTACCATGATAGATGATGGTATTGCTCAAGATTTCTTACAGAAGAATTATCACAGATATCCATCATTATAAAAGAAGCATCTACCTCCATTTTAGAAGTTTCTATTTCATATTATGGTGCATCATCTAAGTAATCAAAAGGATGGGTTGGATAGTTTGAGTGTTGTATTTGGATCTTTATTGGTATCACTTGTTGATGACCTTTCGTATAGTATTTCAAGAGTTATATTCGCCAATATGCAGAAGAATGTTTTAGCCTCAGCTGGGAAGAAGTTTATCATGTATCCGAGATTCATCCAACTAATAGTTAATGCTGCTCATTTTGAGTTAGCTTATCTGGAGTCTGTTACTTATTCTGTTATGGTAATGAAGAAGGATATATTTACATATTTGATAGGTGATAGAGGAAATAAATGGAAGGGAGACCACTTTGCCAAACTTGGCAGATTTTCTAAAGATTTCTAACCCAATCAACAAGCTGAGCTGCAACAACAACAAAAAGAAGATTTTCCTTATCAGACTAAGCATGTTGCTTCTACTACCAGAATGACTGATTATATTCCTGTTAGTTCTTCATAGAAGAGAGCTATGACTAATGATGAGGATATAGAGTAAGGGTTTGATGATAGTTCTGGTGATGAGACTGCAAGTGAAAATATTGACAGAGTAGCTTACATACTACAAGAGAGATCAACAGTGCCAGTTACACCGCCCAAATGCACTACAGTTGATACAGATACAGGTTTTGTTCCTGAAAACCCACTAGCTACAAAGAGGAGAAATAAATTTGTATCTAGGAAGAGAGCTACTCCTGATGTAAGTGTATGTGGTAGGGGTAAAGGAAAAGATGTTATTATCAGGAAACGACAAACCCTAATGACCACTGTATCACCAACTAGAGATAAACCTATGTCTGAGCCATGTGATAGTGAGGTTGCAAGTCAAGAGATTCTAGTGATCGTTACAGAATCAACTATTATAACCAATTCACCTTTGCCCACAATAGAGTATGACCAAAGCACACCTCCTTAAGGACAAAATGATGATGAAGTGATTGATATGGATTATCATATCAACACTCCTCTAGTGCATAGACATACTACTAGAACATCCTTAGGTTCACCAACACTTGTTACATTAGAATAGAGGGTTTAGTTATTAGAGAGGGAGATGTTGGATAAGACTGAACTGGTAGATTATCTATAGCTAGAGAATCAGGAGAAAAATACTAAGATCAAGAGCATAGAGCATCAACTACAGATTCTATACAGCTATGTAAAAATAAAACAGAGTCGGTATAAGGAGTTCACTTCCTGATTTACATCAGCGCAACCTAATCTCGAAAAATCATTGTGACATACGGTAATTTTCCGTAACCAAAACTCCTTAAGTTCCGTTAGGCCTTGCATACACTTGTCGTGAGCACAAAATAGTTGTCGTTGAATGTTGGTGACTTAATAATAATTAATATTGGCTAACAATAATAATTTAACTATTAATGTTGATTATTAATATATGATTGTGTGATTCATGAATTTTATGTAATATTTATGAATTTCGCTTTATAAAGTGACGACTTATAATATATGATTCATGTGTGTTGTTGCATATATGTGATTGTTATTAGTTGATAATGAGTCATGTATTATATGGTTAAAGCTACTAAAAAGTGTAAAAAAAAATATTAGTTTTTATAAATAATGAGGGTTTATTTGTAATTGTTACTAAACTTAATATTAACAAAAACCAAACCCTAGCCCCCCCCCCCCCCAACCCTTGTCATGGCCGAGAACAGTCACACCCCCATCCCTTGCGATTTTGATCAACAAGCATTCAAGAACATCAATTGTGGTTTAGTTTGAGAAATCCAATGTATTAGCAAGTGAATACTTCTATCATTACATGATTAAAGGTAACATTTTAATTATTTTTTCATGATTTTGATGCTAGAATAAACCCTAGTGCAATTGGGTGTGATAACTCGAAATTGTTGATGTTTGTTGATGATTTGATATTAGTTGGATTGTATTGATATTAGTTTACATGGATTATGCTTGAATTTCACAGAATTAACATCTCATTCATACGTTACTACAAGAGGAACTGCCCTCAGCTAGAGAAAAATGATAATGGTGCTGGTAATGGAGGGAACAACAACGTAAACGGTGATAACAATGGGAACAACAATGGTGGAAACATTGGAGGAGCTAAGGGAAAAGCCTTTGTCATGGGTTCAGGTGAGGCTCTAAATGACCCTACTATTATTACCTGTAAATTTTCTGTTAATGGTCGTTATGCTACTGTTCTGTTTGATACTGGAGCTGATAGAAGTTTTATCTCTACTAGTTTAGTAGTGTCTTAAGTGATATGACTTCTATGTTGTAATCCAAGTACACCGTAGAATTAGCTGATGGTAAGCAAATTCACGTTACGCACATCCTTAAGGGATGTAAGATAGAACTGACTAGACATACATTCGACATTGATCTTATGCATGTTACCTTCGGGAGTTTTGACATGGTTGGGGGCATGGATTGGCTGTCCAAGAAGCAAGCGGAAGTCATCTTTCACGAGAAAATCATTCTTATTCCTCTCTCTAGTGGATAAATCCTTTCGGTGAAGGGCGAGAAGAGTGGTGCAATGATAGGAATCATATCGTTTATGAAAGCGTAGAAGTGGCTAAGCAAAGGTCGCTTAGCCATATTAACCCTTATGACTGACAAACAGCAATAGGAAAAGAAGATAGAGGATATTCTGGTAGTTCGTGATTTTCCAGAGGTGTTTCTTGAGAATTTACCTGGACTACCACCTCATCATTAATAAATTTCAGATCAATTTGACTTCCAGAGCAGCTCCAATTACGAGAGCACCCTATCGGTTAGCATCAAACGAACTACAAGAGTTGTCAGCACAGCTTTAAGAGTTTTTGGATAAAAGATTTATCCGACCAAGCTCATCACCATTGGGAGCCCCTGTTCTCTTTGTTAAGAAAAAGGATGGCACGTTCCGAATGTGTATCGACTACAGAGAATTAAATAAGGTTACTGTCAAGAATCGATACCCTTTGCCTCGCATTGATGATCTGTTTGATCAACTTCAGGGATCAAGCTATTATTCTAAGACTGATTTGAGGTCTGGCTACCATCAACTGAAAGTTTGGGAGGAAGACATCTTGAAAATCACTTTCAGAACTAGTTATGTTCATTATGAATTTATTGTCAAGCCATTCAGGTTAACTAAGGCACCAGCTGTATTCATGAATCTCATGAATCGTGTGTGCAAACCCCACCTTGATCAGTTCATCATCGTGTTTATCGACGACATATTAATCTATTCTAAGACCAAGGAGGAACATAAGGAGCATCTACGCCTAATCTTGGAACTGCTTCAAAAGGAACAACTTTACGCAAAGTTTTCAAAGTGTGATTTTTGGATACGTGAAGTGCAATTTCTAGCTCACATTGTTAACGAAAAAGAATTCATATGGATCCTGCAAAGATTGAGGCAATAAAGAATTGGTCAGTCCCTAAAATTCCTAGTGAGATAAGGAAAATTCTTGGACTGGCAGGATATTATCAACATTTCATTAAGGTATTTTTTAAGATCGCCCAACCCCTCACTACTTTGACCCATAAAGGCATAATGTATAAATAGGGAGAGAGTCAAGAAGCTACCTTTCAGTTGTTTAAGCAGAAACTTTCTAGCACACCGATATTAGCATTACCAGAAGGAAGTGATGACTTTGTGGTTTACTGTGATGCTTCTATCCAAGGACATGGTTGTGTTTTGATCTAACATGACAAAGTGGTAGCCTATACCTCAAGACAGTGGAAAGTGCATGAAAAGAATTACACAACCCATGATCTGGAACTAGGTGTAGTGGTTTTTTCCTTGAAGATCTGGAGACATTACTTGTATGGTACCAGATGCACCATTTACACTGATCACAAGAGTCTTCAACATATCTTTGAGCAGAAAAAGTTGAATATAAGGAAACGATGTTGGGTAGAATCTAAATGATTGCGATTATGTTATCAAATACCATCCGGAAAAGGCAAACGTAGTCGCTGATGCCTTAAGCAGAAAGGAAACTGCTAAAATCCGATGAGTACGAGCTTTGCAACTTACTATCAATACACAGTTGCCTGAACAGATCAAGAAAGCTCAGGCGAGAGCCTTGAAAGTAGGAAATGTTGAATCTGAATCTTTACATGGGATGAACAAGTAATTTGAAGTAAAAGCTAATGGGATTCGTTATTCATGGATAGGCTTTAGGTACCCTATTATGGAAACCTACGAGACTTGGTTATGAGTGAGGCACACAAGTAAGTATTCTATACATCCTCATTCTGGCAAGATGTATCATGATCTGAAGGCACACTATTGGTGGCCTAACATGAAGGCAGATATAGCCACATACGTGAGCAAGTGTCTAAACTGCTCTAAGGTGAAAGTTGAGTACTAGAAACCTTGTAGGTAACTGCAGTAACCTGAGATACCTTTGTGGAAGTGGGAGCACATTTCCATGGACTATATTACCAAGTTACCCAAAACTTCTAGAGGTTATGACACGATATGGTTGATCATGGATCGACTAACTAAGTCTGCTCACTTCCGAGGAATAAAAGAAACAGATAAGATGGATAAGCTAACTCAGATTTACTTGAAAGAAGTGGTTTCTCGATATGGTGTACCAATTTGAATCATTTCGGATTGTGACACTCATTTCACATCCCATTTCTGGAAATCGTTGCAAAAATATTTGGGTACGTGTTTGGATATGAGCACTGCCTATCATCTATAAACCGATGGGCAAATAGAGTGTACTATTCAAACTTTGGAGAAAATGTTGCAAGATTGTGTGATTGACTTTGGGAACAATTGGGAAGTTCATTTACTATTGGTGGAGTTTTCTTACAACAATAGCTATTACACTAGCATTAAGGCAGCACCGTTTAAGGCATTGCATGGATGAAAGTTTAGATCACTGGTTTGTTGGGCGGAAGCTGGTGATAGTCAACTGAATGGCCCTGAGTTAGTGCATGAAACTGCCAAAAAGATTGTGCAGATACGGAATTGTATAGCTGCCCCACAAAATCGAAAAAAGAGCTACGCTGACAATTGAAAAAAGCCTTTGGAGTTCCAGGTTGGAGACAAAGTATTGTTGAAAGTTTCACCGTGGAAAGGTGTGATTCAATTCAGCAAAAGAGGCAAGCTTAATCCGAGATATGTTGGACCATTTGAGATTCTGGAAAGAATTGGTCCACTGGCATACAGATTAAATCTGCCTGAATCGTTGAGTGGAGTTCATAATGTTTTTCACATCTCGAACTTAAAGAAGTGTTTATCTGATGAGACTTTGGTTGTACCACTCGAGGAAGTACAAGTAGATGAACAACTATGATTTATTGAAAAACCGGTTAAGGTTATGGATCGTGAGGTCAAGACTCTTAAGCAGAGCCAGATACCTATAGTTAAAGTTTGCTAGAATTCAAGGCATGGATCGAAATCCATGTAGGAACATGAGGATCAGATGAAGCTTAAGTATTCTCATTTGTTCTAAATGGCAATGACAGCCGGCGAATGTATCGATTAAATTCCAGGGAGAAATTTCTTTCAACAAACGGATATTATGACAACTCAGTCGATTTCTCTGTCCCAATGCAGTAGACTAGTGATGTAACACAACCATGTAACGTAATTTACAGGATGAAAACTCATTCAACATGGGGATAATGTGACATCCGGTAATTTTCCGTTACCAAAACTCCGTTGGTTCTGTTAGGCCTTGCATACACATGTCGTGAGCACACACTAGTTGTCGTCGAAAGTTGGTGACTTAACGATAATTAATATTGGCTAACAAATAACAATTTAACTAATAATGTTGATTATTAACATGTGATTATATGGTTTATGAATTTTATGCATCATTTTCAATTTCACTTTATAAAGTGACGATTTGTATTGTTGCTAGTTGGAATCTATACGATTGTTATTAGTTGATAATGATTCATGTATTATGTGGTGAAAGCTATTTAAAAAATGTAAAAAAGATTAGTTTTTCTAAAGTTTAAACAAGGTGGGTTTAATTGTAATTGTTACTAAACTTACTAATAACAAAAACCAAACCCTAGCCTCCCCCCCCCCAAAAAAAAACCTCTAGTCGCGGCCAAGAAACCCCACACACCCATCCCTTGTGATTTTGATCAACAAGCCTTCAAGAATATCAATTGTGGTTTAGTTTGAGCAATCCAACATGTTAGCAAGTGAATACTTTGATTATTACACGATTAAAGGTAACATTTTAATTAGTTTTTCATGATTTTGATGCTAGAAGAAACCCTAGTTCAATTTGGAGTGATAACTCGAAATTGTTGATGTTTGTTGATGATATGATGTTACTTGGATTGTATTGATGTTGATTTACATGGATTATGCACGAATTTCATATAATTAACATCTCATTCAAATGTTACTATAAGAGGAAACTTTAGTTTTTAAGAATTAGGAGTTTGATGATTTGGTGATGTTTCTTATGCTTGAATGATTGATATGAACTAGATTAGGCATAAAATTGAGGAATCCATGATTGGATTTGTTGAAAGATTGGCTTTTGGGTGTTACTTTCCCGAAAGAGAAACTTTATTGATATGGCTCATTTGATCTTGTGAATTGGGCATGCACACGATGTTAAGATCATGCTAGGATGCTTGTTGATAGTTAGAATGCGTTAGTTGGGTCATTTGGATGCTTTGATGTATTTTTTGGGAAATCTAGGTTTCATGAGGGATATTGTGCAATGTGATGGGTTTATGCTAGAAAGTTATGGAATTATGCTTGGATTATAGTATGTCATTGTTATCTAAATTCAATGTGTTTGATTTCTATGAACGATATTTGGGAATATGATGATGAACATCATACACACATGCGAATATAAGGCCCTTACTTAGTAGGATTGGTAGGGTTTAAGATATGAAGTCATGAGTGACTTCACATGGCATGCTGTGCGTGATTAAACTCAATGTGTGATTTATTAGTTGAAATTTAATTATATCTATGTTGTGATTTGTTGAGATTCGCATGTGTTGTATGATAAATCTGTGTTAGTATGATGATCTTGATAGGACTTAAGGTTGAAAATGTAAAATACATGAATTGTTTGCATGCAAATCTTGAGTAATGAGTTACTATACTTGATCAAGCAAGATTTCAATTAATATGTCACCAATGGGTCAAACGGGTCAACTAGGTCAAATGAGTCATTGTTTTCCAAATCACTTGGGTCAATGTGTTGATTGAGCACTTAGGGTTTGTTATACTATTTTGGTTACACGTACTTATGTACTCACGTGTTCTAGGTAACCTTTGATGGGTTGTCTTTTCACTCATCATTAGCTTCGCTCATCTTGTTCGTTTGCGCACCAGGTGAGTTCAATGCCCCACTTATATACACTCTCTTTTTGAGGGAGAAAGTATACTTTTTTAAAAACACTTCACTGTTATAAATTGTGTATAGTATAACATAGTATGATATACCAATAAAATACCTTACACTTTTAGACTGTTAATTAAGGAAACTAGTGGGAAATCTTAGGTAGTATTACTGGGTCTGACAAGCCCCACTTGTATGACTGGAGGTCAAGGGGGTGCAATATTGTCCTAAGCAACTAACATTGTCATGACTTGGTATGTCGTGGCGGAAATCAAACACACGAACACAGTCAGCTTCGATCGCAAAATCACTATGGTTCTTACTTATGAAATTAGATTAGCTATCTATATCAATGCACTTACTTATGTTTTACAACCGTTATTATTTATGATAAATGCAAACTCCTGAATTGACCAACCTTCGTGTTGAAACTTTAGTATGTTTTTCTCATGTCGTTATTAGTAGCTGCGTCTATAAGCACTCACGCGTTGAGCATGCTTTTGAAACATTCATCTGTTTACATTGGTTTTTATTACATACTTTCAAATAATGGTTTGGGCGCATGTTTTGCGCATTTTACATGTAAGTACTTTGGGTTTGAATTATTTACCAAATGCTTTCGTAATACTTTAAAGTTTTAAACTCTAAGTTTATTTTTAAATGTTACATATAGAGTTGTTTTGAGTAACTAGTGACTTGGATCCTGGTTAGTCTACACACCTCGCACGTCCACCACGCACGTGAATTTTGAGGCTGTGACAATCATCTTAGTTTGGAGAATTGTAACACCCGAAACTTCTTGTCGCATAAAAGAAAAGAAAAGTATCTTGAAGAAAACGAAAAGGGGCAAAAGTGGAAGGGGGTTTTGTGTAAAAAGTACAAAACTCAAATATTTTATTAATATTTGAGTATGGCCGCCCATTTTTACACCCACAACCTACTGCTTTTCGACAAAAGAAGAAGAAGAAGAAGAACTTAAGTGCTCTCACGGTTTTTTGCAAGAAGAAAGGCTGGTTTTCGCAATTGGTGAGTGTTTTATGTGATTATTTGTTCGGTTTTGTTAGGCTTTAACCTTGAAACTGATTTTTAAGTGTTCTATGTGTTCGGTTGTTTGTTTTGTCTTGTTTTAGGTGTTTGAACTCTTGTGCACACAAGTCTAGAGGAGTTTTACTTGTTGGTTGCAATAGGTGAATTCTAGACCCTGGTTTTCTCTGTGTTTTTAATATTTTGGGGCTGAAAATGCATGTTAAAATGATTTATTACTGTTACATGTATAACCATATGTATATATGCTTGTGCTATCATGTTTTATGGTTGTTTATGGGATATTATTGCTTAGAATGATAGGACTAAGCTTAGAACAGGTTCATATGCAGATTGGGTTTGAATTTGATTCTAAAAAATGAACAACAGTAGGCCATGCGCCCAAACAGGGCCTATGCGCCCAAACAGGGCCTATGCGCCTAGAAATTTGACTAAGAAAAGCCTAAGTGCTGACCATGCGCCCCAATTGTCCTCATGCGCATGAAAATTTGCATGAATATACCAAGTGTTAACCCATGTGCCTGAATAGTACCCCATGCACCCAGGAAGGATTCCCAGACGCCTATGTGTTGGCTCATGCTCCCACATAGGGTTAATGCGCCCAAGCAGGACTCATGCGCCTGCATAGTGCTCATGCGCCTAGAACATTTAGAAAAAATTTCTGAAATTTTGGAAAATCAGAATTTTAGGGTTTGACCCTGGTTTGACTTGGTGTTTATATTTGTTTATTTTATGCATGTTTTTGGCCCGTTCTTGGGTTCCATATTATGTATTATTATCTGACTTTACGGGGTGTGCTTATGTTCGTATACGTAAAGTATTATCATAATGAAAGTGAAAGATTAATGATAATGAAAAGTGGAACATAATGAATGAATAAAAGTCTTGCAAGCAAAATGAAAGGAGGTTCACAGCCACGGGTTGTCAGCTCAACTATGTGCGGGTTAGCTACCCCATGAGGATGCACGCAGGGTCAATCTTTGAGATTGACGGGGACCTTTGTTGCTTGCCTCAGGTGACTGGGTCAGCTTCGTGCACAATGTTCGGGGTCTATTTATAGACCTCAGGCCCAGCACCAGCTTCGTGCATAATGTCGAGGTATTGCATATTGGTCCGGTAGAAAGTGAAAGATAATAATTAAAGAAAGGAAGGAAAGATAATGATGATAATTATGAATATTATCTGAATGTACGTATGATGTGTGTTCGCATACGAAAGTAATGTATTTTATTTAAAAAGGGATATTTTCATATACAAATCATACAAGGTATTTTTATACTTTTAAAACTAGGACTCACTTAGCAACGCTGACTTTTATGCATTTTCAGTTGGAAGGTAAATATTGCTGAGGATGGCACTCGGGGAAAGCTACTCGTCGGGGCAAGACTGGCATGCGTTCATGCTTAATTATTTTGTTGTATTGTAATGCAACTAATTGACTATTTTGTAACCCTAACTTACAATGATGTATTATTTTGCAACATTAATTATATGCATGAATGGTTTTTATTAACTTAATTCCGCTGCAATATTTTATGAAATGTGTATTGTTTAATATAATAATGCTATGATTGTCCAACTGTGAGGTCTCCGGGGACGGGGCCTTACAAGTTGGTATTAGAGCCAAAGTTTAAGAGAAATGGGTAAATATTTTCATAAAAGCTAAAATTAAACTGAGAATGGGACAGAATGGAAGGATGCCAGCCCGAGTAGCTACGTGCCATCAGGTATTTCTTTTCTTAATGTTAACCAGTGTTATGTGCGTGTGTTATTTGATTATTGTGTTTTTGTAGATTTGAATACTGATGTAGTCAGGATAGGAAATGTTTGGGGAATGAAGAGTAAAGTAAGTGGCTAATCACAGCTGGCCACAATAATTAGGGACTTACTATACTTGACATAAACTGAGCTATTACCTTGAGTGACCGTGTTAGTGTTTGAATCTTATAGTGTTAGAGGATGGTCGGTGGTAGATCATCAAAGGCTTCTAGAGGAGGAGTACGAGGCGGTCGTGGTGCTGGGCCACGTGCCACAAGGAACAAGACAAGGACTGCAGAGACGGCTCCTGCTGAGCCTGGGCTTCATCATCCGGAAGGTGTGGATGAGAGTGCTAACTTAAGAGCCTCAGTAAAGGAGGCAGTTATGGAAAAAGATCAGGTCATGCAGACGATCCTACCGTTTGTGGTGACCGAGGTCATCCGTGCTGTGAGAGAGGATGAGAGGAAAGAGAAGGAGGATGAGAGAAGGACTACGGCTGGGAGAAGGGGGAATGAGAGGAGTCATGATGAAGAGGAGGAACTAAACACTGGAGCGGCCTCCAGTGATGAAGAGTAGGTAGAAGTGCGGCAAACCGTGAAGGGATGTAGTTATGTGGCATTCCAACGATGCAAACCCCCAACTTTTGATGGCAACGGTAATGCTGTCGCTGCTCACCGCTGGGTAAGAGAAATGGAGGTGGTGTTAGAGATTATTAAGTGCAGGGAGGACCAGAAGGTGAAGTTCGCCACTCACTCGTTCGTTGACTCGGCTCTGTGTTGGTGGGACAAAATTGTCCAAGCTGAGGGCGTCAGAGCCTTCAGAAGGATGAGGTGGAGAGAGTTGAAGAAACTGGTGATTGCGGAATTCTGTCCTCACCGAGAGCTCGACAAGATAGAAAGAGAGTTCCTACCGCTTGAGGCGGGAACCATGACCCACCAGCAATACACCACCAAGTTCAACGAAATAGAGAGGCTGGTGCCGGATCAAGTGATGCCGGTGTCAAGAAAGATAAAGAGGTATATTCAAGGGTTGCCAGTGGATATCCATAGGCACCTGATTGTTGCCCGGTCGAGTCCCTTTAGATCGGCAGTGGTTCTGGCAGGAAGACTCTATGATGAGAGGGAAGTGGCTGTAGTTGAGGTGAGCAAGACGAGTTATGGAGACAAGAACTGGAAAGGGAAATGGTTTGGGCGTGGTGGTTATACTCCAAACAACAAGAGGATGAGGATGGATGGCCGAAGAGTGGGTTCATCAAGCTAGGGGATGAAAAAGTGTGGCAAATGCGGGAAGGAGCACACTAGTGAGTGCAAGTGGGGATCGAATGTATGCTTCAAGTGTGGGAAGCCTGGTCATATTACGAAGGATTGTAGGGTGTTGAGGTGCTATAACTATGGTGAGGAGGGGCATGTGAGCAGGGATTGCAAGAAGCCAAGGGTCGAGAGTTCTGGGGTGAAGAAGAGGATGGAGAGTGAAGGGCAGAGGGCAAGCGCTAGAGCATTCACGATGACCTGGGAGGATGCCAGGGTGGACCCCGATGTCGTGTCAGGTATGTTTCTAGTGAACCAAACTTGTGCCTCTGTATTATTTGATTCTGGTGCTAGTAGGAGTTTTATTTCTGCTGCTTTTAGTGCTAAGTTGCCAGTTAGTAGTAGGAGTATTGATGAGCCATTTGATGTAGAAACTGCTATTGGTAAGTCTACCAGAATTTCTAATATGATAAAAGACTACGACATAGAACTAGAAGGCCATAGGTTCTCTACTAAACTATTTGTGATGCCCTTAGGCGGATTTGATGTAGTTCTAGGGATGGATTGGTTAGCAACCTATGAGGAAAATATTATGTGTCGCAAGAAGACGATTCGGTTAATTGTGCCCGATGGAAGTTCGGTGACGGTTTACGATGATCGAGTGACAACGGTTCCTAAGGTGATTTCGATGGAAGTGGTAGAGAAGTGCATGAAACGCAGATGTAGTGCCTACCTGGCTTATGTGAAGGATGTGGACGCGCCAGTACCACAATTGTCCGATGTACCAGTTATGTGTGACTTTTCGGACGTGTTCCCAGGAGATTTACCAGGTGTGCCACCAAACTGTGAGATCGAGTTTCAGATTGATTTGATACCCGGTGCTCAACCCGTTGCCAAAGCACCATACCGATTAGATCCGACTGAGATGAAGGAACTCATGGTTCAACTGCAGGAGTTAATGGACAAAGGATTCATCCGACCGAGCATCTCTCCTTGGGGTGTTCCCTGTTTTGTTTGTTAAGAAGAAAGACGTTAGTATGAGGATGTGCATAGACTACCGGGAGTTAAACAAGTTAACGGTGAAGAACCGATATCCCCTACCGAGAATTGATGACTTGTTCGATCAGCTCCAGGGTGCCAGTTGGTTCTCGCGAATAGATCTCCAATCTGGTTATCATCAGTTGAAGGTTAAGGAGTAGGATATCCCTAAGATAGCTTTTCGCACGCGTTATGGACACTACGAGTTTCTTGTTATGTATTTCGGTCTAACTAACGCGCCAGCTGCCTTTATGGATTTGATGAACCGAGTGTGTCGGCCAATGTTAGATAAATCAGTGATTGTGTTTATTGACGACATCCTGATTTACTTGAAAAATGAGGAAGAACATGCCGGCCATATACGCAAAGTATTGGAGACGCTTAGGAGAGAGAAGCTGTATGCTAAGTTCTCCAAGTGCGCTTTCTGGTTGCACGAAGCCCAATTTTTGGGTCACGTGGTGAATTCTGAAGGAATTATGGTGGACCCGGCAAAGGTTGAGGCGGTGATGCAATGGAAGTCTCCAAAGACGCCATCGTAGATTTGAAGTTTCTTGGGATTGGCGGGCTACTACAGGAGATTCATTCAAGACTTTTCCAAGATAGCCTCACCTCTGACTAAATTGACTAGTAAGGATGTGAAGTTTGTGTGGGGTCGGGATCAGGAGGATGCTTTTCAGGAGTTAAAGGCAAGACTAACTCAAGCACCTGCTTTGACATTACCCGAAGGGAGTGAAGACTTAGTGGTGTATTCGGATGCTTCTTACGCTGGACTGGGTTGCGTGTTGATGCAACGTGGAAGGGTAATAGCCTACGCGTCCCGATAGTTGAAAACTCACGAGGTCAATTATCCCACCCATGATTTGGAGCTAGCGGCTGTGGTTTTCGTACTAAAGATTTAGAGGCACTACCTGTACGGGGCAAAGTGCACAATCTTCACGGACCACAAAAGCTTAAAGTATTTCCTTGAGCAGAAGGACCTCAACATGAGGTAGAGGAGGTGGCTGGAATTGATCAAAGACTATGATTATGAGATCCATTACCACTCGGGCAAAGCCAATGTAGTGGCCGATGCCCTCAGTCGAAAGGAGAGACTTGAGTCGATCCGGGTGAAAGCTTATCAATTGGTGATGACCTCTGACGTGATGACACAGGTCAAAGAATTCCAAAATGAGGAGTTGAAAGAAGATCGTCTTAACTCTGAAAGGATGAGAGGTCTAGTCACGAAGTAGGGAGAAAATACCCATGGAGTTAGAACCCGCTTCGGGCGGATGTGGATCCCTCGTTATGGAGGCTTAAAAGGGCGGATTATGGATGAAGCTCATAAGACTCGATACTCCATTCATCCCGACGCTACCAAGATGTATCAAGATATGAAGAAAGATTACTGGTGGCCGGGTATGAAGTGCGATGTAGTGGAGTATGTAAGTAGGTGCCTTACTTGCTTGCAAGTGAAGACAGAGCATCAGAAGCCATACGGGAAGATCCAACCATTGGATATACCTGAGTGGAAGTAGGAGCACATCACCATGGACTTCATCACAAAGTTACCGCATACCGCAAGGGGGTACGATACCATATGGGTGATAGTTGATCGTCTGACAAAGAGTGCTCACTTCCTACCGATCCGCGAGACGTATTCATCCGAGAGACTGGCGGATCTGTACATTAAAGAGATTGTAGCTCGTCATGGTGTGCTGGTGTCTATCGTGTCGGACCGTGACACCCGGTTCACATCGAAGTTTTGGAGAAGATTTCATGATGCGATGGGGACGAGGCTACACATTAGTACGGCTTACCATCCTCAGACAGATAGTCAGTCTGAAAGGACGATTCAGACGCTCGAGGATATGCTCCGAGCATGCGTGATCGACTTTGGGGGAAGTTGGGATGATCACTTACCGTTAGCGGAATTCTCATAGAACAACAGTTATCATGTTAGCATTGGCATGCCACCATATGAGATGCTATATGGTAGAAGGTGTAGAATGCTCGTGTGTTGGGGTGATATCAGGCAGAAAGAGTTGGGAAGTCTAGAGGTGATCGAGGCTACGACGGAGAAGTTAAAGAAGATCAAAGCCTTTATAAAGGCGGCGAAAGACAGGCAAAAGTCGTATGCTGACAAAAGGTGTAGACCAATAGAGTTCAATGTGGGTGATAGAGTCATGTTGAAGGTCTCACCTTGGAAGGGGATCATCCGGTTCAGGAAGAGGGGTAAGCTGAGCCCAAGGTACATAGGGCCTTTCCGAGTCATCGCACGAGTAGGAGAGGTGGCCTATCGATTAGAACTACCCGATGAGTTAAGTGCAATTCATCCGACATTCCATGTATCTCATCTGAGAAAGTGCTTAGCTGATAAAGATATGATTGTGCCACTGGAGGAGATCGAGGTTGATGAACGACTTAATTATGCAGAGCAACCAGAGGCAATCATCGACTGGAAGGAGAAGAGACTACGAAATAAAGTGGTTCCACTTGTGCGTGTGCAGTGGAAACACCAAAAGGGTTCTGAGTCTACGTGGGAGACTGAAGAAGAAATATGATAGCATTACCCACAGTTGTTCGAAGAGTGACAGGTTTCGGGACGAAACCTCTTTAAGGGGGGTAGACTTGTAACACCCGAAACTTCTTGTCGCATAAAAAAAAAAGTATCTTGAAGAAAACGAAAAGGGGCAAAAATGGAAGGGGTTATGTGTAAAAAGTACAAAAATCAAATATTTTATTAATATTTGAGTATGGCCGCCCATTTTTACACCCACAACCTGTTGGTTTTTGACAAAAGAAGAAGAAGAAGAAGAACTTAAGTGCTCTCACGGTTTTTTGCAAGAAGAAAGGCTGGTTTTCGCAATTGGTGAGTGTTTTATGTGATTATTTGTTCGGTTTTGTTGGGCTTTAACCTTGAAACTAATTTTTAAGTGCTCTATGTGTTCGGTTGTTTGTTTTGGCTTGTTTTAGGTGTTTGAACTCTTGTGCACACAAGTTTGGAGGAGTTTTACTTGTTGGTTGCAATAGGTGAGTTCTAGACCCCAGTTTTCTCTGTGTTTTTAACATTTTGGGGCTAAAAATGCATGTTAAAATGATTTATTACTGTTACATGTATAACCGTAAGTATATATGCTTGTGCTCTCATGTTTTATGGTTGTTTATGGGATATTATTGCTTAGAATGATAGGAATAAGCTTAGAACAGGTTCATATGCAGATTGAGTTTGAATTTGATTCTAAAAAATGAACAACAGTAGGCCATGCGCCCAAACAGGGCCCATGCGCCTAGAAAATTGACTTAGAAAAGCCTAAGTGCTGACCATGCGCCCCAATTGTCCTCATGCGCCTGAAAATTTGCCTGAATATACCAAGTGTTAACCCATGTGCCTGAATAGTACCCCATGCACCCAGGAAGGATTCCCAGATGCCTAAGTGCTGGCTCATGCGCCCACATAGGGTTAATGCTCCCAAGCAGGACTCATGCGCCTGCATAGTGCTCATGCGCCTAGAACACTTAGAAAAAAATTATGAAATTTTAGGAAATCAGAATTTTAGGATTTGACCCTGGTTTGACTTGGTGTTTATATTTGTTTATTTTATGCATGTTTTTGGCCTGTTCTTGGGTTCCATATTATGTATTATTATCTGACTTTACATGGTGTGCTTATGTTCGTATATGTAAATTATTATCATAATGAAAGTGAAAGATTAATGATAATGAAAAATGGAACATAATGAATGAATAAAAGTCTTGAAAGCAAAATGAAAGGAGGTTCACAGCCACGGGTTGTCAGCTCAACTGTGTGCGGGTTAGCTACCCCATGAGGATGCACGCAGGGTCAATCTTTGAGATTGACGGGGACCTTTGTTGCTTGCCTCAGGTGACTGGGTCAGCTTCGTGCACAATGTTCGGGGTCTATTTATATACCTCAGGCCCAACACCAGCTTCGTGCACAATGTCGGGGTATTGCACATTGGTCTGGTAGAAAGTGAAAGATAATAATGAAAGAAAGGAAGGAAAGATAATGATGATAATTATGAATATTATCTGAATATACGTATGATGTGTGTTCGTATACGAAAGTAATGTATTTTATTTAAAAAGGGGTATTTTCGTATACAAATGATACAAGGTATTTTTATACTTTTAAAACTGGGACTCACTCAGCAATGCTGACTTTTATGCATTTTCAGTTGGCAGGTAAATATTGCTGAGGATGGCACTCGGGGAAAGCTACTCGTCGGGGCAAGACTGGCATCTGTTCATGCTTTATTATTTTGTTGTATTGTAATGCAACTAATTGATTATTTTGTAACCCTAACTTACAACGATGTATTATTTTGCAACATTAATTATATGCATGAATGGTTTTTGTTAACTTAATTCCGCTGTAATATTTTATGAAATGTGTATTGTTTAATATAATAATGCTATGATTGTCCAACTGTGAGGTCTCCGGGGACGGGGCCTTACAAGAATCAGGTGGACAGCATTCATTTGTTCCTGATCTTGTTGATGAGACTATACACACGGAGACTCCTACAAATGATCCTGAGCCTAATGTGATTATTACTGAAGACATTACAGCTAATCAACCTGTGACGCAAGCCTCTGTTGATGTGATTATCACTCCAAAGCACATTATGCTGAGTTCATAGCTTGATGATGAAGATGATGGGTTAGATAAGGTTGAATATGAGGATGATGATGATGATGAGGATGATGGTGATGATGATGATGATGATGATGGTAGTGATGGTAGTGATGATAGTAAAAGAGATAAAGGAAAAAGAAGGATGATGGAGATGACAACCAAGGTGGAGATCTGGGCTTAATAGTTGGTCCTTCTAGAGATTCAAGTTTTGAACATGTCTCTAGAACAAGACCTGATGATCCAGAAGACTACCAACCTTTAGATCCAGCGACAGAAGAGCTATATGAGAAAGAGTTCGACACTTTCCAACAGTAGTTCTTAACTAAGGAATAAGATGATGAGATGCGTCCTTTTGATGATTTGGAAGAGACTTTGACTACACCGATATATTTGGTATTAGTCTAAAGAGCTTATTTTCTAACATTATGCTTGAAGAAGGAGAGACTCCAACCGATACAGGATTGGGCACCAAGACGACACTGCTGATCCTTCTGATCTAACAGGACGACCTACTGTTAGAAAAGTTGGTGATTTAATTATGTCTGCTCCTCCTCCACAGCACAGGTTCATACACTTAGACATTTTAAACCGTTTACATGGTATGGGAATTCAGAACCGGTGTTGAGCTGGGCATATGATGCAGAAAAGAAGATGTATGTGGTGAAGAGAAAAGTTGGAGATATCGGGTATTATCTTGATGAGCATGCTTTTCATAGACTCAGCGCATCAGATCTTTATGCTATTGAACGAGTGCCATTCTTTAATCCTATCAACTACAGCAAGGCAAAGTGGATAAGGAATTTAATTAGAGACATAGTAAGACCAATTTTAAGGATTTTAAGACTCTCAAATCTAAAGTGATTGAATATGAGTCCAGGATTGACCCAAATACTAATATTCCTCTAAAGATTAAAGTGTTCAAGCATTTGAAGTATGCTAGAAAGATTCTAATCCATGCTCATATGCCATCTAACAGTTTTTCAAAGCTTATGAGATGGATTTGTGAGAAGAACACTGGACACGCGGCCATCTATTTTGTAGATACAGAATACCGTATCATCAACCCTGTTGATTTGCTTAAGTTCGGAAAAGAATATTTAATGAGGCTTCAGGCTTGTCCAATCGAAGTTGACGAGTCTGTACATTTCATAGCAGCTAAATTTGGGTGGTTGATTACGAAGGCCCTAGACAAAAAGATGTATGCTTATAGGGGGAGTTACAAAGTTGCAGACATGGATTTTTGAAGGTTTCATTCACCGAGCCTAAGGGATATTTTAGATATTAAACCTAGAGGCTCGGGAAATCAAAACACACTTTTGAAGAAGTATCTGCGTGAGAATTTGTTTTCGCACGAGAAGTTAGTTCTCAAGTGAGAACCTTTTGGTTTTAGTATAAATATCAATTTTGATTCTTAGTTGTTAAAAAGAACACTTGAAATCATACTATTGTACTTAAAGTTTTCAGAGTGAAATATAGAGAAGTTATATACATTGTGTGTATGTGTTCAATCTTGATCTATTTCTCCTTGTTCAATCTACCATCCGCGTTTGATTCATTCTGGTTTTATTCACGAGATCGATCTTAATTAGAAATCTCACGATCTTACAAATAAGTCTAAATTAGATATTTTTTCCTTGTCATAAGGAATTCAGTTATAAACAACCTCTAGTAAACCATTGTATATCTTGTAATTCTGATATGGTTAACAACAAACCAAAAATAAGATGCAAAGATAGAAGAAGAAACTAAGAGATCACAGAGATAATATTACGAAATTAAAGTAGCATACTTAATGAAAATGCTAATGGCTATATATATAGCCTTACCTTGACCCACTAAAGAAATGCATGATCTTAATTAACTATTAAAATACATAATGTTGGATCGGGTTATTGACTAACAAGACTTTTCTAGATGATCGACAAATGACAAATGCGGAATCTAAGTCTACTGTCTTACTTTACAAACACAGGTACTTTGAGTAAGAATAAAGACATAAGATGTTCTTTCAAAGTATTCACTTGACTAATCTTTATTGAGTACAAAGAGTAACAATGAGCAAATAACAAGTAGGCTAACAAGCTAACCTCAAAACTATACAAGTGAGAGGTATATACTAAAAAAGCTAAACACAAAGAATAAATCACTTTACTTCTATTCCTAGTTTTGGAAAACATATGTACATCATAGACAGGAAAATGGCAGATCAAAACTCAGTAGCTTCAGTACTATATTATCTCCAAAAGATAGAACACTACAGCCGCCAATGTACTTCGGTACAGACAGTCTTGTCTAGTGTACCAGTTGATCAGCAGCTCATCTATTTGAGTGCTAATAATCAGTCAATCAGCAGTTCATCACTTTGAGAGTGCTGATCCGTAGTGATTCAGCACTTGGTAGAATTCAGCAGTTGACTGCAAGTGCGGAATCCTTGAGTTTTCAATAACTTCATCCTCTTCATAGATCAACACATAAACAACTAGAGAAATCCATAAAAAATAGGATGTACAGATGAGATGTGCATGGGGTTATGGGTTTGTAATGAGATCATTCCCTACCCCTTGAACTCTTCTTGTCTTAAAGGAGCCAAGGTGGTCGTCACACCATTCCGTCATAGGATGCTACTACCAATGTTTCATTTTTTCCAAATCCTCAATCATGAAGAACTTTAAATTGGTAAAACAGTGAACTTCTCATCATAATAACAACCCTTTTTCTTAACACTCATGTGCTTCATTAGTGGTGAGAAGTTGGAAGAGCGAAGGCTGTGAAGTATATTTGAGGTTCGATTGTTGGTTAGAAGGGGGCCTAAGTAACCCAACTGTTGAACTCGAAAGTGACTTGGACGCCTCTTTTGGGGGTTGTGAGTTGTGATGTTGGTTAGTTTTTAACAAAAGCTTGTTGTGTTCCTCGACCAACGGAGCTAACCCAACAACCTCTAATAACGATCTAGGTTTATTTAAATTCCTGTCACACCTAACCTAATCTTTTAATTCGAAGATATAACAACTCATGGGAAATGGTTCTGGAACCCATATACCAGGTTGGATGATAACTCTGAGGATTTAGTGTACGTCGCGGTTATGGTGGTCTGTTTCAGATAGGAGAGAGCTCTGGTTGGGTCTTCAACTTGGTATGTTCAAATTATTGCATGATCGTTTGAGTTAAATCAATCCAAATAACCGGTCCATGGTGTTTCATGTACTACTAGTCCCATCGTAGCATGATCATTTCCAAATGAAAGAGACCAAGGAAACCCAATTAAGGGGAACCTTCACAAACTCAAAGTATTGGTCGGATTGAAACAATCAATCAGTCGAGTTGTCTTTGAAGAACTAGGGAGAGAAAAGCTTAGTGTGCGTTTAATTCCTTCCAAAAAAGAGGGTTCATGTTTATTGGATTACCCAAAAGAATCATCGGAACTATCTCCAAACTAGCACTGTGGTGATGAGGGTTTCCAAAAGGGCATCATGGTGGTCCATGGTAGCTTGATGTCGGTTCATAAACTCTTGCATCTCTTGGAAGTATTTAGCTTTAGTCTTGAAATGGGTATTCATAGGATCGAAAGGCTCTGATACCACTTGATATGGGTAACAGTAGACCAAGAAGAAGGGACAAAGAGGAAGCAAAAATTAAGAGATAAGTGAGATAATATTCTGAAACTAAAGTTGCATACTTATCCGAAATGCTTATGGCTAATTATCCCTTATATTGACCCACTATATAAATAACTGAATCAAATTATCCCACTAAGAAACTAATGCATGATCTTAATTAAGTATTGAAAGGCATAAACAACTAAAGAAATGCATGAAAAATAGGGCATGTAGTTGAAGATATGCATGGGGACGTGGGTTTAGAAGGACATGTATCAAATTCATCAATGAAGAAGATCACTTTGGAATCAATACCATTTATCATTTGCCACGTAAGCGTATTCCACTAGTCCAAGTAGAAGAACACTCATAAACCAAAACTTTCTCAAAATCACACCAGAAAACATCACACTTTGAAAAACAACACTAATTCAAAGAAAATTTTCCTATGTGTAGTTTAAGGATGAGTATATGTACTTAACTAAACTAAATATAAAAGTATAGAAGTATAAGTCCCATTAGTAAAAAATAGTTAGTTAAAAGTTTGTTAAAGGCTGTTATTTAACCTGCAAGGTCATAAACAGTTTGGTGTCTTTACACTCCTAATCCCAACCTATAAATACCCATGTGTGTGTTTGATCCTCTCCTCCCTACTTACACATGACCGTTCTTAGTTGTTTCAACATCCCAGATTAGTAACTTAAACATATTTAACTAATTCTCAAATTTTAAAACAGTGTACAGCTTTATCACCAACTCCCTGAATGACCAAATTAGGGAACAATGACAAAATTAATAAGATAATTACTAATATAACTCCACATCAAAAGACAGTAACAAAAACCCTTATTTATTATAAAAACAAAAGGGTTATAATTGGGTTATGTTAAAGAGCTTTCTTCATCAATTCTTCCCAAGATGCAATTAACTGCACTAGCAATTTCATCCACCGTACTCAGTTGGCATCCTTCCTCAAGCTGTCCAGAAAATATTATAACAATTACAAAATGTAGAGACTTTAATATATCAAGATCAACGATTATGTATCGTCTAAAACAACGATATTAAGACACTAGAATATTATTGATGTGAAAAGTTGAAACTAACCTTGACACTAAGACTATAAAGTACCATATGATCAACTGTGGTAACATTAAGGTGAAGAATAGTTAGCCATAAACATTGTAGCTCTGCCACCATCCTCAAGAGCTGCCTATTTCGTTTCTTTGATAGTATTTTGAGGTTTGCATGGTTCTCCACCATTGTCACTTCTATCTCCGCCATTGCAGGTGGTCGGTTGTCCGCCATAGGGGTTGAACCACTGCCACTTTCGTTGGTGGATCGAGTAGAATACTGTGGGAATGTGAAGAATTGATCAAATGGTAGCTGGTGAGAGTAGCAATTGTTGTTGTTTGTCTGTTGATGCATGGCTCTCTTTTGCACCTCTAGAGCTTGTAGTTGTTGTTCTAACTCCTTCACAAAATTAATTGCTCCTCCGATTATTGATGCTTGATCACCCTGGAAATAAATTAATAATTTTCATTTATATATAATCCGTTCGATATATAGAAATCATAAGTACTTAATTAATGTAATATTTGTTAAAATAGGATTTGAAAATTTGAGAATTATTATTACGTAGCTGTATTAATATAGTTCAATATTAACACGATAATTTCTTGATAAAAGAAAGTGATCAATATATTTAAAACAAATATATAAGAATATGTTTGAAATAATAATATGAGACACATATTGAGTTGACATTTTGGACATATATATGTTTTCAACGTATCAATCTATATATGTTTAAAGCATAATCTTAAAGATGACCCTGATTAGCTCATTGAGAGATTAACAATGCAATAACCGTATGATGATAAAGAAAATGTTTAAACCATATGTGAAATATTTAACAGAATAAATATTTTTTATATTATTATTATTAATATTTTTAATAATTTTAAGTTATGATTTATGGCAAACACACAACAAATGAAGCACATCGTGCAAAGCGTAATCAATATTAAATTTTCCAGGTTATCATGTTTTACATGATTACCAAAAGTCTTACCTAAATTATTGTATCATGTTTACATATTGATTAGTTCGATATTTTAAAATCCGTTTGAAAGAAACAGCTTCTTATACCAATTATTTATCAATCATAAAAATATTTCATACACACACACTGTTAACTATCCAAAATGAATAACCACTTTCAATATATGCTGACTGCTATATATTAAATCTTATAAAGCTATTGCCAATATCAGCCTTGTAGTTAAATATATAGCAATGAATAAACTTATTTATTAAACGTGTTTACATATTTGTCAAGAAAAAAATTGCTTAAACATAAAACTAAACAAAAAAATAAATATAGTTACAAAAGATATTAAAAATTCGTGTTCAGATTATCAGTGCGAAACCATTTTCATATTCAACATAAAATTATGGCGATAGTATATGTGGTTGTGCCGGCTTTATAAAGAAGAATTTTAGGCTCGGGCCTAGGGGGTCAAAATTATTGAGGCCTCCAATTTTTTTCATAAAAAAGGGTTTATATGTATAATACATGGTCTAATTAATCTAAATTATTTGTTTAGAGCCTGAAATATGATCTTATTTCAATCATAGTTTAACAAAAATGTTTTGGGCCTAAAATAACTTTTATAATATATAGTCCGATTCTTAAAATTTTGTTTTAACCCTTTTTTCTACCTCGACAAACCTAAAAATTTCTAAATCCGTAACTATCTATAAGCATAAAATTTTAAAAGATAGTCCTACGGTTTTAGTACTCGTTTATCCCTAGGAATAGTTGAGCTATACCTAGTATGTGTAGATATATCTCATATATTTATAACATATTAGAATACACGTATATACACATAAATACAAAAAAAAACACACAAATATATACCTACATATATATAATTCAGTGATGTGACTCTGTCGCCTCTGCATTTTAAAGTAACATCAATGTCCTGTTAATTAATTTCAAAAGTATATGTGATGTAACATCTCTTTTCCATTTACTCCAAAACAACTATGTATAAAAATTTCAAGACTTAAAAAAAACTAGCTAAATACTCGAGTAACGAATTATTGTAATTCATATCTCTAAAGTATTTTTGGCTGCAAATGTTTGGCTTAAATAGTAAATGCAGAAAAAGCTTCAAAGTAAAAGAAACCAGAATAATAATAATAGCATATGTATACATATAGAAGAATTTACCCTTTGAACATATGAAGATGGCATCAATGATCTGATAACACCAAGATACTCGTTCATCTGTTTCCTGCGATTTCGCTCCACCGTTATATGAGTCATCCTTTGATTCTCAAGCTCTTCTTTGTTCTTACCACTCTTAGTACGCCTCCTCTTCCTCCTACCCCCAGCTGCAATCGTAGTGGTGGTCACTGCTGCCACATGTGTGTCCATCATTAGATCACTCGAGATCAACTCACTTCGAGCGGCACCCCCAGCGTGATCTTCAGATGAAGAATAAGGACCCCAATGATCCTTCATGTCATAGATATTGTGATTATACATCATAGAAGAAGATGAAGAGTAATCTAGTTTTTCATGAGTTTGATAAAGGTTGTTGTTACATCCCAAAAACCCTGAAAAACCTTTATCTTCTTGTAACAAATAATCGTACCCCAAAATACCAATTTGATCATGTGGGTATACTACGGTGTCTAACGCCATTTGTTCATGAACAAAATGCGATCTTGATCTTGATCTTGATCTTGATCTTGATCTTGAACTTGATCTTGATCTTGAATCTTGATTCTTGATTCTTTTTTGATTACTTGGATGTTGACCGAATGAAATGGAAAACAACAAAAGTTGAAAAAGTTTGTTTCTTTTTAAATTGTTGGTAGGGTTTTCAAAGAGAAAAATGAAAGGTTTGACGTATATGAAGAAGAAGGAGAACACTCAAAAGATCATAAGGTTTGGTGGTGAAGGCTGAATAATGGAGAGCGTAGGTGTGTATGGTTGTGTGAGTTCGTATCTATCTCTCCTTTGTACTTATAAAGACACAAGAGAATCTCTACTATGTTACACGTGACAACAAATTAAGATGGACCACTAATGTTTCTTGATGACTAAGGAGATGAAGAGGATGGGGTGTTACTATATTAAAATGTGTCTAATTTTTGTGAAGCATGAAAAACGAACCAGGACTTGTCACGTTTTTTAAAGGCTGAGGGTAAATGTATCCACGTACTGAAAACTTAGAATTATTGATTCGGACACACGAGGCTAATAGAACGCTTTATGGCCGGACTAGCACACCATTAAAAAAATCCTAACGCCCAGTCAAGATCATGCATTGATATCAGAACATAAACATCACCTAATATTTAAAGATCACGTATTTTTACTATAATTGAAAAAATATACAACACCCTAAATATTAACATATTTATCTAGAATGATTAAAATAAAATAAAGATTTGTTTATGTTTTATAATGATGAAAATTTCAAATGACTAAAAGTGACAATTTGTAAGTAAGAGACAACCCTAATAATCCCCCAACACAACCCCACCAATACTTTTACCAGCCTTGTGGTCCCGGTACGAGGAGTCCTTAGTATTGGTTACATAGATCATAACCATAATTGTTAACCTAAAAGTTTCATTATTATATCAATGAAAATACAAGCTCAAATCTACATTACTAAGGTATAAAATTTCTAACAAAATTTGATTGTACGAGTTTTGATTTTTTTTCTATCCAGTAGTACAGAGATTAAAATTAGTTTGTTACATGGGACTGAATTTGATATCATTTAGATGTTACCTTAATTTATGTTTTGACATGCGTTATAGGTGTTGTCCACTCAAAGGATAATTCGCTTATGCTACTTGTGTTTATTATATGTTAGGTTATGGACTACCGGAAAATGCGTGTAAAAATGTTTAAAAGAAAAATCACAGTTTAAGTGTAAACGTAAAGAATCATTTTCCTATATATTTTAAATATTGTAACATTTTTCAACATTAATGACATTATGTTCATGATTTAAGTTATATAGCGTATATTTTTACAAACACATAATTATATAATTTATATATATCCTAAATGTCAAATCAAAACATTAAAGGTGTGTTTAGTATGAGATTATGGAATTAAAAAAAGAATAGAATGAATGAGAAAATGAAATAAATCATTACATTCTACTATATTGTTTGGTTATCTGTAGGAATGAAATGAATCGTTATCTTGTGTATTTGTTTGGTATGAAAAAAACAAAGGAATGAAATACAAAAGTGGTTATGGTGGTAAAGGTCGGTGGTGGAGGAGGTTGGTTTTGACCGGTGGTTCTCGATGATGGTGAGTGGTAGTGGTGGGGGACGATGGTGGTGGCTGTGGTGTTGGTGTTGGTTGTGGTGTTGGTGGTGGTGAGTAATAATTAGTAGTGGTGGTCGGTGCTAGTGGTAATGGTGGTTACAGGTGGTGGTGGTCATGGTGCTGGTGGTGATTAGGGGGACTGGTCATGGTGGTGGCTAGTGGTGGTGGTCGATGGTGGAGTTATGATGGCCGTTGGTGATGGTGGTGGTGGCGGAGGCCGGTGGTGGTGGCCGATCTTGGTGGCTGGTGCTGGTGGTGGTCATGGTCGGTGGTGGTAGGCATGGTGGTCTGTGGTGGTGGTGGTGGCGGTGGCCAGTGATGGTGATTGTTGTGGTGATGGTGACTAAAGATGGAAAAAATAAATGGAATGAAATTAAAAAAAGGGTGGATCGAATAATTTGATGTGTTTAGAAAGAATGTGAATACTTATGTAACGGTCCATTATATATTCTCTTCACCACAAAACATCTTTTCTTTCTTTCACTCTCAATAGTTCCTTTCATTCCATCTTTCATTCATGTATATCATACACTACCTTAGAGTTTGATAATTAAAATTAAATATTTAGACATTATAAGTACTTATCTACACACTATATGATTTTGAACGTACGTTATTTGGTTAGATAGTTCATCATTTTATAATTAAATGTTTCTTTTGAAAAATATATTAAAGTATTATATAGTTACCCATGGCCTTGTGGCTTAGTTGTATTAGTGTTTCGTCACAAAGTGTTATGGATCTAAAACTTTTTTTTATTGGAATGAAGAGGCAGAGTCGTCCACGAGAATACTTGAAATTTTGTTAGTCTTGAACGAGTAGAAAAAAATGAGCTCCATAATATAAAATTTTATAACCTCGTATATAAATAGTCAATTATACAATGATAACTGCAATGCCAATAAACAAAAATATTGTAACAAAATTATTTAATTTACTTATATAAACAAATCGTGTGCCTCTTCTAGCATTTTGAGAATAGATTTAGATTGACTAAATGGTAGTAGACTAATCTAATTCAAATATTAATGGATGCTAAGATTTATTTGGCTAAAATAATTAAACTATTATTGAATTTTGTTAATAACTTATAATTTTTTTGAACTGAATTATACATACATATATAATAAAATAAATTTAAAAATTTCTAGCTTTCAAAAATATCGAACCGTGAACGATTACTCATCCCAAAATGACCCTTTAAGAGGAATATTGTTGATCAAAAGATAGTATACAGTAACATAGATGATGTATGATATTAATAAATAAATAAAATCATATTTCCGAAGTGAAATTTATTCTGAAAGTATGAAGGGTAAAACTCTGAAAACGAAAGGGTTGTCGTACCCCTACATGGCTACACGTGCATCATCCAGCTTTACCCAGTGACCCAAAAGGTTAATTTCGTAATTACGCATTGGATGAAAACAAAATGGTTGGCGTACGCTTGCATTGTTTTGAGATACATATTGTACAATTAATAAAGACGTGCCCGCAATTCATGTGCAGTCATTTGGTTTCATTCGAAAATAATTTGATCAGACTTTGGAAACTGGTCAGATTAATAGATTATATGCTTAATTATATTATATTCTTGTCTCAAATAAAATATGTGGGTAGTAAAGGGTTTTACTATTGTTTAGTTTACAATTTTAGTGATTATTTTCTTGTTAAAAAAGTTGCTGTTAAAAATTTATATCTAATTTATTTTCATAATTATTTATATTTCCTATTGAAATAATAAAAGTATATTAGTAATTAATTAGATGTAAGGGATGATATATTGTAATAAAAGTAGTGTTTTGTAGCAAGTAGTGTGAAGGTTTTGTGATTATTTTATTGTCGATAAAAATTGATGTCTAAAAATTTATATCAATTTTTTTCATAAAATTTTATATTTTCTATTAGAATGGATGACACCCCTTCTAACAAACATTTGAATGGAAGGAAATAGGAATAAGGCCATGAGGGTATGGAATATATATATATAAAAAAAGAAACAAAAAAAAACACACACACACATATATATATATATATATATATATATATATATATATATATATATGCAAATATATAAATATACATATAAAGAGAAAGCTTTATATAAAAATATATTTAAATGTGAGAATTGTCAAAACATAGATCGTTGATCTAGAGAATAAATGGTTGAGATAATAAAATACTTTCAAGACAATAATATTCACACATGAAAGAGCCTGGATTTAAATAAACTATCATTGTTTAATATTTTCAAGATCCCTTAATTATTAAATGTTGTTGGCTCAAGATAGGTTGATGGTCACCTTGGGACTTAGATTGTATAGTTTGTTGCTTAAGTCAGTTTGTAATTTGATTAGTTTTTGTGTTCAAGCGAGTTTACGGGCGAACTTGTAAGTTCACCTGCATCTTCGCTGGCGAACTTGTCAAGTTCGCTGTAGCACACAACGAACTTGCCAGGGAAGATGTAGGCGAACATGTGCCCTGTTTTATTCTATAAATAGCTACGTGCTTTGTAATCAATTTTAGTATTGTGAGTTGATTTGCTAGGTGCTTTGTAATCAATTTTATTTGAGCAATGATATTATATGTTTGATGAGTTAGTTTTCTTTGTATTGTATTGTTCTTCATCTTCAAAGTCTTTTTCAAAACAAAACTATGGTAATTTATCAAATCAATCAATAAATTGCTTATTTGATCAAGTTTGTTTTATCATTAGCACTACTATTTCGATCATTGGACCAACAATTTGGTATTAGAGCTATTAGTGCTCTTGATTTTGGTCATTTTGGAATAGTTTGGGTGTTCACTTTATTTGATTCAAATTCCTTCTGAATTCTGTAAATTTGGTCAAAAGTTAGATTTGGATTGCTTAGTATTGTTATTTCGAAACTTCTGAACCATTTTGGAGCTGATTTGAGTTATTTTTGGAGAATTTGAAGCAGTTTTTATGAGTGTTAGTGAAAAAGGTGTTGTTTCAGCTCGTTCAGCGATTTTGCAGTTCATCGGGCTATTTTGTGCTCTTCAACATCCAGCGATTTTATTGTTCAGAGGTTTTAGCGAGTTTGTATTGAACAAAAATTCATTTTGCCTAGCGAATTTGAGGGTGAACTTATTGCTGCACTTGTCTGTTTCTCAGTGAATTTGTGAAGAAGACCATTATTTGGAGAGTTTGATCTTGAACGAAAGTTCTAGTGATTTCAGAAGGTTATTGAGCGAACTTATCTTTAGCGAAGTTGTTGGCGAAGTTGTTTTTTGATCTAGCGAAGTTGTGGGCGATTTTTTCTGTTGATCTAGCGAAGTTGTTGGCGATTTTTTCTGTTGATCTAGCAAAGTTGTGGGCGATTTTGTTTGATAATTCCAGCGAAGTTGTGAGTACTTGTGGTTCATTTCCTGTATTTTTGTTAAATTTTTTAAAAAAAATGTCATTAACCAAAGCTGATCTTGAAGCCGGAAGTACCACTCGACCACTTAAGTTGTTGAATGCAGATGATTTTGAGAATTGGAAAAACCATGTCAAAGCCTTCTTTTTGTACACTAATCATAACCAATGGGAATCCATCATCAAAGGACCACATGTTCCTATGGCGACAAGTAGTCAAGGAAGTGTTCCTAATACCAATCCCGACACTTATTCTGAAAAGGATAAGAAACTTATTGATCGAGATTTCAAGGCTGATGGTGCCCTCACAATATGCTTGACTTCAGATGTTATTAACCGTTTTGATGAACACAATACTACTACAACCTTGTATGATGCATTGTGTGAGTTTTATGATAAACATGAGGATCTTAAAATTGACTTCTGGAAATCATAGTGTTACTCTTTCAAAGTTGTCTCCGATTAGTATTGTGAGTGATTTGCTAGGTGCTTTGTAATCAACTTTATTTGAGCAATGATATTATATGTTATGATGAGTTAGTTTTCTTTGTATTGTATTCTTTTTCATCTTCAAAGTCTTTTTCAAATCAAAACTATGGCAGTTTATCAAATCAATTGATAAATTGCTTATTTGATCAAGTTTGTTCTATTATTAGCATTACTATTTCGATCATTGGACCAACAAATGTGAATGACTTTTTATATAACACTAATTTTTAAAAAGATTAAATCATAAAATCAAACATTTGATTACTTTTTAATTTAAGTATATTATTGTTATATAAAATTTTATAATAAACGTCAATGTATTGTGCGAAAAGGCGCAATTATAACAATTATCGCATTTATAAGTTGTGTAAATTTTAAAGAAGTTTGTGTCATTATGCTCATAATTATAAATATAGACCGCCTAACTATTTAACTTTTTGTTCATTGCCCTCATGCTACTTGTTTGCATCTTGGAGAACTTGTATGTTTCGAATGGTAATATTACTTTTGTACAATGGTATGCCCCTGCATACACATACATTGTATAGTGTATTTTTACGTATCTATAATCTTTCATACCATATAAAGCAGTTTTGCTTATACTTATTATCTGTATCCTAGCTTTATATATAGCATGACATCGCTATAGTATAGTCTTTATCACGCATATATAATTGCTACTAGTACAAGACTATTTATACGTTGCTTGTACATGATTTCATTATCTGTTTTTCTTGTACCAAGTACAAGTCTCTTTCATTAGTTTTGCTTATACTAATTACAAGACTCCTTTATCTATGTTCGCAACATACGCAAATCTAATTGTATATGTTGCTTACAAGACTCCTTTATCCATCCATTAGCTTTATATGTTTCTTTACTATCCCTTTACTCATACTTTATACTCTTCGTTTCTATCACATTCTTTATGTTGGAAATTTACAACATATAAATATGCAAGTTAGCATGTTTACTTCTTGTCCCACATTGCTGGGGTAAATAACTTTGAGTGACTTATAAGGGGCTTTCTCTTATGGGTCACCAAAGTGGTAGTTGGGCCAAGAGAAGAGCTAAGCCCACACACGCGTTGAGCCGAGACGGAGACGCGAGCTCGCGAATGGGTGCGAATGAGGCTCACTTTGCACTTTGCACGTACGCATCGTCGCAAGGAGCTAAGGAGCTTTTATTTTTAGCTAAGGCCCGATTCAGAGGCTTGCGGATAGAATCAAAAAAAACAAACTACGAGATAAATACGGTGGATAGAGTCGATCAATAAGCAATTCGGGTTATCTGCGTAACCGAATTACCAAATTGTGTGGGTCAACCTCATCCCCCGTTTTCTCATTGTTGGTTACGGTTTGAGTCTATAAATATGGAGCTCCTGGCTCGAGTTTATGCATCTAAAAAGCTACAACTTTTCTCTGCTACATGTTTCTCTGCATCCGTTTCCTCACGAGCTTCATGTTAATCTGGTTCCATTGCTGTTGGAACACCAGATTCATTCTGCATTAAATCCTGGGAATTTACGCTGTAGCTTACAGCAAATCGGACGCGTAAAATCTTTTAATGACAGGAATACATTCCGTGCAGTTTGTCATCCGAAGACATCGTATAACAGGTTGGTTTTATATTATTACGTGTCTTTAATTCGTCCGGTAACGGGACACTCTCCTTCTACATTTCTTGTAATCAGTTTCGGTTACGGGACATCGTATAACAGGTTGGAAGGATCAAACTGATTTGGCCAATAACTTGGTAATAATTAATAATAATTAATTGATCTCTATTTGGTCTGATCTCTTTTCAATATTCTTAAAGGAATTTATTTTTTGTGTTAAATATAACAGACCAAATGGATGCTGAACTTCCTACCTCTAATCTGAGATTCATGAATCAAGAGTTTGTCAAGTTGGACAGATTCGACGCTTAGAACTACACCCGTTGGGCTGATAAAGTCAAATTTATGCTGATTGTTCTGAAGCTATATTATGTTCTTGATCCGTGCTTGCCCCCGATCCCAAACGACCCGGTTCCTAAAGAGGTAAAGGAACCAGATCAGCAAGTGATTTCTGATCTGAACAAGCGAAGACCCGTCTGAACAGAAGCTGAAGATCTTTGTCTTGGTCACATCAAGAACTCACTTTCTGATCGCCTTTTATGACTTGTACTCGCAGGTTACAAGTCCGAGGGATTTATGGAAAGCTTTGGAACTCAAATACAAGGCTCGTGAAGAAGGTACTATTAAATACCTTATTGCTAAGTATTTAGACTTCCAAATGGTGGATGAAAAGTCAATTTTGGAGTAGGTGCATGAACTTCAAGTACTTGTTTACAAGCTGACTCCTCTTTCCATTCCTCTACCTGAAATCTTCCAAGTGGGGGTTATTATTGCTAAATTGCCTCCCACTTGGAAAGATTTCTCCAAAAGAATGATACACAAATCTGAGGACTACTCTTTGGATGAACTATTGAAGCACCTCCGAATTGAGGAGGAAACACGCAATAGGGACAAAAGAAGTAAAGTCAGATCGAGTGTTAATCATGTGGCGACCGGGGGGTCTGGGCAAAAGGGAAAGTATGGATCAAAACAAAAGAAACCGCTTGCACCTAAAAAGAAAGAATTCAAGAAGCCCATTCAAAACAATAACCACCAGCCTAAAAGATCTGGAAAATGCCACGTTTGTGGAGAACTAGTCATTATGTACGAGAGTGCCCTCACAGGAAATCTGGTCCTACAGCTGGCTCCATAAATGCGGTTGATAATCTTACCAACCTGGTAGCAAATGTGGGAATTGGTGATGTTAATATGCTTGCTCAGCCTACACGAGTGTTGGCGTGTAGGGGATGGTTTTTGGATTCTGGAGCTACTGTTCATGTTTGTGGGAACCAGTACGTGTTTTAAACCTATGGTCCCGTACCTAAGGGAACTGTGGTTGTATGTGCCGACGGACATCATGTAGGAGTTCGTGGGAAAGGTAGGGTGAGACTAAGCTTTAGAAACGGATAGACTGTGACCCTTTAGGATGTGTTGCATGTTCCAGGTATATCAAAGGGTCTTGTTTCAGCGGATAAATTTGATCGGAATGGTTACAAGCTGGTGCTTAAGGATCTGCGTGTGAAGTTTTCTCTGAATAACCTATATGTGGGTCAAGTTAAAAACACGGGTCGAATGTATCATCTTGACCTAGCTAAAAATGTGAATGAAGAGGAAGAGATTGAGAATGTTGGCATCTCTGTACTTGATGGTTTTGGTAGTGAAAGTGATAGTGAAAATAGTTTTAGTGGTGATAGTGGTAATGTTAGTACCTTTGCTAGTGATGTTTCCGATTGTAATGTCATTGGTTATGAATTGAATGAAATAATGTCTTTTGACAATATCGCTTGTTCAATTTCTTTATGACATAGACGTTTGGCATATACAAATATTAAAAATAATGAAAAAATGCAAACTAAAGGTTTAATAAAATTAAAAGATAAAGATTTTGAAAAATGCTAAACTTGTGTAAAATCAAAATTTACAAAGAAACCTTTTCCGAGTGTTCAGCAACGCAATACCTCACTACTAGAACTAATCCATTTAGATATTTGTTAACTGAATGGAATCCTTACCCATGGTGGTAAGAGATATTTCATCACTTTCTGCGATGACTCGAGCCGTTATTTACATGTTTATTAATTGCGTATAAAAGACAAAGCATTTGACGCATTTAAAATATATAAGGCCGAGGTTGAAAACCAACAAGAGAAACGTATAAAAATTCTTCGCTCAGATAGAGGAGGAGAATATTTTAACCATGAATTTGATTCATTCTGCGAAGAGAATGGCATCATACATGAAAGAACTTCACCGTTCACACCGCAACAAAACGGGTCGGCTAAGAGAAAGAACCGTACCTTGGTAGAGATGGTTAACTATATGTTAAACCAATCAGGTTTACCAAGTAATTTATAGGGAGAAGCTTTACTCACCGCTTGTTATGTTCACAATAGAATCACTAGTCATATGATTCCAACTAGCCCATATGAGTCTTGGAAAGGAAGGAAACCAAACTTAGATCACTTAAGAGTTTGGGGATGTGTCGCTTATTATCGGACACTTGATCCTAAGAGATCTAAACTCGGAGCACGAGCTATGAAAAGCGTGTTCATTGGATATGCTCAAAATAGCAAGGCTTACCGACTGTTGGATGACGAATCAGGAACGGTTGTAGAATCAAGAGACGTGGAATTCTTTGAGGAAAAGTTTTCTAGAGGTAATGAAAACTTAAATCCCACCACAACTCCTTGTACTTCTCGAGAAAGTGTGCAACCTTCATAATTTGCTGAAGAACCAAGGAGAAATACTAGAGTTAGAAAAGAGAAGAATTATGGAAATGATTTTATCTCTTATCTAGTTGAAGGAACACAAAGGAAAGTGACAAGAGAGGTCATTTTCTCTATTAATTTGAATGATGATCCAAAAACGTATAGTGAAGCCATGTCGTCGAGAGATGCTACTCTATGGAAGGAAGCCATCAACGATGAAATGGATTCAATCATGGGAAATGGAACTTGGGAGTTAGCTGATCTACCCAAAGGAAAGAAACCCATTAGATCCAAATGGATTTTCAAGAAAAAGTATCGTCCAGATGGATCCATCTCTGCCTATAAAGCAAGATTAGTTGCTAAAGGTTATAGACAGAGAAAAGGAATAGATTACTTTGATACCTGTGCTCCAGTTGCTAGAATTAGTTCTATTAGAACTCTTATAGCAATCTCTGTAGTGAAAGGTCTGTACATCCATCAAATGGATGTGAAGACAGCCTTCCTGAATGGTTACTTGAAAGAAGAAATTTATTTGGAGCAACCAGAAGGGTTTGTGATATCCGAACAAGAGACTAAAGTATGTAGACTTATTAAATCTCTTTATGGTTTGAAACAAGCTCCTAAACAGTGGCATGAGAGGTTTGATACCACTGTGACTGTATTCGGGTTTCAACACAACGGTGCTGATAAATGTATCTATACAAAATGTAAACCCGAATACACAGTCGTGATCTGTCTTTATGTTAATGATATGTTGATCATTAGCACTCACCTAGAGGGTGTTTTTGAAACTAAGAAATATTTATCTTCTAACTTTAAGATGAAAGACTTGGGAGAAGTTGATACCATTCTTAGGATCAAGGTGAAAAGAACAAATAGTCAGATTTCTCTTAGTCAATCACATTATATAGAGAAAATTCTGACAAAGTTTCAACACTTAAACATCAAAGAGTTTAATACACCGTTTGATCCAAGTGTAAAGCTAAAAGTGAACTCTGGGAGAGCTGTGGCTTAACTAGAGTATGCAAGTGCAATTGGTAGCATGATGTATGCCACACATTGCACTCGTCCTGACATTGCCTTTGCTGTTAGCAAATTAAGTCAGTACACCGTAAACCCAGGTATTGAGCACTGGAACGCAGTGAGTAGAGTATTTGGATACCTAAAAAGGAAAAGTAATTTTGAATTGACATACACGTCATCATCAAGAATACTTGAAGGTTATTCTGATGCCAGTTGGATTGATCAAAATAATGATTCAAAATTCACAAGTGGGTGGATCTACACTCTAGCTGGAGGAGCTATTTCTTGGGCAAGCAAGAAACAGACGTGTATTGCACACTCGACTATGGAAGCTGAATTCATAGCATTAGTTATTGCAGGTAAGGAAGCAGAGTGGATTAGAGATCTACTTATGGACATCCGTCTTTGGGATGTACCAATGCCATCAATTCCCATGTATTGTGATAGTGAGGCCATACTATCGAGAATATACAACGCAGTGTATAATGGGAAGTCAAGACATATTGGTCTTCGGCACAATTTTATGAGACAACTACTTGAAAGTGGTACCATCAAGGTTGTCTATGTCAAGACGTGTAAGAACTTGGCTGATCCTCTTACCAAACCTCTGACGAAAGATTTGGTAGTAAATACCACGAGAGCTATGGGTCTAAAGCCACAATAGAATCGTTAGTGATGGAAACCCAACTTGAACTTAGTGCCCCTATTTCTTAAGTTTAATGGGTAATAACAAAGTCACTTAACAATAGAAGGTACTATCAGTTAATTTGATAGATCCATGTGAGGTAAGATAGTACGTCGTTACCGAGAACGAGGTTGAGCTAATGCTCTTAACAAAGTTTTGGAGGTATCTAAGCAACGAGGATGTTGTAAAACTTTGCCTATATGATCTAGAGGTGGTGCCGCCTCAAATGAAGATTTGTGGTTTATCTTCTAGAGGGTCATGAAAAGGATTTATAGCGCATGGCTATATTCGCGCTCAGTGATAACGTAAAGTCGGCTGGTGATGTGTGGGGGTAAACTGAAGGGGGTCATCAGGTTCTTGGTTTAATTCCATAGGACACCAGTGAATCTGTCTCTTCTTGTTTATCCACATAAACTGGGTTTAATCTCCGTGACACCTGAGTGACATCATCCGTCATAGCGAAAGGAAACTTTCCAACTTGGTGGAGGATTGTTGGAAATTTACAAGATATAAATGTGCAAGTTGGCATGTTTACTTCTTGTCCTACATTGGTGGGTGGAAACAACTTTGAGTGACTTATAAGGGGCTTTCCCTTATGGGTCACCAAAGTGGTAGTTGGGCCAAGAGAAGGGCTAAGCCCACACGCGCGCCGAGCCGAATGGGCGCGTTTGAGGCGCACTTTGCACTTCACACGTACGCATCATCGCTAGGAGCTAAGGAGCTTTTATTTTTAGCTAAGGCCCAGTTCAGAGGCTTGCGGATAGAATCAGAAAAAACAAACTACGAGATAAATACGGTGGATAGAGTCGATCAATAAGCAATTCGGGTTATCTGCGTAACCGAATTCGCTAATTGGTGGGGGTCAACCTCATCCCCTGTTTTCTCATTGTTGGTTACGGTTTAAGTCTATAAATATGGAGCTCCTGGCTCGAGTTTATGCATCTAAAAAGCTACAGCTTTTCTCTGCTACACGTTTCTCTGCATCCGTTTCCTCACAAGCTTCATGTTAATCTGGTTCCATTGCTGTTGGAACACCAGATTCATTCTGCATTAAATCCTAGGAATTTACGCTGTAGCTTACAGCAAATCGGACGCGTAAGATCCTTTAAGGACAGAAATACATTCCGTGCAGTTCGTCATCTGAAGAACATCGTATAACAGGTTGGTTTTATATTATTGCGTGTCTTTAATTCGACCGATAACAGGACAATCTCCTTCTACCTTTCTTATAATCAGTTTCGGTCACGAATGATTAAACTTATTTGGCCAATAACTTAATAATAATTAATAATAATTAATTGATCTTTTTTTGGTCTGATCTCTTTTTAACATTTTATCCATAATTTATAGTACAATTTATTACCAACGTATTCTTTTCTCATATTTTATATGTTGAATTACTATCACATTCTTTAATCATAACTTATAAGTTTCATCTTTATTTACCTTCCCTATTCATTTACAACAATATACGTAGTTAACCCACAAGGGTCAAAATAATTTATTCGTCACAATCATGCCAAGACACTTTAACAAATACTTTAGCATGCTTAACCATTATTCATTTTCATATAGTAAAAAACTTTCTAAGCATGCACATTAAAATCATAAAGAAAAAGGGTATCTAGAATTCACCTTCAAATGATATCTACTTTATACCATAATCTGTAGAATCTTGCTGCAATTTAGATTCATTATCAATTTCAGCAACAATACATGTGAGACGGTCAACTTTCACATACCGTGACTACAGTAAGTTCCGCATAAACTTTCGTGTGAACTATACATTTAAACACAACTACCCTTTGAGATGTACCTTAACTTTTGGAGGAACCATATTTTTGGATGAACTATATATAACTTTTTATAATGTTGTAGATCTTTCTACTATAACACTTTTGATGATAAGTTTGTCCGAAACTAAACTTTCATCATATCGACTTTCGTTACACATACAGCCGTGAGTCTAAGGAGTTTCGATTATAACTTTGCTTTTATTTTAAAATCAGATTCGCCCATACTTCTGGCCAAAAATCTGATGACTCTCGCTCATAATAAAAACACCAAAACCTTAATAATGGTGGCTCCTGCTCCCCTTTTTTTTTATCAACATTGGACAGGCTCCAAACTTTTTACATTAAATCTTTAAAATGTTTAAATAACATCATTAAAAGAAAGATCTAACGTTAGCATGTGAGTTTGGACTTTAAAATCTTACATTTTCTAGTAAACCTAAGACCAATAACTTTGACACTAAAGTTTATACAGGTTCGGGCCCGTCTCAGCTCATTTTGCAGCTTGCAACGCCATACAATCGAGAAAGATGAAGATATGAGGTTTTCTTTATTTTCTTTCTCTACGCTCTCTCCCTTGACCATTCTTTCATGAAAATAAAAATGGGATGACGAAGGCGGCGACAATTTCCATATTATAGCTACACTTCACTCCAATATTTTTCCATTTTGGCCATCTAAACTTTTTTTTACATAAATAAATCCACATTGTTTACTACTTCTAATTTCCTATGAAGAATAATTAATTTAGGGTGTTACACTTGGGGTCTATTTGGTTCATAAATTTTCATGGAACTGAAATTAAAATTGGAATATTCATTTAATCTAAAATCATATTTGGTTGAAAATAAGATGGAAATAGAATGGGATTTCATCTTTCAAATTGTTATGTTTGAGAGATTTCAAGAATCCTTCAACCCACCTATAGAAAGACTTATTTTTAATGTCATTTACATCAAATGACAATAAATCCCTTTGAGCAAAACATATTAATTATAATGTAACATCCTAGTTTTTAGAAAATAAGAGCAAAAGCAAAGTTTGTGGTTTCAAGTACAATAAAAATAAAGTGATGGGTTAAAAGAGTTTAAGTGGCAACTCTAATATTCCCTTGATAAATATAAAAGAATAGAAAACGAGTTTGCCGGCTTCCCCTCCTTAGTTTCTTGCATTATACAATTTCTAAAAAAAAGAGACCTAAAAAAAGCTAAAATGATTGAAGTTTATACCAAAAAACTTGTTAAAGGTATAGGCGTAAACATGAGACATGTTTAGATGTCATCTAGAGAGGGTTGGATTGATAAAATTTGGAACTTGAAGTTTTTTTTGTAGAAATTAATGTGAAAGACCTCTATTGTAGGGTTTATTCTTATCAACTTGAGTTCTAGATTTCCGGTATATGCATACATGACAGTAGTTTTGTTAGGTTTGATACTTTGAACGTTAAAGTTTGCTTCTTGATAAAGTGTGATAAGGGTTTATGGGGTTTACGAAAGAATACTCATGCATGATATATATCAAGCTAAACACTAAAACAAAATAGTTCCCTCGTATTTGCCCAATACCTCACCACCTAATATAACCTTTGTATTGTATAAAGTTGGGTTGGTTTTCATGATATTTCCCCCTTAACTCATATGGTTCCTCCACTTCTAATATATAACCTCCTTACGTGGCTATTACCTTTGCACATGATGTATCGCTTTAGTAATTGAGTAATCCCCCCACCCCATTATAGATCACACTTATGTGATTCCAAGGCATAAAATTCAACAATATGCATAGTTAAGGTAAACTATAAAGCATTAAATCAATACACAGTATAATATGATAAAGTGATGAAGTATATGATAGTTAAAGCATTGCTAAAGTAAAGTATGAAAAAAAGCTAAAGAACGACACAGATAAAGAAACCCATAATAAAGGATGATAAAGTGGACTTAAAATGCTAATGTTTACATATAAAAGCAAAAGTATGAAGTCGTATAAACATAATAGTAACATTTAACCTATTTTGTAATGTAAATCGAACCCGTTTGGGTCAATTATGTAAATGAAATTTATTATTTAATCATTTTATTTAGGTTGGTGATCAAATGCAATAATTATATCATTTATTAAATGTATAACAATTTTATAATTTGTAAAATAAATTATTATAAATTTTTAAGATTTTACTATTAATTATGAGATTTTAGTTATTTAATTAAAATTAATAATTAAATTACAAACTTTTCAAGATGTATAAAATTTATAAATATTCATAAATTTATAATTTTTATTATTAATCAAATTAGTGTTTTAAATAGTTTAGGTTTTAAAATGTATTTTTTGAAACTTGAATTAAAAGGTTTTTACATGCGATAGTAACCTTTAAAACATCATGGACCAAAGTGTAACTTATTTAGAAACCCAAACCAACCTCTCGTCAACCCTATTCCGGCCACTTCTCCTGCACCCTCCTGGGAGCCCAAGCACACAAAATCCGATCGAATGAATCAAAACAAACCGCTTCTTAAGCCTTGCGTGTATGATTCAAACCTAAAAGCCATTCTGATTCAAATTTTGTAGCCGTTTAACCATGTTACATTTGAAACCAAAACCCAATCAGGAATCAAAACTGTTTTGATTTGATTAACGACCAAATAATCAAATCTAGGGATTAGTAACGCAATACTGATCATTGTAAGTTCAAACACCCGATTAATTTCAATTAGAACATGAATTCAACATTGAATCAAAGTTGAAACACCCAAATCAAAGTCTTAACTCGTTCAATCCAAAACCATATGATCCAGCAACTATATAATTAGGGGAAAACTTATAATCGTACCTCTAGTCCTCCTCTAACCTCAATTTCACTTAAAACACACACACTCATCGTTTTCAACACTGTGGTATAATTGGACCTACAACTCACTTGAGACCTATCTTCTAAGCATTCTCAAATACAATTAATCGAGGGTTTTAAATCATCAACACTCTTAGAAGCTTCAAAAGTCATCAATTCAAATTATTATCATCATCATCTCTTAAATCGATCTTATTCACTGTCATACTATTTCTTTTCTAGTTCTCATCAAATCAATATCGAATCAAGTAATTGATCATATACACACACTCATTTACACATGGGGAATCAAAGCCCCATCGTTAATTTGGTTAACATTAAAGAATTGAGATTCAATTGGATTAAATCGAATTCCAAGGTTTATTGGATTTAGGTTTTCATTTAGTTTATTTATATTTTGTAAACAGAGTTTAAGCCAGATTCAAGGCTTTGGTTCACTCATATAATAGGGGAAGACACCCGGGTACGAACTCAGGCACCCACATATCATTTTTAAAATCATTTTTAATTATATAAATTTAAGAAATTATTAATATATTATTAAAATACTATAAAAAGTTATTAGGAAAATCTAATATAGAAATTATTAACTAATTTATGAAAACTCTAAACATTATAATTCTACATTTTCATTAAATTTTAAAGGTTATAAATGTTATAAAATTATTATAAATTGTTTATAAATTTTTAAAGTTTATAAAAATTATTCTCAATTAAAACATGTTATTACAAATTAATTTAAATTAAGATTTGTTATAAATGAAATTTATTTAAATAATTAATTATCAATTTAATTATTTTGACCAAAGTTATTTAAATAATAAAAAATTAAATTTTTTTTCATACTTTAATATTCAAACTCTATTTATTAAAGTATTATAAATTAAACATTTAATTGTATTATTCAAATAAAATTTAATTATTTTATTTCATTCATTATTAATCATTATTAGTTAATCAGTTTATTTTATTTTATTCAAACCAACTTATATAATAAAATCGATTATATTATTTTTAAAAACTATTTGTTAAACCCAAACACCAAAGTGAAATCTTAGTTTCTCAAACCAATATTAGTCTTTAAACATGATATTATTTTAGCTTAAGATAATATTCCTTAAGTTAACTCATGGGAAATTTTAGTGCCTATTCAGGCATTTTTATCTCAAATCACTTACAATACCAGGTGAGGATTCATAGTCTATTTACATGTGTTTTACATTTCTGGAAAATCAGGTGATAATATTTTATCAATTGTTATTCATTATTTATTTTATTTAAATTCAATTCAAATCATACTATGTTTTTACTTACAATTATGTTTTTATAGTTAGATAAACTTTAATGTTAGTATAATTATTAATTTATTCAAACCACAACAACAATGATAGATCTTTTAATTTAACAAACCCATCACATTTGATTATTCAAGGGTGATTGAAACCGGATTCAAACATATCATAAGGCTTCATCTACGTATTGAGTCAATTCAGTCATTAGGTTTGATTGTGTTTAGTTTGTCTTATATATGTCACTATTGCCTTAAAAGTCTTAACATGTCATATGAATTGAATTGTTTTCAATCAATTTATGCAATATATCTATGTATGAAAACCTATGATTACTCACCGGCTAATTTTTTAGCATACTTGTTATTTTGACATGATTTCAGGAAATGCAAGTTGATTGGATTACTTACCAAGTTTACATCTAGGATTCTTGACCTAGTTTAAATAAAGACAATTGTTATGTTTATTTAGGTATATGTTTGATTGTAACATAATGTTTAACTATATAGTGTTAATGAAATTTGCATTTAATATTATTTCAACACTTTTAGTACCATGTTCTATAAGCAATCCATTCACTTTAGTCCGCCATGATAATTTCGTCATCGGTTGGGGTGTGACAGTTAAAGAAGTTTTACGCTTATTGCATAATCACCCGCTAAAGGACTAGTGTTATTGAGTCTTATGTATTTCGTGAACCCATTAGTTAAAGTAGTCTTGTGTTTATTGCAAGCTTACCAGCTAAAGGAGTCTTATGTATTTCACGACCCCAGTATTTAAAGAAGACTTGCATCTATTATAGGGTCACTAAATATAGGAGCCATTTATATTTCACATGCTCACCTTTTAAAGGAGTCTTACGTACCTCGCAAACAACGACTAAAGGAGTCTTCTACTAGTGCAAGTTCAAAGATAAAGTAATTGATAATTAAAGAAAATATTAAAATAAAGCTATATGCTAAATCATGAATATAGGATGGCAAAGATAGACGACTGAAAATAAAAATTGTAGGTACATATAAGGTATGACTATGTATGTAGTTATAACTTGTTATAATGATGTTAAAGTTAAAATCAAAGCTCTTTTAATAACACTAATTTTTTAGTATAAATGTCAGGTTGAGAAAATAAAAGTTAAAATATGATGATAGCTTGACATAGATACAATAGCTACCCACATTTTCAAGACTGGCACCCTGCCACTAAGAGTTTTTGTTTTTAAATAAAGTACTATTGTTACGATAAATATAATGGTTATATGATTGTTTTTATTCTATTGCTATATTTTAAATGGAGGTTGAGTTTTAAAGCTACGTTTATAATGCGTAAATCCAACCGTAAGATCTTCTAGGAACTTAACCTTACATATGAAATCTTCAAGATCACCGAACAAAAAAATCTTCAAAAACTATCACTAATCAAAGCAAACCAAAATATCATCAAAAAATATCATCTTCGAACCAAAATCTTTAAAATCATCAAAACGATTACAAATATTCATCACTCCATAAAAATATATCGACCCAAGAGTACAGTTTCTATAGTTGGTTCCATTTGAGTAAATTCGATGTAATGATTACCCGACGAACTGATTTGACGAAGATGATTAGTGATGAAGATGATTACCATATGGTTTCTAAGACAAAATCAACCAAAAGAATGAAGATCAAAATAGCTGAACAACAACCTGAAACAAAATTAACCAAACAAAATCAACAACCTAAACAAGAAGCTTATAAAAACTTGAAGAAGGTAGAACATGCTAGGGGTTCAGAATGATGAAAGACGGTTTTGTTTTTGTTAAGGATAAATTTTTCAAATTTGATTTTTTTAGATTCCAATTTCATTCTCACTTTCATTAACCATAATTTTTTCTTGAAATTAATTCTACGGTGAACTTTATGGAATTTTAACCAAGTTTAAAAATGTACTAATTACTTCACTTAAGTTTAGAAAATGTTTCAATTAAATCACTTAATTTTTATATTTTATTTGAATTATAGATTTTAACATGCTTTTTAACATGTTTTTTTGTTTCAGTTATAAAAAAAAGGTTCTTTCTTTTTTATGCTAATGTGAAGTGGTAATTAACGTAGATTTTAGGCTTACTTTATTTTTTAAATATAATTAACATGTATTTTTTAAATTTTTAATATAATTACAAATATTACAAATCTAAACCCTCACATGTTCTCATTCACTTTTTTCTTGACGCAAAAAAATCAGCTAATTACTCTATTTGATGGATTAGTAACAAAAATATACATGAGGGATGTAATTGTAACACTATTAAAGATTGATTATCATTATGTGTCATTTTAGCTTAATTCTAATATTTCCCTTAGATTTCGAGTCCTTCAGTATGTTCCAATTTCTTTAAAAATATTTTGTGAACTACACGGGCTCTTAGGATGGTTTTTGTGTTAGTTTATCGTTGGTAAGTTACTTGACCAAAAGGCCCCAACCTTAAATTATTGCAATAATAAGGTGCTATCACACATACTAATTCAGGTGAACTACTTTTTTACATCTTTACTATTAGTAAGTGTTCAAATTTGAATGATTAACAAGGTAGAACGTCATATTTATATAGTGGAAAACTAATAAAAAGTAGTAAAAGCAGGTGCTTATATTAAGTCACTTAAAACATACAAAGAAAACTTAATTATTATATATAATGATTAGTTTAGAAACTCGTATATTACTCGGGTTGAACAAAAAATATTAAAATAACAGTTACTAATTATATTTAGAAATTATAAAGTATTTTTACATATAAAATACGATTGAGATTACGTATAATTAATTACTTTAGGTAATAAAACAATAACAACATATTTTTACACTTTCGCCTTAAAAACTTTTTTTTTAGAAAATTAACTTTTTAAACACTCAAATTTATTTAAAAAAATACTTTTTAAATAATGTTATTTTTTAAAGTTCTTTGTATTGTTCATATTTCATAGATTTTTGTTTTAAAATAAATTATATTTCTCTATAAAAATAAACATGTTTTAATTTATTAAAAACCTGCTTATAATTTAGAAAATATACAAATAACATAACTAGTATTTAACGTTATCTGAGTTGTTTAGATAACGACACGTGACAAAATAGTGTGAGAATGCAAAGTAAAACTTAGATTGTTTTACTAAAAAATATCTCTATTTAAATAATTGTTGTATCTGACATAATTAATTTATTATATTATACAACTGGGGTAATACCCATTAGGGAAAAACCAAGCATTCTTTTTGGGAAAATTGAACGGTTGTCCGCAAAAGACGTGGGAATTATGTATTTGTGAAGGGAGTGTAGGTAAGATGTGGATATAAGTTGTCTGTTATGCATGGAAATGTGAGAGGGCATCTGCAGGGAATCCATGTATGTGACTACACAAACAATACTGCATGCTTACTGTTATCATCTACTACCAACACACATACATATGGGTACCGGTAAACACAGTGCATGAGTCTCCTGCTTGAGCGGGTCCGGTCATCCAAAAGGTCAGGCCACTTGGGTCTGATGTACGTATACTTATATACCATTTTTAAAACGACTCCTTATCTACTTATATAAATATAAATTACCAATACCTGCAACTTGCAGGGTTAATTAGAACCCTCTATTTTTAAAATAAAAGAAAGAAATCATCTGAATGTCTTCTTATATATATACTTGTATACTTATCTGCATTTTTGCAACATGATTTTTCATGAGTCAATCAAAGTCGTGACCTAGAGATTACATGGTAGTAATCTTACCATTACCATTGGTTGAACGTCTGTTTGAGAAACACATATGTTATTACATTCTAAAAGTTATCCAGAATTATAAAGGAAATTACTTGGACGAGTCTCAGATGTCTTGCTAATAATTAAAGCAATTTTGTGATATTGATTTTGTATGCAATTTATTTTTTGTCAACTTTTTTGTCGTTACGTGTTTTTATATTTAATGGTTGATTATATATATTCAGTTAAATATGATATTAAGCTAGAGAAATATTTCTTGCTATTATTAAAGATTAAAAATATATAATATATATGTGGAGAGTTTAACACAGAGTATTATCAAGTACATGGTTGAAAATGTTGTGTAAATATTGTGTTTCTATATGATTTGTAGTTTTTGATCTACATAACTATATATGTATATAGTAAAAAATGTAAACGTTATATACTTATATATATCAGTATGATTTTTAAAACCAAGATTTTTAAACTATAAACTTATTTAACGTATAAAAATATTTAGAAACTAAATTAGTTTCACAATTTTTAATTATTTGAAATTTTGAGTTTAGTTTACTATTTTATAGAATACATCTTCCAACCTTTTTGCTGATTTAAAAAGTTGAACACTTTTCATAAAAACGACATTCTTAAGTGTGTTCCAAGGGTCTTCTCTTGCTACGGTTTCGAATGGAATATTTTTGTCTACCAAGTTAATGATTTTTAATTCCTCCATTAAGTTTCCAATTAACATATTAAAACGTCTATTTTCCCCTCTAATTTTTTTATCAAATTTATGATTTAAAACTAAAACTTTCAGAAAATCCAAACACCAACTGGCAAAACAAGACTCGGAAAGAGTACACCCAACATGGCAAGTTGATTAAATTAATCAAGACATTTTTGGTTCTAAATGGAAACAAAACCTGCCTTATTTTATGAATATTTTACTAGGTTAATTATTCCTTGCGAATAATAAACATTTATTTATAAATGGTATCAGGGTCGATGTTACGTTTGAAGATCTTGTCTCCGCAATTTGTACCCTTAATTTGTAGTTAGTTAACATTCGATTATATTTTATTATGTACGTTCGGTGAATTTGACAAAATCCCCACATTATAATAGGAGAATCGATAAATATAATTAAATGTAGAACAAGTGTTATTAAATACTATATGCTTGAAATATAAAGAACGGGGAAGAATAATTTCTGCAACTTGGTCGTTCTTATATTCAATACCTTGAACCCAATTGGCTACTAGGCCATAGTTTTATGTAGCTGATGATTTAAAATACAAACAAAATCCAATATAATTGATGACAACATATCTACAGAAAATGGTTGTTTATCGTCAAATTGGTGGTTGTAACAACATAACGCGTAATGTCGCTGTCATATCTTTATGTGCATATAATCAACTTAGTTTCGTAAAACATGACTTAATTGCAGATGGAAGATTCGGAATCATTGAATCGAATATATTTTAAATGTATTGCCGGAGAAGAAAAGTAATTAGGGTTGTGGTAATTTGAAATAATAGGCATTAAGGGAATAAATGCTATTTATAGAATCATTTTGATTGTATATATGAAGAATATTAAATGTATATACATTGGTGGTTAAAAATAGAAAGGAAGTAGCTACACTATATTTGTAGGCTCAAGCCTTGCCAGAGTTCCCTAAGAAATAATTATTTTCTGTTTTTCCAACCTTACTTATAAAACCCACACATTATTTATTATGTTTACAAGTCATAAGTCATCGATGTAATTTAGGTCCATTAGCGCTAGAGCGTCATATGCGAGTCTTGGAGATGCTTGCTATTGCATATGACTATGAAACAAAATTCATAGGTTTATGCTAAGTATAAATAGGTCATTATGTAGATATCATATGCACATTTCGAAATAGGTCGTGTTTGAGACAATGTGACGGGTTTGCTAGATGACCCACTTACTTTAATTTAAAAAAGTATGTGTTTTATCTTTTGTATTAATCTAGTTAGAGTTTTTAATGTTAACAAATTTTAAGTTAAAAGAGAAATTCAATTAATATTTATAGTTAAACCTAAATTTTGACATAGATTTGTATTTTTTTATCATGAATTTGTAATTTAAAGAATTAATGTTTTAATTACTTAAGTCAATTCATGTTAAACGGGTTTTGTTCGTGTTAATCAGATAGTATACGTGTTGTGTTATGGATCATGTAGTTCACATGATTCTCGGGTTCACAGCTTGTTAGGGTATATATCAAATTTGAAGTTTATGTTCGGTTGAATACACCAACTCGCAAACCTACCACCTCTGGTTCTCCTCATAGCAAGCAACATTTCGCAAAACAGCTCATAAGTTAGAAAGTATATTTTATATTGAATAAGTAAAATGGTACAACCAATCAATTTTTATATAAAGGCAAGTATGCTAAAAGCCCGTTGAATTTTATGTAATAATAATAATAAAAAAAGTTCTGATGTGATCCTAAAAGTAAAGTCACTTACAATCTTTAAAGTTACCAATGGTTATTCATATTACATCCAAAGGTTATAAGAATATAATAAGCCCTTATAGGTAGTTTCACATTTGTGACATTTTGGAATCGTCAGTTTGTTTTTTCTGAGGGCCTTATTATGCTTTCTTTTCTTTAAAGATTTTCTTTGAAAGTTGTAATAGTCATCTTCACTCGTAAGATTTCTTAAGTGAGGATCGGAGGGGGTTTATTTGAAGGACATATTAGACTATTAGTATCTAACAATGTCATTAGAAAAAATTCCAAAAAATATCTTTTTGACCAATATTTTTTCTTAAAATGGTCATTTTGATCAGTTCATCCTTCAAACTGTCTCCATCCCAACACAGGCGTCCCGATCGTAAAACAGGTTCGTCTGAACCCATGATTAGTGGTTCAGATGAAGACAAGCGTCTAAATAGGGTCGTTTCGAAAGTTCGGATGACCGTAAGTTCATTCGGACGAACTTACGAAATGAACATTTTAAGGATTACTTGGTCAAAGAGATATTTTAAAGAAAAAATATGATTGAAAGAACGTTTTGGGAATTTTCGCATGTCATTATTGCATTAACTTTGGAAATTTTGAAATCTACTAAGGCTAACGTTTGGGTTTACTCTTGTATTGCATACTAGCTTTAGTTACCCGTATATTACACGAAAGTATGAAAAGATAATTATTAAATAACATAAAAATAAAAATAAAATCAAGTGTGTTATATATTAAATAAGAAATAACAACTTTTGATTATAGGGTCACAAATTAGCAAAAACATCATTGTAAACTATATTTGTAGTAACATTAGTAGGTTTACACTCATTATCTAAAGCTAAAAGCTTCAATTCATCTTTACTTTTAACTTATGACAAGATGTTATAAAACTGATCATATGTAAAATAAACTCTTTCATATATAAACCGACACTTGACAGAGATTGACCTTAACTTTTGTTTATTGTCATAGCGAAATATACTGTCAAAGAAAACTGTCTTCTTTTAGACTTAAAATGAATACTTTTGACGAGGTCAAATCGTGAGCTAGATATTGAGTGGGTGTGAGGATATTAGTATGAAAAATTAAGATTTAAATAATATACACTGAAAAGTTATATGCAATAATTAGATCAATTTGAATTATTTTGACCCTGTAATCAAATATATAGATATAACATTGAATCGGGTTATAAATGTTTATAATATCTCTGATTAGTTGTTGATTATTATTTATTTAATACTACTTTAGTAAACCCGTGTATTATACGGGTTGAAATCATAAAATATTAAATATAATAAAATTTTATGAAGTATAAAATGATAATCTAAAATAAGATATGATTTAAATTACATATGAGTAATAACTATAAGTAATAAAATAACGATATCAATTTTTAAACTTTTGTTTCTAAATTTCTTTCTAAAAAAAGTTAAAAAAAATTTTCAAAAACAAACCATATTAAAAATGTTATTTTTTAAAATTTTTTATTATAAATCCTAATTTTAATATTTTAGTTTATAAAAAAATTACTTTTTAAAAATACAATTTTAAAATATTTTAATTTTAAAAAAAGTTAGATGTTTTAGATTTTTTTTAATTGTATAAAATTGTTTTCTAAATAACATTAATAAAAAGACATCTTTTAATTTATTAAAAAATTTAATCTAAAAAAGAATTAAAACTATTAATATTTATAATTTAGGTAATTATTTAAGAGGAGAGAAAGGCGGAAAAAAATAAACTTAGGGGCTAAAAAATATATCAAGTGTCCCTTTCAGTTTCTTTTGTATTATACTAGGCTCCCGGGAGGTACCCAGGTCAATCCAACCATGTTGTTGTGTTGTTTAAAAGGTTCGTAAGTTATCTGTTGTTGATACTTTGTATATAGACTTTTTGAATATTCTGTGGATTTTCTTTGTATTTATTATTATATTATGCTTATGATTCTAATTAACAATAACAACATCAAACAATGAATACCAAGTTTGCTGGTAATAAAACAGGTTGCCAAAGTTGGTTGATGAGTTCTTCGCAATAATAAGTTCAGAACTTATTTTATATATGTTTTGATTTTTATTTAACTAGGTAGAATATCAACAACAGGAACAAAAAAGTAGCAAGTGAACAGTTCTGATATTTAACACATTACAATAAAGTCAAATAAAGTAAACATCTAAAATAACAGTTTGCAATAATTAAACCATCTAAATAATATATAGCGAAAGGAACGATAACTTGACAATTGCACAATAACTAAAAATTACAATACTCAGATAAAGTAAGCATCTAAAAACCTGTTGTATATGAGTAAGTGAAAAGTCAAAGAAGTGTTTTTGATGAGTTCATAAAGATAAAACAAGACCAACACAACAAACTCAACAAAAATTAATAAATAATAAATGTTACATCATAGTATACAGATAAACAATGAGTTAAAAAGAGTATAAAATTGACTCTTAGTAAATTGCATAACATTTCATACATACCTCATTAAAAAGTTGTTGTGAATTGTATAGATAGTTGTACTTAATGTTATATATATATATATATATATATATATATATATATATATATATATAATATACTATATATATATATATATATAATTAACTAGCATTAGTCAAACTGTGTTGTATATGATCAACAGATGGTTAATTAAAATAATAAAAAATATTATTAGCAGATGGATTTAGATACAAAATTATTATAAACAATAATGTATGATTCAATTAAACAACAAAGTAATTAAAGATTTAAAGTGATACATAATGCTTGCTGGTACATAAATAGGTTGCAGGTTGAGTATGCATCAAATAATCTTACAGGTACATAATAAGTTTAAACTTGCAGGTATATATGTTATGATTTTTTCAACTTGCAGATAGAATATTAAAAACCAGACAAAGTAACAATGAAAGTTGTATATTATTAAACAATTACAGTACAACTTAGATAAAGTAAGCATCTAAAACAATAGTTTGCTTATATGATTGAACCATCTTAAGTAATATATAGCTAAATGAATGATAACTTGACACTTGCTCGTAACTAAAAATTACAATACAACTCAAATAAAATAAGCATCTAAAACACCCTATTGTGTGTGATTAAGTGGAAAGTCAAAAAAAGTGTTTTTCATTGATGTTCATGGTAAGGTAAAATGATACAAACAAAACCAAAAACCATAATAGTTTAAACTAAATGTTACATCATAGTAAGGTAAAACGATACAAACACAACAAAAAAACCAACTAAAGAAGTAAATGTTAGGAAACATATAAGGTAATGTAACCCTAAGCAGAGTAAACAAATGACACTAATCATTCAATTTTTTATAGCTTAATACACATAATCAAATATAAGAAGTGATGAACCAAACAACATCTTATATCGTTTCAAGATATAGAGTTTCAAAAATGTTGAATAGATTGTCTAGAAAGCTAGTATAGAATTTTAAAACAAATTCACCATCATTTGCTCAACTATAAATGCATCAAAACAATTTGCAATATGAAAAGAATTCCAATCAAACATAATAATATGGCAGTATACATAAAAAAATAAAGAAGTTTAAAAATCAGAAGTATGTAATATCTCGTCAAAGATGGATTGTCGAATCAGATCACCTTCAAATAAAAAAAAATGAAAGAAAAATAATATCAATCCAAAAACATAATGGCAAAGGATGAAAGCTCAAATATAACAAAAAATAAAAACTTTTTCTTGATGAAAACTTGAAGAAACTGAAGCGAAAATGATAACGTTGATTAAGTCTGTCGAATGCGCTATCATCAGAGTTTATAAAGACAAATTGCGAGTATTCTAAACAGATACTATTTTTTAAAGATTTTTAAGGATGATTTTTAACAAAATGAAATTATTTTTTAAGAAACAGTTAAAAAAATAATTCATCAACGAAAGTTTAAAAAGATATTATTGTTGTTTTACTTGAAATATTTACATATTAATTTAATCATATTTTATATGAAAATATTGTTTTATATTTTCTAAATTTTAAACAAACTATTTATATTTTATTATTCAATTTGTGTGTTATAAAATCGGGTATGATTTCATTTCCAAAGAAAGAACCCATGAATTCCTTCGAATGAAGAGGTCGATGAAGAAATCCCGTATTTTTGCACGATTCGAATATAAACCAATATTTATGGATTGAAAGTGATCTGCAGTTTTGTAGATGAATTATTTGAAAAAAAAGAAGAATCATCGGGTTTGATTTATTTCCAAAAAAAAAGATTGCACTCTAATTTAGGGTTAAATTTTCAAAATTTTTCCAAATGTCTCTAAATGAATCTAGACTAATATTAAAAACAGATACATATTTAGGCGGGAATTAAAAAAAATAGAGGCTTAAGAGAATGCCACGTGGCACTAAAATTATTGTTTTATTAATAAGTATAGATATATATACTAGATTTAGTAAACCCGTGTATTACACGTGTTGAATAAATAAAATGTTAATATAATAAGACTTAATAATTATAAAATGATATTCTAAGATATGATATATCTGAAATTACATATGAGAAAAATAATATAAATAATAAAAAATTGATATCAACTTTTTAAAATTTTGTTTTTAAATTTTTTTCCTAAAAAATAAACATTTTCTTCTAAAACAAACCGTAAAAAAATGTCATTTTTAAAAATTTTCTTATTATAATTCCCAAATTTGATTATTTTTTGTTTAAAAAAATTAACTTTTAAAAATACCAATTTTAAAATATTTCTTATTTTAAAAAAGTTTTATGCTTTAGAAAAATTTATTATTTTATAAAAATTATATATTAGAAATAACATTAATGAATAGATTTCTTCTTAATTTATAAATCTAAACAATATTAAATAATATTATTAATAATTAAGGTAATTATTTAATATGAGAGAGAGGCGGGAAAATTTTGGTGAGGATGATTGCGGTGTTGCCACGTGTCATCTCAAGTTACTATTATATTAGAGTGTGAAGATAAGCGTGATTTTTGTAATTGTAAAAGTATATGAATCATGACTACTTTTTTTGAAAGGTCAACTAATAAAGCCCGGTGATCGGGGATACCCCAATGACGCAAAGGCATCTCATACGCCCGCGAGCACAAAAACACTATTTAGCCCAAGGCCACCAACCATCAATTCTGGGAAAAACCCGTCACTCGAAGGCTCACTGCGGCAAAATCTATCCCAATCACGACTACTAATATGAATAGTTTAAAATATTGACTTTTACGTAATGTTGATTTCGTTTAGTCTAAATTAAGTTTAATGTGTTGAATTGTATATATAGTTATCAGCTCATGTTTTTTATTTTCATTTGTGACTTTGATATTATGACTTCAAGTTAAATTAAACATCAAGTATGTCCTTACGCCTCCACTTTTGTATGCTATAAATAAATCTACTATGTACACGGAGTTCACCAGCTTAAATATGCAAAAACCAAAAACACCCAAGATAGGCGCAAGATCATAGATGGTATATTCCAGTTAATTAAGTGGAATTTAGAATTTTATATGTATGATTTTACATTAAGCTAATTATGGACATATGAAGCCACTTACAGAAATGCAAGGTAAAAATGTAAAGTTCAAGTGGCCCTACACCTCCTAGAGCCCTGCATATGGGAGCCTCTCATATATTGGGTTTGCACTTTATATGGATTTATTAATGAAATTATTTGAATTTTGAGCTAAAAGTACAAGAACGTTGAAGAAGGAAGATAGAATGAAGCATAATCGATAAACATAAAAAACACAGCTATAAAAACTTAAACCTAAAGTTGTGAGACTCTTGAGCAACAGAATCCTAACAACATGAACAGTTTATTCACGATCACACGACACGAAGACGAGGATGGTCATGAGATTCTATGTGAAGGACCATGTCCTCGTGTTTCACGATCGTTGCAGTTTCTAAATAGCTCATTGCACATATCTATCCCTTTTATTTCGAAATTCTTCTATATAGTTGACTCATTATGGTTTTGTTTGTAGCACGTACCCAAGAAAGTAGATGTACTGCACATTGTGCTAATGTTTTGGCAGCTCAAGTAAGTAGAGACACATGTTCACTTGTACTATATGATGTAACATGTAAGAATTGGACAAAATCTAAACCCGTGAAACACTTACACATATGAAGTGCATGGCAATAGCTTAGTATACTACACAATGCACCATGATGTATTTTATGGTTGTACGGACTACGTGTTACTACTTTGATCGTTAAGATTTTAAAGTAAATTAGTAAAAGAAAATTTACCAGAATAGTCATTTGACCAAACTTGTTTTCAATACTACCCTTTGACTTTTTAAATTTCTAAATTATTTAACGAATCAGATGATATCATTTACTCTAATATCTTTAACTACAGATTGTACTGACCAACGATACCAATGCATGTGGTATCGCTCATGTATCGCAACGCTCAAAACAAAATTGTTTTTATCTATATCGTTGATCTACGATACCGCATGAATTAATATCACTCAAAAAATTAAAAAATATAGATCTCTATTGTATCTCTAACCGACAATACAATATCTATACCATATCGCCGGTACATTCGCTGTGAAAATGGTTCGGTGGTATCGCCAGTTAGTAGGGCCGCAAACGAAGTGAACGCTCAGCGAACAGTTCGTGAACCGCTCGGTGGGAAATTCGTTTATGTTCGTTCATTTAGTAAATGAACGAACATGAACAAGAAATTTCGTTCGTTTAACTAAACGAACGAACACGAACACAAGCCGCGTTCTTTCATTTATGTTCGTGAACGTTCGATAACGTGTTCGTTTATGTTCGTTTATGTTCGTTAATGTCCGTTCGTGAACGTTCGATAATGTGTTCATTTATGTCCTTTAATGTGTTCGTTTATATTCTTAATTTTTGTGTTAGTTATTTTTATGACTATTATATCAAATATTTTTTGATATTTATGTTAAGTACTTATTTATTTTTGATTGATTTTGTGTAATGTTTGTAATAAAAATATAAATTTTATTTTAAAATAAATCTATAATCATTTATATTCGTTGTGTTCATGAGTTTTTTTGTGTTCGTCATGTTCATGAACGGTTGTTTGTGTTCGTTTGCTTTTGTTTGTATCTATTTGCGTTCGGTAAGTGTTCGTGAACATGTTCATTTTCTTAATGAACGAACACGAACAAAGAATCTCGCTCGGTAAGTGTTCGTGAACAGTTCATGAACAAGTTTAATACTTAATGAATGAACACGAACAAGGTCTTGTTCATGTTTGTTAGGTTCGATTGCAGCCCTACCAGTTAGTGATACGTATCGCTGGAAATAGAATAATGAAAAAATAATTAATTATCATTTAGTTAAATAATTAAAAAAAATTACAGAAAATTAATAAAACATATAGTTTATATATTTATATAATTAAGAGTAATATAGTTAAATGTTACACATATTTATAAGTTGCAAGAATTTATAAGAGTTTTCTCTATGACTTAACTAATTATCATTTAATATATGCTAAATATTACACACATTTTAGATATATTTTTAAACATTTTCTCTTTGAGTTGATTAAATTTAATTATTAAGTAACTTTTAACTTATGAAAATGGGTTGGGATTCAAGTATCAATAAAATGTTTTTATTTTTTCCTATCAAAATGGGCTATAATTCATTATGCTTAGAAGGCTAGTTATTATAACTTATGAAAATAAGTTGGTATTTAAGTTTTATAATTAATGATTAACTACCTTAATTAATGAATAGTTTCCGTGTATAAATTTCAAGAAAATTATTCATTCTTTCAATCTACAAACTTTTCAATCATCTTATTTTTCTCTCAAAATTCCAATCTCAAACCTTCAATCAGGAATTGAAATGTCTTATCTTCTTAAAATATTTGGTTTCAAAAAACTTATACATTTATATTATAAAATGCCTACATACACTCATCTAATTGACAATATTGAATGATAATAATTCTTTATTTTTTATAAATTTTGTTGTTAATGATCCAAATTATATTTTTACATTATATGTTTCCGAGGAGGAGGATGTTGGTAGTAGCTCAATAATTAAATAAAATTATGATTTGGAAAACAAAAATTTGGATTTATATGATGATTTTGAAAAGGCTAAATTTTCAACTTTTATGGATCAAAGTTATGAGTATAAAGTTCTAGTGGTAACTTTTCATTCATAGGTTGAGTCTTTGCCGGTTTCTACTGATAATTAACTTAAAAGTTATAAGTCAAGATCTTCAAATATGAAAGAAGGTCAATGTTTTGATTATAAAGATGATCTTTAGTTGGAACTATGTAAAATATGTGTTAGTCATTGTTTTGAACTAAAAGTCGAGTGATCATTAAAAAAACATTTGAAGCATCATGTTGAAATAAACATTTCAGTTGGCGTATCAGGGCATATGCCTTCGAAAGTTCGAACATTTTCAAGTTAGATATTTTAATGATAATCATGCTTGTTCAAGAACGTAGACGTATCCCAATATTCGTTGGGAAAACAAGAAAGTTATTGGTCATTATTAAAGATCAACTTAAAGACAACGGACGTATACATATGTACCTACATATCTATGTACGTACGTATGTATATTGAGAAAATCAAGAAAAACCATCTTAACCATTGATTATGATTGATTATTGAAATCATTTAATGGTAGTTTATCTTTTAAAACAATAATAAAGTTTATGGTTTATTATATGGGATAGGATAAAATGTGAAAATCTCATATTAGAATCTGAAATCCCTCAAGATCATTAATCATAACACATAAATTTGTAACAATCTTTATTTTTCTTCAAATGGTTTTACATTTACAAAATCTCAATCAAAAACCCACTAATTGCATTATTTATTGGTAGAATCAATCACAAGAAAAAAGAAGAAGAATAACAAAATACTAGGTCCATAAAACTCGTAACTAATCTACATATATGTAACCACGTATATTACACATATGTAAAATAGAGATTACATACACAACATTTTCATATATGTAAAATAGTTGATTACATATATCTAATCACTTACATCTATGTAAATATTCGTAAGAGTACATCTAGTAGTAAGGTATCTTTACTCTATCCTAGAGATTAAGAGTTCAAATCTTGTACTGCGTGTAATTATAGGTGACTAATAGAAGTAGATTAAGAGATTTTCTAAGAAAATTTACATATATGCAAATAATTAAATGGCCAATCAAGGGTGTGTTCACAGTCCAGATTCGTAGTCTTTAAGTCAAACAAGAGTCAATCATTATAAACTGTTTTTGAACATTATTGAAAACAAAAACTAGACCACTAAAAATTAAAATAAACAAAATTGAACTTACTAATTGTTGGTTTCTGGTTTGGTTTAACTGTTTGAGTTTATTTGATAGATGCATTTCTTTAATTTTTCAGTTTCAATTTCATTTTCCTACTCATTATTTGGTTATCTCCTTCGAGTTGTATTTTATACAAACTCACAACCTTGATTTTTGTATTTTAAAAATGGGTAATTGGTTTATTATTATTTAGTCCCTCGAGATGTTCTTTTTGTGTTATTGGTTGATTAACTCTTATCTTAATTGAGTTCCCTTCCGTGCACATAAGTGTGTTTCTATTTTTGGAGGTACCGACCACAAGTATATATTATGGCACCTTTTGAATAGAGAGTATTATTTTCTTTTCCTATCATACTAGTTTTCACTCCTCATTGCATTTTACTCTTTTATTCGTAAAGGGCAAAGGATGATTTTAGTGTGGGGTGATTTGGGTATTCGTTGAACTTTGTCTTATCCTTAGCATTGCACATATCTCATCTTTTGCACATAAAACATCTCAAATTATAAACTTTTCTTTGATAAAAAAAAATTAAAATCAATGATTCACCAACGTATATACTTGTATTCATTTGTGAAAACATCTCGCGTCTATTAGTATTTACTTGTATTTTATGACATATACAAGCTTTTGTACGCTAAATATGAATCTTTCACAACATAAAATATTATGTTTAAAGCATATGATCTAACGATGATGACCGAAACGTGATTCTCAATGTCTTTTTAAACTAGTTTTCATTTTATTGCTATAGTTTCAAACCACCAGTCCACCACAAGCACATAGCCGGGGTCGAGTAAAAATTTTCATAGTGTAAAATCGTAGGATGCAATCCGAGCTATTAATCAAGCCGAATTAATGTTTAAAATGAACGCGGTGACAATTTTCGTAATAAATGGAGGTTACTTATGGTTGGAGAGGGACGAGGGAGTGTTAGGCTTCCTTTCTAAATATAGATTAATACTTTTTACAAACTCAAATTACAATTTTTTGTATTTGAATATCTTTTTTATTTAATTATGCTATGAAGTGCTTGTTTCTTTTTAATGTGGTTATAAAAGTTTTAGAAGTTTTAAAAAATTACATCTGCTAAAAGGTCTAATGCACTTGCGTCCAAATCTGATAAAGTGATAAGTCTCATCTATTTACATGATGTGGATGTAAGTCTTAACTCATCGATCTACAAGGTACAAATGTATGTCCAAGCCGGAATTAGGTTTAGTTACGTATTGCATGATGTGTCCGTCCAATTTACATACTACAAATGTGTGTGTGAGATTCTTGTACATAAACACACATAAATATCCTTGCTTATAAACTAGACATACTTCCTTGCTAAGTTTTTTAAGGAAACAATATATTTATTAAAAATGGTCTCACTATTTCTTTTATTTACATAAAGTGATATAATCAATTTATTAATTATTGTAATCGAAAAGAAACCAAACAAACAAACATATTCAGCAAAGTCTAATTTATATAGTAGAGTCTCGAAGGATAAGATAAAGACACATCTTAATCCTATTCTATAGGATAAAAAAATTGAATCCATACAGACACTTGGTACAGAAATTTTTTTCTTAAATGTAGAAATAGCAATAGAAACAGAATATATAAGAAGGAAAAACACATATCGTAATCAAAATTATTTTAAGCATGAGGTAAAAGCATATTATATAACAAATCGAACAAGAAAATTAACCTTCAAAAATTTAGTGAAAATATGGTACGGTTTATCACAAAACAATAAAAAATAACTCCAGTATAAGTGTATAACTGATATAAAAAAACAACTAGGTTGTTATAATGAAGTTCTTATGTTTTTATTTTAGCCACTAACTTTTTTGACTATTTGTTTCGACTGCTATTGCTCTTTAAAATTAATTTTGGCCACTAACTTTTTACTTTTTGTTTTGATCACTATTACTCTTAGAAATATATATTTTCATGCTACATGGATATAGATGTACAAATTAGGTAATTTTCAAATCGTTTCGGTTTTGATCAAAGAAAGCCAAAAAGTGGTTTTCAAGTGTTGATTTTCTTTGGTAAGAGAGAAAAGATGGCAACAAATGGGGATATGTACTTTTATTTTTCTACTTCCGAAGCTTTAATGTGGTGCTATCTGTGAAGTCTAAGAATTTGTATTCATAAACTATAATCATGAAATAACTGGTTTCACTTTTTATCTAAAGTGTCTAATGTTATCAACGCACGTTATGGTTTTGTCTTTCTTATATACAATTACGTATATTATCAGCGTTACCCTTAACGTAGGTTGTGGTATTGTGACGAACCGAACCAATTAAGAGCGAATATCATAGTTGCGGGTAAGACCGAACAAAGACAAGCTGATAACGAACAAAGACACGTCGCGTAAGACCGAGGAAATGACAAACTTCCACGCGCGTAGCGCGGGAGAATTGACTAGTTATTATTATAACACAACTTGAAGAATATAATTTTATTGAAAACTTAAATCAAAGGATAATTAAAAACTGGTGGAGTAGAAAACTATGCTATTGTTTTGGTAGGTGGGAACACAGAACCCTATATTCATTCTTGTCTTAGGCGTTGTCTTAGGATGATTAGTTAAACCTACACAAGATTTTAAGCTTATTATGTATTTTGACTAGAAATAGCCTATACCGTCCTTTGTGATTACAACTCATAGTCTAAGATACAAACAAACCTAATCAAGATTTAGATGCAATTAATAATAATCTTAATTCTTAATTGCATGTGTTTCCACCGTGAACCACGGTTCACCATCTCTGGCAGCATGTGGCCTGCTGTAACTCCCCTAACAATTCTTGAGATGGTGACACTAACTTCGACTTTGTACTGGTATAAAATTATAATATAATAATCAATTTTTAGTAGTGCTAAAAAACATAACCCTTATCTTTTTAACAAAGAAAGCACTTAAGTTTTATTTATTGTTTTGTTGTTGTGAATTCTTTTATGCACTTTTAGCTTTTCTTTTAATTAAATCTAGTGACTTAATAGAAATATACATGAAACTTAATTATTATTTTTAAATTTCAAATAAATAAACAATAATAAAATTTGATTACTATTTAATGATTTCCTTCACAATTACCCTCATTTTAGAATAAACTTGAAAAAATCAATTTATCAAAAGTAATCAGTTATTATATATGTTTAATTCAGGTTATTTAAATTATAAAAAATAATGTTTAAAATTTTCAAAACATTAAAATAATACTTTGATTTGAGATTTTTTTATTAAAAAATGTAAGCTACTTTAATAAACACCGAAAATTTTTAATCTCAAATAAATTATTAAATCAATATATGATTATTAGGTTTTTCTATGATGAGAAGGGAACGAATGGTAACCCTTTTTATTAAGATAACCATGTAACTTCATCAAGATAAGCAAATCATTATTTTGGTTGAAATAACATCATTACACATACATAATATTATGTTCTTTTATGTATATATGTAATATGTAAATTCATAAATGTAAAAAAGTTATGATATGTATAAGTGTAAATATTTGCTAGCTGTAAGTTACTTACACATGTCATAATATTTTTACATTTATTAATTTACACATATATATAAACAGAACATAACGTTATATATGTGTAATAATGTTATTAAAAAAAATACATTTTTTGATTGATCTTGATGAGTTAACACAGTTATTGTAATAAATAATGGTTAACATTCGTTCTGCACCCTTTTCATGATAACTGAACTCATATATATACATTCATCATCACAACTTTTCCTGATTTCCTAGGTGTTAATGTGTACACCCTCTTTGTTTTATTACCTGTTATACTCTCCTTTTCAAGTTCTTGGTTGATTTTTTAGTGTCTTCTATTATGATATAATAAAATAATAATAATAATAATAATAATAATAATAATAATAAATAATAATAATAATAATAATAATAATAATAATATAATAATAATAATAATAATAATAATAAAATAATAATAATAATAATAATAATAATAATGATGATAATAATAATAATAATAATAATAATAATAATAATAATAATAATATAATAATAATAATAACAATAATAAAAATAACAATAATATATAACAATAATAATAATACACTAATAATAATACAATATATAATAACAATAATAACAATATAATAACAATAATAATAAAATAATAATAATAATAATAATAATAAAATAATAATAATAATAATAATAATAATAAATAATAATAATAATAATAGTAATAATAATTTTGGGTAGGGTTATATTAAAAGAAATATTAAATATAAAAAGACTAACAAGGATTATGAGCTTAACATGTGTTAATTTATTGTTTTAAAGGGATGACATTATAGTTCTTAAATGTGTCAATTGTGTAGTTCATTGTGTTCAATATGTCAGACGATTGTGTTAAATAGTAGTTGATTATATCAAATATTGTTTCATCATTTCTCATATGATTCATCATTAAGTCGTTTTATATTATTTTATGTTATTTTGTTATTGTTTATATATTTATATAAACTTCTTGTTATCTTATCATTGTATATTATGATTAGTAGTACACGTAGATGTTATTTCACCAATGTGTTTTTAAAATTATTATGTTCGGGATAACATACTGATAAGCAAAGAAAAACTCTATAAGATATTTTAGTATTGTGTTTCACATTTTATATAATTTTGTATTATATTAGATTAGTTAGTTGTTAATTTATAATTATGTTTTACATATTAAAATTACACAACAATGTTATTTAACCATTATATATTTTTTTTAGAATTTATCATTTTAGAAAAACACAATAGTGTTTAGAAAAATACAATAATTAACAAAAAGACAATATTAACTACAATAAAGACATAATGACGAGCAGAATTTATATAAGCTGAAAAAACATAAATAATATTTTTATATTTTATATAATTATATTGTACTCATTTTAAAGATAAAAATTATCATTGTAATTGTGTACTTTTTATAAAAATAATGTCATGTATAAAAGTTACGAACGTTTAATAAAAAGTAATGGAACTTGAGAAAAGTCGCAAAAAATGATTACGTCTAAAATACTCTTCTAATAATTTATTTCCCTACAATTTGATCTCAATCATTTATTGAGAAAACTAATGGTTATGATTTCTTTTTATATTTTTAAGATTTATTACCATTTTATTTTAACCCTTCCCATAACCTTTTACATCAATGTTGGTTTGTTTTTTAATAATCTAATATTCAAATATATTAAATTCAAGATTTTTTTTATCAAGTGTCATGCATGGTTAAAAGTTATTACCCATGTGAGCCGATATAAATAAGAAAACAAAATCGAATGTTACACAGAAAGAAAAGATGGAAAGATAGAATTGGAAAGAACAAAAAAAAACTAAAATATCTAAAATTGAGAACAAAGCGTTATGTAAAAAAGTTGCAATGTATAAAGTTGGCTTAAGAATATTTATCGTTTACACGGAGCATAGTTAAAATTAGAGTAAATTACAGATATTGTCTTTTAAGTATTGTAAAAATCATGGATCCTGTACTTAAATTTTGATAATTACATTGAGTGTCTTTTATTTGAAAATTTGTTACATTTTTCGTCATTTTAACTAACAAAAGTTAATTATTTTTGTTAGTTTTCTGCAAATGATAATTTTACCTTTATCATATAAAGGACTCAATGTGTAATTTTCATTAAATATCTTTTGTTTTCTTTCTTTTTTTTTTAATTACTTATACTTTGATTTATTTCTTTTTATTTCATCACATTTGTTTTATAAACTAATTAGTTTCAATACTTTTTTATAAAATATAACTACAGTTATAAATGTTCCGATTAGTTGGAATAATAATTGGTATAATTTTTACTTTTATTTTATCACTTTGATTTATTTCTTTTTACTTCATCATGTCATCTATATACTTATCGAAAATCTAAATAATTGATTCACAATCCAATTGATTTATTAAAACACGTATTTTACAAATTGTACATAGTCACTATTTGTAACTTAATATTGTCTGGTCTATACATCGAAACAATTTAATATGAAAAATTTCTAAAATTTAGTTGGTTTAACTTTGAACTAGATCTCCAAAATAAAAAACAAAATCAAAACAAAATCAAAATCAAAATTTAAACTGTTTAATAATAAATAACTTTGTTTTTTAGATAAACATGTTAAGTAATTTATTTAATTAAACTTTTAATAACTGAAAATTTTTAATAGATTATATACACAAAAATAACCGTAAAAAAAGGTAGCTATGAGACGCCATAATTCTTATTTAAGTTTTGATTCCAAAATTTTTTAAACGTAGTCTTAGTTCGTTTTTTTGTTGGAAACTTGCCTGTTTTGTTTAAAAATTACAATTTATTCAACTCTTCATATTAAACATACTTATGTGCGTAAACGATTTGTTATTTAAAAGAAACTTACTTATGTGCGTAAACGACTTGTTATTTAAAAGAAACTTTAATTCTATTCTTAAAGTATTTAAACGGAATTGTCGGAAGTAAAGAAACAAATCAACATAGTTAATCTAGTATTTCTAGTGGATGTTGCATTTAATAGACGTAAAGAAATAACGCCAAAATCAGTTATGTTTATTCAATGATTAATGATTAGTTATGTTTATGTTTATGCTTTAATTTATGTTTTAATTAATAATATTTTAGTAATTTATGTAAATTTTATTTTTTATTTAAAAAACTATGAGTTCAGAAAATTTTATAGTTTTTATTAAAAAGTAAATAACCTAAATGAACAAATAAAAAAATTATAATAAACTGAAATTTTATAAGAAAATTATATTTAATAAAAAATAAATTAATTAATGAATGATATTTAAAAAAAGTTTGGATAAAAGTGGTGACAAAAAATAGAAAGAAGGATTAAGTAAATAAAACTAATATAATTTACATATTGTGTCCTTCTAAACGTAAGGGTAAAATATCATTTACAAAAAACTTAACAGAAAAAATAAATTCAGTTAGTTGAAAAGACATAAAACGTGACAAATTTTCAAATAAATAGCACTCAGTGTATTTATCAAATTATGAGGGTTTAAGGGGTAATTACCGTAAATTAATAAAACAAAAATCCCAACCCTAGCCCCCACACCCCCTTTCGGCCGCGATCACCCAAAACACACACACACACTTCGAATTTCAGCAAGAACAAGCAAGAAAGCTTCGGTTTTGATCGATTACAAGCATTACAACACGTTAGAAACATCAAATCTTGTCCATTACACGTTTAAAGGTTAGATTTTTACATGTTTTTGATGATTTTTCATGTTGGCCGGAAGTTCCATTCGAAATCTGCAATTGATGGTCGATTGATGCTTGTTTGTTGTTGTTAATGTGTTTGTTAGGTAGATTACATGTTAATTAACGTCAAGTATGCAATAAAGGTTGGATTTTTACAAGTTCTTATGGGATTTACATTAGGGCCGAAACCCTAATTCGAAAATCTGAAATTAGATGTTAGTTGTTGGTTGTTTGTTGATGTTAATATGTTAGTTAGGTTCTATGCATATTAGTTAACGTTGATTTTGCAAGAAAACTTCGATTTTGATTCATGGTTCATAGGTTACTAAGAATAGTAACTTTATTTTGCATGAAATGTTGAATTGATGATGTATTGGTGTTATGGATAGGCTTGTGATGATGATTAGATGCTAGATGGTTGATATGAATGTTAGGAATTCAAGAATGCATGTTGTAGTTCATACCTTACTAAAGATAGTAACTTTTGGGTATGAAAGTTGACGAATCATGATAATTAGATGTTGTTGATCATGTTTAAATGTTGTCATGGATTTGGATTGGTATATAATTGATGAATTCATGAATGTAGTGTGAGTTTGATGAATTCAGGATGAACTTTCCCAAAAGGGAAACTTTATTTGTGCAAATCCTTGAATTGGATGATTTGAGCATGTTCGGGATATTAGGACCATGCTAGTGTGTTCATGGATGGTTTCTAAGGTGATTAAATGTGTTGTTTAGGTTGTATGAATGTTGATTTGGTTTGTTACCTGTTTTGGCCTGTTTGTGAAAAAATCATGGTATGAGTCATATAGGTAAGCTAGGACTTTTGTGGATTGATGATTGATTAAGAATGAACATTTTAGATGTTATGAGCATGATAATAGTTGAGATTCGCATGACTTGTATGATATCTAGTTATATGATGATCTAGGTAGTACATGTGGTTAATGAAGTGCTATATGTAATCAAGTTGTATGTTGATCATGTATGATATGCTGTTGTGTTAGTATTAACAAATTATCACCTATAATGTCACCAACGGGTCAAACGGGTCAACTGGGTCAAACGTGTCTTGTCTTTCAAAAACAAAACCTTGAGTTCCTTGGTTTGTAGGGCACTTAGGGTTTCATGTTGATTCTGTGTGCACGTGCTTATGTACTCTTGTGTTCTAGGTGACCTTTGAAGGTTGTCTTTCCCCTCTTTCTTTCAAGTTAAGCTCTAAGTTAATTCTTGCGCGCATCAGGTGAGTTCTTGCCCCACTCATTTTACATAATCTCTTTTGGGGGAGATAGCATACTGTTGATCACAAACGCTTTTATATATGAGTGTGTATAATATTAATATAGTGTTGTTTACCATGGAAAGTTCTCACACTTTCGGATTGTTAATATTGACTACCGGGAAAATTTTGGGTAGTACTACTGGGTCTGACGAGCCCCACCTGTGTGACTCGAGGTCATACGGGTGCAATTTTGTCCTAACATATATTCGTCACGACCTGGTAAGTCGTGACGGGAGGCACAAACTATCACAGTCAGCTTCAATTGTGAAATCACTATGATTAATATTTTTATGTTAATAGACTAGCTATCTATTGCAATACACTACTTATGAATTGAAAACTGTTTATAGGTTTACCTATTAACGCAAACTCTTGAACTCACCAACCATGTGTTGACTTGTTTAGTATGCTATTCTTAGGTTAAGGTTGCCAGTTGCCTAGGAGCACGCACGTTAGCATTGTTGAGTTGTCTACATTTGTCTTGTTTACAAATTTGAGATTATTTTCATATTAAACAGTTGTGTTTGGGGCGCGTATGTTTTGCGCATTCTCTTTACATACTACTTGTTTTGGGTTTCTGGGTTTTAAAAACGCTTTGCAGTATTTTAAACGTTAACTCTGGTTTTGTTTATTAATCATATAGAGTCGTTCTTGGTAACTAATGACTGAAATCCTGGTATGTCACGCGCCTCGCGGTAAAACCCCGTACGCGGATTTTGAGGGTGTGACAGATTGGTATCAGAGCCATTGGTTATAGGGAACTAGGTTGCATACACATACTAGACTATAACCACACAGTTGTTAGTTACTTATCGCTTACTCTCCTCATTGTATACTCATTGGCATACGCAACACGTACTTCGCAGCATGGCATCATCGTCCAGAAATTTAGGCAAGAGACCTGCACGATCTGAGTCACCTCCTACTTCTCCCGTACCGGATAGGGGTTTTAACTGGCCTCGACATCCTTATCCTCCTGGCGAGATAGACTGGGATCAGCCTTTCATACCTCCTGAGCTCGATCCTCCGCGGAACTGGGATTTCTACCCCACCTACATAAACCGTATGGCATATAGAGAGCGCGTACCACCAGTAGCTCCTACACGACCTAGGACTAGGTCATCGACTGCCTCTGCTTTGCCTACACTTCCTACCTTGAGCATCCCTCTAGAGCAGGCATTTGCAGCCCTAGTAGCCACACTGGACACAGAGCGACAGCGGATTAGAGGACTCACTGATGAGAACTCTGCATTACGATCTGAGATGCGTCAGTTGCGTTTCTAGGTAGAGACGCTTCAGGAGCGACTCTCGATGGCCATTGGTGGACATCATACTCTGGCAGGCAACGTGGTGGCACTTAGTGGGCGCATGGACGCACAGGATCACCATAACGTTGTGATCGATGATAGGTTTGCTGATTTGAGGCACAACTAGCAGCACTTCAGGTTGTTGAAGCCCCTGCACCTTTGGTGGATCCTGATGAGGAAGACCCAGAAGAGGAACCCGAGGAAGCCCCCGAAGAAGAACCAGCAGAGATGGATGAGGTGACGGATCTGACGTACTGGACTGATCCTACTTTTAAATGACTTAGACTATGTAGTGTTTCTTTTCTTTGAAACCTATGTGGGAAGGGTTGTTTCCCACCCAACTGACAAAATTAAATTTTGACATTGATGGAATATTTTGTGACTCAATTGCAATTTATTTATCTTTGATTATTATTTCTGTTATAAATGTTGTGGTTGTGGTGAATGCATTATTTCTTATTGTTTACTATACCTTGATGAGATTAATGTGTTGGATGTTACTCATTATTGTAATTGTGAATTTTAAAGTGAAATATGGACGCACGTGGAAGAGGACGTGGGCGTGGTCGTGGACGTGGCGCCGGAGGCCGTGGAGCCGGAGCCATAAACATGACGCTTGCAGAATTGGCGGCATTAATTAACGAACATGTTCAGGCGGCAGTGGCTGCTGCCCAACCGGGACAACCAGCAGGTAAATGATAACAAGAGGTTAAACTAGTTATCCTAGTTATTTGTCTAGGATATCTGACTAATGTATGGGTTGTCAAAACAGGACCACTACCATGTACCTACAAGTCCTTCATGGACTGTAAACCCCATACCTACAGCGGGATGGAAGGAGCTGTAGGGCTTGTAAGGTGGTTTGAGAAGACAGAGTCTGTCTTCGCGAAATGCAACTGCCCGCTGCTGATCAGGTGAAGTATGCCACCGGGACATTGGAAGGCGCAGCACTTTCCTGGTAGAATGCCCAGGTGCAAATGCTGGGTCAAGCCATGGCCAATGAACTACCTTGGGATGAGTTTAAGGGGATTATGACCGAGGAATACTGCCCCCGAAATGAAGTGCAGAAACTGGAGATTGAGTTCTGGCAACTCAAAATGCAAGGCTCAGAAATTGAAGCCTACACGACCCGTACTCATGAGTTAGCCACTTTATGCCCAGGGATGGTGAATGAAATGCACAAGAGGGTGGAGCATTATATACGGGGATTGGTGCCCGAAATTCAATGTATGGTAACTGCCTCTAACCCCACTACCATACAACAAGCTATCGAACAGCCCACAGGCTGACTGACCAGGCAGTTGAGCAGGAAGTTACCCAAACAGGGTGGTGGCAAGCGTGCCCGACCAGAAACGCAAGTGGGATGGTTCAAGCAATAAGGGATCGTCATCCAGCAGCCAATCTCAACCTCAGCAACAGCAGCAAAGTCAGCAACAGCAACGGAAGTTCGATAACAATCGAAGCTTCAACCAGGCGACCCCCTCAAATCAAGGACCCGGTGGGTATGGCTAAAGACAGCCGAAGTGCAACCGGTGTAACTACTACCATGTGGGTCGATGTTATAACTTCAAGTGCCAACGTTGTGGGAAGATTGGTCACGCAGCCAAAGACTGCCGGGGTGAACATATGAAGAAGCCTCAACAATCACAAGAAACTCCGAAAGGTTGTTTTGAGTGCGGAAAAGAAGGCCATTACAGACGCAACTGTCCCCAGCTTAAGAGGAATGGTAATGGCAACAACAACAATAGGAACAACAGCAACAATAACAATGGCAACAACAATAACAACAAAAATGGTAATGGCAACAACAATGGTGGAAACAACAATGGAGCCAAAGGAAGAGCCTTCGTCATTGGCTCAGGTGAGGCTCTAAACGATCCTACAACGGTAACTGGTAAATTTTCGGTTAATGGTTGTTTGCTACCGTATTATTCGATACCGGAGCCGATAGAAGTTTTGTGTCCCCTAGGTTCTGTAGTCTTTTAAGTGATATGCCCTCAGCCTTAGAATCTAAATACACCGTAGAGTTAGCTGACGGTACACAGATTCACGTAACGCATATTCTTAGAGACTGCAAGATAGAGCTTGCTGGTCATACATTCACCATAGATCTCATGCCTGTTATGTTAGGAAGCTTTGATGTGGTAGTAGGCATGGATTGGCTTTCCGATAAACAAGCGGAAGTCATATGCCATGAGAAGATCATACGGATTCCCCTTAGTGAAGAAGTCCTTACGGTCAGAGGTGATAGGAGTGGTGCGGTGATAGGCATCATTTCGTTCATAAAGGCACAAAAGTTGTTACGAAAGGGTCGACTGGCCATATTGGCGCTCGTCACAGATAAACAGACCGAGGAAAAGAAGATAGAGGATATCCCCGTAGTTCGCGAGTTTCCCGAGGTGTTTCCGGAAGACCTGTCTGGATTACCACCTCATCGTCAAGTTGAATTCCAGATTGAGTTGACTCCAGGAGCCGTTCCAATTGCGAGAGCACCGTACCGATTAGCTCCGAACGAACTGCAGGAATTATCCGCCCAACTACAAGAGTTGTTGGATAAAGGGTTTATCCGACCGAGTTCGTCGCCCTGGGGAGCGCCTATTTGTGAAGAAGAAGGATGGTACATTTCGAATGTGGAGGAACTGAACAAGGTTACTATCAAGAATAGATATCCCTTACCTCGTATCGATGATTTGTTTGATCAACTGCAAGGATCAAGCTATTACTCTAAGATTGATCTGAGGTCTGGGTATCATCAGCTGAGAGTTCGAGAAGAGGACATCTCGAAAACTGCCTTCCGTACACGATATGGTCACTATGAATTTTTGGTCATGCCATTTGGGTTGACGAATGCACCAGCAGTATTCATGGACCTCATGAATCGCGTGTGCAAACCCTATCTTGATCAGTTTGTTATCGTCTTTATTGATGACATACTAATACTCAAGGACTGAGGAAGAACATGAGAAGCACTTACGTTTAATCTTAGAATTACTTAGAAAGGAACAACTGTACGCAAAGTTTTCTAAGTGTGATTTCTGGATACGTGAGGTACAATTCTTGGGTCATATTGTCAACGAGAAGGGAATACATGTTGATCCTGCTAAGATTGAAGCGATAAAGAATTGGTCTGTTCCTAAGACACCAAGTGAGATACGACAATTCCTTGGATTAGCGGGATATTATCGACGATTCATTGAAGGATTCTCTAAGATTTCACAACCTCTCACAGCCTTGACTCACAAGGGAACGACGTACAAATGGGGTGAGAGTCAGGAATCTGCTTTTCAGTTGCTGAAACATAAATTGTGTAGCGCACCAATATTAGCGTTACCGGATGGTAGTGATGACTTCGTAGTCTACTGCGATGCGTCTATTCAAGGACTTGGATGCGTCCTGATGCAGCGGGATAAAGTGATAGCTTATGCCTCTAGACAGTTGAAGATTCATGAGAAGAACTATACCACCATGACTTGGAACTGGGTGCGGTAGTGTTTGCCTTGAAGATCTGGAGACATTACTTGTACGGTACCAAATGCACTATCTACACCGATCACAAGAGTCTTCAGCATATATTAGAGCAAAAGGAGTTGAATATGAGGCAAAGGCGCTGGGTAGAGTTGTTGAATGACTATGATTGTGCTATCAAGTATCATCCGGGAAAAGCAAATGTAGTTGCCGACGCGCTGAGTAGAAAAGAGACTGCTAAACCTCGATGAGTGCGAGCTCTGCAGCTAACGATTAGTACGCAATTACCTGAACAAATCCGTGATGCTCAAACTGAAGCTCTGAAGGTAGAAAATATGAGTTTAGAAGGGTTACGGGGAATGGAAAAGCAACTAGAAGTAAAGGCAGATGGGATTCGTTACTTCATGGATAGACTATGGGTACCTCTACACGGAGACCTGAGAGACTTGGTGATGAGTGAGGCTCACAAGTCCAAGTATTCTATACATCCTGGATCTGACAAGATGTACCATGATTTGAAGGCGCACTATTGGTGGCCTAACATGAAAGCAGATGTAGCTACTTATGTGAGCAAGTGTCTGACCTGCTCGAAGGTTAAAGTGGAGTATCAGAAACCATCTGGTCTACTACAATAACCCGAGATCCCGATGTGGAAGTGGGATCAGATATCAATGGATTTTATTACTAAGTTACCTCGCACTTCTACGGGTTGTGATACAATATGGGTTATCGTAGATCGATTAACAAAATCTGCTTATTTCCTAGCGATAAAGGAAACAGACAAGATGGAGAAATTAACTCGACTCTATTTGAAGGAGATCGTTTCGAGGCATGGAGTACCGATCTCAATTATTTCTGACCGCGATTCTCGTTTCACATCACACTTCTGGCAGTCGTTGCAGAAAGCTTTAGGTACGCGATTGGATATGAGTACTGCTTATCATCCACAGACTGATGGTCAAAGCTAGCGTACTATACAGACTTTGGAGGACATGTTACGTGCTTGTGCGATTGACTTCGGAAATAACTGGGGAGTTCACCTACCATTGGTGGAATTTTCTTACAACAACAGTTATCACACTAGCATAAAGGCAGCACCTTTTGAAGCTTTGTATGGGAGAAAGTGTAGATCACCAGTTTGCTGGGCTGAAAATGGTGATAGTCAATTAACGGGTCCTGAGTTAGTACACGAGACAACTGAGAAGATTGTTCAGATAAGAAACCGCATGGCCGCAGCGCGAGACAGACAGAAAAGCTATGCTGACAAGCGACGGAAACCTTTAGAATTTCAAGTCGGTGACAAAGTCTTATTGAAAGTTTCACCATGGAAAGGCGTAGTTCGGTTTGGTAAGCGAGGAAAGCTAAATCCTAGATACGTTGGACCATTTGAGATAGTGGAAAGAATTGGTCCAGTGGCCTATCGACTAGCCTTACCTGATTCATTGAGTGGAATCCATGATGTATTCCATGTTTCAAATCTAAAGAAATGTTTAACGGATGAAACGATGGTCGTACCACTGGAAGAAGTTCAAGTAGACGAACAGTTACGCTTCATTGAGGAACCTGTCGAAGTGATGGATCGTGAGGTGAAGACACTTAAGCAAAGCAAGATACCCATTGTCAAAGTTCGTTGGAACTCGAGACGTGGACCAGAATTCACATGGGAACGTGAAGACCAAATGAAGCTTAAGTACCCTCAGCTATTTGAAAGGACGATGCCAGCCGACGAAGGTACTGATTAAATTTCGGGACGAAATTTTTTTCAACATGGGGATGATGTGAAAACTCATCCAAAAACTCACTCGATTTCGATTACTTTGTGCCAATGCAGTAGACCAGTGATGGATCACTCACCATGTAATGCAATTTTCGGGACGAAAATTCTTTCAACATGGGGATAATGTGACATCCGGTAATTTTCCGTTACCAAACTCCGTTAGTTTCGTTAAGTCTTGCATACACGTGTCGTGAGCACACACTAGTTGTCGTTGAACGTTGGTGACTTAATAATAATTAATAATGTTAAACAGAATAATCTAGCTGTTGACGTGATTATCAAGTTGTGCTTATGTGTTTACGTGATTAAATGCTAGTTGTGAATTTTATCGCGTAACGTGGAAACGTGTATATTTAATTCGTGTATTTTGTGGCTAGTGGAAATAATACATATGATTATTATTGTTGTTAATAATGTTGTAGTATTAAGTTAAAACCTTTTAGAAAGTATTTAAAAGTCTAGTTTTTATAAAATACAAATTATGAGGGTTTAAGGGGTAATTACCGTAAATTAATAAAACAAAAATCCCAACCCTAGCCCCCACACCCCCTTTCGGCCGCGATCACCCAAAACACACACACACTTCGAATTTCAGCAAGAACAAGCAAGAAAGCTTCGGTTTTGATCGATTACAAGCATTACAACACGTTAGAAACATCAAATCTTGTCCATTACACGTTTAAAGGTTAGATTTTACATGTTTTTGATGATTTTTCATGTTGGCCGAAAGTTCCATTCGAAATCTACAATTGATGGTCGATTGATGCTTGTTTGTTGTTGTTAATGTGTTTGTTAGGTAGATTACATGTTAATTAACGTCAAGTATGCAATAAATGTTGGATTTTTACAAGTTCTATGGATTTACATTAGGGCCGAAACCCTAATTCGAAAATCTGAAATTAGATTTTAGTTGTTGGTTGTTTGTTGATGTTAATATGTTAGTTAGGTTGTATGCATATTAGTTAACGTTGATTTTGCAAGAAAACTTCGATTTTGATTCATGGTTCATAGGTTACTAAGAATAGTAACTTTATTTTGCATGAAATGTTGAATTGATGATGTATTGGTGTTATGGATAGGCTTATGATGATGATTAGATGCTAGATGGTTGATATGAATGTTAGGAATTCAAGAATACATGTTGTAGTTCATACCTTACTAAAGATAGTAACTTTTGGGTATGAAAGTTGATGAATCATGATAATTAGATGTTGTTGATCATGTTTAAATGTTGTCATGGATTTGGATTGGTATATAATTGATGAATTAATGAATGTAGTGTGAGTTTGATGAATTTGGGATGAACTTTCCCAAAAAGGAAACTTTATTTGTGCAAATCCTTGAATTGGATGATTTGAGCATGTTTGGGATATTAGGACCATGCTAGTGTATTCATGGATGGTTTCTAAGGTGATTAAATGTGTTGTTTAGGTTGTATGAATGTTGATTTGGTTTGTTACCTGTTTTGGCCTGTTTGTGGAAAAATCATGGTATGAGTCATATAGGTAAGCTAGGACTTTTGTGGATTGATGATTGATTAAGAATGAATATTTTAGATGTTATGAGCATGATAATAGTTGAGATTCGCATGACTTGTATGATATCTAGTTGTATGATGATCTAGGTAGTACATGTGTTAATGAAGTGCTATATGTAATCAAGTTGTATGTTGATCATGTATGATATGCTGTTGTGTTAGTATTAACGAATTATCACCTATAATGTCACCAACGGGTCAAACGGGTCAACTGGGTCAAACGTGTCTTGTCTTTCAAAAAAACCTTGAGTTCCTTGGTTTGTAGAGCACTTAGGGTTTCATGTTGATTCTGTGTGCACGTGCTTATGTACTCTTGTGTTCTAGGTGACCTTTGAAGGTTGTCTTCCCCTCTTTCTTTCAAGTTAAGCTCTAAGTTAATTCTTGCGCGCATCAGGTGAGTTCATGCCCCACTCATTTTAAATAATCTCTTTTGGGGAGATAGCATACTGTTGATCACAAACGCTTTTATATATGAGTGTGTATAATATTAATATAGTGCTGTTTACCATGGAAAGTCCTCACACTTTCGGATTGTTAATATTGACTACCGGAAAAATTTTGGGTAGTACTACTGGGTCTGACGAGCCCCACCTGTGTGACTCGAGGTCATACGGGTGCAATTTTGTCCTAACATATATTCGTCACGACCTGGTAAGTCGTGACGGGAGGCACAAACTATCACAATCAGCTTCAATCGCAAAATCACTATGATTAATATTTTTATGTTAATAGACTAGCTATCTATTGCAATACACTACTTATGAATTGAAAACTGTTTATCGGTTTACCTATTAACGTAAACTCTTGAACTCACCAACCATGTGTTGATTTGTTTAGTATGCTATTCTCAGGTTAAGGTTGCCAGTTGCCTAGGAGCACGCACGTCAGTATTGTTGAGTTGTCTACATTTGTCTTGTTTACAAATTTGGGATTATTTTCATATTAAACAATTGTGTTTGGGGCGCGTATGTTTTGCGCATTCTCTTTACATACTACTTGTTTTGGGTTTTCTGGTTTTAAAAACGCTTCCGCAGTATTTTAAACGTTAACTCTGGTTTTGTTTATTAATCATATAGAGTCGTTCTTGGTAACTAATGACTGAGATCCTGGTATGTCACGCGCCTCGCGGTAAAACCCCGCACGCGGATTTTGAGGGTGTGACATAAACGTTGTGACTATTAATGTTTATAAACTAAAAATAAATTGAATTAAACAAAAAAGTTAAATAAGTAAACAAACTTGTGCATTATATGATGATATCCTATGCTTAATTAGCAACTCGTACACCGTGTAACAAATTCAGAGTTTACCCCACCAAACTCCTATTCTATCTGAGCTGCAACCATCATGCATCACATGCTTGTTTTCTAAGTAAACAAAGAGATGATCCACGTACGCATTCTTCTATGCCAATTTATCCTTAAATTGTAATAGTTTCACTTCAAAATCACCATTGATGAAGCTTTACATTGATGCATGTGAAAGTGCCATTGTTCTGTGACCTGGTACCTCCGATATGATGACTTGGATAAAAATAAATATAACCCTAAGGGGAAGAGAAAGGAAAAAAAGAAGAAGATGGTAAACAACCAAAGTGCTTGATTTCATCAAGTTGCAGAAACCCAAAAATCACGCAAACTAAAAACAACTTAATTAGTCGGAGACACCACCGTCTCCGATCCGCCACCACCGCAAAGGTCCACACCTGACCGAATTGAAAACCCTATAGCTGTTGACATCTTATCCTATTTTACTCCATGGAAAAATTCGGTGATCATATTTGAAAAACAATAAAACTCAGTAGCCATTATACAAAACCACCAAGTAGTTTACTATTCCTCCTTCAGTTCAATTATTAATACATATACATATAGGATAACTAGAGTTTGGAATTATGCAAAATGGTGTTCTATTGTTAGTGGTGTGATCCACAATTAATACACAAACACGTAACTGATACTTTTTGAATAAAAAACTTTTCTTTTAATGTTTTTAAAGATAAAATATCATTATTTTTAAAAACCATAAAAACTAAGAACGAGTTTTTATTTTACAATTTAAATATTATGCGTTTTCTTCTATTTTAAAAAACACATATTGATTCTTTCAAGGGAAAATACGACAGAATTCAATATGATTTTTTTAGAGAGGAATATGACACACAAAGGAGAGGGTATATATAACCTAACTTTAATTTAATTTCTTCTGATGTATTTATGTATGTGTGAGCTACCACTTCTAAAGAAAAGATAAGGTTTACTGCTCAAAACTTGTAAGGTCATGAAATATTTAATGTCTTATATCTATTATCCTTAAAAATGTTTAGGTATTATATATCAGTAACAATTTGCAACACGTGACTAACTCATTGATTTGCCGCTTCAATCTAGTGAACATGAATTAAGCGATCGCTTATTTGATTTGCAGCTTCAATATAATGGACATGAAATAAGAGACCATTTTAGACAAGATAGGGGACTTAGGCTAGTGGTTCTTGTTACAACACCAAAGCCCAAGTCAGGGCTTAAACCTTGTGTTGGCTGTTTTTTTATTTGTTTGGTTTTTTCGGTATTTTTTATTTTTTAAATACAATTTATTAGTAAACAAATGAAAAATCCAACCCACCAGTTCTCCTTGCACTACCAAACCTTGTTTAGGTGTACTTTCTGTGATTTTAGCATTATTATTGTTATTACTGTCGAAATTGCTGGTGGTGCTAGTGTTACTGCTATTGTTGTATATAACTATCATTGATGTAAAACTAGTCCAAATATTATTCTTTTTCTTTCAAGTGTGTTATGGCTTTATGTTTAGTTACGCAAGAACATATTTTGTATAGTTAACCCTAATACTCCTGATAAATAAGTTTTTAATTTTATAATATCCAAATTTTCCGCCGTTGCGCAAGAGACATTCCTCTTTTGACACGATATCCAAATAAGAGTGATAAGAGTACTTTACTATTTATGTTATAAAGTTAGTAATAGAACTTATAAATGTTTTTTATGCTACTTTAGATGATATTAGCGAGAAGATTTGGGGTTGGAATCTTTAAGGACTCAAGTTCAAGCCTGACATAAAGTGATATTTCAATAGTAGTGAGTTTCTTACTTATGATGTTTCTGGATGAATCAAACCTGAAGTGTTAAAATCGATATGCATGGTTGACATCCCGTCTCTGAAAGGCTCACTCGAGTATTGTAGATAGTTCCAAAAGTCATTAAAAAACTTAATAGCCCAATTGTCAGCATTAGCCATATTATTTATTTCACTTAGATCATTCACAATCCATTTCTCACTCCCATCCTTATAATTACACTAAATATCACTACTTTTTTTTTCTCCTTTTCAACTAAATAATATTTTTTATTCTTTTATTATTATATTTTCTCTCTTATCCACTCACAACCACTTTTAAAAATATTAAAAATTTTATGGGGGTTGTACCGTGTTTCCCTAATATAAGAAAACACGGTACAATCCCCATAATTTTTTCATATCTTTCACTCACAATTACTCACAACCATCCCCATGATATAAAACACCTACTTACGTATATATAAGGAACGGGCTCTAAATGCTCTTAATAGCATTTCAGATGGCCCAATTGTCATTATTAGCCCAAGGCCCCAAGCCCTATGTTACCAGATAAATAAATTTAATTCCTTTGATAAAACTATCACCTGTTAATATGTTAGCTATTATCTCCTCGCGTTCTACATATAGCAACCATAATCACTAGTCCGATTATTGTCTTCTCACGTGAGTAGTTCCCCATAAAACCAGTCGGATCATGGATCAATATTTGTCCCATTCAAGGTAATACTAACACAAGAAAAGTAAACCTATAAATTAAGAATGCATGATGAAATATGTACCGCCAAGTGTTCTCACATATGTTTCCGCCTCAATACATTGACCATCAAAACATGAGGACGAAGGTCTCCCCGACCAGTGAACATGCATTTGCCTTGGCACGCTATCCTAACGCGAATGGCAAAGGTCTCCCTCACCAACCAAGCACCTGAGTGATGTCTCCATTTATAGATGGGGTCTGACTGTTACATAACGCCCCAAGCTCTCAGTACACTATCGCATACCTTTTTATAGCTTCCTATGCTTTATTTGTGTGTGTTTGTGTAAGGTGGTTTAAACATATAGTTGTGGCTTGACATAAACATACGAACCAACTTCAAAGGATCTCTCAGTATGTTTAGCATTCGCATACTGGTTCATACATTATGAGCTTTGTGTAACGAATGTTTAAGAAATTGGATCATTGATTCTCTATCATGAAGTAATTCCTCGACAACCTCTATACTCGAATCATGATGTATATATGGGATATGCATAGGTGGTGGGAAGCCGTAAAGAGCGTGGTAGGGTGGCAGTTGTATTGTAGAATGCCAAGTTGTATTATACCACCACTTCACAAGGCATGGCATCGTGTATTATTACCCATATGATAGCATCTTCTGCTACTGCATGAGAAATTCGGTTGCACTTATACTACCACCCTCTGATGTCTTCTGTTTAACTTTGGGAACTTAGGTGTAACTAATGACCCTATTGTCCCTTGTTTGTTATTCCTATATACATGAGAAATTTGATTGTAGGTCACCAATGCTTGAATAAATTTAATCACATGGTAGAGTTAAGATTAAATTTCTGTCATTGTAGATGATGATTTCTCTGATGATAAACGGCTTTTTGCAAAAAACTTATTGTAATTCATCAAAATGTTTTGTTACGGTAGACTCCAATCTTAGCAAGGATCGTTCATGATCCTTAATTTCCTTCTCAGCTCCCTTTTTACGCTGCAGTCGAAAAAGGGAACAAAACGTTTAAAAACTAAGGTAACATTGCCCTATACTTTGTGCAGGACGTTCCCTACGGCTTGAACCCATGACCTCAAGTTAACAAAACGACAGCCTTACAATTTGCTTCAAAGCCCGCTTCACGTAAAATGAACCTCGTACCATTTTTGTAGAAAATACAGAAACATAGAATTAGAGAGGAATTTGGTCATCCCCATTTAATAATGTATTTATTACATTCTAACACAGGTTTTCACAATGTGCAAAGCTCAACATGCTACTTTTTTTTAATTTTAATGGGTCAAGCATCCAAGGAGCTTTCCACCCATACAAGAAGACTTGAGGCTTCATCAACTACATAAAATTCCCCTATAAGACTTTAAAACGTGTTGCATACAACTCAAGTTGCTTGTTTGGTCCATCTTGAAATTCAAGTTTATCAGACGGAATGATTGATACCATGTTTACATGTACTTTTGGCAGCCTGACTCTAATATATAAAGTTCAGTTAATGTGAGCACTTCCATCATTCCATGTGTGACTTTTCCACTTGATCATGATAACCCAGAACATGAAACCAAACAAATTCAATTTAATTTGTATTAATATCACTGCTGATCAGTATTCAATTATGTCCTGAACACTAATCAAATAATCATATATCAATCTGTAATAAATCAAATACTATCAGTCTATGACATACAGCATGAACCAAATCCATGCAGACGTAGATTTAATAAAGTATCACCTAAAGAGTAAGAACCCGTCTTTAGGGTAATTAAAATAACCCCAACTCAAAAGTTTGTAGTGTAAATTTTCGGGCTAGGGACCACTTGCAATGCACAAGGTACAAGTCGGTATAGCATTGTTAGGTCAGCTTTTGGGGTCTTATTTTCCAGCCATGAGATCATACAAAATTGTGATGTAAGAAGAGGAAACTCACCATCCTTTTCTGCAGTATCTGTACAAGACATGATGAGTGATCATGCAGCAATTTGTGTCAAGAATGCTTCAATTTGATTTTATCCCTCGTTTCAATGTTGACTGCAGGAAGCGTCTAGGTCAAGACTTTGTTGAAGAACAGAAGAATCAGCATTAACGTGGATAATTCAAGCAAGAATCTCGGGGTTGTCGCATATTCGGTTAAACGAATCCACCTGTAAGTTCAACCAGTAGATAGCTGCTGATAAAGCCTGTTTGACCATTTCAGAATGTTCATCACATTCATGATTATATTTATGGCTAGCTAACCAAAAGACAATTGCATACAAAAACAAAGTTGAAGTAAAAAAGAAATCTCATAAAAAAAATGAGGATGATTAGAAGAGAAAATCACAAAATGGCAGTTTCTTAAATATATATATACTTCCATAGATATGCCAAACAAGTTTCAACTTTATAGCCATGACATAAGTGAAATTTGTGTACTTTATTTCATGTTAAAAAAGTTACAAAGTAGATACGTGATATGCATATGCGTATAATGTCATAAGATGTACAAGACTGCCCCATTTTTTTACAAAACTACAAAGTAGATACGTGATATGCATATGTATATACTATACGTACGTATACGTATACAGGGAGTCAAATATTGTAGTTTAGAAGGAAAATTGATGATACACGAAAATAAATCAGATAGGTGAATGTAAAGTGGATACATGAAAATGCAGACGCTCAAATATAGATATGCGAGAAAAAGTAGATAAATAAAAAAAACGCAGGCTGAATATTATACATTCGGAGGGAAACTGATGTGAGAAAAAAAAGTACATATCGGAAATTTGTTCATGGTTTTCATTGCTATAGAGGTCAAACTTGTTTGACATGGCTACAGAGGGATAACTATACCAAAAATGTGTGATTTTTCAGAATAGAATCCGTTTAATTATCTTCAAATATCTGAAATAAAAAAAGGATTCCTTTTCTCGATATCCCATAAGAAAAGACTCACGTTTCATTTGTAATGACAATGTAAATTAAGAACAATTTGTAGCCAATTTAATAACAGCTATTACATAATGTCAAAAAACAGCTGGCTTGCAATGAGTTAATTTAAAATAGGCACTCACCAGTTCCCATCAGCTGGCATGTTTTGTGCTTGTTCAAATTCCTCCTTAGCAAATTCTTCTAATATAGCACGTTGCCGATCATTTACTATCCTGCGGTTAAACAAAAATCACTTTTATTTGTTAAAAAATTATACCAATATATGATTGTTTATTAAACACACATTCAGTGTAAAATGCTTACATAGGGAAATTAATGCGGAAACGTACATACTGGTCTCCATGATCCACAAAAAAACCTTTCCGTGGCAAGCCTGTCATAGTAACATACTATGTGTATAAGTGTGTGTGAGTGTGTGTGTGTACTATGTAGAGAGGAAGAAGGATCAATTAAATGAAATAATGAATAGGTGGCAATTCAATCCATTTATTTAAGATTGGGTCATTCTGGGTTATATTTCATCTCTAATGGTCAATTGGGTCATATAAACAAAATTAACTAAAAGAAAAATGGGTGGGCCAGCGTTGAAAGTGTTGGAATCAGGCCCACAATCAAACTTCAAAACTGGTTACAATCTTCTGAACTACGACTGTTTATTAATTATCGATCAAAGAGTGCAGAATACATTAGCCTTAATCCCTATTTATACTAGACAAAACCTTAACCTACTCAAACTCAAATCCCTACTTTCTAGACATTCAAATAACTAGATAAACTTGCAAAACAATTAAATACTTTGCTGATAACTCTAAACATTCAAACTAATATTAAATACTAATTAATTAAACTAAGACTTGTAATCAAACTAAAATACTTCCTAAGACTCCTTCAAAATAGAGCTGCCATAATCCTCCAGATAATCAACTTTCAACTTTCTTTCAATTTAACCCTTCAACTTTCTTGATTTTTCACATACTAACTAATTAGGATTAACTTCCAACAGAAAGTTACCCGAAGTGTAACTTTCAGGGCTTACAGCCTCCAAAAATATTTTAGTTGGAAGTTAGATTATTGTAGAACTAATATAGTCTTTGTCCTCATTTACTCATTTAGATAACTATCAAGCTTGAAGTAAATGGAAAAAGAGTGTTTGTCGATTTGGCCATTTGGGACAAGCCAACCTGGCCCGTCTAGTCTCATGCATAAAACAACCGGTTAAACAACCTGCCCGCTCTGCCCATTTCATCAAATTAACTATAGGTGAAATTTGGCAAGAAAGTAAATGAGCGTACCTTTGCCTCTTAGTATTGTTAGCTGCCCATGTTGAACCCCTTGGGGTATCTGTAGAAATAAGCAAGCCATCCTCATAGACATGAGAAATATATATTTTAATTTGATTTAGTCAAATAAAACTCGATAGTAGAACTTTTGAAGTTATAAGAATCAACCTGTATCCAAATAAATCGTCGACTATAGAATTCTAATGATATATTAATGTAAACAAGACCCCTACTCCCCTAGTTTCTTTTAAAATAATGTACTATGTAAAATCCAGACATATATATAATCCTTTTGACTGATCTTACACTTTTCCAATCTGGAAATATATAATTCTAAAAAGAGTCTAAAAGTTCTATTAGAGATAAACCAATGCCTTTCTGTTTCATATACAGATTTGAAAATAAATCATAGAAAGAGCCCACAAATATAGCAGAGAGAGAGAGAGAGTCAAATAGAGAATGATATTAAAGTACTAATACGGAGAAAACTCACCTTTACTTGTGCCTTTCCATTTAGTGTCGGTACATCAACCTTACCACCAATGATCGCCTGTCAAATTATGAAAATTCTATTAGAAGTATTAAATTTGTGTACAACACCAAACCTCTCATGCAAGCAGAGTTACATTAAGAATATTAGTATGAGAAACAAAAAAAAAGTTGGAAACATGCGGTTCTCACCTGAGTGAAGCCAATATTTGAATCTACATATAGATCTGCACCATCTCTTTGGAAAACCGGGTCTTCAGCAACCTAAATACAGAACAAAAGAAAGAAAATGAAAACTGCTAGCATAATATATTACAAAAGCAGTGGATGATTAACCAAAAGGAAAATGCATAATTACATTAACTAATATTCACCTTTAGTTTGATAATTAAGGTACCAGATTGACCCCGTCTTCCAACCTTGCCAGCTCTTGGAACAGATATGATATCACCAGAGTCTACACCTAATTTGTTGAGCATGAAAAAAAGACAAGATAATCAACATTCTGAGTAAATTAGTAAACTACCCTCTTTAGTACAACATATGTAGGTAAACGATTTAAAGCACAATATGCTCAAAAATGATTCATCCAAAAGAAGTCTGTTGCATCCTTTTAGTATCCATAAAATCTGCCACCTTCAAACGATTACAAAACTCATATTGCCACATTTTCTTATGAAATTATGAAAGATTATTCATATTAAAATCAAAACATAGTGATAAAAGTCAGTTAAAACAACAACCTGCTGGTATGGGAACTGTGACTTCCTTAACTACCTCAACAATCCCTGATCCACCACATGACCTACAATATTCCTGCACCACATAGTTATAAAACATTGACATAATTTCTCTCTTAAACTGGAAATTTTACCTAAAACCTTTAATAAATTATTAGAAGTCAAACCTTAATGATACGGCCTGAACCTTTACAAGTGTTGCACCTAGCCAGGAACGGATGAATAAGAACCTAAAAAATGAGATGAAGCGACAGCTTTCATGTTTTTACAAATCTAGGTTTAAGCGTCTTAGTGGTAATTATTATTAGAACAAAACTTTAAAAAAGAAACACTTACTGTCCCGGTGCCCTCACAAGTTGGACAATGTTTTGCCTTAGCATTAACAGGGTAACCATGCCCATCTGCGTCACAACAAAAAAGAAAGACAAGAATGAAGTTGTAAGACAGAAAGTTACAAACTTGCATGGTAAAAGATGTAACATAGAAACTTCCAGAAGAAAAGATGTAAAACTGGTCATTTTCACAAAGGATAAATTACTCACGGCAAGAATCACAGAGAATAGTCGAATCAAATGATAGGTGTTTTGTGCAGCCTTGAGCAGCCTCCATAAAAGAGATTGACACCTCAACCTAAAGATATTCATAACAATTAGATGTGTTGAAATAGCTTAAAACAATAAGTGCATGTACAGATAGCAATTGCCAATTTGGCATATGTACTTAACCTGAATATCGCTTGTAACATTATCCGTCTCCTCTTCAAAAATCTGTAAGATGTTCAAAACTTATAGTATGATTTTTAAAAGGTCAGAATTTGAATAGAAAATGTGAAAAACAGATATTATAAGCAGGAGTACCTCAGAAAATATTTTTTGGAAAGAATCAGAAAATTCAGCGCTTCCATTAGCATATCTGAATCCACCAGTACCTCTGGAAGAATAATTTGTGTTTGCCCTATCCCTGGATTGTTGCTTCAACTGTCATTACAGAAAACATTGTTCCTTTAGGTTGTTTAAGTTAAAAACTGATTAGCTAAAAATAAGCCCAAAATAATGTTACCATGTCGTATTCAGCTCTTTTTTCAGAATCTTGCAGAACCTAAATTCACCATTTGCAACATAAAAAATGTTCTTAAATAAAGTATATTCGCATACATAGTCGTACGCCTGTACATTATCTTCATTAGCATTGAAATAAAAGACCAAATAACAAATATACCTCATACGCCTCTCTTATCTCTTGAAATTTTCTCTTTGCTGACGGGTTATTTTTATTTGCATCTGGATGATACTTCTTCGCCAGCTGAAGAGCATATAGTGAGAAAATAAGAATCAGTTGGCCAAAAGGAACTTTAACATACTTTTTGAACAAACAAATATGCACTACAACCATGAAAGAGGTTGCTTAGTGCTCTTTCACTTGTTCTCTTTCATTTTAAGGTTATAGTATTAAACTATAGAACAAATAAGTCTTATTAAGTCGTACAAAGAACGATAATGCATAAAAAAGTGGCAATTAGAAATAGATTTCTTTTTCAAAACCCTAATATGTGAACTCATTTTCATAATTGTAAGCCTGCAAGAAATTACAGACATTTAAACTAACTAGAATTTAATGTTATTAAGAGACTATGAAAATTTATGCATAAGAGCTTCCTTAACACTTGTTTAAGAATTATCTCACAAAAATTTACCTTCAAAATCAACAATTTAACAAACGTATTTGCACTTAGCCCAGTTAATTGTTTTTTTTTATATTTATCAGTTACAGATCATCAAATCCATTCCTCAATGTACTATCTCTATAAAAGCATTCATTAGGTGCTATCTGATTCTACCACCTTGATTAAGTTGTTTAGGTAATAAACCTAACTTTGATAATTTATACCAAATGTGAAATAATATAACTGTGTCATCTACAATGATTGGTTACTTCAGAAGTAAATAATTCATTCTCATCAAGTACATTTTTCTCTGTTGCCAGTCATCATGAAAGATATGTCAGATGTACATTTTTCTCTGTTTGATAATACCACCTTGATTAAGTTGTTCTAGTAATAAACCATATAACTGTGATAGCAAATTTGTAAATAACATAACTGTATGTCTGTATCATCCATAATGATTGGTTATTTCAGATCAACAATATTCATTCTCATCAAGTACATTTTTCTCTGTTATCAGTCACCGTGAAAGATAGGTCAAATGTTCAAATCATAAAAGTCAATCAAGCCCAACGATTCTAGTCGCCGTTGAGGATATTTAGCACTTCATCTTGAAGTTAATTTAATATGATAATTTAAAAAAAAAAAATTCATTCAACTCCACTCATATGTTTACCAATTACATAGGTAATATACCTTTTAAAAGGAGAAGACATGGAGGGAGGTAAAGAGTATACAAGTAAATAGCAGAAGAAATGAAAAGACTTATATGATGATCACAGCTTTAATTGTCATCTTAAACAAGTTGCACAAAAACGAAATCACACAACACAAGAATCACGCACAAAGTTCATAATGTATACAATTGTTTGTATACTATAGTTTCTATATTCAGTTCATACACAATGTGGATTTTACATTTTTTTTTCTAGAAAATGATGTAATGTGAATCCAGGAGCTACTTACAGCATGAAAAGCCTTCTTGATCTCATCTCTGCTAGCATTCTGAGGAACACCTAGAACTTGGTAGTAATCTCCTTCTCTCGAGTTATAAAATCCTGAAGAGTTGAGAAACTTGTAGTTCTAAAACAAATAATCTATACACATCACAAAAATGTATTAATCACCCTTAGAGACTGAGTACAAAACTGTTCTGACATCACACCTGTGGCATGGATGCAACGCTTTAATAGCAGCATTCTCATATTTGCAAAATCTAAAGGTTTTGCAGCATATCCAATATTGCAGAAATCTGACATGTAGATCACATAAATATTCAGTATGATTCAATTTATCCACAGACAATACAAGTGCTATAGCAGGCACAAGTGATTCTGAGCCTATGCAGAAAAGGAGAAAACTCAAATGAAATCAAAAAGCTGTTCATCTCTGCTTTCTTTTCAAGGCAGGTCTCTTCATCATATTTATGAATTAACATAACTAGGGACCTCAACTCCTAATACTTTGAATCAAATCAACCAACACTCAAGAGGTTAGTACTCAAAGCCACCATTGGGCCAAAATCCAACCTCATTTACCTTTAACTAGCAAGCATAATGTCACGGAGTGATTTCCCAACTCTCGTGCGGCACTTAGAATCCTTCTAAGTTCAGCCTTTGTGACCCAAACGAAGTAACAATTAAAGTTACGATGCGGAAGCGTTTGCAAGCTCGTAATACAAATGACTTTGTATTGCTTACAAGGTAGTTTACAAGTGTGTTTTACAAGTGCTTTACACTAGACTTGTATGGATTTTTGGGTACCTACAAATGAGGACTTCATCACCTATTTATACTAGTCTCATGTATCTAGATCATTCTTGATCTAGAGTTTTCTAATAATACAATATTTACATGATATTTTCATAGATCTTGGAAGACCATTCTAGACCTTTCTTGACAACCCAACTCCTAGATATTTCCTAGTGAATATCTTGACCATTCTTGATGATTCAAGGCTGTTTTGGATTCCCACTTGTGTTCCTTCAAGGTCCAACACGTTTTAGGCTGTTCCGGAGACTTCCGGACAGCCCTATATGCCTCCTTATAATTCCGGAAACTTCCGGAATTCGAGATACACGATTTGATTTTAGGCAGGTCGTGACATTCTCCCCCACCTAAACCCACGACGTCCTCGTCGTGTTTCTTGGGTTTCCCTCGGCTTGTTCTTGCGAGTCGCAAGACAGATAGCAAAACCCTTTATGGCCGGTGCTTGACTCCAGCATTGCAGTGTGCACTTGATCGCCCTTGACGAAGTACAAGGTGTTCAAAAACGTTGCTGGAACGGCTTTTGCTTTTCTGAAAAAGTCCATCCCGAGCACAATCTTATAGTCGCCCAACGGTGCTATCGAGAAATCGAGCTTACCTTGCCATGTCCCGATCTTAGTCTTGACAGCCCATGACATTCCCTCGATCGGTTTTGTGTCACCGTTGGCGTTTTTAAGAAATCCATCACGCGTGGAGATTCTTAAACCAAGTCTTTTAGCCTCTTCAGGTGTGATAAAGTTATGACTTGCTCCAGTATCGACCAGTGCCTTTGCAAGTCGTCCATTCACTTCTATGTTCACAAACCGAAGTCCTTTCGTCTCCGTGTTTGTGATGTTGCCCTGTCTCTCCGTGGGGCGCGACTCAGCCAACTTTAACGGCTTCCCTTCATGTGCCGTTAACGTGTTTAGAACTTGTAGTTGCATTGCCCCGAGACGAACCTCCTTGTCTTCGTGGGATGCATCATCATTCCTCACCACCATGGCTTGCAAACTTTGTTTCTTCGGGTAATCCCGAGCATTATGCGGTCCATCGCATATGAAGCAAGATTTTGGAGTGCACTTTTCGTTCTCGTATCGTGGTGGTTTCCTTGGTTCCACCCTCCGATCATAATTGGGCTTAACTCCCCCGCCTTTCTCCTCATCACATTCCTCATTCATGGGCCTATGTGGTCGTTTTTCTTTAAGATCGATCAAGCTTTCAGCTATTGCAATTGCTGAAGCAAGATCTTGAACATTTCTTCGCTCTAGTTCTATCTTGGCCCATGATTGCAGACCATCGAGGAAGTAGAAGAGGGAGTCTTTATCCGATAAGTCCGGGATCTCAAGGACAAGTGTTGTAAACTCTTTGACATAGTCCTTGATGGTCCCGGTTTGTTTGAGCTTACGAAGTCGACTTCTCGCTTCGTGTTCAGCATTTACCGGATAAAATTGTCGTTTGAGTTCTTGAACAAATTCAGCCCAAGTTTTGATTGTACACGTACCTCGTTCGATATCCATGCTTCGACGTCTCCACCACAGCGCTGCCGTATCTTTCAAATACATCGTTGCTGTCTTTATTTTGGTGGCGTCATCGAAGACTTGTACCCCTCCTAGGTACTGCTCCATTTCACAGATAAAGTCATCAACCGCTCGAGCTTCTCGTTTGCCCATAAACGGTGATGGTTTGGGAATTTCAACTCTCGGTGTCAGGTTCATAACGTTCCCTCCTGTTGTGATCATGGCTTTGTTACAATCGTTTATTTTGGCTTCCATGCTAAGTAGGCTGCGATGCATGTCATTAGATAGATCATCCATCTCTTTTCGCAGCTTAGTCGTAGCGTCTCCAATTGCGTCTTTGATCATTAGCTTTACTTCATCTCGAAGTAATTCCATAGCAGCCTTGAGTCCTTCTCGGAGCTCATTGAAGTCTTCTTCTAATACGTCCAATCGTTGGAGACACAGGTCAACTTGTGAACCCACTTCAACAAGGCCTGTCTCCATGTCATTAACTTGCTTTTCCAAGGTAAGGTCCTTGGACATACCTCGTTCTTTCTTTGATTCCTTTTGGGATTCATCTCGACCATGCTTATCTTCAGCAGCTGCAAGTTTGCTTTCTTCGGTTGCCATCCCAAATGAACCGACGTGGCTCTGATACCACTTGTCACGGAGTGATTTCCCAACTCTCGTGCGGCACTTAGAATCCTTCTAAGTTCAGCCTTTGTGACCCAAACGAAGTAACAATTAAAGTTACGATGCGGAAGCGTTTGCAAGCTCGTAATACAAATGACTTTGTATTGCTTACAAGGTAGTTTACAAGTGTGCTTTACAAGTGCTTTACACTAGACTTGTATGGATTTTTGGGTACCTACAAATGAGGACTTCATCACCTATTTATACTAGTCTCATGTATCTAGATCATTCTTGATCTAGAGTTTTCTAATAATACAATATTTACATGATATTTTCATAGATCTTGGAAGACCATTCTAGACCTTTCTTGACAACCCAACTCCTAGATATTTCCTAGTGAATATCTTGACCATTCTTGATGATTCAAGGCTGTTTTGGATTCCCACTTGTGTTCCTTCAAGGTCCAACACGTTTTAGGCTGTTCCGGAGACTTCCGGACAGCCCTATATGCCTCCTTATAATTCCGGAAACTTCCGGAATTCGAGATACACGATTTGATTTTAGGCAGGTCGTGACAATAAGCTGACTTATTAACCTAGAATCACCCTAACTAATATTTTGACAATCAAAACTAGGGTTTCTATTTACACCAAAAGACCAAAGACTACACATTTCTTTCGCATGCTCCAAAACAACACAAAATTGTTAAAAATAAAAATAAAAAAGATAGTAAATAAGTACAAATTAACATATATTAATTAACAACACAAAATTGTTAAAAATAAAAATAAAAAAAGATAGTAAATAAGTACAAATTAACATATATTACGTAAAATTGAATCTTTGAACAAAGTTAATCATACCTCGTCTGTGAACAATCGGATGAAAAGCCTTTGAAGCTACACGACCACATACCGATTCCACAGAGAGCAAATGCTGACGATACTGAAGCACAAAACAGTGGATTAATCAATAAAAGACTAAAAAATTAAACATCTTCATCAACAAAACATGATATACCAGGAAATTATGCAAGATGGATTTTGGGCGATTTCTTAGCCAGCTAAATCCGCCCATTTGAAGAACAATACACTTTGTAGTTCATACAGACAATTAGCGACGATGATTTTGCTACTCGTTACCCTGAGTGGTTGCGTTGTCCCTCGCTAAAGAAGTTTTGTGATTTCTTTCTGCTCAAGGTTTGTGTACTCCGAAAACAAAAACAAAAATAGGGGTTTTGTGGGTTCCGGGTCATGTAAATGTTTTCTTCGTTTGGGTTTCTTGAACCGGGCGGTGATGCGGTTTTCTGCTAAAAGATGAATAGGCAGAATTGATTATGATAATATTTTTCATCTAAAGAAAAGTCGTTTATCATCTGAAGAAAAGTCGTGTGTGTATCCAATCAAACTAATAGACATGTTTTGGTTTTAAATCTTTCTAAAGCCCTTCATACTTTTAGTTTCACGAGTTATAACATACATCCTTCACTTTTTATTTTTCATCTAAATTCATTCATCAACATGACAATACCTTTGCTCCAAAAGACTCGACTCAATTGATTACTTTTGGGGTGTTTAGGTTGTTCATCAGACTCTAACATCGTATTTATCATTGTATTTATCGAAGGAAATACATTTTAGACCTTCTACAACATATCCAAGCATTTGCCCTACTTATGACCCTATTTAACCCACTAACTCTCTCTCGCTAATATGTTACCTTCTTTGATGTTGTTAAATATAATTAGGTTGTTTATGCATTTCAATAAGTCACACTCTCTCATGCTTGCATCACATTTAAAGTCAACAAAGTGTTACACCGTTAAATATGGATACGTTGTTGATGTCTTCAATAAGTCACTCTTTTCTGACCTAACATCAATTTGCAGGCAATAAGGTGTGTCAAATTATGCATGCCTAAATTGAAAACATTTTTAGTAGTTAAACATAGCAAAATATGGATATGTTGTTGATGTCAAATAAACATCTTGATCAACACTTCATGCCTTCACTGATGTTCATTGGAGAAGTCATTTCCAAACTTCTAAAATTTCTTTGCATCTCTTATTGGATGTTGATTATGTTGGAAAAAATAGTAAAATAATGGTTTTTCACTAAATTTGGACATATATAATTAAATTTGTATATGAGTTATATATTGAATTATTTATGGATTTGTATTACTATGTGAGAATTTCATAATGAATCAAATTATGTCCAAATAAAATTATGATGAATAAGATATCGATTATAGATGTTGGCTGGTTAAAAAACTAAAGTTGTGAAATCTAGAAGAAAATGGATGAACTTGTCTCACATACGTGGGGAGACATAACTTTAAAGTGGCAAGAAAGAGCACTCCTTGTTTATTGTTTTCTTAAAAGTAAGAAGACACAAGTGGAGACGCGCACAAGCACACATATGCGTGTGGCATGTACGATAACTGTAATGTGACGCTTTGATGGTACACGTTGCACTTTGTACAAAATGCCACGAGCAACCTTCATATTTTTGAATGAGAGCTTGGAATGAGTAGAAGTAATCGATGATTGATCTGATTATCAAGACTCGATCAAAAACAAGTTAATTTATCGGTCTTAGCTACCTTTATTGTACAAGGGTAAGTAAGGTCGTCTCCACAAGGAATATGTGGAAAATGATTAACGATTGCAACTCAATTAACGTAAAGACAAAAACTTTGAACTAAAGATTAAAACTTTGAATTAAATAATGAACACAATTGCCAAAAAGCAAGAATCTTTGAAACTAACTTAATTAAATAATACGAAACAATCACTTCCGGAGTTCAAGTTCTACAAGATCAATGGGTTATCACGTGTACTTTAGGGTTGCACAACACGATTCAAGATTTTAACTTTTGATTGAAGTGATAACCAAGGAACAATCTTTTAAGACTCGTTCATTTACAAAGTTACCAATTCACCTATATCAAGTTATCTACTTGTCTCAATGAGCTAACGATGCAAGGAAACCGTAAACTGATGATAAAGCAAATCACTTTCTTTATAAACAAATTGTTTAACTCAATCAAAACCTCTAATTACATTTAAGCATAAAGTGTTTAACATGAAACCCTAAGTATGACTAACCATTTCACTTGTAAAGAAGTATCCACCCGAAAGCAATCACGAAGGATCTAGCCACGCATCATCTTCACTATGCCTTTGATCTTGAATTGAAGAATATTTATGGATGATTTAAAAAGCTTTGGAACACCAAAAATCACCTTAGGATCGTCAATAATTAAGCTTGGGAAGTTCCTTTCCGAATTAGGGTTGAATTATGTTTAAATAGCTTGAAATTCCACAAAATCCGGAAGTTAGTTGAAGACCGGCATATCATACGCCCAAGAGCGGCGTATCATACGCCCCTTTCTGTAATTTCTGCCCAATACGCCCACACATACGCTGGCAAATACGCTGACCGGCGTATCATACGCCGGTATGGGTTTTCTGGGCCATTTTTGTAACTTTCTTTATTTTTAGCTCCAACCTTTGTAGTTTCATCTTCTATTCCTTTTTCTCCAAACCAGGCATTTTCCAACTCCAACTCCTACAAATCAAAACATAAACAAAGTGAACTTGTTCTACACTTATCATGCTACAAAATCTTGCATTTAGGTTAATTAAATACTGAATTATTGTCACGCGATCACATCCCCACACTTAACGTTTTGCTTGTCCTCAAGCAAAGTTCAATTGTAATTTATAAAACCACCCTTGAAAATACACATTACTAATCACTTATCAAGGTTCAGTTAAGGTTCAAGGTCATATCCTTATTCACAAGACTTACATCGTTCAATAGATTTACATTCTAGCAAGTCAATTATAAGTAATTAAAACAAGAATCGCCCAACTAAGCTTGACATGCCTTTGATTTTTAGTCTCATGTACACACCCCTCACAATAATTCACTCCTCTTGGTTTATTTTGTGGACTAGTAAAATATGCACTAGTGTAATCACTCAATAATCCATTATACAATTTTATCCATATAGGCTTGTATAGCAATCACGCCTCCACCACTCGCATAAACGTTGCACATATCTAAAGGACTTATGGGTTTTTGGGCTTAGGTAAAGGTGGGAATTTTTGACTTTGAGTGGCTACACATACACAAAACGAAACCAAACCCTTAACCAATCCTTATCAACATAACTAACAGAGCTCGATCACTTTGATCCATTCTAAATAACTGCTTTTCTTTGTATTTTTCATATAAGCTTGACTTCGGATGCTCTTTTACTTTGAACGGTTTTACGGTTGGTTATCAACTAACAACTTGGGCTTTATATATCAGGTTTAACAAAAGAATGGTTTAAGGCTCGACATGGCTACTAAGGGTTAGGACGAATAACAATAAACACGATAACAAGTAAAGGGGTTCCTAACTTTCCTTTTTCATTTATGTGTGAACGTCTTGCTTATGATCTTGGTATGCATCAAACAATACAAGTTCAGAAACAAAAGTTGTATATGGCCTACCCTCAACAAATGAATATATATATATATATATATATATATATATATATATATATATATATATATATATATATATATATATATATATATATATATATATGTGTGTTTTAAGTAATAGGCTCAACAAGTAGGACTTTAGGCTACCGATATGCATATAAGTTTATTATATCTAAAGCTTGTTAACCCTAATCAAGCATCCTCAACATTTTCAAAATGACCTGCTAGAAATACTTTATCATGCGACTTAAAGAATATGATCATGACCTAGGATCTATACCAATCTTTTGATAAGCAACAAGCTAGGTATTTACATTGAAAGTTTTAATCTTTAAACACCGTAAACTTCACCTGAAGATTTGCAAAAAAAAGAATTAATTTTTTATAACTTTCTCTGAAAACTTTTACCAAATCCTCTCATCCCCACACTTGAGGTACATTTTCCTTAATGTATGGTAGTTAATCGCATGACATAAATAAAACCATAATTAGAAGTTCACTTACTTAGTACAATTATTTAATAATTTGTCTAAGTCACACACACAATATTGTTCATAACTAGAAAGGGTGGAGCACATGGACCTAATCAGTGTGTAAAACTCGATCAACGAGTGCCACGATGATTCTTGTTAGGGTCATCATATGGATCATCAACCTATGGTGGTGGTAGTGGTGGCCCAAACCATTCGGTCAGCAAATTCTGCATCTGCTGGAAGCTGTATGGATCAATGGTTCCTTCTGGTGGTGGCTCTTGTGGTTGTAGAGGGACCTACTGAGATGGTTGTGAAGCTAGATACGGGTATATTGCATGCCCATCATAGATACCCGTTTGGCTCCAGTCAGTTTCTCTCGGATATGGCATGTATTCTCTTCCTGTATAGAAATCATAGTAATGTCTTTGTTGAGTTAAATCATCGTACCTTTGGTTGAGGACCAACTGATGCTGATATGCCTGATTTCTTGCATATAAATTTTGCCTCTCCATTGCTTCCCGCTGTAGTGCCATTGCCTCTTCATGTCTATCTATTGCAAAGATTGATTCCTAGTTGGTCATGTCATATTAGTATCGAGCAATGGTAGACCATTGCCCATACTCATTAGGACGCATCCTTCTCACCCTTTCTTCTATTGATGGTGGACTGTCTTTGAATGGGAATGGGTGTGTGTTCTGAGCCATCCCCTTTTTCAGTGAATCTTTCATCCTCCTCGTCATCTTCTTCTTCCTCTGCATCATCATCTTCCCCTGAAGACATTGGCTCTAGTTGTTCACCTGGTCGTAGGGGTGGAGCATTTGGCCTCCTTTCCTATGAGTACTTCCTTGGTTCCTTTATCCTTCAATATAACTTAGGTGTTGGTCTTCTTGCAGTCCCAAGATAATTTGCTAAATTTGTCAACCATAAAGAACTTGTGTGGCTTAACAATGTATTGAGTGTTTTTTCCCAACACCCCTTATGTTCTCATAAGTGTTGTGATTAGTCTACAATGGGGAATCATCTTCTTATCTGCACTCTCCCTACTATCCCAAGCATTCATTAAGATCAAGTGCCTTAGTGACAGCTGCCTTCTTCCTGTTAACAATGTGTGTATTATACGCACATCCGTTTGCCTTATGGTGTTCTTATCTCCCAGCTTTGGTATTATGTTGAACATGCTAATCATGTTCAAGATTTTAGGCATGATAACCAACCCCCGCTACTATCTAAGAACATGTCTTGCAATATGGCCATATCTTCCTGGGTGACAAACTCGCTGTTCCAAATGACCGCTTCAATGGGGTATTCATACTGATCTGCTGGTCTTGAATCAAAATTCGCAACCTGTCGGATGGTATTGAATGACATGACCATCTCCTTTTTACCTACCCGCCCCCTTAATGCGGTTGTGTGAGGGGGGTTGTCACCATCTTCCCTATCTAATATTGACATCCATTCCTGAATAGCCTTGCTTGGAATCTTGTCATTGTGGCCTTCATCATGGAATGTCAATGCTGCTTCCCATTATAACCTTCTAAACTTGTCCACCAGCCCTAAAGCCTCAAAATCTTCTAACAATGTAGCCCGTTCACACACAAAGATGTTATCTATGTTCTTCACCCCTTTTTCAAATTTCCCCATGTAAAGCTCCTTTTGCAACCGTGGGTCATGCTCGGACAGCTTCTTTGCACGGGTGAAGCTTGGTCTTGGCCCCCTACCTTGATCAACCGGTGTCATGTCTTCATCTTGCAACTCACCTTGACTTTGCTTCTTCTGCTTCTTGGAAGACCTCAACGATTCAGGTTGTTTGCCCTTTGACTTGCTCCTGAAGAGATGCATAGTTCCTGCGAAACACACAAAACACAATGACTTCAAGATTTTCAAGTGTTTGGCCAACCTTTGTGCATTGGTTCATTAGTGTGTTCTTATGGTGTCATGTCTAGTTGATATCTTGTAATTATGACATCCATTATCCTGAAAACATACTCTTACTTTAAAACATGGATTTATTCAATTGTTTGATGTTTAGCATCATGTTCATGTGAACTTTCAATTCATGTTTTTCCATAAGTTGTCCCAATATCATCAAGATCCTAACTTTTTATCCCAAAACCTATCCCCCTTCATGTATATAGGTATGTATCACTTCTAAAGGTGTAACAATATATCATATGCTTACATTCATATCCATATCCAAGGGCATCACATACAAATCCTCATATGACAAATTATAGGTCATGTGCCTTGAGTTTAGTGATAAAGAACATACTTGAAGGGTGTTAAATTATTGAAAGTAGTGAACTTGTGTTGTATTGTAGAAACCCCCAATTTCCCCGAATGTTCAACTTGTCAATTCTTACAAACCCTTGTGCGAGATCGAAATCTAACCCAAGATTCGTGTTTCTCTCGAAAAATTATCCGAAATGCGTATTAACAACGTTTGATTTGGTTGAGAATTGAAAGAGTTGTGTTTAATGGAAGGTTAGGGTTCTTGGTGAGGAGAGGGATGGTTGGGTGTGAAAGATGAAGAAGTGGTGGAAAAATAGGTGAAAGTGGTGCTTAATTCGTGGGTGGGTTGTTGGATGTGGATTGTGTGGTTGAAAATTGGTCAAAAAGTCAACTTTTTTGGGCTGGCACATACCCGGCGTGTGATACGCCCCTACCCGGCATATCATACGCCGCCTGGTGTATTGATGGGCGTATTGAGTGGCGTATGTGCATAAATTTCAGCATGTTTTTAAGGGGCCAGCCTATGATACGCCCACCCCGGCGTATCATACGCCGGTGTAAGTCAATTTTTGCCTTATTTGCTTAATTGTTTCACTTGTTTATCCGCCACCCCCCCCATGTAGCCGTGTTTCATCCCGATGCACATAAAGGACATATAACATACCTGAGTTTTGCTTTTAATCCCCACACTTGTGGTTTGCCAAGGAATGGATGTGAATTAAGAGAACTTTGGGAGTATAACTAACAATGCATTTAACGGGAAAATAAAAGAAATAAAATGTAAGCAAGTAAACAAAAATTCAAAGCAATAGAACCTAACTCACTGTCTTAGGAATCACGGTTGCATTTAGCGTATGCAACAAGACTTTAAACCACTCGGTAGTCCAGAGTGGACGAGTTATAGTCTCTTGAGGGTTTGTAGTGAACACACCCACAAAGTTCGCGGGTTGCCTCCCGTTAGCGCTAAGTTTAAAGTCTTCAGCCGGACTTATTACTTTGTTTGTTTACGTAGGGGGAAGGTTCTCCAACATGCTTAATAAAAAGCTTTCAGATGTGTGAGATGGTCCATTGATATCATTATCTTCCAAATATGGTTTTAGGCGATGACCATTCACCACTTGGCACAGATGATCCTCAAAATCCCCAATTTCCACGTCCCCATAGTTTCCTACCCACGTAAAAAAGTATGGACCTGTCCATTTGCTTTTGAGTTTCCCGGGAAAGAGTTTTAACCGAGAATTGTATAACCACACTTTCTGTCCTTCTTCGAAAGTCTTTTTCCGTATCTTCGCGTCATGCACTGCTTTCTCTTTCTCTTTATAAGCGGAGGCACATTCGTAAGCTTCGTCTCGCAATTCTTCCAACTCACATATTTGAAGCTTTCTTGCTTTACCTGCAACATCATAATCCATGTTAACATTCTTAATAGCCCACAACGCTCGATGGGCTAATTCAACTGGTAGATGACATCCTTTACCATAGACTAATCAATAAGGTGTTATGCCAATAGGTGTTTTAAAAGCCCATAAAGCATCATCTAACTTTGTAGACCAATCCTTACGGTCGGCTTGCACGGTTTTCTGTAAAATTTCTTTAATTTGCCTATTAGACACCTCTACTTGGCCACTTGTTTGAGGGTGACATGGTGTGGCTATCCGATGATCAACTCCATATCGTTTAAGTAATTTTACAAATTTAAAGTTTTTGAAATGTGATCCCCCATCACTGATGATCACACGAGGGATTCCAAATCGTGAAAATATATTTGATTGAACAAATTTGCAAACTACAGCATGATCATTTGTTTTGGTGGCAATGGCCTCGACCGACTTGGACACATAATCAACTGCCACCAAAATATATAAATTGCCATATGAACTGTGGAAAGGTCCCATGAAACTGATTCCCCAAACATCAAAAATGTCGACTACGAGAATCGGTTGCATGGGCATCTCATTCAGTTTGGAAACACTACCCATCTTTTGGCAATTTATACAGGTTTTTGAGAATTCAAAGGAATCTTTAAACAGAGTGGGCCAATAAAGTCCATATGATAATACTTTATGCCCCATTTTCTGGCCACTAAAGTGACCACCACATGCAGATGCCCCAAAACCGATTGTATCTCATCGTCGGGTACATAACGTCTGATAATTTGATCCGCCCCCACTTTAAATAAATCTGGTTCATCCCATATGTGATGCTTTGCTTGTGCCATGAATTGTTGCTTTTTCTTCTTAGTCCAATGATCGGGAAGTGTACCTGTAGCCAAGTAGTTAGAAAAGTTAGCATACCATGGAATGGTTGAAACAGATAATAAGTGTTTATCTGGGAATGTTTCTTTAATGTCTTCTTTCTGAACATCGCTTTGGTGCATCATTGTCACTTCCTTTCTTATCACAAATTTCCAAGTTGAATTCTTGTAACAGGAGAATCCATCGAATTAGCCTTGGTTTAGCATCTTTCTTTTCCATCAAATATCATACTGCACTATGGATAGAATAAATGATGACTTTACTTCCCTAAACGTACGACCAAAATTTGTCTAAGGCATATACTACAGCAAGTAACTCTTTTTCCGTAGTTGTATAGTTTAGCTGTGCACTGGAAAGAGTTTTACTTGCATAGTATATAACGACGGGTTTCTTATCCACTCATTGTCCTAAAACTGCCCCGACCGCATAATCACTTGCATCACATATAATTTCAAAAGGTAAAGACCAATTTGGTGATTGTAAGATTAGGGCCTCGATTAGTTTTTGTTTTCACAAATTAAAAGCTTGGACACACTCATCATTAAACACAAAAGGAACGTCTTTTAGAAGGAGGTTACATAAAGGTTTTTTAGTGACACTAAAGTTTTTTATAAATCTTCGATAGAAACCAGCATGCCCTAGGAAAAAGTGTATCCCTTTAATGCTAGTGGGTGGAGGTAAGGTCGAGATCACTTGTATTTTCGCATGATCCACCTCAATTTCCCTACTAGAAATCACATGACCTAACACAATTCCTTCTTGAACCACAAAGTGACTTTTTCCCAACTTAGAACCAAGTTTGTTTCAACACACTGTTTTAGTACTTTTGTTAATTGAGCTAAACATGACTCAAAAGATGTGCCGAAAATAGAAAAATCATCCATGAAAATTTCCAATGACTCCCTAAGCATATTTGAAAAGATACTCATCATACACCTTTGAAAGGTGGCTGAGACATTACACAGTCCAAATGGCATTCGCCTAAACATGAATGTCCCATATGGACAAGTGAATATGGTCTTTTGTTGATTGTCAGGATGAATAACAATTTGGTTATACCCAGAATACCCATCTAGAAAATAGTAAAATTTCTTACCTGTGAGCTTTTCTACTATATGATCAATAAATGGTAACGGGAAGTGATCCTTAGAAGTTGCTGCATTCAATTTTCTATGATCAATACAAATACACCACCCAGTTACCGACCGAGTGGCTACCTTATTACCTTATCATCCTTCACAATTTGAATGCCAGCCTTCTTCGGAACTGTTTGTGTTGGACTTACCCAAGTGCTATTCGAGATTGGGTAGATAATTCCTGCATCAAGCCACTTCAGCACTTCTTTTTTAACGATTTCTCTCTTGTTAGGGTCAATCTCCTTTGTGTGTCACGTGATGGTTTTGGTCCTTCTTCGGTGATGATCTTGTGCATTACAATTGATGGACTTATTCCCTTCAAATAGGCAATACTCCACCCAATGGCTGCTTTGTGAGCAATTAGCACTTCCATCAAAGCCTCTTCTTGATCCTTCGTTAAGTTGGATGCAATGATTATTGGTAAAGTCTTGTTATCACCTACAAAAGCATATTTCTAATGTTTAGGCAATTCCTTTAATTCCACTTGTGGTGGTGAAACTAAGGATGGTTTTAAATAAGTATCAATATGCTCTGGTAAGCTTTCAAATTGTTGTGTCCACGTCGGTTTGCATTCTTGCATTGCCTTCACTTCCCACTCCTGTTCTTGTGCTTCTAATTCAATCACTAACTTTGCTTCTTCCCTGTCACATAAAACGCACAACTCTGTGGTGCTATCCTCATTTTCATTAGTATGGCACTCATCAATAATCTCCATCATGAAATATTCATCATTGAATATAGGTTTTGGAACAGATGTATTGGGTCTGAAAAATAGTCTAATATTATCAACGCAGTCAAAGTCAACAAAAGTCAACATTAAAGTCAAAGTCAACGCAAAAGTCAAGACGACACGTTCGGAACGAAGATTAGTAGTGAGTCGTTGAAAATACAAAGAACATGGGTCTTAGAGTTAATATATATTTTGTTGTCAACAAAATATATATTTAATCTTTATTTGTCTAGTTTGTGTCTTAATTATAATTTCATAATTGTTATGTTTTAATCATAGTCTAGGGGGCTAAATGTCATTAAGTCTAATTGTCATTAGACTATATATAGCTAGAGTTTTTAGAGTGTTGTGAGGCTTGTATGAGCTAGATTTGAGGGTTTTCATGTAATTAACATCTTATGCAAATCAATATGGAGAAAATAGGGGGTTTTTCATTGATGTTCTTATGTGTTCATCCAAGTTCTTCATATTTTATCATTTTGATCCAAATCTTCATTACTATTTGATGATTCAAGTGCTCTTGGGACAACAATTTGATATCAGAGCCATTGTGTCTTGATTATTTGAGTTTTGTTTGGTTTTCTAGTTCTAAGTCATTATTCCATTCATTTTCGATCTGATCTGAGTGTTTTGGATATGGAAATTGATTGAGGATTGCTCGATTTTGGTGTGGGAAGCTATAGGAATCATCAGATCTCAAATCCATTGAGATTTGGATGAGTTTGAGCTGATTTCGTGCTGAAAAAGGTTGTCCAGATATGTCGGGCGAATTTACAGCTCGTCCAGTGAAATTACAGCATCTTCCAGCGAAACTACATAGTTTTGCCTGGCGAAACTAGGGTTCCGTCAGCAAAACTAAGTTGTTCTTGGTTTTTGGATCTGGTTTCCTTGTTCCAGTGAAAGTACATGTGTTGAACGAAAGTTCATAGTGTTTGTGTGCCAATCCCAGCGAAATTGCTGCCAAATTGTTCTCTGAACGAAAGTTCAACTAGTTTCGGGAGAAATTACCCTGCGAAACTAGCATTTGTGTGCCATTGCTGGGCGAAACTGCTGCCGAAATTACTGGCGAAATTACCAGCGAACAAGCCAGCGAAATAAGTGAAAATTCATTGAATTTGTCAGCGAATTTAGTGAAATTTCAGCGAATTTTGCTTTTGATCATTTCTAAAATGTCTTCTTCAGAAGTAGCTAATTTCCATAAATCTGATAATCTAATATCAGCACAAAGTCAGTTTGATTCTTTTGCAGCCATGAAAGATGAAAAGATATTTGATTTTATTGATCAATTTCTGATAGTGGCAAGCAATCTTAAGATGTATGATGACCAGCTGGGGAACCATGAACAAGTCACAAAACTTTTGGACTCTCTTCCTCCACAGTGGAGTCCACAAGTTAGATTGTTAAAGCATGAAAGAAATTTTACTGACTACAAACTCATAGAGGTTATCAACAAGCTGAAGTCATTTGATGTGGATATGAAAAGAAGAGAGTACAATCAATCCATGTATAGTGGTGTATCTTCAAGTGTTGAGATCAAAGAAACTAAAGAAGAAGTCAACCATGCATTGATGGCTGAGGTAGTAAACAGTGATGAGGATTCTGTTGAGGGTTTTGATCCTTTTAAAGAATTCAGGTGTAACACTCAAGGTGAGAGTGTTGGTGATGTTGGTGCCTGTGCAAGCTGGTGTAAAATTTAAAAGCAACAGGATAGTGAAACAGATGAAGTGAAGCAGGAGGTTCAGGATGAAGGAAATCCAGAGGGAGATGAAGCTGAGGAAGCTAAGAAGAGAGCTGCTAAGGAGGAAGAGTACAAAAAGAACACTCCCGTATGTCAATGTGAAAAAGCCATAGCTGCTGAAAAGATAGTTATGGGACTCCCCTATGAGATAGTTCAAGACATGTGTTCTCCTCCCTGTAAAATTCGTTAATTCGGGGTTTATAAAGCTAACAGATTATTGTTAGAAAATGAAAAAGAATTAAAATGAATAAACAAAGAACTTAAAATCAATGAGTCCAAATATTTTATTAAACTAAGAGAAGCTTTAAAAGAAAATGATCTTTTAAAAATAAATCTTTTAGAAAAGAATGTCGAGATTAATGTTTTGAGCGAACGAGTCACATTAGCAGAATTTGAGACTAGCAAGCTTAAAACTAAACTTGATAAATGGATGATATCAGGGATGAAAGTGGAAGAACTATTCTCTAAGCAAAGAGGAGCTAGAATCAAAACGGGTGTGGGATGCGGTGAAACTTCATATGTTCATCCTCCTCCTAGCACTCATTGTTACTCTCCTATGCCTCAACCTCATCCATCTAATGATTTAATTGAAGCTACAGATACTAATAGTTTACATGCAGGTTTAAGCAGCGTTAATCACAAAGAGGTTCGAGATGAATATGATTTCCTTGCAGGTTTAGGGATCATCAAGTAAGGATTTGATCTGCAAAATGATAATTCCACCTCTGATGCTTCAAAAATAGTATCAGTTGTTTCCCTTAACTTCTTTAACAAATTCAAGATAGGTAACATCCCTTCATTTGTTCCTGTCAAGTTTGTCAAAGAAGGAACAGCTGTGGAATCATCAAGCAATCAAAACTCAACAACACAAACCGACACAACAAGAGTCATCAATCAAGATCCACTGGAAGCTGACTTATGTACACAGGACTGGACAAGTTCTGATGATGAACCAGAGATCATCAAGTCACCTGAAATTATCAAGTGTCAAAAGCTTCCAACAGTTGAATCAAGACCTATACGGATCTCATCTCCAACTTCTAAGTAAATTAGCGGTTCCTCCAAAGCTCAGCAGAAGCACTCACCATCTTCATCTGCTATCCATCAAGCTCGCCACAAATCTACCTCCAAGTCTACCAAATCACCAGTCATACAAAAGTGTACTCAGAAGAATGTTCAGATCTCAACTCCAGGAACATCACAAATCAAATCACAGCCAAGTTTGAAATCCATATTGACAAAGCCTTAAAAGGTTCAATTTCCTGATATCCAAAAGAAGAAGCTTCAAGGTTGTTAACAAGCTTCAACAACCTCAAATAAGGCTCCACCTTCTTCTGCTATCCACGAGACTACAAAGAACCAAAAGCCTTTCAAGGCTTGCTTTAGATGTAGAAAAGAAGGTCATGTGCTAAAGAAGTGCCCTCAGTTCAAAGGCAAGCTTCGAGAGGTAAAGATAACACAGGTTGCTTCTCGGGTTCAAAAGGTAAAAAACACATACCTTTGAATGGTTGGATAAAGAACAATCTATCCAAACCTTCTCATGTGAAGCCGGTTTCACACGATTCAAAGATGAAAAAGACCAATGTTTCAAAATTAAAATCTCTTCCTTCAGGTCTTAAACAGAAAATGATTTTCAAATTCAATTCTTTCAAATCAAAAGCAATTGAACAGAAACAAATTTGGAAAGTAAAACAAAAAGAAAAGGATAAAGAAATAAATGATTTTTCAAAAGAGTGTGTGCTTAAACAGGTTACATACACTGATGAAAAAGGAACTCCCAGGACCACGATGGCCTGGGTCCCCCTCTCTAACTAATCTGTTTATGAGTGTAGGAACAATTCAGGAGGCCTATCAGTAATCCGGTTTACTGACTGGGATTGTTCCTAATTCAAATTTGAGGCGGAACAAATAGGTTATGGTATCTCATCCATATTTTGGATTCTTATCTACCATTCACAATCACTGTATTTTTCTTGTTACTTCATTTCTCATGTTTTTGCTAGTATAATTTGGAAGAATTTTTTTAGTAAAAATTCTTTTTTCAATTCCGTTTATTATATACTTAAAAAAAAGGGGAAATTTCTTTTTTTTTTGTTTCATGGCAGTTTAAAAGAAATTTCGGGGGAGAATAAAAAATTTCACGGGAACTAAGAACTTGATTTGGGGTGACTGAGAAATGATAGTATGTCTTCTTGGTATGCTTATATGCATGACTTGTACTTTGTGAGAAATGATAGTAACTGATGTAGATGTGTGTATCACTTAATATTCTAAAATCTAAAAAAGACAGTATATGATATGCTTGGTAGGCTCAGCCTGAAAACGAAGTAAATAATGATTCTGTAGCCTTACTAAAGCTTGAGAACTCGATGATAAGGATTATTCTCCTGACATTTCGGCCTGCACAAAGTTATAAGTCTCGTCAAAAATGGGTTGAGAGTATCTGACTTCTGCCTTGATTACTTCAATTCCCAAATTCCCTCACCCTTGCTTCTGAATTGATGCTTCTTGTAAGCTCTTCAGAATCCTTTTAGTGCTTATCTCTTCTGCTATGCTCAAGCATTGACCTGGAGTGATGATCTTCTCTGTTATATGTGAGTATAGACCTGAAGCTCTCATCAGCACGCTCAGATGATCATCTCCTCTGTTATACGTAAGTATAGACCTGGAGCTCTCATCATCTGTTCCCCAAATAAAGGCACAGTGATTCTTAAATTAAGATCATTGTTGAAAACTTAAAAGAAAATCAAGCAGAGTTAATCATATTACTCAATAAGCCCTGATGATGGGATAAGTTCTTTGCCGGATGTCTATGGGAACCAAATCACCTGAGCTTCTCTAATTAAATCTAAAACATGATAAAATCAGTTGCAGATCACTTGCTGAAAAGGATAAGGCATGGGTTTAAATTGGACAAATATTCCAACAATCATTTTTGAACTGTTTTTGGCTTTCAAAAACTTAAAATTATGACTAGACTCTGTATCAGTGTGATCTCACTAACTTGTCGATGTTCAAATACATCTTTGTGCTTTTGTATATCTTTAGGATGTGATCTCATGATCATATTAGTTCTTGGTGTAATATGATAAAACAAAATAAAATAAAATATTCATTTCAAATTATTTTTCAAGTCTTCCATATTATGCTATTAAAAAGTTATCAATTTCACATGCATTTCACGGGAAATTGCACATTCAGATAAACACGGGTTTATTTGTATTGTTGAAATGATCTAACGAGAATTATGTAGAATGTGTTTGTAATTGTGTTACAGATTCTTGCTGCAATTGATGGCCGATCATCAACTGAGCAAAGTACCATACCAGAGAACCTGTTCCTCAAGTTTGTAGAGGATACCGAGCTAGGATTCCTTCTCTTACATCTTCTGAAGCACTCAAGAATAAAGAGTTGGAGATGTTGTTCCTGATCATTCTCATGATGCACACAAAAGGAGGGAGCATTCAAAAAGGGGGAGCCTATAAGATGAAAGATTGTCGGTACAAGATCATCAATCTAGGGGGAGATTGAAGATCATTATATAGTTGACTTATCGGTGCTGATCACGATGAAAGACGTTGATAATAATAGACTAAGGATGAGTATTGATGGGTCTGAGAAATAGTCTAATATTATTAACGCAGTCAAAGTCAACAAAAGTCAACATTAAAGTCAAAGTCAATGCAAAAGTCAAGACGACACGTTCGGAACAAAGATTAGTAGTGAGTTTTGAAGATACAAAGAACACGGGTCTTAGAGTTAATATATATTTTGTTGTCAACAAAATATATATTTAATCTTTATTTGTCTAGTTTGTGTCTTAATTGTAATTTTATAATTGTCATGTTTTAATCATAGTCTAGGGGGCTAAATGTCATTAAGTCTAATTATCATTACACTATATATTACTAGAGTTTTTAGAGTGTTGTGAAGCTTGTATGAGCTAGATTTGAGGGTTTTCATGTAATTAACATCTTATGTAAATTAATATGGAGAAAATGGGGGTTTTCATTGATGTTCTTGTGTGTTCATCCAAGTTCTTCATATTTTAACATTATGATCCAAATCTTCATTACTATTTGATGATTCAAGTGCTCTTGGGACAACAAGATGAAAATACATTTAATCTCAACCTTTTATTGGCAAATGCCATGTCTACTATACCAGTCATACAATTGATCAAGCATTGGGAAGTTTTCAGGAATGGTCTTCCCAAAATAACGTTAGGTTGCTTATCATTTGTAGGACTTGTATAGTCTAACACGAGAAAGTCCACTGGGTAATAAAAAACTTCCACCTTTATGATCACATCAGTTACTATTCCACTTGAAAATTTAAAGGATAAATCAGCTAATACCACTATTGTATCGGCATTTTGCAATGGTCCAAACTCATATTGATCATATAAACTTCCAGGTAAAATACTAACACTTGCTCCAAGATCAAGGAGGGCCTTGTTAATTTTAAAGTCACTTACTTGGATTGAGATTAAAGGTGCTCCTAGATCTTGAAGTTTTGGTAGAAGTATACCTGATAAAACGACATTAACATTATCAGTAAACTCAAGTTGTTTTGGTAGTTTATGTTGCCATTTCTATGTACATAAATCCTTTAAATATTTGGTGTAAGTCGGTACTTGCTTGATTGCATCTAATAATGGAAGATTGATTTTTACTTGTTTGAAAACCTCCCATATCTCATCTTGTTGAGGCCCTCGTTTCTTAGGAAATGGTTTGGTAGATTCTTTTAATGCTGAGGGGTAAGGAATGGTATTATTCTCCATCCTTACTCCTTACGATGCAATTGTGGTTGGTTTTTCTTTTTCATTAGTTGATTCATGAAAAGTTACTTTTTTGGTTGTTTTAGGTGTTTTAGGTTCCAAATCACTATCGCTTTCCCCATTCTCACCAAGGTCAACCACCACTCCCTCTTTCAATGGTGATGGTGAGACAACCTTGTTGTCATAAGGCTTACCACTTCTTGAAATACTTACCTGGCCAACATGAGAACTCTTTGAACTCGAAGCATGATGTTGAGGTGTAACACCCGAAAATCTGTTTAAAATAAAGGAAAAGAAAAGTATCTTGGAAGAAAGGATGATGGGCTCAAGTGGAGGGGGGTAAAGTGTACAAAGTACAAAACCTTGTTATTATATAGTTTAAAAGGCATGGCCGCCCATGCCACCACTTTTCACTTCTGCTTTTCGGCTGGAACAAGAAAGAAGAAAGAAGAGTGAAGTTTCATCGGTTTCTTGAAGAGAAGTTATGATTTTGCTTAGGTGTGTATCTATTCTTGTGTAATTGGTTCAGTTTCAGCTGAATTATTCAGCTTGTGAACCGATTCTTATGTGTTCTTTGTGCTTGGTTTTGTGTTTAGGTGTGTTTAGGCATTTGAACTCCAGGTTGCTCTCGGGTTTGGTGGAGTTTTACTTGAAAGCAGTAGAGGTGAGTTCTAGGTCCTCTCTTTTAAATGTTTTCTGCTATTTTGGGGCTGATTTGCATATTTGACTGATGTTTTCAAAACCAGTTATAAATTTTCATGTATGGTGCGAACGATGATTGATGTTATGGTGTGTTATGTGCCTCTCTTGCTGATTGTTTAAGTTATGAGGTTCTAAGTGTTAAACAGGTAGATCTAAGCTGTGTTCATGATTAGAATGATGATTGGGTTCTAGTAATAGCATAAGTTGCATTTCATTAGTTCCAGGACCATCCGCATCTAATAGTTAAGTCTTTTGTTCATGCGCGTTTGTTATGTATTCATGTGCATTTGCCATGTGTTCATGCGCATTTGTTATGTGTTCAGGCGCATTTACTAAGTGTTCATCCGCATTTGTTTGTTCATGCTAGGGGTGAGCAGTAAACCGAATTAACCGAATCTTAACCAAATTAGCCGATGAAACCGAACCAAAATAACCAAACCGTGACATTAACCGGCGGTGCGGTTAAAGATTTTTCATTAACCGAATTTATCAGTTCGGTTTAGGTTAATGTTGTTTTTATAAGCGAATTAACCAAACCTCACCATGGTTAACCGAAACCTTAAAACCGAACCGAACCGTGGTTAACTGATCCTTATTAAACCAAACCGAATTGTTAATATAGAGCCCACTCACTATTTTAAGTTTAGCCCAAAGTCAAAGTAGGGGCCCATTAATAATAAAAAATTAACCCTAAATCTTTCTACTTCCCAAATCCCAACTCCCCCGTTTTGGTTTTCATCATTTTGGTTCCACTATCAGCCTCCAGAACTTCTTGCGTCCGTCCTCCTTGCGTCCAAAATCTGGACCAGAAGTTCAAATTTCAAAGCACTGAAGCAGGGAATAGGGATGCAACGCAACATCTTCCAAAATCTGAGAATGTCACGATTTTATATTCCAGCCTCCTTGCATCCGTCTTCTGAGTTCTGAGAATCTGAGAATGTCGCGAATCTAAGCTACGTCTTCTTCCACTATTCCAGCCTCCTTGCGTCCTTCTTCTGAGTTCTGAGAATCTAAGCTGCGAGTGTTCATTGTGTATTTCGAGAATTCGACTAATCAAGGTGTGTTTGATTTTATAATGTGTCTTATTTTTGTGTCTTATTTTCTTGAATCTTCTGAGAAATTGACTCATGCAGATTCATTATATGATTAGTTTATATTTTTGTTTGATAATTAATTTCAGAATTTTACTTTTCATTTACCTAATACATACTATAATGTAATTATAGATGGAAACACTAATAATTGATATTGATGAAGAAGACACTATTGAACCGGGTTGTATTGTCAATGAGCAAAATATGGAGCAAGAGAAGAAGGATGGTGGTAGATTAAGATCTTTTGTGTGGGATCATTTTACTATTGATAAGGATACCAAGAAGGCAAGATGTTCATATTGTAAGCTCTTAATGGCAGCCAGTTCTAGAAAGAATGGTATGAGTGCTTTGTCGTATCATTTGAAAAGTGCATGCCAGAGTTCACCCCTTTATAAACGAGTAGACAAAAACAAACAATCCACTCTAAGTTTTAAGCCTCAAACTTTAGCAGAAGGTGGTTCAAGCTTGACTTCTCACACATTTAGTCAAGAAAACTATAGAAAATCCCTTGCTAGAATGTGTATAAAAGACAATCGACCTTTTAGTGTGGTTGAAGATGAGGGGTTTAGAGAATTTGTATGGGAGTTGAATCCAATGTTCAAGCTTCCATCTAGATGGACGGTTGCTAGAGATTGTTTTTCAATATATGATGAAGAGAGAAAAAAATTAAAAATGCTTTTAAAAGATCAAACCGTCTCACTTACTACCGACACGTGGACATCAGTTTAGAATTTTAATTATATGTGTCTTACAGCACATTGGGTTAATGATGATTGGGTTTTAAGAAAAAGATTCTAAACTTTTGTCAAATTTCAAATCACAAGGGTGAGACAATTGGAAGGTTAGTTTATCGATGCTTACAAGTATGGGGAATTGATAGGATTTTTACAATAACCGTGGATAATGCTTCATCAAATGATGGAGCAATTAGATTTTTAAAATTGATGCTTAAAGGTCCCCATTCGATCTTAGATTGCAAGTATATGAATTTAAAATGTAACGCTCATATTGTCAATCTAATTGTCAAAGATGGTTTGCAAGAACAAGATGATTCCATATGTAGAATTCGAAATGCCGTAAGGTATTTAAGATCATCTCCTGGTAGGTATCTAAGTTTTAAAGAAAGTGTTGAGAAAGAAAATATAGATTGCAAAAGAAAACCATGTATTGATATCGAAACACGATGGAATTCAACATTTTTGATGTTGGAAACAGCACTCAAGTTTTTGAAAGCATTTGATAGGTATTTTACCTTTTTAAGTTATTTCATATATATATTTCCACTAGCAATCTAATATATTATATGTTTTCTTTTTTTGATAGACTTCAAGATGTTGATTCCAACTATATAAACTATTTTCATAGTGAAGTTGAGGAAGAAGAGTGGAGTACAAGAAAAATAAAACGGAGTGATAAAGTTTTGGGGGCACCCGATGATGAGGACTGGGAAAAAGCGAGGTGAAGATCATGTATAGGTTGGACTCACCTTAGATTAGGTTATGTTTATATTTCTTTGTAATAGGCTTAATGTTAGTTTACTTTTGTATGTTGGTTAATTAGTTTAGTTTTGCTGTCACAGCGAAACTATGAGCGAAACTGTAGTTTCGCTCATAGTCAGTTGCTAGTTTCACCCGGCGAAACTGTTAGTCTCGCCGGGCGAAACTGTGACTTTAGCAGAATAGTTTCGCTGACAGCGAAATTGTCAGCGAAACTATCATTACTATATATAGTTTTGATCTTGTTCATTGTTGGGTATCCTTGCAAAACCCTAATCGTTTACTCTTGTTGCAAGTGTCTATTGTAGGCGGAATTTTAACAGAAATATATTGAGCCTTTGTTCTTTTATTGTATTGGTTCATTAATTGCTTTATGTTGAATACTTTTGAATTCTTCTTCTTCATCATAGTGTTATTGTTTGTTATTATTGTTGATATTGAATGAATCAACCTCTTAAGTGTACTGAAATTCGATCAAATGGACCAACAAAATGGTATCAGAGCTTTAGTGCTCTTGATCGTTTGAGGTTTTTGGTTGTTTATGTTCAATATCAATATTTCATCAATTCCGGATCAAATTTGAGTGTATTTGATATGGAATTTGATTGAATTTTGTTTGTTATTGGTTGGAAAAGCCTTGGTAATCATCAGATCTCAAGTTCATTGAGATTTGGGTGATTTCAGATTGATTTCATGTTCAAAAAGCTTTTCAGATTCAACGCTCGAAATTAGAGTTCTCCCAGCGAAACTGTCATCTTCATCCAGCGAAACTACAAGTGTTTTACACTTTGTGGTTGTTTCGAGCATCTCAGCGAAAGTATAGACTTTGAACGAAAGTTCAGCAGTGTTTGTGTTCAACTTCCAAGCGAAACTACTGTCGAAATTACCTCTGAACGAAAGTTCAAGCTTGTTTCGTGTGAAATTGTCGGTGAAACTAAGCATTTTCAAGCTTCTGGCTAACGAAATTGCTGCCGAAATTACTAGCGAAACTACTGTTCATTCTGCGAAACTAGCATGTCTAAGATGACTACTCTCACTCTTGCTGATCTTGTAAGTGTGGCACCCAACAGACCCCCGAGACTCATCAACGGAGACAATTTTGAAGATTGGAAGAGATGTCTCAAAGCCTTTTTCTTCTACACTAATCACAATCAATGGGAATAAATCATTTCTGGTCCACACATACCAACCGTTACTGTTGGTGATGTTGTTTCTCAGAACAAGGACCCAGCTACGTTCAATGAAAGAGATCTAAAGTTGATTGACAGAGATCAGAAAGCCTTCGGAGCTTTAACTCTATGCCTGGCACCAGACATCTACAATCGTTTTGCTGAACACAAGAATGCTAAGTCTCTTTTTGATGCTCTCTGTGAGTTCTATGACGGAAATGATGAGTTGGTAAAAGATAAGAGTATTCAAGCTGAAAAGGAGTTTAACTCTTTTGTGGGATACAAGAACGAGAGTCTCACCGATCTTACATATCGTTTTCTGACAGTTTCGAGCACCCTGAAGAAATATGATGAGAAACTCTCAAATAGTGAGCAAGTAAACATGTTGTTAAACTCTCTCCCACCTCAGTGGAGTTTACAGGCGAGGATGTTAAATCAAGAAAGAGGTTTCACTGACTACAAGCTTATGGACATCATTAATAAGCTTAAATCATTTGAGTTAGACATAAAATGAAGGGAGTTTAATCATGATGCCTTCATCTGGTTTCACTCAGAATGCTGCATTACTTTCTTTCGCTGCAAGCTCTCCAATGCATGCATCACGACAAGGAGGAGTGAATACTGGTGATCATTCTGGTGATAGTGTTAATGCTAGTAGAGATCAAGCTAACTCGAAAGCAAATGCTGGAACGTCAATTCCATCTGAAACAATGGCTCTATTTGGCATGTTCGTACAGAGCTATGAGGCATTAGTGGCTGGAGAGTTGAAAGGAAAAGGAATGACAATGGAGGATATGTATCAGATGGATCCTGATGATCTAGAAGAGACTGACATTCAGTGGCAAATGGCGGTGTTGACTCTAAGAGCCCGAAGATTTATGGAGAGAACTGGTAGAAAGAATTTTGGAGGTCAAAGCTCTAACTCCAAATTGGGATTTAATTAATCCAAACTGAGGTGCTTTAATTGCAAACAGTTAGGGCACTTCAAACGAGAATGTCCACTGCCGATTGTCACTGATTCAAGCAATTCAGGAGTCCCAAGATTGACCTCAAACGGGGATAAAGAAGAAATGAAACAGAAGAAAGAGACAGCCTTGATCTCTAATTTTGACTGGAGTGCAGAAGTTGAAGAGACGAGAGAAGAAATTAACCAAGCGTTGGTTGCTGAGATTGTTGAAGACAAGGAGAAGATGAACAGTGAGGAAGAATTTGATCCATTTAAAGAGTTTAGAAGTGAAGCTGATGAAACTGAGGAGGGTGAGAAGTGTGTTAAGAAGATTATAGAAGAAAATTTGAAGGCAGAGGTTATGACGGAGGGGGAAGATGAGAAGGTGTTGAGAGCAGGAAGCCAGACCACAGAGCACAGCAATGAGAAAGATGATTCTGCCACCACTGTTGAGGAAAACAAACTAAGTACTCCGGTGTGTCAATGTGAGAAAGCTTTGGCAGCAGAAAAAGTGGTGATGGGACTTCCTTATGAGGTAATTCAGGATATGTGTTCTTCAGCATGCAAAATAAGACTATTTGTCTTATATAAAGCAAATCGTCTGTTAATCGATAATGAAAAGGACTTAAAACGAATTAATGAAGAGCTTAAAATAAACGAGTCAAAATATTTTGTTAAATTAAATGAAGCTTTAAAAGAAAATGATCATTTAAAAAGAATCGTTTAGGAAAGAAATGTTGAAATTAATACTTTGACTGAAAGGGTTGCACTTGCTGAGTTTGAAACAAGCAAACTCCAGTCAAAGCTTGATAAATGGACAATATCTGGGATGAAACATGATGATTTATGCAAATCTCAAAGGGGGGCTAGGATTAAAACAGGTTTGGGTTATGATGATGCTAAGGTTTATCCTCCTCCTAGCACTTACTGTTATTCACCTATGCCTATTCCGCATCCTTCTAATGATTTGATCAAAATAGACACTAACAGTATCTCTGCAGGTTTAGAAGGTGTGAACACTAAGCATGTACGTGAAGACTATGGTTATGGACCGACTAGCGGGCTTGGATGCAATAGTCTTAGTACACCTGAATCTCAGCACTTTGTTTTAGATCATAAATCTAGCTTAAGTTCTATTTTTGTTTTAAAACAATCTATTTCAGACAATGTTTCATCTTGTTCTAGTGATGTTTCTATTTCCTCTTTAGATAATTTGCATTGTGATGATGATGTTTCTTTTGATTGTGTTGATGTTGTGAATGATTCTACAGTGAAGAGTGAAGAGAAAATTAAAAGTAATTTTTTTGAAAAATTCTTTTCTCACCCCATCCCATCTTTTACCCCAACTAATATTTCATCATCAAGTGAAGGGTAACGTCATCATCTCATGCAAGTACAAGTGGTACAAGTACCACATGAACTTCAGATGAAAATTCATCATCTTATGTAAATAATCATTCTTTTCTAAATAAAAACAGACCCAGAGACATGTATATGACTTATTGTGATGTTGATTCTAGATTGTCTGAATGTGATGAGGAGATATACATTGATAAAATTCCTACCTTGTTGCATAACAGACCTAGATTAAAATCACACTGTTTTAGGTGTGGTAAAGATGACCATGTAGTTAAGTATTGTCCCGAGCTTCATCATAGACATGTTAACAGGAATTCATTTGGAAGTAGATTAAACCATTTGGTTAATAATTTCTTTTGCAAGAAATCATCTACACCACAACCTAAAGTTGTTCAATCATGGGTTCCAGTTTCACCTGGTTAATCTGTCCTTTGTATTCTTACAGGAGTCATCCACTAAAGCTGTAAATAGTGTATGGCATGTTGATAGTGGATGCTCCAGACACATGACGGGGCTGAAGGATTTATTGAAAAATTATCGAATAATCAATGGAGGATATGTCGTGTTTGCCGGCGACAAGAAAGGAGGAAAAATGATTGGCCAAGGAGATATTTCCAACGGCTCTCTTACTCTGGAGAAAGTGAATTATGTGCCAGAGCTAGCTTTCAATCTGTTGAGTGTCTCTCAGATTTGCGATAAGGATATTCCGGTCTTGTTCAAGTCCAATGAATGTCTCTTTCTGAAATTGAAGATTGATATTCCAGAGGAGATGGTGCTTATGCGGGCTCCGAGAAAGAATGACACATATATTCTTGACATGGCTTCAAGAGAATCAACATCTACGGTTACATGTCTTCTGTCAAAAGCCTCCACATCTGAGTCTTTCCTATGGCATCGCAGATTGGGTCATGTTAATTTCAAAAATATAAACAAATTAGTTAAAAACAATCTTGTTAGGGGATTACCTTTAAAATACTTTTTAGTGGTTGAGAAATGTTTGGCATATGCCAAAGGAAAACAACATAAGAAACCACATAAACCAAAACTTGAAAATAGCATATCTAATCCCCTCGAGTTGTTACATACTGATTTGTTTGGCCCAATAAGCGTTAAATCAATTGCTAAGAAATCTTTCTGTCTTGTGGTTACATATGATTTTTCCAGGTATTCCTGGGTGAGATTTCTTGCCCATAAAGGAGAGGCTGCTGAGGAGCTGCAAAAGTTGATTCTTTCTATTGAGATGATAAGCAAGAGGAAGGTTATGGGGATTCGAAGTGACAATGGTACCGAATTCAGAAATCAAATTTTTGATTCGTTCTGTGCTGGTAAAGGTATTGTGAGACAGTTCAGTGCAGCGAGAACACCTCAGCAAAATGGTGTTGCTGAAAGAAAGAATCGCACCTTTATTGAAGCCGCTCGTACTATGCTGATTGAGTCCTCTTTACCCATCATCTTTTGGGTAGAGGCAGTGAATTGTGCTTCATATGTTCTTAATAGGGTGTTGATCGTCAAAGACAAAATGAAGACTCCATATGAACTGTTCCATAAGAGGAAGCCTTTGATTGATTTCTTTTGGCCATTCGGATGCTCGTGCACTTTACTGAATACCCAGGCACAAAAGACGAAATTCGGTGCTGTGTCTGATGAATGTTACTTTGTTGGCTATTCATCCTCTCAGAAAGCTTATCGGGTGTATAACAAGAGAACCCGTATTGTTCAAGAGTCTTTCTATATTGATTGGCAGGAATCTAATTCCTCTGATGTCTGATCCAAACCTGCATGGTTCTTTGACTCCAATACGGTTTTCAACTCATTTAATCTTCTAGTTTTTGATGATGATGCGTCCACTTCTACTGTTCAAACAAACATCATTCCTCTAGATCCATTACCCATCGTTACTCCCATTATTCAACCTGTTCCTCATTCATCACCTGACAATGTTACATCTGTTGACATTGCATCTTCTTCATCATCCTTTTACATTCCACCTCCACCTGTTTCTGCTTCTCTTCCCTCGTCACCTACATCTACCTCATCTCAGCCTGTTCCATCCACATCACCAGTTGACTCTAATCAACCATCTTTAAATACCCTACCTTTAACCACTGATTTCAAAACCTTGAAAGACCACCCCCATGATAACATTATAGGTTCTATTACCGATGGAGTGCGGATGCGGAGTCAATCTGGTTTGATTAATGTATGCCTATTCTCTTGTTTTATATCCCAAATCGTATCGAAGAATGTTCATGCAGCCCTTCCGGATCCTTATTGGGTTGAGTCGATGCAATTAGAGCTACAACAATTCAGGAAGCTCAAGGTGTGGACCCTGGTTGATCTCCCACCAAACAAATTCCCAATAGGCACGAAATGGGTGTTTAAGAACAAACCCGATGATCGTGGTATTGTGGTTAGAAATAAGTCAAGATTGGTGGTTCAGGGATTTTCTCAAGAAGAGGGGATTGATTACTCGGAAGTCTTTGCTCCCGTAGCCCATCTTGAAGCTATTAGGATTTTTCTGGCTCATGCCGCCAAACAAGCAGATTCGATGGAGTCGTGTGTCAACCACCAGGGTTTGAGGATCCCGACTTCCCCGACAAAGTCTACAAGCTTGATAAGTCCCTTTATGGCCTTCATCAAGCTCCTCGGATCTGGTACGAGACTCTAACACAGTATCTTTTAAGCAATGGTTTTTCTCGTGGCACCATTGATATGACGTTATTCAAGAAGGAAGTGGATGGTGAGATGCTGATTGTGCAAGTCTACGTGGATGATATTATTTTTGGCTCCACCAATCCAAAGCTGTGTCGGGAGTTTGAGGAAGTTATGCGTAGCCGTTTTGAAATGAGCATGATGGGGGAGATGTGCTTTTTCCTTGGGTTGCAGGTTGAACAAAAACCAGAGGGAATTCTCATTCATCAGGAGAAGTATATTAAAGACATTCTGAAGAAATTCAAGATGGATGATGCTTCTCCTGAACTCACTCCATTCACTGCTCAAACTTGCCTCACTCCAGACGAGAATGGGAAACCTGTTGATCCTCATCTTTACAGATCTATGATCGGTTCCCTTATGTATCTTACAGCAAGCCGTCCTGACATAACCTTTGCTGTAGGATACTATGCTAGATACCAATCTGCCCCGAAGGAGTCTCATGAAAAGGCAGTCAAACGGATCTTTCGTTATCTTAAAGGCTCTTCTCGTTTAGGGCTTTGGTATCCTTATGGTGGGAATTTTGACTTACATGCTTATTCTGACAGTGATTCAAATGGTTGCAGGTTAAACAGAAAATCGGTTACCGGAGGATGTCAGTACCTAGGAAATTGTCTTGTATCATTGCAGAGCAAGAAACAGACTACTGTCTCTCTTTCCACGAGGGAGGCAGAGTACATTGCTGCTTCAAGCTGCTGCTCACAAGTGCTCTGGATACAACATCAGATGATTGACGATGCCATCAACTTTCTCCACACACCGTTGTTCTGTGACAACGAAGCAGCCATTGGCATCGTAAAGAATCCTATCCATCATTCCAAAACCAAGCACATCGAGACACGGATTCATGCAATCCGTGATGCTCAGGAGAAGGGTTTTATTGATATTATTCCCATTGATACTAAAAATCAAAAAGCAGATCTTTTCACTAAAACATTTGATAAACCTCGTTTTTATGAATTGATCTCTATGCTAGGATTAATATCATTTTAAAATCCATTTTTTCTTTAAATCTAGGTCATGTGAAGATTGTTTATACTTCTTTGTTTTTCTTTTTCATCTTTTTGGTAAGCCCCATAGCTCTTTCTCATTTCACATAATATATATATATATATATATATATATATATATATATAATAAAAATCTTTACTTTGAAATTTCTTCAATCTTGTTGATTTGTAGAAATTTCGGGGGAGAATAATAAACGGTTTCCTTCTTGTTCTCTATTGTAGAATTATCCTAAATAAAATTTGCTGACAAGGATGATGTGAAGGAAGTCAATAGTATTGTGTTGGGATATGCTTGATAGGTTCAGCCAGAAAGCGAAGTAGACAGTAATCTCATGTCTAAACTAACAGAATAAGAAACTTGGTGATTCGGATAATTTCCTTGACATTTTTGGCCTTTACAAAGTTATTAGTCCTTGTTCAAAATGGGTTGAGAATGTGATATTTCTGCTTTGATTTCTTGACATTTTTGGCCTTCACAAAGTTATTAGTCCTTATTCTTCTTTGCTATCCTGTCTCAAAAGCTATATGCTTGTTCATCTTTGTTTCTAAGAAGCTCCTGTCTGTATTCTTCCTCGTGCTTATCTCTTCTGCTATGTGTGAACATTGACCTGGAGTGATGACCTCCTTTGCTGTACGATAGTACTGACCTGAAGCTCTCATCGGCACTATTTGATGATCTTCTTTGTTATACGTAAGTATAGACCTGAAGCTCTCATTTGATAATATCCAACGATTCTGAGATTCTGAGTGTTTGTTACATGTTTGATGGTTGTTTAAGCACCTAATGTGAGTTTCGAACCTTGGACAATAATTTAATCTAGGTTTAATCAACTCGTTTTGAATCGATTAGGCTGAGACTCTTCGGTACCTTCGCAGTTCTTACTGCGAAAGTATCGATAGTCCAGCGAAACTGAACGAAAGTTCAAAGGTTTTTCAGTGAAACTGTGAAGTCATGCTGTCCGAGCGAACTTAACAGTTTTGTTGGTCATGTTTCAGTTTCACTGCGCCGAATTTATAGTTTCGGCGTGCCGAATCTATTGCTCTGGCATGCCGAAACTGCTTCATGCTTGTTGCCGAAATTACATTTTCGCCTGCCGAAACTACATTTTTGCCTGCCGAAACTATTGTTTCGGCTAGCGAAACTATACTTTCGCCTAGAAAATTTAAATTGGTTTTTCTACATTTTTATTCTTTTTAATTATTTTTCTTTATTATTCATTTTAATATATCTTTCTAATGCGTTTCATCTGCTTTTCAGATTATATGGCTAATCTAAAGTTTGACGAGAGGATTAACATCACTGCCATCTTGGATGATACACTTCCCAAAGCTGCGGGATTTAGAGACTGTATACGTTGGCTTCAGAGATAACCCATTGCATATGCGGCCACTCATTCTCCCACCATCTATGATCTACAGATTAGAGATTTCTGGCGTACTGCTGAGTACGACACCAGAGCCAATCCTTAGAGGATTGTTGCGAGAGTACTGGAGAACGACATTGTTATTACTGCTGATATCATTTCTCATGTGTTGAGACTCCAAGAGGATAGTGGGGATGAGGTCGTGTTGACAGACCAGGAGGTTTTTGATGCATTCAGGAGTATTGGATATGAGGGCTCTCCTTTTGGCACTAGAAAGGAGATCAAGAAGTCCTTTCTGTCCAAGGAGTGGAGATATATCGCCCATGTCTTCATCATGTGCTTGGATCACCGAAAAGGTGGATCCGATGGGTTATATCTTGACTGGGCCAAAGCTATGGTTATGTTTTGTAGAGGGCAGAAGGCCAATATAGCCCAACTCATCTTTGACTGCATGGCAGAGAATGTAATGGCCCTAAAGAAAGATAAATGGCTGTCGTATCCTCGATTTCTACAGATGATTATTGATGATCTTATTCCTAATGTACCGAGGCACGGGGAGATAAAGAGGTTAGTGCAGATGAACACTCGCATTTTTGCCGACTGCTGTGTGATAAGGCACGATTTCAGTGGGAAGATTACACATCTGTTGGAAAATATGTACCCTCCTGAAAGATGGAATTATATTGGAGGGTGGTTGAGTCAGAGGATAAGAGGGCTGAGGAGACGAGACATAAGCAAGCTGAGTCAATGGAGAAAAGAAAGAGGTATGCTAAAGAGAAGGATTATGACTTCAAAGATGAGATTCATGAGGCTGAACAAGAAGTGAGGGCAGAGAAGGAAAGAAGGTCAAAGGAAAAGGCTGAGGAGGGGGAGTCCGAGAGGAGGACTAAGCATAAACATCAAGCATTCAATGAGCCCCAGAGAAGGGAGGAGAGAGCTGGTCTGGATGAGGATGTTATTAGGTACCTCAACTCCTCTTTAGCTAATGAACTGAGTATGATTAAGACCAAGCTGACCAATCAAGAGCTGAGAGAGAAACAGAAGGATGAGATGCTTGAGGGGATGACCAGGATGCTGTTAGATCAGCAAAAGTTGATAAAGAGATTACTGACAGAGGTTAATGAACTTAAGGCAACAGCTGTCCTGCCCAATCAGCTAACTCAATCTGAGTTAGATTATATGACTGATACTGCTAAGTACCAATTTCTTAATGTGGGTACAACCCCAGGGCAGGAGAGGTCACTTCTGAAGCAGGAGCCGAGGAGGCTGGGGGTTAGGTGTGAGAAAGATTGTTGAGACTAAGAATGTGACGGGGAGGTCTGAGAATGTAGAAGAGGTGATTGAGGCTGGGTTTGTGAATTTGGACTTTGACATAGAGAAGGATCTGGTGGGAGAGGAGGTTATAAGAGATAATCTAGTGGAAAGTGCTGACAAGAGATTAATAGATGAGGAAGAAGAGGAAGAACAGTTAATTGACTATGATTCTGAGCTTGACTACTATGAGGTCGACGAGAGACCATTGACTTATGTTGCCAAGAAGGGCGAGGATGAAGGAGACGTTTTTGAGATGACAAAAGAAGAATGGTTTGTGAGAGAGAAGGAGCCTGAGGAGCTAACTCCTCTATTTCAAAATATGCCAGGGATGAGCAGAAGGAAGCTGATAAGAAGATCATAAGCTGGAAATACAACCCCAGCCTCAAGATGTTCATGATCAAGAGGAGAGGGGGAGGGATTACATATCTGCATAAGAGGAAGGCATTTAAGACCTTGCCTAAGTGGGACTTAAGAAGGTTAGCTGTGTTACCATTGCTTGATGCTAATCTTAGTGAGAGGGCTAAGATGCTGGAGGAGGAGATCAAGAATGGAATGAATGACAACTTTGAGGCATTCGGATTCATGAAGGCGGAGAGAAGGAGGTCAAAGAAGGACAAAGATTGGGAAGCTGGAAAAGGGAGGATTGTCACACCCTCAAAATCCGCGAGCGGGGTTTTACCGCGAGGCGCGTGACATACCAGGATCTCAGTCATTAGTTACCAAGAACGACTCAATATGATAACTAAACAAAACCAGAGTTAACGTTTAAAATACTGCGGAAGCGTTTTTAAAACAGAAAACCCAAAACAAGTAGTATGTAAAGAGAATGCGCAAAACATACGCGCCCCAAACACAATTATTTAATAAAAAAAATCCCAAATTTGTAAACAAGGCAATGTAGACAACTCAACAATGCTGGTGTGCGTGCTCCTAGGCAACTGGCAACCTTAACCTGAGAATAGCATACTAAACAAGTCAACACATGGTTGGTGAGTTCAAGAGTTTGCGTTAAAATATAAACCAATCAACAGTTTCCAGAGCATAAGTAGTGTATTGCAATAGATAGCTAGTCTATTAACATAAAAATATTAATCATAGTGATTTCGCGATCGAAGCTGACTGTGTTACGTTTGTTACCTCCCGTCACGACTTACCAGGTCGTGACGAATATATGTTAGGACAAAATTGCACCCGTTTGACCTCGAGTCGCACAGGTGGGGCTCGTCAGACCCAGTAGTACTACCCAAAATTTCCCCGCTATTCAATATTAACAATCCGAAAGTGTGAGGACTTTCCATGGTAAACAACACTATATCAATATTATACACACTCATATATAAAAGCGTTTGTGATCAACAGTATGCTATCTCCCCCAAAAGAGATTATGTAAAATGAGTGGGGCAAGAACTCACCTGATACGCGCAAGAATTAACTTAGAGCTTAACTTGAAAGAAAGAGGGAAAGACAACCTTTAAGGGTCACCTAGAATACAAGAGTACATAAGCACGTGTACACAGAATCAACATGAAACCCTAAGTGTTCTACAAACCAAGAGACTCAAGGTTTAAGAAATACAAGACACATTTGACCCAGTTGACCCGTTTGACCCGTTGGTGACATTATAGGTGATAACTCGTTAATACTAACACAACAGCATATCATACATGTTCACATAAACTTGATTACATATAGCACTTCATTAACCACATGTACTACCTAGATCGTCATACAACTAGATATCATACAAGTCATGCGAATCACAACAGGCCAAAACAAGTAACAAATCAAATCAACATCCCTATAACCTAAACAACACATTTAATCACCTTAGAAACCATCCATGACACACTAGCATGTCCTAATATCCCAAACATGCTCAAATCATCCAATTCAAGGATTTGCACAATTAAAGTTTCCCTTTTGGGAAAGTTCATCCCAAATTCATCAAACTCACACTACATTCATGAATTCATCAATTATATACCAATTCAAGTCCATGACAACATCTAAACATGATCAACAACACCTAATCATCATAATTCATCAACGTTCAACACCAAAAGTTACTATTTTTAGCAATGTATGAACTATAAGACATCTTCTTGTTTTTCAATTGTTCATAACATCAACTTAGCATCTAATCATCATCACAAACACATCCATAACATTCATACATCATCCAATCATCAATTCATGCAAAATAAAGTTACTATTATTAGTAACCTATGAACAATGTATCAAAATCATAGCTTTCTTGCATAATCGACGTTAACTAGCATATATACAATCCAACTAACATAATAACATCAACAAAAAACCAACAACTAACATCAAGTTCAGATTTTCGAGTTAGGGTTTCAGCCCTAATGTAATTTCCATAAAAACTTGTAAAAATCCAACCTTTATTGCATACTTGACGTTAATTAACATGTAATCTATCAAGTAAACACATTAACATCAACAATTAGGCATCAATCGACCATCAATTGAAGATTTCGATCCACAACCCTCGGCTAACTACAAAACATCCAAAGAAACACGAAATTACCCTTAAATTCGAAGAAAGAATGGATCTTTGATGCTTCTAACTTGATGTATTGCTTGAATCCGAACCCAAATAGTGGTATTTGCTTGTTCTTGGTCGATGATCGAAGTGTGTGTGTGTTTGAAGGTGAAGTTGCGGCCGTAAGGGTGATTAGGGTTAGAGTTTTGATTTTTATTTTATTTAATAATCCATAATTACCCTTTTAACCCTTATAATTTGTATTTTATAAAAATTAAGCTTTTACACACTCCTTTAAAATGTTTTTAACTAGAATAATAAACATATAAACTAGTAGTAGCAATTATATGTATTATCTTTACAAGCTACAACATTTACAAAGTAAATACACACGTTTCCACGTTACGCGGTAAAATTACAGTTAACATTTAAATCACATAAGCATAACTTAATAATCACATTGTTAACTTAATTATCATCAATTTAACATTACTGATTATTGTTAAGTCACCAACGTTCAACGACAACTAGTGTGTGTGCACGACACGTGTATGCAAGACTTAATGGAACAAACGGAGTTTGGTAACGGAAATTTACCGGATGTCACATTATCCCCATGTTGAAAGAATTTTCGTCCCGAAAATTGCGTTACATGGTGAGTGTTCCATCACTGGTCTACTGTATTGGCACAAGGAAATCGAAATCGTGTGAGTTTTGGATGAGTTGTCACATCATCCCCATGTTGAAAGAAATTTCGTCCCGAAATTTAATCAATACCTTCGCCGGCTGGCATCGTCCTTTCGAATAGCTGAGCGTACTTAAGCTTCATTTGGTCTTCACATTCCCACATGAATTCTGGTCCACGTCTCGAGTTCCAACGAACTTTGACAATGGGTATCTTGCTTTGCTTAAGCGTTTTCACCTCACGATCCATCACTTCGACAGGTTCCTCAATGAAACGTAATTGTTCATCTACTTGAACTTCTTCCAGTGGTACGACCATCGTTTCATCCGTTAAACATTTCTTTAGATTTGAAACATGGAATACATCATGGATTCCACTCAATGAATCAGGTAAGGCTAGTCGATAAGCCACTGGACCAATTCTTTCCACTATCTCAAATGGTCCAACGTATCTCGGATTTAGCTTTCCTCGCTTACCAAACCGAACTACGCCTTTCCACGGTGAGACTTTTAATAAAACCTTGTCACCAACTTGAAATTCCAAAGGTTTTCGTCGTTTGTCAGCATAGCTTTTCTGTCTGTCTCGCGCTGCGGCCATGCGGTTTCTTATCTGAACAATCTTCTCAGTTGTCTCGTGTACTAACTCGGGACCCGTTAATTGACTATCACCAATTTCAGCCCAGCAAACTGGTGATCTACACTTTCTCCCATATAAAGCTTCAAAAGGTGCTGCCTTTATGCTAGTGTGATAACTGTTGTTGTAAGAAAATTCCACCAATGGTAGGTGAACTTCCCAGTTATTCCCGAAGTCAATCACACAAGCACGTAACATGTCCTCCAAAGTCTGTATAGTACGCTCGCTTTGACCATCAGTCTGTGGATGATAAGCAGTACTCATATCCAATCGCGTACCTAAAGATCTCTGCAGTGATTGCCAGAAGTGTGATGTGAAACGAGAATCGCGATCAGAAATGATTGAGATTGGTACTCCATGCCTCGAAACGATCTCCTTCAAATAGAGTCGGGTTAATTTCTCCATCTTATCTGTTTCCTTTATCGCTAGGAAATGAGCAGATTTTGTCAATCGGTCCACGATAACCCATATTGTATCACAACCCGTAGAAGTACGAGGTAACTTAGTAATAAAATCCATTGATATTTGATCCCACTTCCACATAGGGATCTGGGTTGTTGTAGTAGACCAGATGGTTTCTGATACTCCACTTTAACCTTCGAGCAGGTCAGACACTTACTCACATAAGTAGCTACATTGCTTTCATGTTAGGCCACCAATAGTGCGCCTTCAAATCGTGGTACATCTTGTCAGATCCAGGATGTATAGAATACTTGGACTTGTGAGCCTCACTCATCACCAAGTCTCTCAGGTCTCCGTGTAGAGGTACCCATAGTCTATCCATGAAGTAACGAATCCCATCCGCTTTACTTCTGTACTTTTCCATTCCCCGTAACCCTTCTAAACTCATATTTTCTACCTTCAGAGCTTCAGTTTGAGCATCATGGATTTGTTCAGGTAATTGCGTACTAATCGTTAGTTAGAGCTCGCACACGTCGAGGTTTAGCAGTCTCTTTTCTACTCAGCGCATCAGCAACTACATTTGCTTTCCCCGGGTGGTACTTAATAGCACAATCATAGTCGTTTAACAATTCCACCCAGCGTCTTTGCCTCATGTTCAACTCCTTTTGCTCAAAGATGTGCTGAAGACTCTTGTGATCGGTGTAGATGGTGCATTTGGTACCGTACAAGTAATGTCTCCAGATTTTAAGGCAAAAACTACCGCACCCAGTTCCAAGTCATGGGTGGTATAGTTCTTCTCATGAATCTTCAATTGTCTAGAGGCGTAAGCTATCACTTTATCCCGCTGCATCAGGACGCATCCAAGTCCTTGAATAGAAGCGTCGCAGTAGACTACGAAGTCATCACTACCATCCGGTAACGCTAATATTGGTGCGCTACACAATTTATGTTTCAGCAACTGAAAAGCAGATTCCTGACTCTCACCCCATTTGTACGTCGTTCCCTTGTGAGTCAAGGCTGTGAGAGGTTGTGCAATCTTAGAGAATCCTTCAATGAATCGTCGATAATATCCCGCTAATCCAAGGAATTGTCGTATCTCACTCGGTGTCTTAGGAACAGACCAATTCTTTATCGCTTCAATCTTAGCAGGATCAACATGTATTCCCTTCTCGTTGACAATATGACCCAAGAATTGTACCTCACGTATCCAGAAATCACACTTAGAAAACTTTGCATACAGTTGTTCCTCTCTAAGTAATTCCAAGATTAAACGTAAGTGCTTCTCATGTTCTTCCTCGGTCCTTGAGTATATCAGTATGTCATCAATAAAGACGATAACAAACTGATCAAGATAGGGTTTGCACACGCGATTCATGAGGTCCATGAATACTGCTGGTGCATTCGTCAACCCAAATGGCATGACCAAAAATTCATAGTGACCATATCGTGTACGGAAAGCAGTCTTCGAGATGTCCTCTTCTCGAACTCTCAGCTGATGATACCCAGACCTCAGATCAATCTTAGAGTAATAGCTTGATCCTTGCAGTTGATCAAACAAATCATCGATACGAGGTAAGGGATATCTATTCTTGATAGTAACCTTGTTCAGTTCCCTATAGTCAATGCACATTCGAAATGTACCATCCTTCTTCTTCACAAATAGAACTGGCGCTCCCCAGGGCGACGAACTCGGTCGGATGAACCCTTTATCCAACAACTCTTGTAGTTGGGCAGATAATTCCTGCAGTTCGTTCGGAGCTAACCGGTACGGTGCTCTCGCAATTGGAGCGGCTCCTGGAGTCAACTCAATCTGGAATTCAACTTGACGATGAGGCGGTAATCCAGGAAGGTCTTCCGGAAACACCTCGGGAAACTCACGAACTACGGGGATATCCTCTATCTTCTTTTCCTCAGTCTGTTTATCTGTGACGAGTGCCAATATGGCTAGTCGACCCTTTCGTAACAACTTCTGTGCTTTCATAAACGAGATGATGCCTATCACCGCACCACTCCTATCACCTCTGACCGTAAGGACTTCTTCACCAAGGGGAATCCGTATGATCTTCTCGTGGCATATGACTTCTGCTTGTTTATCGGAAAGCCAATCCATGCCTACTACCACATCGAAACTTCCTAGTGTAACAGGCATGAGATCTATGGTGAATGTATGACTAGCAAGCTCTATCTTGTAGTCTCTAAGAATATGCGTTACGTGAATCTGTGTACCGTCAGCTATCTCTACGGTGTATTTAGATTCTAAGGTTGAGGGCATATCACTTAAAAGATTACAGAACCTAGTGGACACGAAACTTCTATCGGCTCCGGTATCAAATAATACGGTAGCAAAACAACCATTAACCGAAAATTTACCAGTTACTGTTGTAGGGTCGTTTAGAGCCTCATCTGAGCCAATGACGAAGGCTCTTCCTTTGGCTCCATTGTTGTTATTGCCTCCATTGTTGTTGCCATTGTTATTGTTGCTGTTGTTCCTATTGTTGTTGTTGCCATTACCGTTCCTCTTAAGCTGGGGACAGTTGCGTTTGTAATGGCCTTCTTTTCCGCACTCAAAACAACCTTTCGGAGTTTCTTGTGATTGTTGAGGCTTCTTCATCAATTCACCCCGACAGTCTTTGGCTGCGTGACCAATCTTCCCACAACGTTGGCACTTGAAGTTATCACATCAACCCACATGGTGGTAGTTACACCGGTTGCACTTCGGCAGTCTTCCACCATACCCACCGGGTCCTTGATTTAAGTGAGTCGCCTGGTTGAAGCTTCGGTTGTTATCGAACTTCCGTTGCTGTTGCTGACTTTGCTGCTGTTGTTGAGGTTGAGATTGGCTGCTGGATGATGATCCCTTGTTGCTTGAACCATCCCACTTGCGTTTCTGGTCGGGCACGCTTGCCACCGCTCCTCGTTTGGGTAACCGTCCTTGCTCAACTGCCTGGTCAGTCAGCCTGTGGGCTGTTCGGATAGCTTGTTGTATGGTAGTGGGGTTAGAGGCAGTTACCATACTTTGAATTTCGGGCACCAATCCCCGTATATAATGCTCCACCCTCTTGTGCATTTCATTCACCATCCCTGGGCATAAAGTGGCTAACTCATGAGTACGAGTCGTGTAGGCTTCAATTTCTGAGCCTTGCATTTTGAGTTGGCAGAACTCAATCTCCAGTTTCTGCACTTCATTTCGGGGGCAGTATTCTTCAGTCATGATTTCTTTGAATTCATCCCAAGGTAGTTCATTGGCCATGGCTTGACCCAGCATTTGTACCTGGGCATTCCACCAGGAAAGTGCTGCGCCTTCTAATGTCCTGGTGGCATACTTCACCTGATCAGCAGGCGGGCAGTTGCATTTCGCGAAGACAGACTCTGTCTTCTCAAACCACCTTACAAGCCCTACAGTTCCTTCCGTCCCACTGTAGGTATGGGGTTTACAGTCCATGAAGGACTTGTAGGTACATGGTGGTGGTCCTGTTTTGACAACCCAAACATTAGTCAGATATCCTAGACAAATAACTAGGATAATCAGTTTAACCTCTTGTTATCATTTACCTGCTGGTTGTCCCGGTTGGGCAGCAGCCACTGCCGCCTGAACGTGTTCATTAATTAATGCCGCCAATTCCGCAGGCGTCATGTTTATGGCTCCGGCTCCACGGCCTCCGACGCCACGTCCACGACCACGCCCACGTCCTCTTCCACGTGCGTCCATATTTCACTTTAAAATTCACAATTACAATAATGAGTAACATTCAACATGTTAATCTCATCAAGGTACAGTAAACAATAAGAAATAGTGCATTCACCACAACCACAACATTTATAACAGAAATAATAATCAAAGATAAATAAATTGCAATTGAGTCACAAAATATTCCATCAATGTCAAAATTTAAGTTTGTCAGTTGGGTGGGAAACAACCCTTCCCACATAGGTTTCAAAGAAAGAAACACTACATAGTCTAAGTCATTTAAAAGGTAGGATCAGTCCAGTACATCAGATCCGTCACTATCCTCATCCATCTCTACTGGTTCTTCTTCGGGGGCTTCCTCGGGTTCTTCTTCTGGGTCTTCCTCATCAGGGTCCACCAAAGGTGCAGGGGCTTCAACAATCTGAAGTGCTGCTAGCTATGCCTCTAACTCAGCAAACCTATTATCGATCTCCATATTATGGTGATCCTGTGCGTCCATGCGCTCACTAAGTGCTACCACGTTGCCTGCCAGCGTATGATGTCCACCAATGGCCATTGAAAGTCGCTCCTGAAGCGTATCTACCTGGTAACACAGCTGACGCATCTCAGATCGTAATGCAGAGTTCTCATCAGTGAGTCCTCTAATCCGCTGTCGCTCTGTGTCCAGTGTGGCTACCAAAGCTGCAAATGCCTGCTCCAGAGGGATGCTCAAGGTAGGAAGTGTAGGCAAAGTAGAGGCGGTTGATGACCTAGTCCTTGGTCGTGTAGGTGCTACTGGTGGTACGCGTTCTCTATAAGCCATACGGTTTATGTAAGTGGGGTAAAATCCCAGTTACGCGGAGGATCGAGCTCAGGAGGTATGAAAGGCTGATCCCAGTCTATCTCGCTAGGAGGATAAGGATGTCGTGGCCAGTTAAATCCCCTATCCGGTACGGGAGAAGTAGGAGGTGACTCAGATCGTGCAGGTCTCTTGCCTAAATTCCTGGACGACGATGCCATGCTGCGAAGTACGTGTTGCGTATGCCAATGAGTATACAGTAAGGAAAGTAAGCGATAAGTAACTAACAACTGTGCGGTTATAGTCTAGTGTGTGTATGCAACCTAGTTCCCTATAACCAATGGCTCTGATACCAATCTGTCACACCCTCAAAATCCGCGAGCGGGGTTTTACCGCGAGGCGCGTGACATACCAGGATCTCAGTCATTAGTTACCAAGAACGACTCTATATGATAACTAAACAAACCAGAGTTAACGTTTAAAATACTGCGGAAGCGTTTTTAAAACAGAAAACCCAAAACAAGTAGTATGTAAAGAGAATGCGCAAAACATACGCGCCCTAAACACAATTATTTAATAAAAAAGAAATCCCAAATTTGTAAACAAGGCAATGTACTCGACAATGCTGGTGTGCGTGCTCCTAGGCAACTGGCAACCTTAACCTGAGAATAGCATACTAAACAAGTCAACACATGGTTGGTGAGTTCAAGAGTTTGCGTTAAAATATAAACCAATCAACAGTTTCCAGAGCATAAGTAGTGTATTGCAATAGATAGCTAGTCTATTAACATAAAAATATTAATCATAGTGATTTCGCGATCGAAGCTGACTGTGTTACATTTGTTGCCTCCCGTCACGACTTACCAGGTCGTGACGAATATATGTTAGGACAAAATTGCACCCGTTTGACCTCGAGTCGCACAGGTGGGGATCGTCAGACCCAGTAGTACTACCCAAAATTTCCCCGCTATTCAATATTAACAATCCGAAAGTGTGAGGACTTTCCATGGTAAACAGCACTATATCAATATTATACACACTCATATATAAAAGCGTTTGTGATCAACAGTATGCTATCTCCCCCAAAAGATATTATGTAAAATGAGTGGGGCAAGAACTCACCTGATACGCGCAAGAATTAACTTAGAGCTTAACTTGAAAGAAAGAGGGAAAGACAACCTTCAAGGGTCACCTAGAATACAAGAGTACATAAGCACGTGTACACAGAATCAACATGAAACCCTAAGTGTTCTACAAACCAAGAGACTCAAGGTTTAAGAAATACAAGACACATTTGACCCAGTTGACCCGTTTGACCCGTTGGTGACATTATAGGTGATAACTCGTTAATACTAACACAACAGCATATCATACATGTTCACATACAACTTGATTACATATAGCACTTTATTAACCACATGTACTACCTAGATCGTCATACAACTAGATATCATACAAGTCATGCGAATCACAACAGGCCAAAACAAGTAACAAATCAAATCAACATCCCTATAACCTAAACAACACATTTAATCACCTTAGAAACCATCCATGAATACACTAGCATGGTCCTAATATCCCAAACATGTTCAAATCATCCAATTCAAGGATTTGCACAATTAAAGTTTCCCTTTTGGGAAAGTTCATCCCAAATTCATCAAACTTACACTACATTCATGAATTCATCAATTATATACCAATTCAAGTCCATGACAACATCTAAACATGATCAACAACACCTAATCATCATGATTCATCAACGTTCAACACCAAAAGTTACTATTTTTAGCAATGTATGAACTATAAGACATCTTCTTGTTTTTCAATTGTTCATAACATCAACTTAGCATCTAATCATCATCACAAACACATCCATAACATTCATACATCATCCAATCATCAATTCATGCAAAATAAAGTTACTATTATTAGTAACCTATGAACAATGTATCAAAATCATAGCTTTCTTGCATAATCGACGTTAACTAGCATATATACAATCCAACTAACATAATAACATCAACAAACAACCAACAACTAACATCAAGTTCAGATTTTCGAGTTAGGGTTTCGGCCCTAATGTAATTTCCATAAAAACTTGTAAAAATCCAACCTTTATTGCATACTTGACGTTAATTAACATGTAATCTATCTAGTAAACACATTAACATCAACAATTAGGCATCAATTGACCATCAATTGAAGATTTCGATCCACAACCCTCGGCTAACTACAAAACATCCAAAGAAACACGAAATTACCCTTAAATTCGAAGAAAGAATGGAACTTTGATGCTTCTAACTTGATGTATTGCTTGAATCCGAACCCAAATTGTGGTATTTGCTTGTTCTTGGTCGATGATCGAAGTGTGTGTGTGTTTGAAGGTGAAGTCGCGGCCGTAAGGGTGATTAGGGTTAGAGTTTTGATTTTTATTTTATTTAATAATCTATAATTACCCTTTTAACCCTTATAATTTGTATTTTATAAAAATTAAGCTTTTACACACTCCTTTAAAATGTTTTTAACTAGAATAATAAACATATAAACTAGTAGTAGCAATTATATGTATTATCTTTACAAGCTACAACATTTACAAAGTAAATACACACGTTTCCACGTTACGCGGTAAAATTACAGTTAACATTTAAATCACATAAGCATAACTTAATAATCACATTGTTAACTTAATTATCATCAATTTAACATTACTGATTATTGTTAAGTCACCAACGTTCAACGACAACTAGTGTGTGTGCACGACACGTGTATGCAAGACTTAACGGAACAAACGGAGTTTGGTAACGGAAAATTACCGGATGTCACAAGGATTATGCTGAGGGTGAAACCCCCAAAGTCTGTGAGCAGAGTTAGAGTGCCGGATCCCCTTCCCCAACAGCTTCAGAGTTTTGAGAAATGGTTTTATGATAACAATACTGGGAAGCAGTGATTAGACTAAAGAATGGAGGAGAATTTAGGCTGTTTGACCCGATGGAGATATTTGCCTTGTGTGATGAAGATCTACTTGTCCTGTGTGAGAATCATATAAAAGTAGGAGCTGGAGCTGAAACGAGAAAAGAAGATGGTTTGTTCATGTCTGTGGCTAACAAGGTGAGGGGAGTGAGGGCTGAGGTGAAGAACTTGGCTGAGAAGGTTAGAGCAGAAGATGAGTTGAGGATGGATGTGCAGGACTTAACAAAGAAATTTTCTGAGGCAAGTGCACGTGTTGAGGATGTTACTGCAGGAGCTACTGAAGAAATATCAGAGGCAGCTGAAGAGACTGGAGCTAAGAAGTCAAATCAAGAGTGATGAAGACGGTGAGGTCCAACCTAGGGGGAGTATAGAAGATCATGTATAGGTTGGACTCACCTTAGATTAGGTTATGTTTATATTTCTTTGTAATAGGCTTAATGTTAGTTTAGTTTTGTATGTTGGTTAATTAGTTTAGTTTTACTTTTGTATGTAGTTTCGCTCATAGTCAGCTGCTAGTTTCACCCGGCGAAACTGTTAGTCACGTCGGGTGAAACTGTGACTTTGGCAGAATAGTTTCGCTGAAGCGAAACTGTCAGCGAAACTATCATTACTAGATATAGTTTTGATCTTGTTCATTGTTGGGTATCCTTGCAAAACCCTAATCATTTACTCTTGTTGCAAATGTCTATTGTAAGCGGAATTTTCACAGAAATATATTGAGCCTTTGTTCTTTTATTGTATTGGTTCATTAATTGCTTTATGTTGAATACTTTTGAATTCTTCTTCTTCATCATAGTGTTTGTTGTTTGTTATTATTGTTGATATTGAACGAATCAACCTCTCAAGTGTACTGAAATTCGATCAAATGGACCAACACGAGGTATTTTAATTTATTTTTAATTTATATCTTATGTTCAATTATGATATGTCTTATTTTATTTTTGTTTAATAGGTTATTTATGGAGTACTTGAAGATTTTTTATAATGTCACTAAAAAGATTTTGGGTACTAAGTATGTGACCTCTAGTTTGTTGTTTTATGAGCTTTGTGTAGTGCATGCAACCATAACAAAAATGTCCTTAAGTAATGACGAGAAGAAGAAAAAAATGACCGAGTCTATGAAAGCAAATTTCGATAAATATTGGGATAATTTGGACAATATCAATTTTTTGTTGTATGTGGCATTAGTTCTAGATCCTCGAAATAAGTTTAGTTATCTTAGTTATTGTTTGAGCTTGATTTATGGTAAGGACACTAATAAAACTAAGGCGATAAAGAATCGAGTGAAAGAAGCATTGTTGGAGTTGTTTAATGATTATAAAATGAAGATTGAAAAGGCAAATGAGCAGAAAAGTACAATGTCTTCTTCTAGTTTGGTTGATGATGAGTATTTTGATTTAGATGATGGTTATTTAAATATTTGGAAGAAGAATGCGGAGAAGAGGTTGATAATAGTGAAGTAGAAATATACTTGCGTGATGGACCGAGAAAAGAATAAAAGGGGATGATAACTTTGATGTTTTAGGTTGGTGGAAACTAAATTCTGTAAAATTTCCTATTCTTTCACAAGTTGCTAGACATATTTTGGGAATTCCAATCTCAACCGTTGCATCAGAGTCGGCATTTAGTATCGGTGGTAGGGTGATTGATAAATATAGAAGCTCTCTTACTTCAAACACCGCCGAATCATTGATTTGTGCACAAGATTGGATAAGGTCAACACTAACGATTTACAAGAATCTCACATCTATGGTGTACCACTTGAAGATTTAGTAGAGAATTTAGAGAAATTAGAAGATGGTAAGTTTGCTTTTAATTTTTAACCTCATGCTTTTTTTGACTTACCTATTTATATATATTTCTTATGTGTAGATTTGATGATTTGGAGAAAAAGCCACAAAGAATGCTCTGTTGAAAATGAAGATTTAATATAATAGAAACAAAGTAACACTTTAGATGGGATCTGTCAAAGATGAAGATGAACAAATGATGCATTGAAGTTTGTTTTTTGTGATATCGTATGTTTTGTGATGGATACATACCGTACGTTTGTGATGGTATTTTCGGTGAATGGTAATTTTTGTGATTGGTAATTTTTGTGATTAAGAATCTAGTACAAATACCATTTTGTGTGATGTTAACTTTTATATGATTTGAGTAATGAATATTCAACATTTATTTATATTTGGCTTTCAGAAACTTTTATTTTAAGCCTAAATTTTAAGGCCCAAATTCTTGAAGCCCAAAAAGTTTAGCCTAATAAAACAATGTGGTTAACCGCACATAACCGAATTAACCGATCAAAACCGGACAAAACCGAACGTGGTTAACCAAAACCGAATGGTTAAAGATTTCAATTAACCGAATCTATCGGTTTCGGTTTCGGTGGGTGTTCAAAACCACACCGAACCACACCGTGCACACCCCTAGTTCATGCGCATTTACTAAGTCTTCAGGCGCATTTACTAAGTGTTCATCCGCATTTGTTTTGTTCATGGGCATTTACCAAGTCTTCAGGCACATTACTAAGTGTTCATCCGTATTTGTATTGTTCATGCGCATTTACTAAGTCTTCAAGCACATTTACTATGTGTTCATTCGTATTTGTTTTGTTCATGCGCATTTACTAAGTCTTCAGGCGCATTTACTAAGTGTTTATCCGCATTTGTTTTGCCCATGCGCATTTGCTACAGTGTCCATGTGAATTGCTTTAGTTTATCCGCGTTTGTCTAAAGACTTAGAATTATTCTGAAATCTTGGGAATAGGATCTAAGTGTTAAGTATTGATGAATAAGGAAAGATCATACTTGTTTAAAGACTATCATGCTTGGTTCTTTCTTATGTGTTGCTTCTTCTATGTCTATAATATATTCATGTTATGTGATTATGCTATGTGCGTCTTAATAAGTATTATTCATAAAAAGTGGGCACGAAAGAATAAAAGAATAACAGTGAAACTTAACAAATGTTACCCCGGGCCCATACGATGAATGAAAAAGCCTTGCAAGCATAATGAATGGAGGTGCACGGCCTTGTTGTCGTTAGCTCAACTAATGTGCGGCTGTATAGGCCATGAGGATGCACATCCGGGGTCAATCCTTGGGATTGACCAATAAATGAATGGGTTCCTAGTTCATGAGCGGGCTTCATGCCTAGCAGTGTGGATTAACCGTCGAAGGGTTAGCTACCGTGATAAACGTTTGCCGACAGGGGGGGTTCGACATCTGTTGCCAACCAACAATGTAGGCTCTTGCTTTATGCAATCCTAGTTAATAAAAGAGAAAGATAAAGAAAGAAAGATAATGAATCATTTTATGATGGATTATGTATTTTGTTGAATGATCACCAAATGAAGTTTACAAAGTGTATATTTTTATATTATTAAACTAGAACTCACTCAGCAATGCTGACTTTTTATATGCATATCAGTTGGTAGGTAAGGATGTTGCTAAGGATGGCACACGGGTGAGGCTACTTGGTGGCAAAGACTGGCATCCATTCGTGTATAATAATATGGTTGTTTTGTAATACCACTGAATGAATTCTTTTGTAATTGTAATAATACAATGATGTATTATTTAGAAACATCAAATATTAATGCATGAATGGTTTTTGACAACTTAATCCGCTACGATATTTCTTTGAAATGTATTTATCTGATATGAAAAATGCTGTGATTGTCCAACTATGAGGTCTCCAGGAACGGGGCCTTATAAATTGGTATCATAGCCAAAGTTTAAGAGAAATGGGTAAATATTTTCGAAACCTAAACCTAAACTGAGAATGGGACCGAATGGAGGGATGCCAGCCCAAGTAGCTACGTGCCATCAGGTAATCTTTCATAAGTAACCGGTATTACGTGCGTGTGCTATTTGAATTATGTGCTTAGTAGATTTGGACACTGATATAGTCTGGATAGGGAATGCTTGGGGGATGAAGAGTAAAGTAAGTGGCTAATCACAACTGGCCACTGTAATTAGGGACTTACTATACTTGACATAATCTGAGCTATTACCTTGAATGACCTTGTTAGTGCTCGAATCTTATAGGAGGTAGATCTGCGGGTAGGAAACCTAGGAAGGCAACCCAAGGAGGTGCTCGTGGTGGCCGCACTACTAGGCCACGTGTCACCTGAAGCAAAGCTAAGGCTCCCGAGACAGTTCATGAAGACTCGGGTATTCATAGCCACCAAGAGGGTGAAGGATCAGCCACCCTCAAGTCTACGTTAAAGGAAGCTATCGCTGACGAAGTCTACAACGTCATGCAGAACGTGTTACCTTCAGTGGTGACCGAGGTACTGAGCGCAGTAAAGGATGGTGAAAAGACCAAAGATACAGAATAGAAGGAGAAAGCTGAGGAGGAACCATCTAGCCCCAAGGTGGTAATCCCCGATGATGATAGCGAGGGGGAGAAGGAGACCGCTAAGAGGTGCACCTATGGGGAGTTTCAGAGATGCAAACCCCTGACCTTTGATGGTAACGGCAATGCTACTGCTGCACATCATTGGGTTCTAGAGATGGAGGTAGTCCTAGACATCAGCGAATGCCGGGAAGATCAAAAGGTGAAGTTTGACTCCTATTCTTTTATTGACTTGGCATTATGTTGGTGGGACAACATTGTCCAAGCCAAGGGGAAACGGTCTGTTGCCAGGATGAGGTGGTCGGATTTGAAGGAACTGGTACTCAAGGAGTATTGTCCACATCGGGAGTTGGACAAAATTGAGAAGGAGTTCTTGCATTTGATTTGGCTGGAAGCATGACTCATCAAGGGTATACCTCCAAGTTCAATGAGCTTGCAAGACTCGTGCCGGATCTAGTAACCCCAGATTCCAAGAAGATCAAGAGATATTTGCAGGGTTTGCCCATGGATATCAGGAGGAACATGTTAGCTGCTAGACTGAGCACTTTCAGGTCTGCAGTAGATTTGGCTGGAAGGTTGTATGATGAGAGGGATCCAGTGCCAATTCAGAGGAAGTTTGAAAAGAGTTGGAACAAGAACGGTAATAGGAAGCGATTCAGGGGTGACCATTATCGGATCGGGGAAAAGAAGATGAGGATTGACGATCGCAGGATCAAGTAAAGGGGGTGACAAGAGAGAATGTAAGAAGTGTGGGAAGGTTCACTTGGGTGAATGTAGAGTGGGGACGAACCAGTGTTTTAAGTGTGGAGGAGAAGGCCATTATGCTAGAGAGTGCAGGGTACCACGATGTTATCGGTGTGGGGAGGTAGGCCACTCGGGCCGAGATTGCAAGAAGGGTGGAGCAGGGAGCTCAAGGACTCAGGCTATGGGTGAGAAAGGGAGAAGTGAGAACACCAAAGCCAAGGCAAGGGCATTCAACATGACCTGGGAAGAAGCCAGAGTGGACCCTGAAGTAGTTTCAGGTATGTTTCTGGTAAACCAACTGTATGCTTCTATGCTCTTCGATTCGGGTGCTAGTAGAAGGTTTGTATCTACTACCTTTTGTCATGAAATGCATGATAAGAATAAGAAGATAGATGTGCCCTTCTATGTAGATGCAGGATCAGGTAAGGGTGCTTAAGTTTGCAATTAGCTTCACAGGAGGAGAGAACTTTAGATTACTTAACAATTCAAATAAGGAACTAGTAACTATTTAGAAGATACTAAGCCAACACAAGTAATGTAAGTGAAACAAGAACAAAATCACAAGAACACAAGATAAAGTTTTCAAGGAAGTTGTATATTGATTCTCTAGTTCTATTACAAGTGTGTTCAAGTATATCTTAGTTGCAAGAACTTGAGACTCTTATATACTACAACCTACAACCGTCAATATACAAAAAGACAATTGGGATTTGACTAATCTAGACAACAAGATCAATCTACAGTCAAAAGGCGGATTGCCTTTTGACTAGTGACTATGACATGCCATAGCTCACTGACTTTATCTAATAAGACAAGTCTACAGGAACAGTTATGGGAAGTTACATGCAAAGACTTTTTTCTATAGTTTTATAAAGTATGGAAGTTTCACCAACTAATGAAAAGCAGGTGAGTCTTCAGAGCAGCAGCGGAAGGTACAACAGCTTTATCAAAAAGTAACTCAGTAAAAGAATATTTTCTCTGTCTTTGGAAGAAATCAGTCTTCTCATCAAAATGGCTTCGGAAGACTTCATCTTTGGCTTCAGAAGAATGGGTTTTTTGCTTCGGAAGATTTCACACTTGTAATATTTTTCTGATAAGTTTGAAACTTTCGAAGCAACTCTTCTTGCATTGCCTCAATCCAGCTTCCATCCTTCAAAGCCTCATCAACTTTCTTTGGTACAATCTGGGATAAGAAACAAGAATGCAGACAAACATTGCTCTCATGTTTTTGTCCTCTTGTTCTCACCTATATGTCAATATTTCCAATGATGTTTGTAGTGGGGTGTGACTTGTGGATCCTAAGTTGAGGGATCATAACAAGTTGATTTGAGAGATCTAAGTTAGAGAAATTTAAATCTAACAAAGAAGTGCTACCCACCACATCAACACACTTATCAAGAGAAGCTTGATCCAATGAGTGTGTTACATCATTAATGTTGTCTTCTATGGAGTGGCTATCAGCATCAGGAAATTCCTGATCACTGTCACCACCTCCATCTCCTTCTGCATTTGAAGTTCCTTCACCTTGATTTGGAGCCTCTGAGCTAGAATTTGAAGGCATCTCAGATGAATCAGCAGTATTTGTCATCCTTGTGCTGATAGGAGCTTCACTTACAGGGTTAGTTACCATTGGAGCTGAAGTAGTATTCTTGTTTGGTCTTCTCAGCTCAAATCTTGGGTCAGGATCACATGTTGATATATTATATGTAGATATCGAAACATTCTCACAAGACTTGTTAAAACAGTTTGTAACTAAATCAAGATCAAACAGTCAATCTGGACCAGAACCTTTAACACTGGGAGTGTTTTCATTGAAGGGCACATTGGCTGACTTCTAAATTACTATAGTTCTGAGGTTGTATACTTTATAAGCCTTAGCTTGAGAGGAGTATCCAACAAAGTGTCCATCATCTGATTTCTCAGCAAACTTGGCTACTTGATCTTTGGTATTCAAGATGGTGCATGGACATCCAAATGACCTGAGGACACCAATGAATGGTCTCCTTTTGTGCCATAGCTCATAAGAAGTCCTACCATGAGTCTTAACTACTAAAACTCTGTTCTGCACATAGCAGGCTATGTTGACAACCTCTGCCCAGAAGGTGATAGGCAATTTAGAGTCAGACAACATGGTTCTAGCAGCCTTAATAAGTGTCCTGTTTCTCCTCTCAGCAACACCATTTTGCTGAGGAGTCCTGGGAGCACTATATTATCTTGAAATACCCTTTTCATCACAAAATGTATCAAGGATTTTGTTTTTAAATTTTGTTCCCTGATCACATCTTATGGTTTTGACCTTGTGATCATATTGATTCTCAATTTTCAGAATGAAGTTCTTCAAGATCTCAGGAGTCTCATCCTTAGTTCTAAGGAAGAAGACCCAAGTGAATCTTGTGAAGTCATCTGTGATCACTAAACAATAAGAGGTCCTTCCTAGACTTATTACACTAGTGGGGCCAAACAGATCCATATGTAACAAGTGTAGGGGAGTAGTGATGGAGTTGGTTTCCTTTGGCTTTTGAGACATTTTGTGCTTCTTTCCTTTCAGGCATGCAACACAATGGTCATCACTTGTAAACTCTTTCTTTGGCATTCCAGTTACCAAATCATTTTTAATCAATTTATTCATGTTTTTGAAGTTTACATGGCATATTTGTTTATGCCAGAGGAAAGACTCATCACTATTTGCTTTAGATAGAAAAGAAGACACTTCTCCGGAGGGAGTTGTTTCTTGCAGATCCATCTTGTACATGTTTCCCTTCCTGGGGGCTCTGAGCAGGATGTACTCCTGAGGAATAACCACCCCAGGCTTGAGAATAATGCACTCATGCTCAGTGAAGAGCATGTAATGTTTTTGGTCACAAAATTGGGACACACTCAAAAGATTGTATCCAAGCTCCTTGACAAAGTTTACCTTCTTAATGCTGAGCTTACCATTTGAGACCATGCCCCTGCCAGTGATGTAATCTCCTGCATCTCCTCCAAAAGCAACTGGCCCTCCATCAAACTTCTCAAAGTTTTGAAGCAACGAGCCATTGCCTGTCATGTGTCTTGAGCAGCCGCTATCAATGATCCATACATTTCTGTTGGTTTTCAGCTGCCCCTGCACAAAAAGAGATAATTTAGTTACATTTGGGAACCCAAGCCTGATTGGTCTTGGGTTTATCAAAGTGAATAGACGACAATGAAATAGTAAGTGATCCTATGTTCAGGCTTTGAGGATCATTTGCTGTTGCTGATGATGAACTTTCAGTCACATGGTCTTCCTTCATCTACCACACCACCTTTGGAAGATTGGGCTTGACCTTCAAAGCTTCGGAAGTTTTAACAACTTCGAAAGATTTGGAGACTGGGCCTTCGGAAGATCTAGCTTTCACTGCAGCTGGCTTTGGTGCTTCAGAAGTATTCCTTTCTTCCGAGACCATTTTTCCTTCCGAAGGCAATTTAACACCTGTTTTCCTTTTCACTTTGGAGCTTCCGAAGGAAACAAATTTTCCTTCCGAAGCTATTTTTTCCTTCTTCTTCCTAGAAGCTTTCTCTTTGATCATGTGGATAGTGCTTTTGGGATTGTAGATGCAATCCTTAGCCAGATGAGAAGTACTACCACACATGATGCAATCCATTTGCTTCCTTCTGGGAGTCTTCTTCGGAGAGCAAGACTGAGCTTGAATACTTTCTTTCTCCAACTTCTTCTTCACAGATGATGCAATAAGCTTCTTAGGGAGAGACTTGCTCTTGGAGGAGGATGGTTCAGACTGTGTAGTAGTGGTACACAGCAATTTAGCCTTTTTTTTGCTGGAATGAGTTAGAACTATACTAAAACTCCTGGTACTAGAGTTTGTAGTTGATTCCTCTGCCTTTACCACTTCAAACCCTGCAGAGATGAATACTTGTTCTGCTTGGAGTCAAAAGTGGCCTTGATCTCTTAAGCCTTCTTTGATCTTCTCTTTGCTCTTCTAATCAAGTTCTTACTCTTTGTCTTTGTCATACCGGCCTTCTTACTCTCCTCAAGAGCATGGTGACCCTTTTTGGATTGACTCTCTTCACTCATTTCAGAGTCATCCCTTACCATCTCCTCTTCATCCTCTTCAACACTAGGGTCTATGAGGGGAAGCTCATCTTCACCAGTTCTACACCTTGTACAGATAACAGAGTGTGTGGAGGAGCTATCTCAGTAGATCCCAGTCCCTGCTTATTCTGATAACAAACTTTTGCATGCAGAGATGAGGATATGATGTTCTTGAAGGTCTCTTCTTCAAGAACACATTTTTAGCCTGGGCTTTGCTGATCACAAGCTCAGCCTGGCATTCAGTCAACTTGGTAATGAGATCTTTAATTTGAGTCCTGCAATTTGTTTGCTCATGTTTAAGAGTTGAAATTGTTTTCTCTATATCTTCTATCTTAAGTTTATAGTCATTTTCAGCTCTTTTAAAATCAGCTTTTAGGATATTCAAGGACTCAATATCAGATCTCATTTCCAAGTTGTAGGACCTGTATCTATTCACTTTAGCAATACATTCAGGAGAGCAAAGATGTTCTAGTACCTTAGCCTCATCATGGTCAGCCATGAGTGCTTGATTTGGTGAAGCATCTTCAGCCTGAAAGCTCCAGTCAATGCCTCCTTCTTCAATGGCAACAACAGCTTGCTATCTTGGCTTCTTATTCTGGTGCCCTCCATCAAGGTAGTTTGGCCTGGATGATGCTTGGCCACCATTTGACTTAGGTGCCTTTCATTCTCTGGCAAAGTGACCCATCTGATTACAATTGTAACACTTCACTTTGCTCTTGTCCAGTCCAAACTTGCCACTGGCAGCATTGCTGGGAAACCTTCTCCCTGTCCTCTTGTAGAACTTCTGGGCTCTGTGAGTGAGAAGAGCCATCTAATGGACTATCTCCATGAATTCCAGATCATCTGGATGGATACAATCCAGGTCTTCAAGAGTGAAAAGAAAGTTGCCTGAACTTTCATCAGTAGAGACAAAGGCTTGAGAGGTGCTTGTCTCTTGGAATGGACTTCCTTGGATGTAGCACTCTCTGGGTGTCTCTGGGAAGGTGAGGAAAGGACCCTTTTGTGAAGTTTCAAGGTAGTAGATAAGATGGTGCTGTGGTTCTCTGCTATCCCTTTCACCCACATGAAGGGTAGAACTCTGGTGAGTGTTGGAATTACCAGATGGGTTTTGCATGTTCATCTCCATCTGGTATCCACTGAGTATTCCATATAACTCAGTGAGAGTCAGGGTCTTGAGGTTTTTAGTCCTCTTAATGACCAAATAATAGTGTGTCCATTGTCTGGGAAGAGAGGACATGAACTTCCTAACAATATCCCTATTCTCAATAGTTACTCCAACATTAGCTAGAGTATCCACAATCTCAACATACCTGAAATACTATTGAGTCATGGTTTCACCTGTCTTGAAGGTGAAATTTTCAAACTGCTGCTTCAAGAGGTCCTTCTTGTTTTCCTTGGCTTCATTGGACCCCTCATACATCAGTTTTAGTGCATCCCACAGTTGTTTAGCGGTCTTGCACTTCTTGAAACCTCTGTAGATGGAATTTGGAAGAGCAGTCTGAAGGGTTGTGATGGTTTTCTGATCAATGTCAATCTTCTTCCAGTCTTCTTCAGAGAAGTCAGCCCTTTCTTTGAGTATCATACTACCACCAGCAGCAGCTGAAGTGGTGGATGGTACATGAGGTCCATTGACAACAGACTCCCACATCCTGGAATCCTGAGATTTGATGAAGCCTTCCATTCTTTGGCACCGAGTGTCAAAATCCTTAGGAGTGATCAGTGGGGACTTTTTCATAGTTCCAGTTTCCATATCAGCCTTAGAGATAGCTGCCATTTGAAGAGTTAAGTGATGTGTGAAGCTAACAGGATTAAAGATGGTGAGATCTTATAATCAAGAGCTTGTAATGCTCTGATACGAATTGCAGGATCGGGTAAGGGTGCTTAAGTTTACAATTAGCTTCACAGGAGAAGAGAACTTGAGATCACTTAACAATTCAAATAGGGAACTGGTAACTATTTAGAAGATACTAAGCCAGCACAAGTAATGTAAGTGAAACAAGAACAAAATCACAAGAACACTAGATAAAGTTTTCAAGGAAGTTGTATATTGATTCTCTAGTTCTATTACAAGTGTGTTCAAGTATATCTTAGTTACAAGAACTTGAGACTCTTATATACTACAACCTACAACCGTCAATATACAAAAAGACAGTTGGGATTTGACTAATCTAGACAACAAGCTCAATCTACAGTCAAAAGGTAGATTGCTTTTTGACTAGTGAATATGACATGCCATAGCTCACTGACTTTATCTAATAAGACAAGTCTACAGGAACAATTATGGGAAGTTATAGGCAAAGACCTTTTTCTACATTTTGATAAAGTATGGAAGTTTCACCAACTAATGAAAAGCAGGTGAGTATTCAGAGCAGCAGTGGAAGGTACAGCAGCTTTATCAAAAAGTAACTCAGAGAAAGCATATTTTCTCTCTCTTCGGAAGAAATCAATCTTCTCATCAAAATGGCTTCGGAAGACTTTGTCTTGTGAAGCTTTGGAAGACTTCATCTTTGGCTTCAAAAGAAAGGGTCTTTGGCTTCTGAAGATTTCACACTTGTAATATTTTTCTGATAAGTATGAAACTTCCGAAGCAACTTCTTCTGAACTGTTGGCTTCGGAAGTTCTTACACTTAGACTTATTTGTGAGTGTAAGACTTCTGAAGCTAGTTCATCCGTGTTCCTTAGTGCATGCTGGAAGACTTGGTTGTTCTGGTATCCTTTGGTTGCATCAGCCTTTAATCTTCAGATGTTCCTTACAGTAGAGACTGCGATAGGAAAGTCTACCAAGGTGACTGATGTGATAGACGATTGCCTTGTAGAGTTAGACGGTCGTGAGTTTCCTGCTAGATTGTACGTGATGGCCCTAGGAGGTTTTGATGTGGTGTTAGGGATGGATTGGTTAGCGTCCTACGAGGCGAACATCGTGTGCCAAAAGAAGACGATTTGTCTGACTGCGCTCGATGGCAGTTTGGTTACGATACATGGAGACAAGGAGTGCATTACGCCGTGAGTAATCTCAATGATCACGACCGAGAAGTTTAGACGTGGGTGTGGTGCTTACTTGGCCTATGTGAAGGATATGGATGATACCATGCCTCAATTGTCAGGTGTGCCGGTTGTATGTGATTTCCGTGATGTGTTTCCCGAAGACCTACCAGGGGTACCACCTGACCGCGAGATTGAGTTCCAGATTGATCTGATACCTGGTGCCCAACCTGTTGTAAAGGCGCCATATCATCTTGCTCCCTCCGAGATGAAGGAATTGATGACCCAGTTGCAAGAGTTGCTGGATAAGGGGTTCATCCGACCGAGTATCTCTCCCTGGGGTGCCCCGGTCTTGTTTGTTAAGAAGAAGGATGGTAGCATGAAGATTGTTTGATCAAGTTAATGGTGAAGAACAGGTAGCCACTACTGAAAATTGACAACTTGTTTGATCAGCTCCAGGGTGCTAGCTGGTTCTCAAGGATAGATCTTCGATCTGGTTACCATCAGCTAAAGGTCAAAGAACAGGATATCCTGAAGACCGCATTTCGAACTCAATATGGGCATTACGAATTCCTTGTTATGTCTTTTGGTCTAACCAACACGCTGGCTGCTTTTATGGATTTGATGAATCGGGTGTGCCGGCCGATGTTGGATAAATCAGTGATTGTGTTTATTGATGATATCCTAATTTATTTAAGGAGTGAAGAAGAGCATGCTGGTCATATTCGCGAGGTTTTAGAGACACTTAGAAGAGAGAAGCTGTATGCCTCCAAATGCGCGTTCTTGTTGCGGGAAGTTCAGTTTTTGGGTCACGTGGTTAATGCCGAAGGGATTATGGTGGACCCGGCGAAGGTAGAGGCGGTTATGCAATGGAAAACCCCAAAGACGCCATCCGAGATCCGCAGTTTCTTGGGTTTGGCGGGCTACTACAGACGGTTCATCCAAGACTTCTCTAAGACAGCTTCACCATTGACCAAATTGACTCGTAAGGATGTGAGGTTCGTATGGGGTCAAGTGCAGGAGAATGCTTTCGAAGAGTTGAAGACGAGGTTGACTCAAGCTCCTGCCTTGACATTACCAGAAGGGAATGAAGACTTGGTGGTCTATTCTGATACTTCTTATTCGGGATTGGGTTGTGTACTGATGCAACGGGGAAGGGTTATAGCCTATGTGTCCCAACAATTGAAGATCCATGAGGATAACTATCCCACTCATGACCTGGAGTTGGCGGCTGTGGTTTTTACATTAAAGATTTGGAGGCACTATCTGTACGGGACGAGGTGCACCATCTTCACTTATCACAAAAAAAATGAAGTACTTTTTCGAGCAGAAGGATCTAAACATGAGACAGAGAAGATGGTTAGAGTTGATCAAGGATTACGACTGCGAAGTCCACTATCATCCGGGTAAGGCGAATGTGGTAGCCGATGCCCTCAGTCGAAAGGAGAGGCCTGAGCCGATTCGGATAAAGGCTTGCTAGCTGGTTGTGATGTCGGATGTTATAAGTCAAATCAGGGAATTTCAAGATGAGGCATTAAAGGATGATAAGATCAACTCTGAACGAATGAAGGGGCAAGCGACGGAGTTGGGGGAAAACACCCTTGGCATGAAAACCCACTTCGGGCGGATGTGGATTCCTTATTATGGGGAGCTGAGGGGAAGGATTATGGATGAGGATCACAAAACACGGTATTCCATCCATCCTGGTGCTACAAAAATATATCATGATTTGAAAAAGGATTATTGGTGGCCGGGGATGAAGCGTGACGTGGTGGAATACGTGAGTAAGTGCCTGACCTGTTTGCAAGTGAAGGCGGAACATCAAAAACCATATGGGAAGATCCAACCTTTGGATGTACCCGAATGGAAGTGGGTACACATCACCATGGATTTCATCACAAAGTTGCCTCGCACTGCGAGAGGATGTGATACCATTTGGGTGATCGTAGACCGCCTGACGAAGAGTGCATACTTTTTGCCGATCCGAGAGACGTACTCATCGGAAAGGCTGGCAGAGCTGTTCATCAAGGAGATTGTAACCCCTCATGGAGTACCGGTGTCTATTGTTTCCGATAGGGACACCCGGTTCATTTCAAAGTTCTGGAAGAGATTTTATGATGCCATGGGGACGAGGTTACACATTAGCACAGCTTATCACCCTCAGATAGACGGTCAATCAGAACGGACCATTTAGACCTTGCAGGATATGCTCCGGTCATGCATTATTAACTTTGGTGGAAGCTGGGATGAACACCTACCGTTGGCAGAGTTCTCCTACAACAACAGTTATCATACTAGTATAGGCATGCCACCATTCGAAATGTTGTATGGGAGGAAATGCAGAATCCTGGTGTGTTGGGGTGACATTGGGCAGAAAGAGTTGGGAGGTGCCGAGATCATTGAAGCCACGTCGGAAAAGCTAGAAAAGATCAAGGCTTTTATGAAGGCGACCAAGGATAGGCAAAAGTCGTACGCTGACAAAAGGCGTAGGCCGATCGAATTCTAGGTGGGTGATAAAGTGATGCTGAAGGTTTCACCCTGGAAGGGGATCATTCGTTTTAGAAAAAGGGGTAAGCTGAGCCTGAGATATATATGACCTTTCCAAATCATTGCACGTGTAGGAGAGGTGGCCTATAGGTTGGAGCTACCCGATGAGTTAAGTGGAATTCATCCAACATTCCATGTATCTTATCTGAGAAAATGCCTATATGATAAAGATATGATTGTACCATTGGAAGACATTGAAGTGGATGAACGGCTCAACTATGTAGAGCAACCAGTGGAAATCATTAATCGAAAGGAGAAGAGATTACGAAATAAAGTGGTTCTACTGGTACGGGTGCAGTGGAGGCACAGGAAGGGATCTGAGTCTACATGGGAGACTGAGGATGAGATGAGACAACATTACCCACAGTTGTTCGAAGAATGACAGGTTTCGGGGAGAAACCTCTATAAGGGGGGTGGACTTGTAACACCCGAAAATCTGTTTAAAATAAAGGAAAAGAAAAGTATCTTGGAAGAAAGGATGATGGGCTCAAGTGGAGGGGGGTAAAGTGTACAAAGTACCAAACCTTGTTATTATATGGTTTAAAAGGCATGGCCGCCCATGCCACCACTTTTCACTTCTGCTTTTTGGCTGGAACAAGAAAGAAGAAAGAAGAGCTGAAGTTTCATCGGTTTCTTGAAAAGAAGCTGTGATTTTGCTTAGGTGTGTATCTTTTCTTGGGTAATTGGTTCGGTTTCAGCTGAATTATTCAGCTTATGAACCTATTCTTATGTGTTCTTTGTGCTTGATTTTGTGTTTTGGTATGTTTAGGCATTTGAACTCCAGGTTGCTCTCAGGTTTGGTGGAGTTTTACTCGAAAGAAGTAAAGGTGAGTTCTAGGTCCCCTCTTTTTTATGTTTTCTGCTATTTCGGGGCTGATTTGCTTATTTGACTGATGTTTTCACAACCAGTTATAAATTTTTGTGTATGGTACGAACGATGATTGATGTTATGGTGTGTTATGTGCTTCTCTTGCTGATCATTTAAGTTATGAGGTTCTAAGTGTTAAACAGGTAGATCTAAGCTGTGCTCATGATTAGAATGTTGATTGGGTTCTGGTAATAGCATAAGTTACATTTCAGATTAGTTCTAGGACCATCCGCATCTAATAGTTAAGTCTTTTGTTCATGCGCATTTGTTATGTATTCATGCGCATTTGCCATGTGTTCATGCGCATTTGTTATGCGTTCAGGCGCATTTACTAAGTGTTCATCCGCATTTGTTTTGTTCATTCATATTTACTAAGTCTTTAGGTGCATTTACTAAGTGTTCATCCACATTTGTTTTGTTCATGCGTATTTACTAAGTGTTCAGGCGCATTTACTAAGTGTTCATCCGCATTTGTTTTGTTCATGCGCATTTACTAAGTCTTCAGGCGCATTTACTAAGTGTTCATCCGCATTTGTTTTGTTCATGCGCATTTACTAAGTCTTCAGGCGCATTTACTAAGTGTTCATCCGCATTTGTTTTGTCCATACGCATTTGCTATAGTGTCCATGTGAATTGCTTTAGTTCATCCCCTTTTGTCTAAAGACTTAGAATTATTCTGAAATCTTAGGAATAGGATCTAAGTGTTAACTATTGATGAATAAGGAAAGATCATACTTGTTTAAAGACTATCATGCTTGGTTCTTTCTTATGTGCTACTTCTTCTATGTCTATAATATTTTCATGTTATGTGATTATGCTATGTGCGTCTTAATAAGTATTATCCATAACAAGTGGACACAAAAGAATAAAAGAAGAAAAGTGAAACTTAACAAATGTTACCCCGGGCCCATACGATAAATGAAAAAGCCTTGCAAGCATATTGAATGGAGGTGCACGACCTTGTTGTCGTTAGCTCAACTGATGTGCGGCTGTATAGCCCATGAGGATGCACATCTGGGGTCAATCCTGGGGATTGACCAATAAATGAATGGGATCCTAGTTCATGAGCGGGCTTCATGCCTAGCAGTATGAGCAACGCTGACTTTTTATATGCATATCAGTTGGCAGGTAAGGATGTTGCTGAGGATGGCACGAGGGTGAGGCTACTTGGCGGCAAAGACTGGCATCCATTCGTGTATAATAATATGGTTTTTTTGTAATACCACTGAATGAATTCTTTTGTAATTGTAATAATACAATGATGTATTATTTAGAAACATCAAATATTAATGTATGAATGGTTTTTGACAACTTAATCCGCTGTGATATTTCTTTGAAATGTATTTATCTGATATGAAAAATGCTGTGATTGTCCAACTATGAAGTCTCCGGGAACGGGGCCTTACATGAGGATTCTTTGTCGTGTCACTTGGAAGCTTCCCAGTTTCTCACCCATACAATTGTTCAGCTAGTTGTCCTAATTGCTTAGCAATAGCTTCGATAGTCTTCTCTTGCACTTCTTTGAATTGCTTGAATTCTTTCATATCTTTTGCTAAGTCTTGAATTGCTGTTAAAATCGTGTTATCATTACCGTTATGAGTTGACGGCCCTTGTTGATTTCTTTGTTGATAAGGACTTCCTTGTTGATAATTTCCTTGATTGTAGTTGTTCCTTTGATAGCCGCCTTGATTGTAGTTTTGTTGCTGGATTTGGTATTGATTATTTCCTTGATTTTGTACCTGAAAAAGGGGATTCAACTGGTTAGTATTATTACCATATTAAAGATTTGGGGGATTTCTAAGACCAGGATGATATGTGTAAGAGTTCATGTCATATGTCTTCCTTTCTCCTTGGCCTTGAACTTGATGTATTTCTTCACTTTTCCCCAAATTCAAACAACATGTGATCGATGTGTGGCCGATATCATTGCACATATCACATACTTCATAGTCATTGGATATATGTGCCACACCACTTTTCCCCACTTTGAGGCTTGCCATTTCTCATTCTAGAATAGCAATTCTATCCATAGCCACTTGATCATTCACCATCTTAACATTTGCACCTCTTGACCTTTGGCTTGATTATGCATGTTTTTTAGATATCACACTCATCCTCTCCAATATATTCCAATCGTCATCCTCATGATTCAAAGTAAATGTGCCCGCACTTGTAGATTTACATCTCTTGCATCTTCTGGAGAGAGACCATCATAAAATGCTGAAATTAATTCCCACTTAGCTATCCTATGATGTGGACAAGTTCTCAACATCTCCTTGAATTGATGAAAAGCTTCATGAAATTGTTCGCCTGACTGTTGCGTATAACCTCGAATTGCCCGTCTTGCGTCACTTGTTCTTTGAGAAGTGTGGATACTAAGTGGGAATAGTTGTTGTATTTGAACCCATGTGTGGATACTCGCAGATGGCAAAGATAAAAACCATTTCTTGGCTTTATCTTTTAGTGTAAATTGGAAAAGTACCAATTTAACTTCTTCCGGTGAGTTGATGGCAATGGCAGGGCGAAAATGACTATCCACGCCATGTGCAGGTACATACTAGTGAGCTCCTGGATTAGCTGGTATACCATTGAATGGTTGACCTCCTAGATTATGGAATTCCGGTGGTTATGCATAACCATCTCGATCATGGTTCGGCTGACGGTTCTGATAACCTGGTTGATTCCCATAGTTTTCAAAATTTTGTTGAACCGGACCTTCCATATCTTCTTGATCTTCATTCCAATCTTCCACGTAATTAGTATGATGGCTTCCTTCCACTGAAAACCGTTCCGCATTGCTATTATGACTACCTTCTCTGTTATGCTGAAAACTTGGATTACGAACCCAAAAGTTTGGTATTCATTGGATATTTATAGGAGGAGGTTGGTTTTGCACACCTTGATTTACAGGGATCGGCCCCTGAGGTTGAGGTTGCACAGGTTGTGGTTGAGGTGGAGGATCATCAGGTTGAGGGAATACAGGAAATGGGATATCTCCCTCAGGTTGGTTGGGTTGTGGCCCTCCTGCGTTGTCTGGATTATTCATCCTCTTGATTGGTTACTTTTAGGTGTTCTTGAAAGTCTAGTTAGAATCCGATGAGCTGTTGCTGATGACGTACCTTCTTCCGATCTTGTTTGACCACGAATTTGAGAAGTTTTGATGTTGGTGCTTTGTGAAACACACGATTCTCTCTTGCAGTCTTCTCGATTTCTGGATCAAACTGCAATGGTGAGGTCCTTCCTGAAAATCTTGTATGCATTAATGTAATGGTTACCAGTAAACAAGAAAACACAAAATACCTCGTGTAATACTGAACAAGAAAACGAATAATAAAAAAAACAAAAAAGTAAAATCTTTTCGGGAGTTTTTATAAATTTTTAAGAAAGCAAATAAAAACTATTAAACACTAAGCGCACTAATTCCCCAGAAACGGTGCCATTTTGATCTGATTGTCGAGACTCGATCAAAAACAAGTTAATTTATCGGTCTTAGCTACCTTTATTGTGCAAGGGTAGGTAAGGTCGTCTCCACAGGGAATATGTGGAAAGTGTTTAACGATTGCAACTCAATTAATGTAAAGACAAAAACTTTGAACTAAAGATTAAAACTTTGAATTAAATAATAACACAATTGCCAAAAGCAAGAATCTTTGAAAGTGACTTGATAAAATAATACGAAACAATCACTTCCGGGGTTCAAGTTCTATAAGATCAATGGGTTATCATGTGTACTTTAGGGTTGCACAACAAGATTTTAACCAATGAATAACCTTTTATGACTCGTTGATTCACAAAGTTACCAATTCACCTATATCAAGTTATCTACTTGTCTCAATGAGCTAACGATGCAAGGAAACCGAAAACTTATGATAAAGCAAATCACTTTCTTTATAAACAAATTGTGTAACTCAATCAAAACCTCTGATTACATTTAAGCACAAAGTGTTTAACATGAAACCCTAAGTATGACTAATCACTTCACTTGTAAAGAACTATCCACCCGAAAGCAATCAGGAAGGATCTAGCCACGCATCATCTTCACAATGCCTTTGATCTTGAATTGAAAAATGTTTGTGGATGATTTGAAAAGCTTTAGAACACCAAAAATCACCTTAGGATCGTAAAGAATTAAGCTTGGGAAGTTCCTTTCCGAATTAGCGTTGAATTATGTTTAAGTAGCTTGAAATTCCATAAAATCCAGAAGTTAGTTGAAGACCGGCCTATCATACGCCCAAGAGCGACGTATCATACGCCCCCTTTCTGTAATTTCTGCCCAATACGCCCACACATACGCTGGCAAATATGCTGACCGGCGTATGATACGCCCCTCGGCGTATCATACGCCGATATGGGTTTTCTGGGCCATTTTTGTAACTTTCTTTATTTTCTGCTCCAACCCTTGTAGTTTCATCTTCTGTTCCTTTTTCTCCAAACTAGGCATTTTCCAATTCCAACTTCTACAAATCAAAACACAAACAAAGTGAACTTGTTCTACACTTTTCATGCTGTAAAATCTTGCATTTAGGTTAATTAAATACTGAATTATTGCCACGCGATCAATGATGCATGGCTACCTACTACCATAGTAATCGGGTAATGGATTACTACCAGAATTTGAGTTGCTACAAACTCATGGGGTTGCTACCGACTTGCAGTACTGAGTAATTACTACTAAGGTAGCAGTTGTTATTACTAAGGTAGCGGTTGTTGTTGCTAAGGTATCAGTTGTTCGGCTACCAATGTTTTCAGAATCGGAACTGACGTCGAATCGGACAACCTACTGGTGTACTAGTAGAACCAGTTGGACCGGATTTAATAATCAGATAACTTTATAATTAATTTAAAAGTATATGTATAAGAATAGAATGATAATAATAATGTAAAGTAAAAATAGTTATAAATCATAAAATAAAAAGATAATGATTAAATAACAAATATAATAAATCTTGAATATAAACATAAAAGCAAATATCAGTATCATATCAGTAAAAGTAGATTTTTCAGCAAAATTACTTTCACTTTTTCATTTTCATCTTTTTTATTTTTTTACATTTCAAACTTATCCTTCCCAATCTAGTATGAATGAATTCCTAAATATTGGCACCTAAACTGTCAAAGAGCATCAACGTGTGTAGATAATATGCCGCAACGACAGTACAGGCTCCACTACACTACATGTCTTAGTGTTTGGTTTCCTATCAATTGGGCCATTATGCATGGGAGAATACCACAAGTAGTACTACCCACACAATTCTTTGGTTTATCAAGAATTAATAGTTGTGTAGTTCAACAGTTGGTCCAAGTGTGCATAATAGAAAAAGAATGTCTTAAATACGCAATATAGAAAACGAGCATGTTTTTCACCTCAAAATGTGATTTGAATAAATAAGGGGCTACGAAGACTCACTTGATTTCTCTTATAAGTATCTGTATGTCAATGTTCAGAGTTCACGAGTATGTGTTAGAATTTATCAAGGTAATATTACATGTATTAGTCTTTAACATAAGTATATTGTTATCATACATGTAGTTAAGCTCTTTAGTTAGTTAAAGTATGATGTTGTTCGTTTGTAGCTAGTGTTAGACTGGTATCATTTGCTTGAGTTTTGAAACCCACAAACAAAACACAAAAGCCAACATGACTTTGTTTGATAATCACCAATAACTAACACATTAAACTTTAAGAACTGTAATTTTAACTATAGATAAAAAACCATTGGCTCAGATCGGTTGCATCATTGTGGCTGAAAACTAGACATGATTGCCACGCCAAGATAACGATCACTTTTTACAAAAATCATCACAGCCATCCAGTTATTAACCAACCACATACCAACAACACACGATCCCACTTCAGGTTTGCTTGCCATATAACTGTATAGCTTTCACTCAGATTCAGTCACGGCCGCTGGCTGCAAACCATCTACACATGGTTGCCGCGCCAAGAGAACAACGAGCTTTAGGTAGGATCATCACAGCTAAAATTTTTTTTATCTAACACAAACCAATAACTTGCAATCCCCACAAAGTGAAGCAAACACGAAAAAGCACAACCATTTCTTAGATAGCCTTGGGGCTGTCATCATCGACAATCCAGATTCAAGGTCAGTACTAGACCAAAAGGATTTCAGATTACCCAAGTGGATCCCAAATAGATAGAAGACATAAGTTTCTAGCCAAAACAGAATCATATGGTAAAAAATTACCATCAAAGAGATGAAATAACAAAAATACCCAAAGATCATCACCATCGACAGATTGGAAACTACTGGCATGCAGGTTAAAGTGGTTAGAGAAACAACAAATACAACAACCACATCGCTGGACCCAACATCAACAACATTGGTCGTAACAACAACACCGCCTGCTCAACCGTTGTTGCCTAGGGTTTGCAAAACAAAAAAATAGGTTACCACTCTTTACACAAATCCGGCGATACCAGCGGAGGAGGATGATCAGAGAGTGTAGAGGTGAAGATAGAGGTGGCTGGAAATAGGCGCCAAGAAGGTACGACCTCTAACGGCTGGCACCCCCTTACAAACCTTTTCTTCTTGCTGAAAACGGATAGCGAAGAGGCAACTGCCTCCGGTAGCGAGGCCGGAAACAACTGGTGTAGTGGTGAACACCTACATCAGTCGATACCTCTCGCAAAAAATGATCATATGGTCCTCATCGGGAGGCTGACGTTGGCATCAACAAAACCTATTTCCATCTCCCTCCAGTGGAAGGCCTCAAAAGACAGCCTTGCTAGAAAAAGTTGACCAATCGGCCATCACCACCTGTCACTAGGACCCCACAAAAAGAATACATCAAACCCAACTCTAAAAAAGATTGTATTTAAAGAATAGAATACATTGGTAGAAAACAAAAAAAAAAACCAACATGTCTTGTGGCCAAAATGAAACCACCTAAAAACACCTATTTCTTTCATTAGCTTTTTAAACATTATATATTATAATATAATGTGATGTAATATGATGTAATGTGATGTAATGTGATGTAATATGATGTAATATGATGTAATATGATGTAATATGATATAATATAATATAATATAATATAGCATAGTATAATTGTATGCTCACAAATACATGTCTATTAGAATTAGGTGGTAGGTATGTCTATGTATAAACCCATATAGTTTAGCATATATAATTAGTAATTAAGTTTGTCTAAGTACCTATTGGTATATAAGACTTTATGCCACGAATATACAAGCATACATACATGTATATATGTATTTAAAAGAAAATCAATTACTAATAATAACTCTATCTAGCCCCTTTTGGAAATCTTTGAAGGCAAGAAAGAGTGTGCATGGGGTTTTTTTTCTATTTATAAGGGGGGGGGGGTTAGGGCTTTCAGTTTTGCTTTGCCCATCATTAGTCGTTGTTCTATTTAAAGACGAAACCGCCCCCTTTTTATTTCTTTTAGCTGTGTTTTAAACCAAAAATTAGGATGTTACATAGGTACTGAATTTTATAAAGAGAAAACTAAGTTTTCTTGAGAGATAAAAGGTGGGGGAAGGTTCGTTTCGCAAAATGGTGGTGCAATGGCTACTCGACCTGTTACGATGGTGGCCTCAGGATTGTATTAGGGCTTGGAGAGTGGCAGTTTCATGATAACTTGGGTGGTTTAGTTTGTGTCAAGTGAGAAAGAGATGTTTATATGTGTTTTTGTTGAGTTATAGGGAGCTAAGAGGGTGAGATGATGATGCTAAGGTGGTGTCACGGTGGTGCTAGGGTATCGTATGGTAAATGAAAGAAAGGAGGAGAAGTGGTGACAACTTGTGATGGTGGGTGTGTGTATGTGTAAGGATCTATCTGAAGATTATGAGACTGATGCAACCAAAGCTCTTCCAACATGCACTAAGGAACAAGGATGAACTTGCTTCGGAAGCTTTACACTCTCTAAAAAACTCTAAGTGTAAAGTCTTCCGAAGCCAAACGTTCAGAAGAAATTACTTCGGAAGCTTTAAACTTAACAAGAAAAATATTCCAAGTGTAAAAACTTCCGAAGCCAGAGGCCAAGTTCTTTCGAAGCCAAAGATGAAGTCTTCCGAAGCTTCAAAGACAAAGTCTTCCGAAGCCATTTTGCTGTGAATACTGATTTCTTCGAAAGACAGAGAAAAGATGCTTTCTCTGATCTACTTTTGATAAAGCTGACAAACTTTCTGCTGCAACTCTGATAACTCACCAACTTGTATGAGTTGGTGAAACTTCCATGCTTTAGTGAATAGTAGATAAAGTCTTTGTCTGTAATTTTCTTCTTTTGTTCCTATAGACTTTTTGTACTAGGAAAAGTCAGTGAGCTATGGCATGTCATAGTCACTAGTCAAAAGACAATCTACCTTTTGACTCTAGATTGATCTTGTTGTCTATATTAGTCAATTCCAACTGTCCTTCCAAGTATTGACGGTTATAGGTTGTAGTATAAAAGAGTCTCAGGTCTTTGTATTTTAATTATGCTTTGAACACTTGTAATCGAACTTGAGATCAATATACAACATCCTTGAAAACTAATACTTGTGTTATTGTTCTAAGTTCTGTCTCATTGTTACTTGTGTTTCTTGTATCTTCAAAGTTTGCAGTTCCCTATTTGAACTGTCAAGTAATCTAAGATCACTCATCTTGTGAAACTAATTGTTGTTAACACCCTAACCGGTCCTGCAATTGGTATCAGAGCTTTCTAGGCTCTTGATTGTAAGATCTCACCATCTTAAATCCTCTTAGTTTCACACTTCACTTAACTTTTCAAATGGCAGCTATCTCAAAGGCTGATATGGAAACTGGAACTATGACAAAGTCCCCACTAATCACTCCTGAGGATTTTGATACTTGGTGCCAAAGAATGGAAGGCTTCATCAAGTCTCAAGATTCCAGGATATGGGAGTTTGTTGTCAATGGACCTTATTTACCATGCACCACTTCAGCTGTTGGTGGTGGTATGATACCAAAGGAAAGGGATGATTTTTCTGAAAAAGATTGGAAGAAAATTGATGTTGATCAGAAAGCTATGACAGCCCTTCAAACTGCTCTTCCTAACTCCATCTACAGAGGTTTCAAGAAGTGCAAGACCGCCAAACAGCTATAGGATGCACTGAAGCTGATGTATGAGGGGTCCAATGAAGCCAAAGAAAACAAGAAGGACCTCTTGAAGCAGCAGTTTGAAAATTTCACCTTCAAGACAAGTGAAACCATGACTCAATACTACTTCAGGTACGTTGAGATTATGGATACTCTAGCTAATGTTGGAGTAACCATTGAGAATAGAGATATTGTTAGGAAGTTCATGTCCTCTCTTCCCAGACAATGGACACACTATTGTGTGGTCATTAAGAGGGCTGAAAACCATAAGACTCTCACTCTCACTGAGTTATATGGAATACTCAGTGGATACCAGATGGAGATGAACATGCAAAACTCATCTGGTAACTCCAACCTCATTAGAGTTCAGCCCTTCATGTGGTTGAAAAGGATTGCAAAGAACCACAGCACCATCTCATCTGCTACCCGGACAAATCACACAAGGGTCCTTTCATCACCTTTCCGGAGACACCAAGGGAACGCTACATCCCTGGAAGCCCATTCCAGGAGACAAGTTCTTCACAAGCTTTTGTGTCTTTTGATGAAAGTTCAGGCAACTTTCTCTTCACCTTTGAAGACCTGGACTGTATCCATCCAGATGATCTGGAATATAAGAAAATAGTCCAGCAGATGGATCTACTCACTCATAGAGCCCAGAAGTTCTACAAGAGGACTGGGAGAAGGTTTCCTAGCAATGCAGCCAGTGGAAAGTTTGGGCTGGACAAAAGCAAGGTGAAGTGTTACAACTGTAACCAAATGGGACACTTTCCCAGGGAGTGCAAGGCACCAAAGTCAAATGGTGGCCAAGCACAGTCCAGGCCAAACTACACTGAGGGAGCTCACCAGAATGAGAAGCCAAGACAGCAAGCTGCATTTGCTGTTGAAGAAGGAGGCTTTGACTGGAGCTTTCAGGTTGAGGATGCTTCTCCAAACTAAGCACTAATGGCAGACCATGATGAAGCCAAGGTATTGGAACATCTTTGTACTCCAGAATGCATTGCTAAAGTTAATAGATACAGGTCCTATAACTTAGAGATGAGATCTGATCTTGAGTCCGTAAATATCTTAAAAGCTGACTTTAAAGAGCTGAAAATGATTATAAACTTAAGATAGAAGATCTAGAGAAAACCATTTCAACTCTTAAGCATGAACACACAAACTACAGGACTCAAATCAAAGATCTCATCTCAAAGTTAACTGAATGCCAGGCTGAGCTTGTGATCAGCAAAGCCAGGGTAGAAAAATGTGTTCTTGAAGAAGAGACCTTCAAGAACATAATATCCTCATCCCTACATGCAAAAGTTTGTTATCAGAATAAGCAGGGACTGGGATCTACTGAGATAGCTCCATCACACACTCTATTGTCTGTAAGATCTTTAAGGTGTGGAACTTGTGAAGATGAGCTTCCCCTCATAGACCCCATTATTGAAGAGGATGAAGAGGAGATAGTGAAGGGTGACTCAGAAAAGAGTGAAGAAGATCATCCTAAGAAGGGTCACTATTCTCCTGAGGAGAGGAAAGAGTCTGGAATGACCAAGTCAAAAAGAAAGAACTTGATTAGAAGAGCTAAGAGAAGATCAAAGAAGGCTCAAGAAATCAAGGCCACTTTTGACTCAAAGCAGAAACAAGTGTTTATTTCTACAGGTTTTGAAGTGGTAAAGACTGAAGACTCAACTATGAACTCTAGTACCAGGAGTTCTAGTTTAGTTCCAAATCATTCTAGCAAGAAGAAGAAGACTGACCAGCTGTGTACCACTGCTACACAGCCTGAACCTTCCAGCTCCAAGAGCAAGTCTCTCCCTAAGAAGCTTGTTGCATCATCTGTAAAGATGAAGATGGAGAAGGAAAGTGATCAAACTTAGTCTTGCTCTCAAAAGAAGAATCTTAGAAGGAAGGAACTCAATTGTGTCATGTGTGGTAGTACTTCTCATTTGGCTAAGGATTGCAAGTACAATCCCAAAAGTACCATCCCTATGACCAAGAAGAACACTTTGGAGAAGAAGAAGGAACAAACAGCTTCGGAAGGAAAATCTGTTTCCTTCGGAAGCTCTAAAATGAAAAAGAAGACAAGTGAAAAATTTCCTTCGGAAGAAAAGTTGGTCTTGGAAGAAAGGAATGCTTCCGAAGTACTGAAGTTTGCTGCAGTGAAAGCAAGATCTTCCGAAGGTCCAGTCTCCAAGACTTCCGAAGTTGTCAAAACTTCTGAAGCTTTGAAGGTTAGGCCCAATCTTCCAAAGGTGGTATGGAAGATTAAGGAAGACCATGGACTAAAAGTTCTTCATCAACAACAGCAAATGATCCTTAAAGCTTGAATATAGGATCACTTACTGTTACATTGTCTTCAACTCATTTTAATAAGCCCAAGACCAATAAGGATTGGGTTTCTAAGTGTAACTAATCACCTCTTTTTGTGCAGGAACAGCTAAAGACCAAGAAGAATGTTTGGATTATTGATAGTGGTTGTTCAAGGCACCTGACTGGCAATGGTTCTCTGCTTCAAAATTTTGAGAAAATTAATAGAGGACCAGTTTCTTTTGGAGGGGATTCTGGTGGTTACATTTCTGGAAGGGGCAGAGTCACAAATGGTAAGCTCATCATTGAAAGGTAAACTTTGTCAAGGAGCTTGGATACAATCTTCTAAGTGTATCCTAATTTTGTGATCAGAAACACCATATGCTCTTCACTGAGCATGAGTGCATTGTTCTCAAGCCCGGGGTGGCCATTCCTCAAGAGCATATCCTGCTCAGAGCCCCCAGGAGAGGGAACATGTAAAAGATGGATTTACATGAAACATCTCCCTCAGGAGAACTTTTTTGTTTTCTGTCTAAAGCAAATAGTGATAAGTCTTTTCTTTAGCATAAAAGAATGTGCCATGTAAACTTTAAGAACATGAATAAATTGATTAAGAATGATTTGGTAACTGGAATGCCAAAGAAAGAGTTTACAAGTGATGACCACTATTTTGCATGCTTGAAAGGGAAGAAACACAAAGTGTCTCAGAAACCAAAGGAAATGAACTCCATCACTACTCCCCTAGACCTATTACATATGGATTTGTTTGGCCCCACCAGTGTAATGAGTTTAGGAAGGACCTCTTACTGCTTAGTGATCACAGATGATTTCACAAGATTCACGTGGGTCTTTTTCCTTAGAACTATGGATGAGACCCCTGAGATCTTAAAGAATTTCATTCTGAAAATTTAGAATCAATCAGATCACAAGGTCAATACCATAAGATGTGATCAAGGAATAGAATTTAAGAACCAAATCCTTGATACATTTTGTGATGAAAAGGGTATTACAAGACAATATAGTGCTCCCAGGACTCCTCAGCAAAATGGTGTTGCTGAGAGGAGAAACAGGACACTTATTAAAGCTGCAAGAACCATGTTGTCTGACTCTAAACTGCCCATCACCTTCTGGGCAGAGCAGTTAACATAGCCTACTATGTGCAGAACAGATTTTTAGTGGTTAAGACTTATGGAAAGACTCTTTATGAGCTGTGGCACAAAAGGAGACCATTTATTGGTTTCCTCAGGTCATTTGGATGTCCTTGCACCATCTTGAATACCAAAGATCAAGTAGCCAAATTTGATGAGAAGTCAGATGATGGACACTTTATTAGATACTCTTCCCAAGCTAAGGCTTATAGAGTATACAATCTCAGAACTAGAGTAGTTGAGGAGTCAGCCAATGTGACCTTCAATGAGCACACTCCTAGTGTGAAAGGCTCTAGTCTGGATTGGCTATTTGATCTTGACTTAGATACCAACTGTTTTAACAAGTCTTGTGAGAATGTTTCAGGATCTACAAATAATATATCAACAGGAGATCCTGACCCAAGATTTGAGCTGAGAAGACCAAGCAAGACTACTACTTCAGCTCCTTTAGTGACTAACCCTGCAAATGAAGATCCTAGCAGCATAAACATGACAAATTCAGCTGATACATCTGAGGTGCCTTCAAATTCTAGCTCAGAGGTTCAAAACTCAGGAGAAGGAGCTTCAAATGTAGGAGGAAATGGAGGTGGTGATAGTGATTAAGAATTTCTTAATGCTAATAACCACTCCATAGAGGACAACATAAATGATGTCACACATTCATTGGATCAAGTCTCACTAGATAAATATGATGATGTGGTGGGTGACACTTCATTGCCAGATCTAAATTTCTCTAATCTAGATCTATCCAATCAACTTGCTGTGATCCCTCAACTAAGAATCCACAAGTCACACCCCACCACAAACATCATTGGAAATGTTAAGACTGGGGTAAGAACAAGTGGACAAACCCATGACCAAAATGTTTGTCTACACTCTTGTTTCTTGTCCCAGATTAAGCCAAAGAAAGTTTATGAGGCTCTAAAGGATGGAAGCTGGGTTAAAGCAATGCAAGAAGAGCTACTTCAAATCAGAAGACAGAAGGTTTGGAACCTATGTCCTCTTCCTTAAGGGAAGACTGTCATAGGAACCAAATGGGTTTTTAGGAACAAGAAGGATGATAGAGGACTTGTCATCAAGAACAAGGCAAGACTAGTTGTTCAGGGGTACACACAAGAAGAGGGAATTGATTACACAGATGTTTTTCCTCCTGTGGCAAGACTTGAAGCTGTAAGAATATTCATGGCTTTTGCTGCATCCAAGGATTTCAAGGTCTACCTACTTGATGTCAAGTGTGCTTTTCTGTATGGGGTGATTGATGAAGAGGTGTATGTCAGACAACCACCTGGCTTTGCAGACCCAGATCATCCTGATTATGTCTGCAAGCTTGATAAAGCTCTTTATGGGCTGCACCAAGCTCCAAGGAAGTGGTATGAAACACTATCTCGGTATCTCTGCCAACATGGTTACAAGAGGAGTACTATAGATGGAACTCTCTTCATCAAAGGGACAGGGAATGACTTAATGCTGGTTCAAGTATATGTCGATGACATTATCTTGAGGTCAACTAATCCAAAGCTCTATAAAGACTTTGAGGGGCTGATGAAGAACAAATTTTAAATAAGTTCCATGGGGGAACTAAATTTCTTTCTGGGAATTCAAGTGAAGCAAGTTGACAATGGCATCTTCATAAGTCAGTCAAAGTATGTGCAAGACATACTTACAAGATTCAACATGACTAAATGTAAGGTTGCTAAGACACCCATAGCCAGAAACCACTTCCTAGGACCTGATCTTGAGGGGGAGTGTGTGGAAGAACATCTTTACAGGGCTATGATTGGGTCTCTTATGTACCTAACAGCCATCAGGCCTGATATCATGTTTGCCACATGCATTTGTGCAAGATATCAAGCCAACCCCAAGATGTCACACCTGGTTGCTGTCAAGAGGATTCTTAGATATCTCAATGGTTCTCCTAATCTTGGCCTTTGGTATCCAAAGAGTTCTGACTTCAATCTGTGTGCTTATACAGATAGTGACTATGGTGGTTGCAACATGAATACAAAGTCTACATCTGGGGGATGTCAATTTCTTGGTGGAAGGATTGTCTCATGGCAATGCAAGAAACAATCCTATGTCTCTGCATCAACTGCTGAGGCTGAATACATTGCTGCTGTAAGTTGTTGTGCTTAAGTGCTTTGGATTCAGAATCAGATGCTGGACTATGGATTCAATTTCAAAGAGACTCCCATCCACATAGATAACAGCAGTGCTATCTCCATTACAAAGAATCCTGTGCAGCACTCTAGGACCAAACACATCAACATCAGGTATCATTTGATTAGAGATAATTTTGAGAAGGGATTAATCAAATTAGTCAAAGTTAACACAAATGAACAATATGCTAATCTGTTCACTAAAGCTTTTGATGAACAGAGATTCAAATATCTTGTATCAGCTATTAGGATGATTAACTTTGAGTAACTTTTTCTTAAAAAACTTAAATCAACTTTATTTCTAAAAACTGTGTGTCCTAAGTTGTCTATTTTATCACCTTCATAAGCCTAGTTATTTTGGAAGAAAAATTTTAATAATATTCCTTAGATTTTTGAAAATTTTTCAAAACATATATTCCTTCGGAAGATTTCAAGTTGCCTTTGGAAGAAATTTATGTCTTCAAATCAAGAACTACTTATAAGAAATTTACCTTCGGAAGAAATTCTGAGAATATCTTCCGAAGCTTAACTATGCTTCTAAGTACTTGCATGTATTTGAAGGACAAATATCTTCCGAAAGCAATTAAGCCTCGGAATATTTGTTCTCTTTAGAATAAAACTCCCAAGACTTAATATCTTTCGAAATCAAATATGTGTCGGAAGAAAAACTCTCTAAGAATTTTTCTTTCGAAGCCAAATTTTCAAATTTCTTTAGAATATCTTCCGAAGCCAATTTGGCTTTGGAAGCTTTTTCTCAAAACTTTCGAAGCAAAAACTACCTTCGAATGATTTTCAACTTCCAAGAAAACTACCTTTTTGGGCGCTTTTTCAAAAGTGGGACCTACTTTCGGATTTCAAAGTTTATCCTTTTGCATTAACTTTGTCTTAAAACCATTCTATATATATATTCTCAACGGTTCCCCTTCTTCTCACTCTTTCCTTCTTCCACAAATTCTTGACCTAAAATTCTCCCAAAATTAACCTTCTTCTTCACCAACAAACTTCCTTCATGGCAAACATTGATCGACGAAACCAACCGGGCTTTACCATGCACCTTCACAGACAACACAATCAGGTTGCTCTATTGAACTCTAAGAAAGATCCTCATTTCTTAGAGTTCTGTCGATACCTTTCAGCGTCTCACTACTTCACCTCCCTTACTATTGATCCTCCTCTTTATGAGGATCAGTTACTTGCATTCTGGAGGACCTGCCAAGAGGTCACCATGGATGGGGAGAATGAACTATCTGCTATAGTGCAGGGGAGGACAATCTTTATCACTCCGGCCATCATAAGCTCACACCTTCAGCTGGATGATGAAGAAGGTGAGTTGTCCTTTCTGAAAGCTACTGTTAACCATTCTTTTCAGCAGATGGGCTATGAGGGTGACTTCTCAGTCAAAACCTTCAGGAAGGGGAGGGTCTCATCTAAATGGAAATACTTCCTCCATGTCATCATACACAGTCTCTCCAACAAGCATGAAGGATGGGATCAAGTTCCAGAAGACCTCTCCTTCATAGTCAATAGAATAGTTCAGGGGTCAAATACAGGTACTCTCAATTTGTCTATACAAATTTACTTGCTAATTTAGACTCCTTAGAATACTACATGTTCCCGCGATATGTCCAGCACATTCTCAACTGTGAACTGGGCTCACAGTTGAGGGGAACAGGTAATATTCTTAAATTGGGACAGATGAATCCCAGTATCTTTAAAATACTAAGAAAGCCTACTGTTGGCTTCTTCGGGGTAGAAACAGCCCTGGTTCCAAAAATGTTTGAACTCATTGCTCAGGGTGGCAACCTAGCAGTACCAGCTAGTGTTGAACCCACACCCTCTACCTCAACTCCACCCCCACAGCCTCAACTTACCATCACCTACAAAAGAAGAACCAAACAAATCTCTGCACCTGCTACTGAGCATGTGCAGGTCCCCATATCACAACCCATACAGGAGGAAGTGGAATCTCGAACTCCCACTTCCCCCGAGAAGCAGACCACTCCCATCTTTCAAATGATCAGTGCTGAGGTTCCTCATGCTCAGCCTGATGAGCTCACATCCCCAACAGCCTTAAGCCATCACTCTGAGTCTCAACACTCAAGTGATCAACCTTCAGGGGATAGTTACCACCCCCAGCCGTTGGACTTAAACCACCCTATTCCCAGCCTTGATTTCTATAATGATGAGGACTTGGGTTTTAGTGAGTACAATGAGTCTCTCCTTTCTTCCCACACACAAGGAGAAATGAGTACCCCTGACTCACCCAGGTCTAGCGCACATCATATACCCACAACTGAGGTGGGTCTTCCTGAACATGTTCAGGAGATCCATATGGAAGAGGCTCTCGCTTTAGAAAGTGATTACATCAGTAAGACCTCAACCATGGTAACCCAGCCTCTTGACACTCCTCTGGAAGTTGTCATGATGCAGGGGAAATCCAACAACCAAAGACACTATGCTGGTGATGAGGAAGAAGACTTAGGTCCAATTCTCTCATCCCCCAGTGATTCTTCAACTGGAGATGAGGGGAGTCTGAAACATAGGGTGCATAAACTGACAAACACATGCACCTATCTAGTGTTAAAGATAGTTTACCTGGAATCTCAGGTGACTATCTTGCAACAAAGGGTCAATGACCAGCAACTTGAGATCATCGATCTCAAGGGCCAGTTAGCTAAGAGATCTTTAAGGAGGACTCAACCAGGTCCACAAGAACCTATGGAAGTGATGGATGACACCCCCATCTCACCTATGCAAGAAGGTAATGCTACCAAAAAGGGGGAGAAAGTCCTCACAACCACATAACCTGGGAGTTCCTCCCAGAGTATGGACATAGAGGAGTCACCAACCTCTTTTGCAGTTGTCCAGTCTCAGCAACCTCCTCAAGTCATGAACATAGACTTACTTATTCAACACTTGCTTGAGGTTCCCTCTGAGGAATTCCAAGAGCAATGTCTGCTCCCTCTGAGAATCCAATTATAGGATGGGGGTATGACACAAACAGAAGAGCTCTTGTGATCTCTAGAGCTCAGGGTCAACTGGAAATCTTCAACTTCTCACACCTGAGTTTCTATGAGTGCATCAATCTGGTGAATCTTCCACTTGTCAACCCAAGCCACAACAGACAAGCTGAGAGATTAGCAGACCAGATTCAAAATAGGGTGCTAGAGGAATTCAAATTGAGATCAAAATTATATAGACAGAGGCTAGTAGGTGAGATCTTTGGTCAACTGGATGTTGAGGTGGACCCTGAGATTAGCTTCGAAGGGAAAACCTTGACTAAAGGCCTAGAGGTTGAGCCTGTGAACCTTGAGACAGGATCCCCTCTGCACCCAGTACCCTCAGTGAGGCACCAGCTGGTGAAGGTGTCTCGTAGCCTCTCTCTGGCTAGAGCTTGACTGCTGAACCAAGCAATGAAGGCCAAAGTTCTCTCCACCCTGAGTCACCAAGGCCTAAGGTTGACAAAGGGAAAAGGAAATTAACTCCTGAGGAGTTGGAGGAGGAGAAGAGAGAGAGGAAGAGGAAGCTGAGGAGAGAGAGTTCAAGTAGGTCCCCAGGCTTCATGGAAGCTGCAATCCGGGCTACCCATAGGCCAAATACTTAAAAATATGAGTTAAGGGCAACTAGGCTAAACTGCTTGGGGACCAGGAACTACAATATAGATAAACTCATCTCTCTCCCCTTAGAAGAGTTAAATGAGCTGGCTGATACTGAGCTGTCAAAGGAGAGGAGGGAGGCAGAGGATGCAGCATTGCTCCTTAAAATTAAGGAAGAAAAGAGACTGAAAAGACTCTACAAACATGCTCCTGTCCTCTCCCCAGTTCAAGAAAGTTCTAAGACAGAGACTGTGGCACAGGCATAACCTCAGGTAGATAAGGAAGCTGAAAGAATGAATATGATCAACTACCTGAGTGCCACAGGACTCTATAAGGCAGCTACACTTCTTCCCTTATCCTTTGAATATATAGAGTTTGAATATCTCAAGTAGCTGGGGGAAAAAGCCATAAAAGAAAGAAAAGTTGTTAAGAGAAAGCTAAGGGAAGAAGCTATAAGGTCAAGGGCCATCATTCACAAAAGCCAAAAGAAGTCGGAAGATAGACAAAGGATGATGAGCTTCTTGAAGCTGTATGGATTCTCCAGAATGAGGCTTGGTCCTATGTCTCAATCCATAATGGATGAGCATATAAAGGTGATCAAGCAGAAGATCAAAATGGGAGAGCTTGTGGACTTACATTCTCCACCAAGTCCAGCTCAACCTAAAGTTGAGGTAAAGGTTGAACCCACTGAGACAACACAACCTGAACCTAGAGCTGCATCTCCACCAACTTCATATTCTGATCCACAGCAGGGTCTTCTTCTCTATCCTTCTGAACCTGTGAGAGAAGAGAACTCAACTAAGAGGGACATTACTGAACCATCTGGTGCTAAAGACCAATCCTCTCAGTTGAAATCATCAAAGAGGAGAAAAAGGATGGCCAGAAGAACCCTTACAAAGAAAAAGAAAACTAAAGGATCCACCTCTACACCTCAGGATGAGTCAGAACATCCTGAGGAAATGCATGAAGAGGTTGCTCAACCAACTCGCATCAGAGTAGAGGCTCTTACAGTTGAAAGACCCATCGTGTCCTGGAGTTTTGCTGACAATCCTGACAGATGGTATGTCACTACAGATCAAGGAGGTCAGGATGTCTACTTTCAGCAAGACATGCTTGCCCTTCCTTTACATGATCTCTATGACATGAGAAGATTCTATGAGAGTCTGAAGGATCCTAACCATATGATGAAGAGAGGTTTGCTGCTGATCCTAATGAGGACTATCAACATTTAAAGAATCTATCTATTTTGGTGGCATCAGCCTAGGGGGAGTTTGTAAGGATCTATCTGAAGATTATGAGACTGATGCAACCAAAGATCTTCCAACATGCACTAAGGAACAAGGATGAACTTGCTTCGAAAGCTTTACATCTCTAAAAAACTCTAAGTGTAAAGTCTTCCGAAGCCAAAAGTTCAGACGAAATTACTTCGGAAGCTTTACACTTAACAAGAAAAATATTCCAAGTGTAAAAACTTTCGAAGCCAAAGGCCAAGTTCTTCCGAAGCCAAAGGCCAAGTTCTTCCAAAGCCAAAGATGAAGTCTTTCGAAGCTTCAAAGACAAAGTCTTCCGAAGCCATTTTGCTGTGAAGACTGATTTTTTCGAAAGATAGAGAAAAAGATGCTTTCTCTGATCTACTTTTGATAAAGCTGACCAACTTTCTGCTGCAACTCTAATAACTCACAAACTTGTATGAGTTGGTGAAACTTCCATGCTTTAATGAATAGTAGATAAAGTCTTTGTCTGTAATTTTCTTCTTTTGTTCCTTTAGACTTTTTGTACTAGGAAAAGTCAGTGAGCTATGACTTGTCATAGTCACTAGTCAAAAGGCAATCTGCCTTTTGACTCTAGATTGATCTTGTTGTCTAGATTAGTCAATTCCAACTATCCTTCCAAGTATTGACGGTTGTAGGTTGTAGTATAAAAAAGTCTCAGGTCCTTGTATTTTAATTATGCTTTGAACACTTGTAATAGAACTTGAGATCAATATACAACATCCTTGAAAACTAATACTTGTGTTATTATTCTAAGTTCTGTCTCATTGTTACTTGTGTTCCTTGTATCTTCAAAGTTTGCAGTTCCCTATTTGAACTGTCAAGTGATCTAAGATCACTCCTCTTGTGAAACTAATTGTTGTTAGCACCCTAACCGGTCTTGCAGTATGCAATGAAAGAAACAAGGTGTGGTGGTTTAGTGTGGTTGTAACATCCATGACTTTTGTACATATAATTCTTTTTATATTAATAAGATTTCCTATGACGTCAATTTTACGTATAACATTGTCATAACACGATTACTTATTTCACTAAGCAACCTGAAAGTTCACATGTGAAAGTTGTCTCAAGCTTTTATTATTTCAAGTTATACTTTATATATTATATGCTTATTATATCATATGACTTATTCATTTTTATTTGAAGCTTAGTTAATTTATTTCATGGCCTAAAAGTATTGATAATTACCATATATTAACGTACACATTCTACAACATGTTAGATGGATCATCCTATCCTACTTTTGTTTTGTAACACATTAAAAATATGTGTGTGACACATTTAAAAAGTTATCACAAGCTTCCCCCCAAACTATTTTAAAAAATTCCCCCTTATTTCTACGTACCATGTTTAAGGACACCAAAATCTCACTATAAATATAAGGGTTCCCCTCCCTTATTCCTTGCATCTTTTGGCTACACTTTTCATGAGAAAAGAAAATACTCTCTCTCCCTCTCTAACATTATCTTCCTCAAATCTCTCAACAGCTTGCAAGATTATAAACCTTTTAAGGTTTTTAGAAGGTAGGTTTTAAGTTTCATGTTTTAATCTTATTTTCTTTTATACCTTGTTCATATGATCATTTGACCATTATAACCTACTCATGTTTATGACTCCATGATATCCGTACACCTTGGTGTATTGGCGGACATGATAGAGAACACAAGTGAGATGATCAAGTTTATAAACTATGATCACCCTTAATGTTCTTACATTTTATTTTGTTTTAAAAGTACTAAACTTTTCAATTAACCATGGTAAATCTTGATTCTATATTATGAAATATGTAGTAATCACTCTACAACACATGGCTTATATTTTCATTATATCTAAAACACATCAAAACACCAAAAACATCACTTATGTGAATGTTTTTGTTTTGGATAACAAACTAAGATGAACTTTATTGAACCATAACTCTTTCATAACAAAAATCAGATAAAGTAAACTCTAGTTCCACGACATAGTTCCTAGATTACCTTTCCAACAATGTACTAAACACTTTAAAATCATTACGTTTGATCACTCAGACAATCTTAACAAATTAGATGTGCAAATCTGGGCATTCTAATTTGAGTGTCTATTTAGCCACATTTCTGGAACCAAATGAATTTTTTTTTCTTCTAAATGTAGGTTTTGTGGAACACTTTAATCTGACATTCTGTAATATTTCATAAATTTTGAATATCGTTTGCTATTTTTAAAACACATATCAAGTTCATCACAGATTGTTGAAAATTCTGATTGCAAGACAGCCTGTAAAGTTTACAATTTTGACCTATTTTCAGGTCCCAAATTGAAAACTTTCCTTAATAAAATTTTTTACAACATATGAATTTAGTTGACTAAACAATTTCATAATTTTTCACAAATGTTTGCTATTTTTAAGACGTCCAAAATTCAAGACTGATTGTTGTCAAATCTAAGTTTTTTCAAAACCTAACATGATCTTCAATTGATTCTCTTATGCTTTGATCACCTTGATCAACTAACAAGAATATGTCTTCTTATAACCCTAAACTAATATTTTCTATCACCTTTGGTTTTCATTCTTAACCATCAAACACACACCAAGAACTCAAGAAACTTATCACAATCATAATGTGAGATTCATAACCCCCTTTTCAACGTTTACACTTTGGGGATGGAATATGTACATGTTGGTCATGTCACATAAATATTTCATAAAACAAATTCTTAAAAAAGTAATATATATCAATTATGTGCTAGTATTTGAACACTATATGATAGTTTTGTAATCATTAACTTGGGTACAAACCTAAGGAAGTACTAATATGGGCTATATATAGGAAACCGATATAACATGTAAGATAGCACAATCTTGGAGATTGTGGACACAATGATAACAACGACATAATCTTTGAGGTTGTGGATGCAATATAACAATGACAAATTAGGTTTGAATATTGCATAGATCTTGTGATAATATTTTTCCACATATGATAAACTTGTATGAATTTGTAACCTTGTATGCCAACATGCTTTTATATCTTTATAAACCTATTTTTCTCATCAATAATTTTGTTAATCTTTTTACTTTATATGTTTCAGGTGATGATAACTAGGAATTTGGAAATTCACTTAGGAATACTTAATGACCTAGAATAAAGAAAAAATCCTTTGTTATGTTCTGGTTCTTTGTTTCTTCTGAACAATGTTGGTAAAATTATGAAATTTAATAAAGTTGTGTTGCTTTAGTATTTCTTTATGCCATGAGCTATATACTATATGTGTGACACCTCGCGGTTCCGCCTTGGCAGGGTGTGACAGTGGTGGTGCACTATAAGAATGTTAGTCTATGGAGACCAAAATTTATCACTCTATAGGAACGACATGTCATCGCTATAGGTGATTTTGACCTATATTGATGACATGTGGTCTCTATAGGTGTCGTTCGCAAAAAATCATTGTAATAGCTCTAATATGTTGTCGCAACTCATTAGGAACGACATATGTCCCCATACGTACCGAGGTAACCGACACTAATCAAAATCTTTCTAGAAATATAATAAACTTCGATGACATGTTGTCGTTATAGATGAATCTTCCATAGTCTACAACTGTTTGCTTTTGGCAAAACACAATTTTGCCTTTGATCTACAAGTCGTCGTTGAAGATCTAACCTTTTTTTTAGGGTAGGAAACTAAATTTTAATATAAATATTAAAACTCCATTTCAAATGCAAATCTAAGTTTAATAAACACATAGTTTATACAAATTCAATGAAAATGAATACAAATAGTTCAAATTCAAGTTTATAAAATCCAACAAAAGTTCAAACGCTAATAACCACTAGGTGGTCGTTGCCCCTGCCAGTAACACATCGTTTCCATTTGATCTTGAAGCATTTTTTGCATATCTTCTATTTGTTATGCCTGTCATCGTTGGATTTCTTAAGTTTGTTGTTGTTGTTGTCATCGTCGTTGTTGTCTAAGTTTTAAATTATCATCTTGCAAATGTTGTGTTGGAAGAGGTTGTGTGTTAGAAATATCATGGGTGGGATGTCTCACAACATGGCCAACACCTCGTATATGCCCACACCTTTGACCTAAGGTACATTCAAGACATTGAATCTCATGAACAACAAATGAGTTTCCACCGATCTCACTAGAGGATCTCGCATACTCCTCTTTAATTCGTTCCTACATTACACATATTGAATAATTTTGTAAAAGTTCGATATCATAACTGCTATAAAACAAATGACCAACCATTTAAGGTTTAAATACTAACAATATATACCCTAAATTTCAATCAACTTACCTGAATTATATCCAACATTAATAGCAATAATTATTAATAACACTAACAATATTATCAAATACTAAACATGCACACATGAATTATATCCAACTTGCATGTTGGGTTCTTTTTAACTCGTTTGAACTAACACTTGAGTGATTCAAGTATGTTAAAATGTGTTCGGGTCATTTTGACATGTTTAAACAAACACTTAGATACTTTACTAAGCTTTGCACTTAGATAAAAAGGTAACTAGGTGGGACACTTGGCATTCTCTGTTCCCTCCTCCCTATAATTTTCCCGTCCAAATGTAGCTTACCCATTTTGTATACACACGTGGATCTTTGATGCAGTTATATGACCTGGTTTCATATGAGGTGAAACCCTAATTCCTCCCTCGTTCCGCCTCACACATTCCTTGTCTCTACTACGATGAATGAATCGATTAAGAAAGCTACAAGTGCTTCATTGTTGCTCATCATCTGTCTTTCACTTTTTCTCTAAACCCTAACACCAAAAGACAACCAATTTGATCTTGCCTTCACCCTCTACATCTACTTTCAATCTCAGGTATCTTTTCTGCTTTCACAATCTTTGCTCCCGACGAAGAAGATACACGATGGTTATGGCGGCTTTGCAATCGAGCACCGAATAACTTTGGTTGTGGATGAGGGAAAATGATTTGACTTAAACGGAAACACAACTCGATGGGGGTGAGTAGTTCTAATTTAACTTAAATATTAAATATGTTGGGTTTTAAGGATTTTTGAGTCTCATTTTTGTGTTAATCATCATGAAATATGATTCTTTCAAATTAAGTTATTGGTGTTACTCAAACTCTTGTAATATTTTTTTGCTTGATTGTTTGATATCGTATTTTATTTTAATGATAATAATGGCCTGTTTTTATGTTCTGATCACATCTATGGTGAACTTTAACGAGTTCTTAAGATGGCTCCAAAACATGTAGATAAATCCTTTCTTTAATTTTATTGTGGGATTGTTAATTTGGGGATCAAATTTTTTTATTTATGCAATTCTTTTTTTAATCTTTTAGTTTTGGCCTATTTATTAAGATCATGATTATTACTGCACATTACCTTATGATGTTAAAGCAAAGACTGCATGTCTAGTTTATACGAAATTATGATTGTATTCCCTTGATTCATCGTAATAGCTTGCACAGACATGTTAAGTTTTAGTTATAAAAAAGGTCATATTTAGAAAGAAAAGTGAATACTTATTTGTATACTAAAAATTATACTTTTACCTCCATATGTCCATAATGCACATATGATTGGCTACAATGAAAACTCTTATAGTGTTTTTTAGATCTGTTTAATTTATTTACCTTAGAGCGGCCATTAGAGGTGCGATCTAAAAACAACTCATTGATCAATTTGTCAAGTCCATCGAGTGGACAATTCAATGCCATTTCCACATAATAATAACGGCCCACTTTGTCAAAATGGGATTTTAAAGCTTGCTTTTGATCTTTATAGGCTCATTGTCACTTGGCATTGAATCCAAACCTTATACCTTCCCACTGTTATGTGTCTCAGCGAGATTAAAATGTTTATGCAAAAGAATATAATTAGAAAACATGTAACACATATATAATTGAAATAAAAATAAAACATTACATTGTATATTTATAAAAAATGTGGGAAGTATAGCTCGTTTAAACTCATCGGGGAGACGCGGACAGCTAGCCAACTTGAATAATGGAAAGGAACAACCTTTCCAATCTCACTACAGATTGTCCTTTTAAAATCCGAGTTGTGCTCTCCAACAAACTTATATTGTCTTCATGGCGTTTAATTTCAATGGGTAGTGGTTATCCATTGTTTTGCTCAAAATTTTTAAAGAATTTAATGTTTTCTTTCCTTTTGACGTTTTTTTTGTGCGGGTTGTGCGACATTAATATATGCAATTGAAAAGTTGGAAAACTAAAATTATTTCCAACATTAAAATTATTAAACTTTAACAAATAACTTACAAGACTCGCAAACTGTTGAGATCCTATTTGGATTCCCATGAGGTCGTAGATCCCATAGTCCCCGTCATATCCTATAGCAATATATATTGACATACTTCAACACAAATAAATAATAAACATTGATAGTTAATAAGCAATAATAAACATTAATAATTATGAAATAAACGTGTTATAAATATATATATAATAAAGATAAATCATAAACCTATGCAAAAATAATAAACATAAATATTTGCCTATCCCGGCGACATGTCATCGGTAAGAAGTGGATATTTTTCTACGTCATTTAATCAAAAAATATTAAAAACAAATTATTTGCCTATTTCAACTACATGTCATCGGTAAGAAGTCGTCACTACAGGGTCACCCGTACCAACAACTTTTGTAGTCACTACAAGGGTCATTGGTACAGAGTAATTTTGTTGTTGTGGTGGTCATGGGTTTTACGGAGGCTAAAAAGGATGGGGTGATGATGATATGGTGATCGTCGATGGAGTAAAGTTGGAGTGATGTTATAATGGTGATGAAACTATGGAATATGGGTGGGATTTATGGGTTTTTAAACGAGTCCGAGGGTGGTGGTCGACTAGAATGGTCGACAAAGGGATGAGGTGCTAACGATGGTTGTTTTGGTGAGTCATAGTTAGGTGGTATCAAAATAATTTCATATATACATGTGTGTGTACCGATGTGTAGAGTTGTTAGGATATCCTATCCACATCATGGTTATTTGTCTTTAGAGATAGTTATCCATTAGAGTGGGTACTTAGGTAGGTTTATGTAGTAAATCTTAGCCAACAAGGTTAGGTGGTGTGAGTGTGTTAAATACCTTTAGTTTAGTAAGTGTTAGTGGGGAAGAGTTGGTTGTAGGTTTGGTTTAGTTAATAAGATGTTAGGGGTAGGTTTTGTAAGAGTTTTGAGTTAAACCTAGGATTGCTTTAAGTTTTGAACAAAAATTATTTGCCTCACTTTTTAATCCTGTGAATATGTTGTGCTAACAAGTGAACTTATAGGTAGACAAAAATACGAACGATTAAAGATCTAAAACTAAATAAGTTAATATTCTAAAAAATAATAGGTAAAATTAAAGCGAAAATGTTTAGGGTTATTATAGATTGTTTCTTTGATTTCTATGAGACAAAAGCCCCTCCCAAGAGCAGAACATAACGAATCCTTGATCTTCTCGTAAATAGGCACCCTAACCGGTCAGAATCACTATAAACAATGATATAATGATGTGAGTTCCACCTTCATTAGGGAGAAGGATGCCTTGTCCCTAAGTGGCTTTGAGGTATCCGGAAGGACTTGATTAGTAGCATCCATGTGGCTTTTACTTAGGTCACTGACAAATTGACTCAAGGCTTTCACAACAAAGGTAACGTCAAGTCTCGTGGCCTGTAAGTAAATAAGTCTTCCAACAAGTCGTCCATAAGGTTGGCCATCAACAACTTGCTCTTCCTCGCAATTATCCAACTGTAAGTTTTGTTCCATTGGTAATAGGGTGGACGACAATCCATTATTCATGTGTCTTCTAGAATATCATGAATACTTAGTTCCAAAAATTCATTCGTCTAAGCCACTTCAATGCCAAGAAAAAAAATTAGTTGCCCGAGACTTTGATGTTGAATTTGTTATCATGGAAAAACTTTGTGGTGTTAATTTTGTTTGAGTCGTTACCCATGATAATCATCATCGACATAAATAAGCACGACAACAAAAATATCTTATTCCTTCGGTCCACTTTGTTTAAAACTGACTTTAAGCAAGGAAGTGGTGAATTTTTTATACCAATTTCAAGATGCTTGTTTGTGATTTCTTGAGCTTACAAACTCTATCTTCATTTGATTTTCTAAATCCTTGGGGTATCTTCATTAAACATTCTAGATTGGAAAATGTTATATCTTTTCAACAAAGTTCAAAACTTTGCACCTTGGGAGCAATCAATGACCTTGATAGTTGATTCGAATCACAAAATGCTTCAAGCTTTGAACGTTTGCAACCTGAAGCAAGTTCCGGCAACAATGGCGGCACAAGTTAGTGGCCTTCAGTGGCGTACGGTGGGAGGCGACGGAAAAACCAAGTTAGTGGCGTACAGTGGCCTTCACCCTTGTGATTTTACTTATTAAACCTTAATTTGGAAAAACTCATTTAAACCATTATATAATATCACATTAAGTAACGATTAATTAATAAACGTTTAATACTCCTTTAATTTATTATTTCTCTAAATAATTAATCACCATTGATTTAACCATAATTCGTGAATCATAACGTGAAAGCATTACACGTTATTACTTGTTGCCCAAAGTGTCACTCTTTGAATCGTACCTCGATAGTAACGCTGAAATAATCGATGATCAGACATCTAATGCCCAACATGTCTCTTAAGAACACTTTATGAGTGTTAGTAAATTTATCATAAGAAATAAACTATGCTAATGGATGTACAGTTGAGGACTCTTGATTAGAAGTGAATTGTTCATGGTCTATAGATGTAGACTTGGGCATAAAAACCGGGTTCGGACCCGACCCGGAACCGGGTACGGGTACGACCCGGTATATGCATACCCGGGTTGGACCCGAAAAAAACCCGTAGGGTTGGAACCGGGTATGATTTTCTAGAATTTCTTAGAACCCGACCCGAACCCGACCCGACCCGGAACCGGTTGAACCCGGGTTGGACCCGGTTTCGACCGTTTTTTTTTTTTTAAAAAAAAAGTGGCCGTTTTTTAACGGCTATATAGCCGTTACCTTCGATTTGTGACCGTTTTTTTGGTCACTTTTGCCCTATAAGTTAGTATAAATAGGTGTGGGTTGATATGGTTTAGTACCCAAGTCTCAAACGCAAAAATATAAACAAAAAACGCAAAAAATACTCTCGTTTACTCTCGTTTTACACGTTCACTCTCTCGTTTTACACTTTCACTCTCTTCAATCTTGATATGGCTCACTCACAATCTTCCGTTGGTCAAGGTTCGTCCAACGCTCCAACCGTCGTTCGTGTTCTTGCACACAATCGTAACATGGATGTTTGGTGCAATTGGGATATGGTTGAGTTGAGTGACGGGTCTGTAAAGGCTCGTTGTAAGTTTTGTGGAGCTTTGCTTGCTAAAGATTCTAACACGACTTTAAACAAACACATTAGCAAGAAGTTTTGTAAGTCGTTGAAAAGTAATCCGGATTCGCAACAAACACAATTGGGTGGAGACGGTGGAATCTTTAATTACGATATTAATACGGTTCGAGATCGAATGGCGAAGTTCGTGATTCAAGAAGCTTTGCCTTTTAGTCACTTCGACAATCCTCGGTTGACCAACTTAATTCGAGAGACGCTTCAACCTCGTTACACTCACGTAAGTCGTACTACACTTAGACGTTAATGTTTAAAATTATGGAAACAAGCAAAAAATGATTTAATTGTATTATTTGAAAATTTAAATACCGGTGTAAACTTAACTAGTGACGTTTGGTCGGCTCCACACGGTTTACCCGAATCATACCTTTGCGTCACCACTCATTGGGTGATCCCAATTCATGGCAATTGATGAAACGTACGATTGCATTTGATCTTTTTCCACATCCACACACCGGAGAATTTTTGTTTTACTTTTTAGATAATGTAATAAGTACTTTTAAATTAGAAAATAAACTTTTTTCAATTGCATTTGATAACGCCTCTAACAACACAACCGCGGTTGAAAAATTAAAATTAAAATATCTTCCGATTGCAAACGGTGATTTTTTCCATACTCGTTGTGTTGCACATATTATTAATTTAGTAGTGCAAGACGGACTATCCGGGCAATATGTTAATAACTTTATTACATCTTTTCGATTTATGTTACATGACGTTTTTAAAAAAAGTAGAAGAAGATATCAAGATTATAAACAACTTTGTAAGGATACGCACTCTAGATTTTTAGGTCCTAATTGGGATGTACCTACTCGGTGAAATTCGACTTGTCACATGTTTGAATGTGCTTTAAAACAAAAGGGCACTTTGAAAGCTTTTCATAATAGTTTTTCGGATAATGGTGAAGCCGACCCATTTCCGGATGCGGGTTGGGAGAATCTTCAATGTCTATCCGAGTTTCTTGAGGTTTTTAAAAACTCAACAACAAAATTATCGGGAGTTTATTATTCCACTAGTTATTCGGTGTTTCAAGAACTATATTTTATGTCTTTGAATTTTAAAAATTTTCAAAATAAAAATAATATGTTTAATCAAATGATAGAACCAATGAAAGAAAAGTTTAAAAAATATTTTAAGGACTTACCACCCGTTTTTACGTGTGCCGCCGCTTTAAATCCGTTTCTAAATATTGCGGGGGTTGAATGTCTGATAGATGAGATAAATGACAATTTGGATATGCATAACGAAAACCCTGATTTTTCAAACGAGGCAAAAGAAAATTTTAATCATAGTTTGAAAACAATTTATAATTTTTATTTAAATAGATATGGGCCTAACGTAAACATAACCATGCCAAGCGGATCAACCTCAAGTGCTAGTACCTCGTTTAAAGACCCTGTTTTGACTATGTTGAATGTTGTTCGGGATGTGACAGCTAAACGTCAAAGAGGTAACACCCCAACAAGTGAGCTCGGTAGATATAGTGGAACGGATTTTATTTCCACTATGACTACCGAAGATTATCGTGCATTCGATATTTTGGCTTGGTGGAAAGGAAAAGAATCTCAATTTCCGATTCTTTCTGCTATGGCCCGTGATTTACTAAGCGTCCAAGCTTCTACAGTAGCTTCGGAATCTGCTTTTTCTCTTAGTGGCAGGGTAATATCATTACGAAAAACAAGACTAACTCCGGAAGCAGTGGAGATGTGCATTTGTTTAAAGGATCACTTAGACGCAACGGATCGTATACAAGACCAAACAAGCCTCGAAGACGAGATTACACTCGAAGCTAAAGTACATGATGAAGAGGTAGAAGACGGAGTATCTTCTGGCATATCCGATGAAGAATTAGCATTTGATCAAGCATCTCGTAGTAGATAAAATTAGACGATATTGTTATTTTTAAGTTGTTTTAATATTATATGTCTTTCATGTTCTTTTTAAATTTCTTTGTTATTCAAATGTTTTATATAAAAAGTATTTAATATTTGTATATTATAAGTGTAATATTTTCTGCTCAAGATTTGTATATATTTATATATTAAGTTGTTTAAATTTTTGTCATTCAAGTGAACCCGGTTAGGAAAAGAAAAATAAAAAGAAAAAAAAGGAAAGAAAATATAAGAAAAAAAAAACATACGACCCGGTGTTCGACACACACACAAGAAAAGAAAAAAAGAAAAAAAAAAAAAAGGCAAAAACCCGGTTGAACCCGGGTTTCATACCCGAACCCGACCCGACCCTACCCGGTTATACCGGGTAGGGTTTGTATCTCGTTGAACCCGACCCGGGTTCGTACCCGGGTTCACCAATACCCGGGTACAAAAAACCCGGTTGGGCCCAAACCCGGTTTGTACCCCGGGTCCGGCCCAAACCCGTTTTGTGAAACTCTATATAGATGGGAAAGTTGGACTTCATAGTCAATGAGATGTTTCAGTCTGGATCTTATTCGTTTCAACTGTTCAACGTTCTCTAGTGTGGGCCTAATAGAATCCGAATCAACAAAACTGTTCTGGCCTTCTTCCTGATGCATTGGGCCTTTAGTTGATGACCCAATGGTTTATGATATGGGCTCATTAGTTTCATTTTCAGTAATGAAATGGTGTCCATCTTCTAGCGTTGTTGGGCCTTCAATATTAGCGTGTTCGGTTTGGGCTAGTTGAGTATTTATATGTAAGATTTGGTTTCTAGAAGCTCCCCCTTAAGAGCAAATTGGATTTGCTAGCCTAAGCCCTAAGATAGTCTCATTTGGCACCATGTGTTCACGAGTTGGTTGTTGACCATATTCTTTTATATTTGATTGCTCATCATTCCATTGTCTTGAAAATATGAAAAATTTCATCATTCTCTTCTGTTGTATCTACCTTTGCAAACAGGAATACTTTTTCAATAAATTTCACATCTCGTGATACAGCAATTTTGTTGCGTTGTGTATTAAAAACCTTGTACCCTTTTGTGCCTGGCGGGTAGCCCAAAAACACCCCCACTATTCTTCTTTGTTTAAATTTATCACCATTCGTTTATGTGTTTCTATAATATGCGAGACAACCAAAAACCCTCATGTGTTCATATATAGGTTGTCGGTTGTGCAAGATTTCATAGGGCGTCTTATTTTAAATAACATCGTACGACAACCAGATGATGATGTAACTAGGCGTTAGAACACACTCACCCCAAAACTTGGTTGGTAAGTTTGATTCGAATTTTAAGGCTCGTGTTGTTTCTAAAAGATGTTGGTGTTTCCGTTTCATGACCCCATTTTGTTGCGGTGTTTGTGTACAAGTTGTTTCCAAAACAATTCCCTCGTTAGCATAAAAGTCAAGCATGTGATTCAATGTGTACTCCCAACCATTATCACATTGAATCCTTTTTATATATTTCTCATATTGAATTTTTACTATCTTATAAAAAGATATTAAGCAAGAGCTTGCTTCATCCTTATGTCTAAGAAGAAACACCCACACGGCTTGACTAAAATCATCCACGATTGTTAAAAGATAAGTTGCTCGTGTGAAAGAAAGTCTTTGGTATTTACCCCATACATCATAATATAAAAAATTAAAACACATATTGGTTTTAGTATTGCTAATTGGAAAGGGCAGTCTTGTAATTTTTGCTTTAATGTATGCCTCAAAAACATCTTTTAGCCTAAAAGAAACTATTGCTTTAGAAAATTAACATGAGAAATTTTAGAAGCTGATGCAAGACCTAATATGTTATGCCATGTATTAATCGTTCCCATCATCCCCACTTCATATAGACCCTTATTGTAATTACCCATTCCAATCAACGTCCTCGAATTTAACTCCAACATGATACAGAGGTCAGGGAAAACTATTACAACACATCTAAAATCTTTTGAAAACTTAGCGGGGCGTTTGGTTCGTGGAATTTGTTGGAATTGAAATTTGAATTGGAATTAGAGGTAATTGTATTTGGAATTCAATATTTTCCAGACGATTTGAAATTAAATGGAATTGGAATCTATAAAGGGAATTTAAATTACAAATGCACTTTTATTGATAAAACACTTTTAAAGCGATTGAAATTTATCATCCATTGCAAACCGCCACCACCTCCATGACCATTGATCACCGCCGCTACATACCACCGACCGCCGCCACCGTCATCACTGACAATCGACCGCGACCACCAGCTACGCCCAACGACTGTGCCCGTTGCCGAAAACCGACCGTACCCCACGACCACCACCAACCGATCATGCCCGTCGTCGAGAACTGACAGTCTCCGTCCAGCGCATCTAAATTGACGCGGTTCGGCGACGATGGTCGGTGGTCGGTGTAGACGGACATTTGTAAGCGACGAGTGCAGTTAACGGCGACTATAGATTGTCGGATTGTCAACAATGGTTATAGCACAATCGGTTGTCAGTAGGTTTTAGGCGATCAGCGACGGGCCGTTCGTCGGAGGTAGTGATCGATAGCAGAAGTTGGCGATTGTAAACAGTCAGGGATGGCGGCGGTCGATGGCGGACGTAGGGGACGGTGGAATTTGAAATCCTTCAAAATTTAGACGGACTTTGAAATCCTTCATTTGAAGGAATTTGAGGGAATTAATTGCAATTCCAATTCCTTTCGCAACCAAACACGTTAAGAATGCAATCCGAATCCCAATTCCAATGAATTCCTACCAACAAAACACATTGACCAATGAAATTCATATTTCAATTCCATTAAATTTCATTGAATTACTGAATACCAAATGCCCTCTTACTAACTTATAATAAGTTGCATTTAAAATCTTAGAACATGGAAAACTTCCCTTTATTTTCATTATGTTGGGTAGGACGTAGTCACCACGTCCCTCAATGGCTATTGATGCGCCATTTGGTATGATAACATGTGGCTTAAAATTTGTTTTGATTTTATTTTGAAGTAAAAAAATTCATTGTGGGTTATGTGTTTGGTAGCACTTGAGTCGATAACCTAGTTACCTTTTTGATGACCATTGCTTGCCACGTTTAAAGTGGGTTTGTTTTCTTGTTTTATCGCGCCAAACATTTTCACAAGTTGTTGGTATTGTTCTGTAGTTAATCCCTCTATCTCACTTTGTTCTCCTTCAACATAAGTAGCCCTAGGGTTTGTCTTATCTTTTTTTGCTTTACCCAGCCACCACTTCAGGTACCTAATGTGCTTGAAGCATCCATCCTATCTGCCAACATTGCGTATTTCATCTTTTCACATGGACTTGCTTTGTGGTTGTTTTTTTCTCAGTTCTTGGGTATGAAAACCTGGAAGGTAGTGGCATCTTCAATCGGTCACTTGACATCAGAATCAACCCTTTGTTGTTTGTCATTTGCTACTAAATGTTAAGCCATCTCAAGAGAATGCAACAACTGCATTGCCAAAATTTGTGTTCTTATGGTTCCAAAATCAGCATTGCCAAAATTACGTTCTTATGGTCCCAAATCAGCATTGCCAAAATTTGAGTTCTTATGGTTCCAAAATCAGCATCTAAACCAAGTAGGAACACAAACAACCTTTCCTTTCTTTGAGCTCAGTAAGTTTCTTCAAATCTTGCAAGTGCACCCATTACAGTTACATGTTAGATTCAAAAGCAGAAATTAGATCTCATCCCATAGAACACGTAGCTTTGTGTAATAAACAAAGATGGACATAATTTCTTGTTTGATTGTGTTCAGGGATTGTTTTAATTCATACTCCTTAGACGCACTATCTTTTCCAAATCGTTCTCTAGTGTGCCTAAATTTCTTGAGCTGAGGTTACATACACTCGTCCTGGTTTCTTTCTTAATTACTGTTTTTAGACAACCATTGATCATTGCATCAAACCACATCCATAACATATATTTGGCTGCATTTGTTTCTAGTTTCTTAATCGACCCATCACTAAAACCTACCTTGTGCATAACAAACTAGAAGATTAACATCGCTTTAGGCCAATAGTTGTTTGAATTTATCTAGCAATCTGATAAGGAATTCAGATAAAACTTATAGATGTTATCATTGCAAACTTACATGTGATACATGAAAGTAACATCTATATAAAAATCCTTGAAGAGTTAAAACAGCTTGAAAGATTAAACTTTCACACCTCGAGATATGAATGGTAGATCTTTATATGGTCTTAAAGAATCTAATAGTATGTGGTACAATTGATTTAGTAACTAACATGAGTTATAGGTTTAATAAAATCAATCATTGTCTATTAAATTTTCTCTTTAGGGTTCATATGATAGCAGTTTACAATGATGATTTAAACATTATCGACTTTGTCAAACCTATACATAGAGAATTATTAAAAAATTAAGAAACCATTTAATTATATCTCAATAAGTAATTTGAGTATATTTGTTATGATTCTGTCTCAATTTACTTCTTGAATATGTTAGCGTAAATGTTCATCCATCAACCACATCCATATTTATCCGATCGCTATACATGGATAACAATACTTAACATCTACGGGTAAGGGCAAAAAATAAAAAATAAAATATATTTCGTCTAGAAGTACCATTAGTGAAGCACGATGGATGTATTGATCTATCTTGTAAATATTATGGGACATGAATAATATATTTTTTAATACATGTGCTCACGAAGTATAACTCAAATCTAGATAGAATGAATTTATTTTATAGTTTTAGAAGCGTCAATTTAAGATCATCTTAGAATATGTTGTTAATTAATTATAATGCGTAATGCAGTCTTTTTCATAGCTATGGTTTTGACCTATTTGGATTTTCCAAGCAATGTTTTTATTAAGGCAGCTTCACCAGCGTATCAAAGAACAAGTTGATTTTTTCAAGACTCAAGACATGGGAGTGTTGTACGACAAAAACTTGGAGTCCTGACTAGCTGGTTACAATGATGTGGTATATCTATTAGACCCGTGTATAGCTCAATCTTGGAAACAATACAAATTCATGGTAATAAAAACAAGTCCAGCTCAATCTTGAAGTATCAACTGTGCATGAAGGAAAACCACCATGGACACATTAGGTGAAGCCTCTACATGACCACATTGATTCTCAGTTGAAGCCATCATTGTAGACTACATCGAAAATGGAATTGAAAGGACTTCCTAAACATATGAAATATGTATTCTTGGGGGAAGATCAAACACATCAGGTCATCATTGCATCAGATTTGGAAGTAGATCAAGAAGAGCTATTACTGAAAGTATTAAAGGAGCATAAAACAGCTATTAGATGGACATTTGTAGATCTCAAAGGTAGTAGTCTATCTATTTTGTTGCACAAGATCATTACTGACGCAAAGGCAAAACCCGTAAGAGACACTTAGAGAAGACACAATCTCAACATGCGAGAGGTGGTGAAAAAAGAAATTCTCAAATGGTTGGATACATGAATTATGTATCTCATTTCTAATCGCTCATGGGTAAGTCTTACACAAATTATGCCTAAGAAATCAGGCATTTAGATTGTGAGAGGTGTGGATGGTGAACACATTAACACTCGAGCCGTTACTGGGTGGCGAGTGTGTATTGCTTATAGAAAGTTGAATGCAGCTACATCTATAGAACATTTTTCACTTCATTTGATTGACCAAATAATTGAGAAATTATCAGTTAAGAAATTTTATTATTTTTAGATAGGTACTTGGGATATAATTAGATTGCAATTCACCCTTGTGATTAACAAAAGACTACCTTTACTTGCCTTTTTGGCACTTTCGTAGTTAGGCGAATGCCATTTGGACTTGTAACGCCCCAGCCTGTAACGCCCGGAAAATTTCAGAAAGAAAAAAAGAAAAGAAAGTAAGGGAGAAAAAGAGTTTTATTTTAAAGCAAGGGGTTAAAAGTGTACAAGGGGCAAACTTGCCCATAATGGGTTCAAAAAGGAGTATGGCCGCCGACACCTCCTTTTCTCATACCCACTCTCGGCTGCAAAAAGAAAAGAAGAAGTTCTTAACAAGTTTTTAGAGAAAGAAAGTAGAAGCTCTTCAAGAATGTAAGATTTTCCAGTGTTTTCCTCTTGGTTTTCAGTTGGGTTGAACTTCTAGACCGATCTTTATGTGATTCTTTGTGTTTAGCAGCTTGTTTTTGTGTGTTTAAGTGCTAAAACTCCAGGTTGATCTCGGGTTTGAGGAGTTTTCACTCAAAAGCTGTTAGAGGTGAGTTCTAGGTCCCCTCTTTTATATGTTTCTGCTTGTTTGGGGCTGGTACGCATATTAAACTGTTGTATTCTGCACAAACTATGTTTTTCCATGAAATGTACGACTCAAAATGATGAATGTTTGTTTTATATGACTTCTGTGATGTTGTGTAGATGTTTATTATGTTTTAAGTGTGTAACATGTTAGATCTATGCTAAGTATGTGTTAGAATGATGTTTGGGGACTGGAAAGTATGTTTTATGCATTGCAGGTGTTAGTTATAGTGTCTGTTGTGGACACTTAGGATATGCATGGTGTCCGTTGTGGACTTGGTACGTCCGCTGTGGACTTGGTACGTCCGCTGTGGACACTTAGAAAAATTATGCATGTGTCCTGGACACTTAGAAAAATTATGCATGTGTCCGCTGTGGACTTGGTACGTCCGCTGTGGACACTTAGAAAAATTGTGCATGCTATCCGATGTGGACTTTGAACGTCGCTCTGGACACTTAGAAGATTTTGTATGTTGTCCGATGTGGACATAAACTGTCCGCTGTGGACTTTGCATGTCCGTTGTGGACTTTGCATGTTCGTTGTGGACACTTAGTAAATTTTATGAATTGTCCGCTGTGGACTTCGTTCATCCGCTGTGGACTTTGTTTATTCGAGGTGGATACTTAGAATGTTTTAGTCATGCGCTTTGGACTTTGGCTGTCCGCTGTCGACACTTAGGAAATTTTAAGTTGTCCACTGTACACTGTTCATGCGCTGTAGACACTTAGATTATTTCTGAAATTTTAGGAAATAGAATTAAGAATTAAGTCTTGATGTTTTATGGTGGTTTATTCCTGTTGATGTTATGTATGCTTGTGGGCTGTTGATGATGTTCCATATTATGTATTATACTGTGACTTTATGTAGTGTGATATGTGCTTATGTACATAAAGTATTATTGTAATGAAAGTGAAAGATAAGATAATGAGAAGTGGAATGTAATTAATAAACGAAAGTCTTGCAAGCAAAATGAATGGAGGTTCACAGCCATTGGGTTGTTAGCTCAACTGTATGCGGTTTAGCTAACCCATAAGGATACATACCGGGGGTCAATCTTTGAGATTGACTAATACGTATGAAACGAGACCCTTGTCGCTTGCCCCGGTACTGGAGGCAGCTTCGTGCATAATGTTAGGGGTCTATTTATAGACTTCGGCCCGGTATCAGCTTCGTGTATAATATTTGGGGTATAGCATACGACTGGTCTAGATAAAAGTGAAAGATAATAAAGTATGAAACTAACTATTATGAACGATGATGAAAGATAATAAATGAATATTATCAAGATGTACGTATGATGTGTGATCACGAACGAAAGTAAAGGAAATGTTTTTTTCAAAAGTAAAGTATTTTATTATATAAACTAGAACTCACTTAGTGTCGCTGACTTTTTATATGCATATCAGTTGGTAGGTAATCGATGATGCTGAGGAGGTGCAGGCATGGATGCATAAGCTACTCGGGATGATTCGAGTCTGGCACCCATTTTTTGAAAATGTTACTTGTAGTTGTTTATGCTCTTGATAAGTTCAGGTCTTACACTTAGGGGAGCAAGGTTATTATTTACTCGGATCATAGTGCCATGCAGTATTTGATGGAGAAGAAGGATGCACGAGTTTAACCTGGAGATTCAGGGCAGAAAAGGCAGTGAAAACATGCTTGGGATGCCCATGCAGCCAATTCTAGTTGTTAACATCTTTGATGTCTTGGGAATGGACTTCATGGGTCCGTTCCCAAATTCGTTTGGTAATTTATACATTCTAGTGGCAGTCGATTATGTGTCTAAATAGATAAAAGTGACTGACACTAAATTAAATGACCATAGTTGTGTTTGTATGTTTGTTCAAAGCAACTTCTTCTCCAGCTTTGGTATTCCACATGTGATCATAAGTGATGGGGGATCACATTTCAAAAACTTCAATTTTCAAAAACTTCTTAAACTATATGGTGTATACCATCGGGTCGCAACATCGTATCATCACAAACAAGTGGACAAGTGGAAGTATCAAATAGGAAAATTAAAGATATTTTACAAAAAAAGTAGTACGAACTGACTGCCAGGATTGGGCCACAAAGCTTAATAATGCATTTTGGGCGTATCGTACTACATATAGAATGCCTATTGGTACTACCCCTTTCGGTTTGTCTATGGAAATGGATGCCATTTACCTGTTGAGTTATTTTATCATGCTTTATGGGCAGTGAAATATGTTAATGTTGACTATGATGTTGCAGGTAAACAATGGAAATTGAGTTTGGTTGAATCGAGGAGCTAAGGGATGAAGCGTGTGAGATCGGTACCTCATACAAACCATGAATGAAGAGAGTTCATGATGCCAAATTAAAAAGGAAGACATTTTAGGTAGCTCAGATAGTTTGGCTATTTAAATCACGTTTGAAATTTTTTCCAGGTAAGCTCAAAAGTAAATGGATGAGACCTTATTTAATTAAACGTATTGGGCATTATGGTGATATTGAGATCGAGGATTTAGACGATCATCTTAGGCAAGTCGTGAGTGGTCATTGTTTGAAACCATACCTGGAAGATACAGATTAAAACTCAACATTAGAAGAATTGGTGAAGTTGGTACTAAGTTCACCGATTTTTTAGTCGAATGCTTGAGGGTCCCGAGAAGTCCGACTGAAGACTTGCATAACTTAGTGTTTATGGGAGACAATCCGAGGTTTAGTTCTCCTTTTCTTTTAGCTTTGTGCATTTTAATTTCTGGTGTTTTCTTTTAGTTTAACATGTTTTCTTTAAGAAAACCCATGGCGCAACAATAATAAGAACGTTAACCGCCTGGGTACGTTAAAAATGGAGTTAAAGTCTATGGCGACTTTAAATTTTACGAGGGGTGGGGGTAAACGAGTTAAACCAAAGTTCATATTTATTTAAGTTTAAATTAATTGTATATTAATTAGATCCTTAAAAAATTGGAAAATTAGGCATGCCGTAGCCTACGGTACCGACCGCAGGTTATGGCAGGGTCCATTCTGGAAAAATAGGAAGCCCCCTAGTGTACGCTACAATAGGTAGCGTAACTTATGCCAATGGAGACGCTGATTGTTAGGATTTGGCAGATTTTGAGCCACAGTTTCACCTTATATCATCCTTCTACATCTCCACAACCTATCATCATTCTTCTTCACGTTACATAACCTCTACAACCAACCCTTGTATCTATATTCTTCATCTTTTCATCAAATCTTACAACCAAGTAGAGCTCTTTATTTAGTTTTTCACAAGGAACATAGTGGGAGTGTTGAATTTACACAAATCTTTCTAGTTTTTATGAACCTCTACAACCAACCCTTGTATCTATATTCTTCATCTTTTCATCAAATCTTACAACCAAGTAGAGCTCTTTATTTAGTTTTTCACAAGGAACATAGTGGGAGTGTTGATCTTTCTAGTTTTTGTGTAATCTAGACGGAGCACGAAGAACCCTAAGTTTCCAAATTTGAGCATTTTTTATTTATGCATTTTCTTTTCAATTTAAGTGTTCTCCATCCTTAAAAACAGCAAAGGTATGACTTTGTTCACTTTCTTACAAGATAACTAAGATAGGTTACTAGAAGCTGGAAGGATTTGAATGAACATATCAACTGTTGATTAACGTTGGTTCTAGTATGTTTTTTTTGATGAATTGATGCTGCACATTATCTTTATATGCTCGGTTATTTTTTAATTTGCTGAGTTTGATAATGGTTATGGCTATTGACCTTTGAATTGGATTGTTAAATTGGGTATTTTGACTTTTATAAGTCAAAGCTGTAGAAGTTTTGTGAAATTGAGTTGATTAGCTTGTTAATACTTAAACTTTATTGCTTTGCAATTACCAAGCTAAGTCTAGCTATAAGTTCAACAATCTAGGAAGCCATTGTTTAGAATAAGTGTGGGGAAGATACGGTTCATGAACCATGCACTTGTTCATGGGTTTAATAGTTTAACTTGGTGAATGTTGACCTAACTTAATTTGTTTTTGTACTTTTATCTATTTAATGTATGTAGATGGGTAGAAAAGATAAGGAACCAGCTGGTTCATCTAGAGTTGAGCCGAAATCACAACAAAGGAAGAGTGGAGACTCAAGAGCGTGATGACTAGGGAATGCATATTGGAGATTATCAAAGGGCAAAGCCAATGTGGAAGACCGGATCATTAGAAAATAAATAAAGATGTTTCACAAGCAACTATTTGCGGATAAGATGGTCAATCAAAAATATCCTCATAACAGGTTCTTATATGAGAGGGTGGTTAATTGGGATGACTTTCGAGCTTTTAGAATTGTGTAGAAATTTGAATCCATTGATTGGGAAGTAGCCTTAAATTGTTACGATGAAGTCACTGATAGAAAATACATGAATCTGGTGATGGAGCGGGTTTGGTCATTAAAATACAATGGTGGTAGATCACCATCAAAGACCATAAGGCTGATTGGTGATGTTGGAGGAAAGGAGATGATAATGTCGTGTGAAACCTTGAAGGAGATTGCCAACTTTGATTCTATACCGGACAAGCATGGGTCCAACAAATACCTACACATGTTGTTAATCGAATTATTTGATAAGTGTCAACAACATCCTCAATGGAACCAAATGCCCATTGATTTGATTTTAAGCAACAATGTTAGGAAGATGAGTAAAGATAGGATGAAGATGCCATCAAGGTTGGTACTTTTAATTATGCAACATAATATTTTACCAAGGAGGAGTAATCAAGGGTATTTGAGGCATCTGGATGTGTAGGTTATGCACACTGGTTCACTCAAAATCTCTTTTAAGCATTTAGTTATAATGAACATTTGGTACTCATGAAACAATGTGGATAAACAAATAATTCCATATTTCTAATTAACCACTGCTTTGTTAAAATGGTATGGAGTTATCCCCAAGGAGACAATTTTTCATGAGGATGATATTATTGCATTTAATTTGGAAGGGTTGATAAAGTTCATGTAATCATATGAGAGAACTGCTTAATACCATAAATTAGAAAAACACTAGAAAAATGGCAGACATTAAGGTCGGATGCTAAACCATTAGATGATGATGAAATGGATGAATTAGATAATGGGCAAGAGGAGGTGAGTGATTAGGAGATGGAGGAGGGTGGAGGGAGTACACCTTACTTTGATATTATGCCTAACTATTATGACCACTTACCAGGTAGTACTAAGGTAAGGATGACTTTATGGTTAAAAACAAGCCTATGAACTTAGATTCATGGACGGGATACCAGCAAGCCAAATACGATCAAACTACATGCGAGTTTGAACAGTTACACTAGGATAATATGTTAAACCACAACATAAAGGAACACTAGAATCGCATCAACACATTAGAATAAACAAGAAAGTCAATGAAGCTCATCTGATGCTTTAAACTTTGGAATTTTTCAGACATGATAAGGAGCATCTTTGGGGATACACAGAACCCCTACTACTAATTACTCGCTGATCTATGATCAGGTCCATGTACTCCTTTATATCTTTTTATGTTTTTCTTCATTTTAAACTATTTTTATTTGTTTGAGTATTTGGGTGGTCGGGAGATATGAGACAATTTATGCTTTTTGTTTGGTGTTTGTTTGTGTGTTTAACTAGTTTGCGACGTAAGTTTGGTAGTGTTATTATTTTTATTATATGTTGAGAATGGTTATGTTTGTGTCATGGTCAGTTTGGGTTGAAAAGTTGTTTATATTAATTTATTTGAAAAAAAAATTAAAAAATTAAAGAAAAAATGGCTTTTGATGTATCTCTATACTTAACCTAAATACCATACATTTAGGATAATATATCCCAAGTGTGTGGATGATGGAAAGAAAAAAATTGGAACATTTTTTGAATTTTTGGTTTCAAGCGATCTAATCGGGCATGAAAATGACAAGTAAAACATACCAATTGATTTCTGCCTAGTTGGATATAAGGGTTCATAGTCAGAGTCTAATTCCAAGATAACAAAAGAATAGCAAGGTTTTTAGAAAACGTTAACAATTTCTAAGTAGGGTTAACAGGCTATTGGTGTAATAAAAGCATGCATACATCGACAACCCTATTCCTAACTTTGTGAGATATTGAAGCCTACTAGATTGTTAGTTTACATAAAAAATTATTTCAATTGTTGTGTGTAGGCCATATGACTCTTTGTTTTATAACTTGTGTGAGTTGATACACGCTGAAACAGTGGACTTGATAAATACACATAAATAGTAAAGACAATCTTGGTTTTCTTTTTCACTTAGCATCATTTATGTGTTTTACTAGTTTTACCAAAATTTCCTTTTATTAGCCCCTTCTAAGCCTGAAATCTTTTCTTTTGTAAAACCCACATCATTAAAACCCAAATCCATCCATTTGCCTCACAAAATAAAATGATAGACAAATTATAATTTTTACCTAATGTGACTTAATTACCACTATTGATAACATCCCTACTAGTTTCAGTATTAGGTTTCTTGATTTAGTTAGTGATCGAAAAAAACTGAGAAAAGAAAAAATATAGAAAAAAATGAAAATGTAAATTGCTAGTTATGGGCTAAATGTGTACCCGTGGTTTTTGCTTTGTTTGAGTAGTAATTATGTTAATAAGAATGTTAACAGCCGGTACTTACCATGAAATTTACTTTAGCCACTTTCATAGCCAAGTGTTCCTACCTTAGCCCAAGCCCAAAACCATAAGTTCTTTTGATGTGTGCATTTTGTATGTTTTATTGTGGAAGTTTGATCATCACTCAAGCATAAGATAACAAAGTTTAATATGCGGACCTTTTGAGTGAAATATTGATGCATCTTTCACCGATACAGAAGTAAATCGAGAGGAATGAACAATGGTGAGGGGTGTGTAGCATGAAAATAAAAGCCGGAAGCTTGTTAGGTTTAATTAAGTGGATTTTATTTTGAAATAAATATAACATCCTTTACTTGCTAACCAAACATGATTATTGTAAGTCTACAATAGGGGTATGACTTTAGACCATAATTAAAACATAGTAAGGGATTTTGGTTTGTATACTATTGTTTAGTATTTTAAACAGATTTGCTTGAGGGCAAGCAAAGATTAAGTGTGGGAATGTGATTTGAGTGTGCTGTAATGGTGTTTTTAGTGTTTAATTATTAAATCTTAAGTGTGATCACTTGTTTTTATGCATTTGATTGTTTTGAATAAGATAACTATAAGTTGAAGTAATTTTACTGGTAAAATTATCAAGTTGGAAGCTTACATAATGAAGAAAGGCGTTAGACAGGTCAAGAAACTAAGATTTTAAGTATAACTTAAAATGCCTGGCTAGCGTAGGCTACGCTAGCTAGGTTGATCAGCAAACAGAAAGCCCCCTAGCAAGGCTATAGTCTATGCGAGGGCTAGCGTGGAACACCTATAAAACCATGTTTTTGTTGGTTTTAGCCACAACTTGCCCCCCATTAGACCTAAGGTGACTTTTGACAAATTTTGGGAGTTTCTAGGCCATTGATACACCATTCCACCTCTCTCCAACAACATATAATCATCCATTATGCAAATCATCAATGGTTTTGAAGATCATTCAAGAACAATGAGCCGATAATCTTCTCGTGATCTACTTTGGGTAATAGGTTTTGTGTGATTAGGTTTCTATTTGTGTTTACCTTGTGTTAGGATTAAACTTTAAAATCCATTTAGTTCTTTTATAAGTTTAACTTGTGTTTTGGTTATTTAAACAATTATTTTAGTTAACCTTTATTTGAGTATCATATAATCTTGCGCGAACTGTATTGGTTGCAAGTTTTGGTTGTTAATTGAATTGGTATTGTATACCAAGAACCTTTAAGTCTTGGTTATCTATATCACTTAATCATTGCACGCAAATAACCTCTATTAAGGATTTTCCTCCAAGTTGTACTTAACAATTACTGAAAACCAAAACTGGATCCTGGGGTGGATTACTCTTTCTCGTCATTGTTTTCCTAATCAATTTTCATCATTTTCAATTTGTATTCCTAGTAAATTTGTTAATCAATTCAAAATCCAATTTTCACATCCAAGAGGCAATATTTTATGTATTTCAATAATTCAATCATTTTCTTATAAATCAAAGTACAACACACCAACCACTAATTTCATGAGGATCGACAACCCTACTTACCCTAACTAGTTTAAGGTGAATAGGAACACATATTTTAACATCTTAGTTTATTGATACTTTAACATCAATCAGTGGTCTTAAGTGCGAAACTCCAAAAGGAGTGAGCCAAAATTGTATGACACATCATTGATTAAAGCATATCTAATAGTGTTTTAATTTCTCTTTTCATGCACACCATTAAGCTATGGTGTTTTGGGTGGTGTGAATTATGAGACGATCCCATATTTGCTTAGATGTACATCAAATTTTTAACTAAGATATTCCCTTCCTTGATCCGATTAAAGTATTTTAATCGTTTTACCTAGTTGATTGTGTACTTCATTTTAGTAATGCTTGACCACCTTCAAATGTTTCATGTTTATGCTTAATCAGTTAAACATAACCATATCTACTGAAATTATCAGTAAATGTAACAATGTACCTTCCTTCCTTTTTGCCCATTGATTTGAATTGACCACATACAGTTGTATGTATAAGCCATAATAGATCCTTAGCCTTTTCACCAATACCGATAAAAGGAGCTTTGGTCAACTTTCCTCTTAAAAATGATTCACATTTATCAAAATACAATTGACCAGTGGAATCTAAAATTCTAACACTCTGGAATTTCTTCATGCGATTCTTGTTTTTATGTCAAAGTTGACAATGTCATAGATAAGTGTCATTGATATCCAATTTCATACGTGTATTGGATATATTGTATATGTCGCTATTATTATAAGATTCTGTCTCATAGATTTCATTATGTGGTTTTGTATTAAAATAAAAAAACATCATTCACACATGTAAAAAGTATAATCACCATTAAAAGCATATATAAAACTTTGTTCACGCAAATCAAAAACTGAAACAATATTCCTAGTTAAACTAGGTATGTAACAAACATTGTTCGAAACAAGTTCTAAACCATTATAAAGTAAAAGAACAAATTCTCCCACTGCCTTCATTATATCCTTTTATCCATTACCAACATAGAGTTCCAGGTCACCTTGTTTTAGCTTTCTAACCTACCTTAGTGCCCGTAGATCATTACAAATGGGAGAACCGCATCCAGTGTCAAACACCTAATATTTGCTAACAATAAGAAGTTTTAATAACGAATATACCCAAGGGTCCTGCTTTAGAAGATTTCTTCTGTCTCAGCTCAGCCAGGTATTTAGAGTAGTTCCTCTTCTAGTCCTTTGTTTCATCATAATGAAAGCACTTGGCATCCTTCAAAGGATTCTTTTTAGTTGCAACAACCTTGCCCTTGGCCTTGCCTTTCACATTCTTTTTGTCATTTCCCTTGGCATTAGACCTCCTAACTTCACCCTTCTTAATCATCAACACATTACTAGATTTGCTAGAACTTCGTATGTTCATCTTAGTTGTTTTAAGCATGAGATGCAACTTTGAGAAGGTCTTGTCCCAAGCATTTATATTATAGTTCATGAGTATATGGTCGTATGATTTGGCAATGAGTTAAGGATAATATCCACAGCCAATTCATTACTTAATGGGTCCTCAAGACGGGCTAATACGCTGGTGCGATATGGCGGTGATCGGCAGCGGTTCGATGCCGTGGTGTGGTCGACGGTCGCAAAGGGAAAGAGGGGGGGGGGGTACGGCGGCTTGGGATTAGGGTTTTCCTATTTCTCCTCTTTATATGTAACAATTTACATATTAAACCCCGATTTTTACGTTTTAGTCCTTTTATTATTAACATTTAATAAATAATGTGTATTAATTTTTAATTACATTTACGACCTTATGGTTTTAGTTATTAACCTTTAATTAGTTTAAAATCATTTAAATCATTTTATGTATACATTTAATTACTTACTAAACGTTCAACCTCGTTTTATTAATTATTTCTCTAAATATTTATCACCATTAATTAAACCGTAATTTATGATACATAACATAAAAGTATTGCACGATTATATTTGTCGTTGCACAAAGTGTAACATTTTGAATCGTACCTCAATAGTAACTTTGAAATGACGATGATCAGACATCTAATGTTCAACATGTATACCATTATATCTTATTTTTATTATAGAGTCAGTTTAATGTTATGTAGTGTGTGTGTGTGTCGTGTGTGTGTGTATATATATATATATATATATATATATATATATATATATATCATGTACAAGTTGTGTTGAAAATAAATAGAATCAATTAGTTTTTCTCTCTCTCTTTTCTTTATCATTCTAAAATATTTATTTAATTTTAGGTTTAATTATTTTAATTTAATCTAAATATTGATGACATTCGAGAGGGTGCTAGAGAAAGGAGGGATAAACATTTTTATGGTTTAGGAACAATTAGAAGATATAACGAAACTAATGTGACGTCTATATAAATAAGAGTGGAGGGAAGATAATAATAACCCCTCCATCGTTACATTGGAAGCTTAAATACGAGAAACATGGATTATCGATGTTTGATTCCACTTTAGTTGATAGCTCTACTGTAAAAGTTAAAGACCTCTTAGACCATATCAGAGTTTAACTTCTATCGTAAGTTTAATTAAGAAATGATATGATTCAGATGCGGACCTAGTGATTAAAGATAGCGTCGCCCGCACCCTATGAAAATTTTTAATTCTAATGGTACATATATATAATCAAATCTCAACCCACCCTCATAAAATTTTGATACGGACCCCCAAAAAGTTTTGAGACCGACATGTAGAAATGTTGACGCCAACCCCTAGAAATGTTGAGACTGACCCAATAAGTTTGAAACCATCTCCATGAAATAACTAACAAATATAAAATAATTAGTTTAAATAGTTAAGTCCATATATATATATATATATATATATATATATATATATATATATATATATATATATATATATATATATATATGATTGGGTTCATGTGAGAACCCTTGAAAATTGCCAGAACCCTTTAACCCTTCTAAGAGCCTTTGATTTAATATTAAAAATTCTAGATACCAAATGAAGGATCAAGATCTAATTCTGTAATTTGGCTTTTTTTAGTGTCTTTTTCTTGAAAACTACAACCACAACTACACATCAAATCTCAAAATCTATTTCAAATCCTCATCTAGATCCATCTAAAAAAAGACTTGATTCATCTCAAAATCTATGGCGGTCAAGCAAGCGACAAAGCTGTTCGAGAGGTTTCAAAGAACTCAATCGGATTTGAAGAGGAAGATGGCGGTCATCACCGCTTGAACAACAACCACAACCGTCATCGACCACCGGTGCCACTCTAGCAATAGTCGCCCCACCAGTGGGTGGCCTTGACACCCATTACACACCAAATCACCGCCTGAACAACAACCACAACCGACCACCGTTGCCACTCCAGCAACAGTCGCATGACACCCACCACCACCACGACTACCAGTCGAACACCACCATCACCATCATTCCCCCTTCCCTTTCTTCGTCTTCCACAAACCCCTCACTCACCAAAAACCATTCATTGCTGATTCACTCACTAGCCACAAACCCTTTGCTCATAGTGGTGGCGAATATCATCGCACGCAAGTTAGAACCTAGATCTTTATAAATTTTGTTTAGATCTGCCATCCGGCGATAGTGACCCTTGATTTTAGTCACCATCTATTGTCAACAGGTTAGGTTTTCATTTTTGACTTTGGATTTGGTTGTTAGACGAGCATTTCTTATAGATTGAAGGTTTTAATTTAGTGTTTAGAAGTATGTATATTTATATATTTCAACTTATAGTGGTGTGATTTTGATGAATTTTTATAAATTAAAGGTTGTAATTTAATGTTTTAAAGTAGGTATTTGTTGGATTCTATATATGTTTGTTAGTTTTTATATATGTTTTTGATGTAAAACATTGTAAAGAGTTAAAATATAATGTAATTTACTGCAGGTATTTCGTTACGGTGGTGTAGTTACATGGTTTAATGCCGTTCGGTTGTTAGGTTGTTGACTGTTATTCATATGATGTAATTAACTGTTTTTCAATGTAATTCACTGTATTAGGTATGATTTTATGTTTAACTCAAGGTTTTTTGCTGTTAATACATGTTTCTTTGATGTAATTCACAGTAAAATATGATGTAATTCGATGTAACTTACAGTGGTGTGATTTTGATGTATTTTTGTAAATTAAAGGTTGTAATTTAATGTTTTAAAGTAGGTATTTGTTGGATTTTATATATGTTTGTTGGTTTTTATATATGTTTTATGTAAAACATTGTAAAGAGTTAAAATATAATATAATTCACTGTATGTATTTCGTGACGGTAGTGTAGTTACATGGTTTAATGTCGTTTGGTTATTAGGTTGTTGACTATTATTCATATGATGTAATTAACTGTTATTCAATGTAATTCACTGTATTTTGTATGGTTTTATGTTTAACTCAAGGTTTTTTGTTGTTAACATATGTTTCTTTGATGTAATTCACAGTAAGAAATTACAATATGATGTAATTCGATGTAACCTACAGTGGTTTGATTTTGATGTATTTTTGTGAATTAAAGGTTGTAGTATAATGTTTTAAAGTACGTATTTGTTGGATTTTATATATGTTTGTTGGTTTTTATGTATGTTTTTTGATGTAAAACATTGTAAAGAGTTAAAATATAATGTAATTCACTGTATGCATTTCGTTACGGTGGTGTAGTTGCATGGTTTAATGTCATTTGGTTGTTAGTTTGTTGACTGTTATTCATATGATGTAATTAACTGTTATTCATATGATGTAATTAACTGTTATTCAATGTAATTCGATATGGTTTTATGTTTAACTCAAGGTTTTTTTATTGTTAACACATCATGTTTCTTTGATGTAATTCAAAGTAAGAAATTACAATATAATGTAATTCGATATAGGTATTAAAATTTGTATTAATATGAACATAATGTAATTCATTGTTTGTTGGTTCATGATTTGATTAGGATGAACTTTATGGTCAATGTAGTTAGTTTGTTAATTTGATTACTTAAATCTCTTTTTGCAGTGGTGTAATTTCGTACATATTGTTTTGTTGTAATGATATAATATAAAACTTGTTATACGTTACAATAGTATATATATATATATATATATATATATATATATATATTACAATATAATGTAATTTACTGTAAATAGTAGGTTTTTCATATGAAAGTTATGTAATTCATTGTAATATGTATCGCCCAAAAAAAATTTAAAATTTCGAGACTATATTAGAATTAAAGAGAATAATAAGACGAGTTTAATGATGTAATTTTTATAAAAATTTAACAATGTATAAAAAAGTTATAAAGGTTATAAAAACAAAGGGGATAAAATTTTTAAATAAAAAAAAGAATTAGAGGGGAATAGGGAGACATGAGTCATATTATTGTTAAAAGCTGATTTTAAAGGTGGATAAAATGACTATTTTGCCTTTTTGTATTAAAAAAAAAGAATTAGAAGATCTAATCCACTAATTTTTTGATCAATGGTTGTTATGAGGTTAAAGAGTTCTCGTAAAAAGGATGGATTCTCATTTGAACAACATCCTATATATATATATATATATATATATATATATATATATATATATATATATATATATATATATATATATATATATATATATATATATATATATTTATTTATTTATTTTTTAACTTCTTCTATGCAAACACACACCTTTTCTAGTATCTGTTTATTACTTACAGCTTCTTTCTGCAAATTAATTCCGAGATTTATGACTAAGTCTGTTAAAGTGTTTAAATGTTGATTTTCTGAATGTAGAATATGCTTAAAATTATTATCTTTTATCCTACAGATAAGGTTATAATTTTCTGTGTTTATAATAGTACTAGTAGATTTTTCTGAGAATTCTAAATTTAATAAATCAGCCTTTTTTTATTAACGAGTGATTTTGAGAGTATTATATGATTATAAATTCCGTTTTCTTAGCTTTTACTTCTTGATTCCAGTTTCTTTTAAATTATGTTTCTAAATCCCATTATTTTAAAGTAAACACAAACATAAATAAACACAAACGCCAATATAAGGAAATAACATTTTACATGTATGTGCTCTTAGATTTAAGAGATCAAAGCAAAGATAATCCCATAATCTTCACCTTAGCGGGTTCTCCATAAACAATGGGCATAACACGCCGCAATAAGGAGCCTGTCTTAGTCTTTTAGATTTTTGAGAAAGCCTCTGCTCTGATACCAAATCAGAGGGTGTGTAGAAAATTAAAAACAGAGACAAATAAAATGCTCAAAATTAAATAAGAGCTAAGGAAAACATACTTGAAGAAGATAAAATGCTCAAAATTAAATAAGAGCTAAGGAAAACATACTTGAAGAAGATGCGGGAGAGAGAGTATACACAGCGGATGTTGAGATGGAGATGCGAGAGAGAGGTATGCACAGCGGATGTTGAGATGGAGATGCGAGAGAGAGGTATGCACAGCGGAAACACTTTTTATATATATATATTGGGATACAGTATGAAGATCTGGAAACTAAGGAATTCAAGAAGCGAGGCTAAGAAAAACGAGAGAGTTTAGTGCGCCATATGAGTGTTTTGGAGAAAACTTGATATATTGATTTCTCGATGATTTTTTACAATTGAACTTAAGCCATATATATAGGCCTTAAGTATAAGTCTATAACGCTATCTTTTTTACAAAAGTAACGGTCAGTAATTAAAGTTAAAGAACCTATCTAGAACCTATACAAATAATTAATTATAGACATAGGCTTTTTGACTATTTGTATGTAGGCTTTTTGACTTTTATTGCTTCTTTGCAGACGAATCTTTGTAGCTGTCTAAAAAGTCTTGCTTTTTCTTTTATCATTGCTCCTTTATGTCTTCTCGTGTCGGGCCAGCTATTATTGATTTCTAGAAGTCCCTGTGTATGCTGTCAATTGATTGTGGTGATCCCGGATCATCTTCTGTGTAGTCTGTGTCTTCTAAGTTGAATATGTGTTTTAACTCTAAATTTTCTCCTTCTCCTGTAAATGGTAACAACATATTCCAATTTTGATGAGACCATATCTGTATGTAATGTCCTTCTCCCAATAATCTGTAATCTTCCCAATGGAATATTTCGGGCAAATTTGGAGTTTGCTGATGTTTTATAAGAAAACTTTGTGTGGATTGTTCTTTGAAATCTGAAACTCCCGTTTTGTCAAAATATGCCGTGTTTTCGAGCCATTTGAGGTCGGAGAAGTTTATATTTTTTCTTGTAGCTAGAGTTTTTAGGCGAACCTGCTGTGGAGGTCTATGGCTAATAAAAATTCTTCTTCTTGCTGGTCTGTAAGTGTGTTCATCTGTATAAGGTAGGGAAGAAAACATTTTACATCCTACCAGTGGTGGGAAGATATGAGTAGAAATATTTCCTGCTATTAATATAAACTTTTCACCGAATCTGTCAAATAGCTTTTCTGTTTCCGAGTTTAATTTGAATTCTATATAATCAATCATACCATAGTGGTAAAATTGAATTATATCTTCTTCTTGTAATTCTGTAGGTAAAGTAATTTGGAGGAGGAGAAGTCCAGCTCCTTCACCATTATCATCAGTTCTCTCGACAACTGTTATTCCTGTATATCTTTGTTCATCAAAGCTATTTGTACCAGCTTTAATTGTAATTCATACAGAATTAAAGGAAATTCCATACGAACTTTCTGTGAAACCATCTGTTCGAATTCTGGGAACCCTTGGAGTAATGGTTGTAGACATTGCCGCCAAGGAGTGTCGATAATTCTTGCTTTAAAAGAATCAAAATCTCTGTATAGAACTTTTTCTTCTTTTTTCTCGAGCCTTTGTATTAACTGTTTATTTTTTGCTTCGAGTATGACAACTTTTTGTTTAAGCCTGCTATTTTCAATTTGCAGCTGTATATTTTTTCTATCCTGTCCTTGTTGTATAAGTTGTTCTTGTAATTGAGCAATTATCTCTTCTTGATTTTTTATTAATTGCTCAGCATTTACTTTAGTTATATCTGAAAACGTTCGGACTTCTTCTGGTTCTATGTAGAAACTGTTTGTTTTAAAAAAATTTCTTGCTTCTTCTAAAGCTTCAGCAAAAGACTAGTAGTCTTTATACATTGGATTTAAGCATTGTATATGTTGTACTACTGTTTTCCATTTATTAAATATTCCAATTTGTGTCCCTCTAAAAATTATATAATGAGAAAACATTTGTTGTATTTTTTTCAGGACTTTTAATACTTTGTTCAACAAAGTAAATGCTTAAAGCATTTAAGATTTGGACTTTAAAAGTTGAAGCTTGTGGCATTGTTTGGATATGCCATAAGTTGTCTAGTAGACACTGTTATTTTTCTGTTAACTTTATTCCGGCCATTGGTCGGAATTTAGTACTACTGTCGTTACACTTTTGTAAAGCATAACTTCCAAAAGTAATAACCGAAGTCTGTGTATTTTGTGTATGAGAACTTGTTTCTTGTATAAACTGTTTATATTTTGGGGGGCGAACATCAACCCTCATTGATTGACTGTATTTTTGTGTAGGATTATATTTACCGGTGATTGATGCCGGTAACTGTCTAAAGCCGAGTACCCTTTCTGTCTTGCTTGTTGATGATTCATCTTCTGATGATATGTTTATTGGAGATCTTCTCCCACTATTTTTTTTAGACTGTGGATGTATAAGCTTTGCTTTCCCTTTGCTAGTTTTCCTGACCATCTGAAAATAATTTGTTAATATTACGAGATAACATATCAGCTATCCCATTATTTTTTCCTTTGATATGTTCAAAATTTATAGTATATCCATTACCCTGAATAACATTCTGTAGATTAATCCATCTAGTCATGTTCATCTTTTTACTTTGGTTGCTTTTTATGAACTTTACTATTGCCTCGCAATCTGTCCTAACTGTGAATTCTTCGTGTAGAAAAATTTTAAATTTTTCTAAGGCATTTATCAGTGCTTGAATTTCAAAATCTATACTTGTCCAATTGCTTTTGTTTTGAAAATTTCCACTAGCATAAGCACAAATTTTTTCTTCGTTTTTATTACTATATTTATTTGGTTTACATAGAAGGACTGCTCCCCATCCTTCTTTACATCCATCTGTTTCAATAATAATATAATCAGTTACTAGTGGTAACTCTAATGGTTTAATAGTTTTGACTGCCCTTTTAATTTTTTAACCAGTTTAATGTCCTCTGTATTAAAATATCTATGACCATTTTTGGTTGTTTTACTATACAATGGTCCTAATAACTTTGATAAATTCGGAATGAATTTTCTTGCATAATTTACCAAGCCTAAAAATGCTTGTATCTGTTTTAGATTTTCAAATTTTTCTGGAAAGTCTAATATCTTTATAGAAATATGTGGTTGTAATTCTATTTTTTCCTCTCCTATTTTTAACCCAAGAAATGAAATTTTTCTTTTAAACAATTCCATTTTTCTTTTGGAAACTACCATACCATTCTTTTCTATTTCTTCAAAGATCTGTTGTAGATGTTGCTCGTGTTCCTGCACTGTTTCACTTGCTACTAATATGTCATCTATATATACTAAACAAAAACTGTATTTTAGGAATATATTATCCATAAATCTTTGGAATATTGAGGGCGCATTTTTTAATCCAAAACTAAGTACATTCCATTCATATTGCCCTTCCGAACATGTGAAGGCTATCCATGGTTTAAACTTTTCTTCGAGTTTTAACCGATTGTATCCAGATTTTAAATCAAATTTTGAGAATACCTTTTTTCTTTGTATAAGGTTTAATAATCCTTCCTTGTTTGGGAAATTATACCCATCATCTACCGTATTGTCATTTAATCTTTTGTAATTGTATACTATTCTAGCTTTTCCTCTTTTTATTTCGCTATGATTTCTTACTATAAATGCAGCTGTTCTATGAGGACTTTCTGATTTCCTTATTAACCCTTGATTAGTCATTTCTGCTATTTGTTTTTTAAATTCTTCTTTGTCTAATGGACTGTATTCTATGTTGGTTGTTTTTATTGTAATGTCTGGATTTTTAAGTGTAAATTTACATACATAATTTATCTTTGATTTAGTTATGTCTTCCCCTATGAGTCCTATTTTTTCTAGGTGCAAAATTATAGGATGATTTATACTTTTTGTTATGTCTAGTCCTTTTTCTAGCTCATGGTTTAAAAAATCTGTTAATAGTTTAATACTTTCGTTTTCAATAAATTCTGTTCTTTTTTGGTCTTGTTTTAGGAATTCTAAATTTCCTTGTCCACCACGTTTTCGTGCTATTTCAGATGTGTTTGTATATCTTAATGTTGGTAATGTATAAATATGCCTATTTAATGTAATGAAGTTTCGTGTAATCGTAATTGCCCCATTTAAACCAAATAAAAAATTTAGTCCTATTACAAAGTCTTTTGATTTTATATAAGAAGGATTAATATTAATTTGTGGAATGTCGTATTTTATACTATAATTTTTTGAAAAATCCAAAAATTGTATTCCTACTGGTTGTACATAATGTGTTATAGTGATTAACCTGTCTTCTACTGTTCTACTGACCAATTGATATGGAAGCTTTTTATGGTACTCTATTGGTACTAAACTGTGTGATATTAAACTTTTTGTGGCACCTGTATCTAATAAGGCTATTAGATCTAAAAATTTATTATTATCTAACCATAATCTGCATTGGATGTTTATCATATTCATTGAGCCTTGTGTTTTTATATATTTCTGTTCTTCTTCGGTTGACATCTTGTTTACTTCAATTATTTCTTGATTGCTTAGTTTTTTAATTATTTTTTCAATTTCTGTTACTTTATTATTTAGATTTTCTAATTTTAGGTTATTTAATTCTATTGCTAATTCTAGCTTATTTATTTTTTCTATGGTTATGTCAGAATTTATTTCTGTAGTACTGGATGTGGAAGCTATGTCTATATTATGAAATTTTTTAAGGCATAAATAAGATGTTTCTGTAAAACATATATTACATTGTGATCTTTTTTCGATACTAGGATAATACCCACAATTGTAACATTTAATATAATTATTACCTCTTTGATGTATCCATTTATGTTGACATTCTTCTGTATTCATATAAGTATATGTAATTTTTGCTATCGGTTTTTCATCTTCACTATATATACTATATATTGACTCATCATCAGAATCATCTGTTTTGACATGTTCTATTTCATAGTCGTTTAGTTGTTCAATTAAATTTGTTCTTTCCATATTTTTATTTTTATTTCGACATTTGTTGGCTAAGTGAGTTTCATCCCCACAAATAAAACATTTACATTTTCTATTGTGTGGTTTTCTGACATATTTTTTATTATAGGGTTTATACCCTTTTCTGTATGTTGTGCTTTTTCGTATGTTCTTCTTTTTATCGTAGAAGCCATATGCTTGAAGAGTATATATTGCTGTTTTACAAAAAGCATAAGCATTTTGTTTTAATTGTTCTTGTAATGCTACTTCTTTACATCTTTCTTCTAAGATGCTAAATGCATATGTTATTCTAGGTCCTATCCCTAGGTTTTGCTTATCTCCATATGATACTTTCCATGTTTCATGTATATTTTTTCCTAAGTCTCCAGGTAATTTAATAAAATATTTATCGCATAAGTTATCATCCATAGCTTTTCCTGTTTGTGACAATAACCGTGTAAAATCTAATGTAAATTCATTTATATATTTCATATCGGCTATACTAAGTTGTTCTAAATTTCTAATGGTTGTATCTTGTATTAATGTACTATTTTTTGCCGGGTCTACTCCTAGTATAAGTGTTCTTATTTGGGATGTGAAATTGTATGGATTATCCCCTAAGGCCTTTAAATTATTTATTTCTATTGGGTTTTTTTACTCTGCCATATTCCTAGTGCTATTGGTCCTAACGTGGTTTCCAAATATGAAAACATATCCATACTATCTTTTTTATTAGTTTCCCACATTCTTACTACTACTTGTTCCCATGTTAGTATTTCATCTACCCATAACTGTGGCTTTTGTTGTTCTAAGAGTAGCATACTTCCGCTATAGATGTGTCCTATAGGTAGCCTATTGCCTCGACCTATTACTGGTGATTCTTGTTGGTAGTCTACCGAGGGTTTTACCCAGGATTCTCTTCCTAGAGCTTCGTTTGATGATTCACCTTCTCTAAAACCACCCCATTCTGTTTTTCTTTTCTTAAAATCTTGATCCATAAAAACCTGTTCATGTTTGTAGAAATCTGATAACATTGTTTTTCCTTGTATAATATTTTCTATTAATGGTAAATTAAAGTATTCTTGTAATTTATTATAACTTTGTTCATATGTTAAACCAAGTTCTGTTATACATTCTATAATCATATCATCTAGTTCCTCCTGTATATTTAACTCTGTAATTTTTCTGTTTATTATTTGTTCTATTGTTTTATTAGTTTCCTTTATTTTGAAACCTGCTACTTCTTCTTCTTCATAATCTAATAATGCATAATTCATATTTTCTTGTTCAAATTTTAGAAATTCTGTATTTATCTCATTATCCATTTTATCATATTTATTTTCTGTATCATATACTGGTTCTTCTTTGAATTCTATATTCATAAAAGTGTATTATGTATTACTTTCACCATCTTCTTTAGTTTTTTTTTTCTGTTTCTTTAAAGTCTACAAACCTTAGACTTTGTTTTCCATCTATTCCTTCGTATATATAGCTCTTCTTAGGTACTAAAACTGTATTCTCATTTTCTTGTATATCATTTATATTCCATTCTAATCCTGCTAATTGTTCAGGATCTATTTTAACTGGATCTATCATTTGTATTGATTTTGAGGCTATTGTTTTCACAATTCCTTCAATATTCACTTTGTATTTCATTCCTGAACTATTACTAGCTTTTCCTAACACTCCTATGCTTACTACTAAGTTATTTCCATCGTAGTTTTCATATCCCTTAGTTTGTAAAGCAATTTTAATGTTTTGTATGTCTTTAATATCTTTTAATAATCCTGGTGTACAATAGAATAGAGCTGTATTTTGGCTAAGATCTACTTCCATTCCAGAGATTATAGCCTTTTTCATTTCTGTCTTCCAACTTTTGTCTAATATTAATGCTAATAGTTTTGTTCCTAAATTTTTTCTTCCTAATGCCTTTATTACTATAATTATCAGCCCTGTGTGTACAAAATGTTTTCCTGAATGTTTAATTTTTTGTACAGTTTCTTGTGATAATAAATCTATTGTTACAGTTTTATCTAATACTCGTAAGCTTTCTTCTCTGCTACTTTGTATTAGTGTTGTATTAATGTTAAATATTCCAGTTTGATATAATATCCTAGGATTTAAAATATCTATTTGATGTTGATTGTATAGATTGATATTTCTATCTACATATATTTCTTCTTCTAATTGTATTATGTGTCTAGAACTATTAGATCCTGATCCTCGTCTAACTAATCTATTTAAAAAATTATCTGTATTTATAGTGTTTTGTGTATTACTAGTAGAGTGTCTAGCCTCTTGTAATGTTCTACTTCTTCCTAAGAAATTATTATTCATTTTCTAGGTTGCCAATGTTTATATGTTATGGGTTTTTTCTCGTTTTTAATTTCTTTAATATTTAATTTGCTTATAGCTTCTGTTACCTTTTCTATATCTAGATTTTTTTGTATATTATCTTGTTGTTGTTTACCTGTTTTAATTTCTTTTAATTCTTTGATGATTTGGTTGTTTTGTTCTTTAATATAATCTATTATTGATTTCTAGAAGTCCCTGTGTGTGCTGTCAATTGACTGTGGTGATCCCGGATCATCTTCCGTGTAGTCTGTGTCTTCTGAGTTGAATATGTGTTTTAACTCTAAATTTTCTCCTTCTCCTGTGAATGGTAACAACATATTCCAATTTTGATGAGACCATATCTGTATGTAATGTCCTTCTCCCAATAATCTGTAATCTTTCCAATGGAATGTTTCGGGCAAATTTGGAGTTTGCTGATGTTTTATAAGAAAACTTTGTGTGGATTGTCCTTTGAAATCTGAAACTCCCGTTTTGTCAAAATATGCCGTGTTTTCGAGCCATTTGAGGTCGGAGAAGTTTATATTTTTTCTTGTAGCTAGAGTTTTTAGGCGAGCCTGCTGTGGAGGTCTATGGCTAATAAAAATTCTTTTTCTTGTTGGTCTGTAAGTGTGTTCATCTGTATAAGGCAGGGAAGAAAATATTTTACATCCTACCAGTGGTGGGAAGATATGAGTAGCAATATTTCCTGCTATTAATATAAACTTTTCACCGAATCTGTCAAATAGCTTTTCTGTTTCCGAGTTTAATTTGAATTCTATATAATCAATCATACCATAGTGGTAAAATTGAATTATATCTTCTTCTTGTAATTCTGTAGGTAAAGTAATTTGGAGGAGGAGAAGTCCAGTTCCTTCACCATTATCATCAGTTCTCTCGACAACTGTTATTCCTGTATATCTTTGTTCATCAAAAAGCTATTTGTACCAGCTTTAATTGTAATTCATACAGAATTAAAGGAAATTCCATACGAACTTTCTGTGAAACCATCTGTTCGAATTCTGGGAACCCTTGGAGTAATGGTTGTAGACATTGCCGCCAAGGAGTGTCGATAATTCTTGCTTTAAAAGAATCAAAATCTCTGTATAGAACTTTTTCTTTTTTTTTCTTGAGCCTTTATATTAACTGTTTATTTTTTGCTTCGAGTATGACAACTTTTTGTTTAAGCCTGCTATTTTCAATTTGCAGCTGTATATTTTTTCTATCCTGTCCTTGTTGTATAAGTTGTTCTTGTAATTGAGCAATTATCTCTTCTTGATTTTTTATTAATTGCTCAGCGTTTACTTTAGTTATATCTGAAAACGTTCGGACTTCTTCTGGTTCTATGTAGAAACTGTTTGTTTTAAAAAAATTTCTTGCTTCTTCTAAAGCTTCAGCAAAAGAGTAGTAGCCTTTATACATTGGATTTAAGCACTGTATATGTTGTACTACTATTTCCCATTTATTAAATATTCCAATTTGTGTCCTTCTAAAAATTATATAATGAGAAAACCTTTGTTGTATTTTTTCAGAACTTTTAATACTTTGTTCAACAAAGTAAATGCTTAAAGCATTTAAGATTTGGACTTTAAAAGTTGAAGCTTGTGGCATTGTTTGGATATGCCATAAGTTGTCTAGTAGACACTGTTGTTTTTCTGTTAACTTTATTCCGGCCATTGGTCGGAATTTAGTACTACTGTCGTTACACTTTTGTAAAGCATAACTTCCAAAAGTAATAACCGAAGTCTGTGTATTTTGTGTATGAGAACTTGTTCCTTGTATAAACTGTTTATATTTTGGGGGGGCGAACATCAACCCTCATTGATTGACTGTATTTCTGTGTAGGATTATGTATACCGGTGATTGATGCCGGTAACTGTCTAAAACCGAGTACCCTTTCTGTCTTGCTTGTTGATGATTCATCTTCTGATGATATGTTTATTGGAGATCTTCTCCCATTGTTTTTTTGTAGACTGTGGATGTATAAGCTTTGTTTTATATATATATATATATTTAGCGAGGTAATCAACCCTTAAATATCTCCGCACTTTATGAAAAAGTTTTTTCTAGTACGTCACCAGTAGAGATGGGCAAAACACCAGGGTACGGACCCGACCCGGATCCGGATACGGATACGACCCAATAGCAACTCACTAGTATGATTTAAGAATAAAAGTAAATGGACGTGTGAATCCTGTTTAAAAAAAGGCTCGATTTTTTATGCTAACTCTTATCTAACACCTAACTTGTTATTTTATTATTTTCTTTTAAAGTTTGTGATGTTTTACTTGTTGGACACGTTCATAAAAGAACAAAGCAATAGAATAATTAAACTTGTCATCTAGCGTCATCTAGTGTTGCTTCAAGAACATAAGTATTTTGGCCACAATGGGCTCTTTATTATATTCTTATTGTTCAACCAATTAATATCGATTAATTTTTTAATATTTTTGAATGGTTAGCAATTGCCCACGCAAAACATCAAGGAAGATGCATGCATCACATTTTGGAAAAATAAATTGAATTTGAAATTAAATTTGACCATTGAATACTTGGTATGTATAAGATTCAATGATAGTCCGATGGAGGCCATCATAGAACAACAAACATAATCAAATGGCACGAGACAAAGTGAAGTTATTAGGGATTTGGCAAAGCCCTTTCGTACTTCGTGTGAAATTGGCATTAAAACTTAAAGGTGTTGAATATGAATACGTTGAAGATGATATCTTGAACAAAAGTTCATTGCTTTTGCAATACAACCCGGTGTACAAAAAGGTTCCTGTTCTTGTGCACAACGGGAAACCAATTGTAGAGTCGCTTGTGATAATGGAATACATAGATGAGATATGGAAGGACCATCCGCTACTCCCCGAAGATCCTTTTGAGAAAGCAAGATCTCGATTTTGGGCAAAATTTGTCGACGATAAGGTACATTAAATAAGAAATATATTATAAGGTCAAATCCGTCAATCACTTTAATTTTCCTTTAATTTTTTACACCTTTATTATAGTCTATTTACAACTAGTCAAACTGTACATCCCAATGTGTTTTCTCTTTTAGTTTGTGCCAGTTATTTCGAGGATGTTGCGAGTCACACCAGATCAGAAAGAAAATGTTGCAAAAGAAGCCCGTGAGGTTCTCAAGACTCTGCAGGGCAGTCTGAACCCGAACAAACCCTTCACTTGTGGCAAAAGTTTAAGCTTTATGGATACCGCAATCGTTTGGGTTGGATTCTATGCTCAAATGCTCGAGAAAATGTTAGATGTTAAACTTCTGGATGAGGAGAACACGCCTTTGTTGAACAAGTGGTTTAGGGATGTTCTTGATCTTCAGGTTATTAAAGAGTGTCTCCCTCCTTTCGACAAGTTGGTAGCTCACTACACCGATTTTCATGAACGACATATGACAACTAAAGCTTAAAGTTTGTTGTACCAATGAAGTTGTGGTGCTTGTTTAAAGTGATTATGTGTTGTTGAATAAGTTGAGAGTGATGTTTCTGATCATTGGGGTCATGGGATATGCACTAGCTTCCAATAATAATTCATAAGGCCTTGTTGTGAATGTGCGTTAAACACCACATTTGAGGTCTTGCAGGCCTTCGGTATGCCGTTGATAGTTGAATTTGAGTGGAATGCTTGAATAAGACATCGATCCTGCATTGAAACGACATCGATCCTGCATTGATGTTTTCTTGGAAACTTAGTTAGTAAAATCTAATTGTAGACACAAATAATTAGTGTATAAAAAATGCATAGGTATGTATGTATGAATGACTACGAGTCACTCCTACGAGCACAATCTGTTATTGTTTGTGTTTTCTTTTTCCTAATATGTCGAATTCTTGTTAACCTATTTCTTGCTATATCATTTTTATTTGAACAACTTGATTACTTTATTAGTTTGAGACTTGAATCACTTGATTACTTTGTTTGTTAGCTAATTTAGGACGTGAATCATGCCAAATTTGCCTATTCCTTGTTTACATATCTATGTAATTGAGATTTAAATCATTTAGTTTTTATGTTTTTAGTTGCTTAATTGATTAACCATGTAAAACCGAAATCGAATATAGGAAGAATAAGTGTAACATATAAAAAAAGTATATATGATATAAAAAAAGATATAAGAACCAATTATTTTATAAATAAGAGGTTTGTGCTAATAAAATATAGGAAAAGCTTTCTCTGATATTTACTTCACTTAGGCCCGGCGCAACCTTTTGAAGGCTTAAAGCGAAATGAAATTTGAGGTCTTTTTCAAACTTTTTTGTTACACAACATTTCCTTTATCCTAATATCAACAAACAAGTCATCGAAAACTTACCTAACCAAAAAATTAAGCCCAACAGCTCACAAAAGTCAAAACAACCACTGATCAAGTGATCTTAATGAGAATTCAATAGTCATGCAGGCTTGCCCCTTGACCTTTATCATCACATCATGAACTCATGTTTTTTTTATATTTGTACTGCCACTAAATTCTCTAATTGTAGTCTTAAGGATGTTAGTGACTAAGTTTCATACTGTGAGTTTCTTTAGAACTGTCAACATTACATGTTCCTTCATGTGAGAGAACCTTACTTTTTTCTTTATTATAACCTTTTGTTAAGAAAAACTATGGTTTAGCACATAACTAAAATCACATAAAAAACACTCCTATTGAGTAAGGAGCCATTCTTATCAAACATCTGCTTTAATCACCATCTCTAATGTGATGTAAGTTTTTCTTAATCACCGTCTCGAATGTGATGTAAGTTTTTCCTGGAAATAATCTAAAGGCTGGATCACGGATAAAGATAACATCAAGTAATTACAGAAGAAAAGTTTATTATCAAAAAATTTAAAATTTCTGTGATGACAACTCCATTTTAATAGTGAAATCTTTTTGTAAGGTTTATAGAGCACTAACCATGTATATAACTTGAAAAATACCTTCCTTTTCAACAAGCACATCATTCATTAGAGTTTAGGCATTGTTAGCCACATCACTAGAAGTCTATGAAAAATGTCACAAAATGGACAAATTTCACATCCTTAATTGTTCAAAATTCACAAATCTTGCCAGATGTACTTAATATTGAACAAAAACAACAAGTTCAAAAGTGTATTTAGGATTTGAAACTCAAATTAATTAGATGATTTGGAAACATTCAGTTACCACACATACATGTGTAGAAAGACAACCCATTATTCGCTAACATTTTGACCTGTGATTAGGTATCATTTTTCGTAGGCTTTAGTGGGCTCCTATCAATAATATAAAGATTAATTAGCTTTATAACTATTTTAATCTTGACTAAAACAAACTCATATGCCCTTGTCACCTAAGTTACAGCCCAGATCTTTCATAGAGAATCACTAATAGAATCACTAATAGAATCACACTCTCATAAGCTAATTAAGCTTCGGCAAAGGCTAATGGAAAACTTCAAAACTTCAACACATTTAATCAGGAAGGAAAAGCTCTGATACCGGTGGCCTAACATGAAAACTAACATAGCCACCTACATTAGCAAGTGCCTTAGGTCTTTAAAAGTTAAGGAAGAATATCAAAAACCATCAAGATTACCATATACTAAACAAAGACTCCACAATAGAAATGGAAACAGATTTCCACCGGTTGTGACACAATTTGGGTAATTATGGATCGACTAACGAAGTCCGCATATTTCTAACCAATCAAGAAAATTGATAAAATGGAAAGGTTGACCAGAGTTTATCTCAAGGAGGTAGTCTCAAGATATGGAGTGCCAATATCCATCATCTCAGATCAAGATAACCGATTCACCTCTAGATTCTGGTAATCATTACAAAAGACACGATGTACATTATTGGATATGAGTACCTCTTACTACCCCTAAACGAATGTCCTAAGCGAAAGGACTTCCAGACATTGGAGGACATGCTTAGGGCTTGCATTATAGATTTCGAAAACTGTTGGGATACTCATTTACCTTTAGCTAAGTTTTCTTACAATAACAGTTATCATAGTAGCATCATAGCTGCATCGTTCGAATCACTATACAAAAGGAAGTGTCGATCGCCATGTGTTAGATAGAGGTAGGTGATAGCCAATTTACCGGTCCTGAAATCATACACGAGACAATAGAAAAGATCACTCATATTCAGAACCGACTCAAACCTACGCGTGACCATCAAAAAAGCTACACTGACGTGAGATGTTAACCATTAGAATTCCAAGTGGAAGATAAAGATATACTCAAAGTCTCACCTTAAAAGGGAGTTTTTCATTTTGGAAAATATGGCAAGCTAAAACTTAGATACATTGGACCATTCGAAATCCTAACGTGGGTTGCTCCCGTAGCTAACAAAATCAAACTAGCACAAGAACTTAGTAGTGTTCATAATACTCTACACGTGTCAAATCTAAAGAAGTGTTTGTCATGTGAAACCTTAGTCATACCACTCGATGAGGTTCAGATCGATCAACTTCATTTTGTCGAGAAACCTATAAAGATCATGAGCCCAGAGGTAAAGACAATGAATCAAAGTTGCATCCTTATAGGTTTGGTGGAAGTCTAGGTGAGGACAGGAATTTAACTAAGAATACAAGGATCGGATGAAACTTAATATACACACTTATTCGAAATTTTAATAGTCACAGATGATTCTAACTAAATTTCAGGACGAAATTCTTTTTAACATGGAGAGTATGTGACACCCGACAATTTCAGGTCAATACTTGACCCTTACTTATGTTGGAAATGATCTGCCCAAAATACATATTGAATTGATGTGGCTAGTACGTTATGATCCAAGTCGGGTCATACCCAATAATGAGCTAGACAAACACCAAAGATATTTGTTTTATGATATGATCATATAAATAAATATTAGAATATTTGAAAATTGGGTTTCCAAATATTTACACTTGTGTTGTAAATGAATTATATGGATAATTTATTTCAAAGAGAGATGAATATTAATTCATCCGCATTTATTTAAAACAACTGCATTTGATATGGTTGAACAAATGCAGATGTTTACTCATCCGCATTTACAAATGCGGATGAAGAAACCCTATCCGTATTTGCTTATGAAAGAAATGCGGTTAAGCATTTTTGGAAATGCTGATGGAAACATTCATCCGCATTAACAAATGCGGATGAGCATTTTTGGAAATACGGCCAAATTACTTCATCCGCATTTACAAATGCGGATGATACGTGAAGAAATGCGGATGGGTTAAAGGGGCTGGGCCCACCCACTTTTCTCTCCTAAATTTTATGTTTCCAAGACATGCAATATAAGATTGCATTCTGATCTCTCTGATAACTTAACCTTTTGGTAAAAACGAAAAGGGTATAACTCCCTTTTTCTCTCGATCGGTCAAGAGAAAAATCAGAGTTTTCACAAGTGAAAATCCTAGCAAACTGATGTTCTTGTTGGTGGCTCGTGGGTAGACTTGCTTGAGGCCTCCTATTTTGGAAGCTGCCATCTTCGTTCACCTTCTGCCGACCTAACTGTTGAAGGTAGTTTTTCGAACCTTCTATGGTTGTTTGTAAGCATGATTTCATATATCGATCCATATGGAGTTTTAACAGATAAATATAAAAATGTTTTATATATATTTTAACTGTAACAAGTTTTAAACGGAAATTCCGCTGCGTTTTCTATTTTATATGGATAAAATAGATCTGTTAAACTTGTAAAATCCCAACAATTGCATCAGAGCCGGTTATATGGATACATGCTTCTTTTGGACTGAAAATTCGGTTTCTTAGTGATGATTCACCAAAAAGCCGAGAGGCTTCAGCCCTAGTGTTCCCTGTTTTTTCAAGATCTCTTTAAACATGCATATAGTAATCTTGAAAAATTTATATCATCCGGATGATTCTGTTTTTGGAAACAAAACCATGGTTCTCGGCTGTTTATGCTTCAGTCGAGAATCTATGGTTCAAGGGGATGCTTTTGGATTTTTGCTTACATATGTGGATATGTGTTTTATTTGTTCATAACCAAAGCTGAGACCTATGGTTGAATGTGCTGTGTTTTGTATTTAATTATTCAAATGGTTTGTAATAATTAAATGTACTTATTCTTCTATTGGGTATGTAATTTATTTATTTTTTATTTGGCATGTAAAATAAATAGGTTAGTTGCATTTTACTTTTACTAGAAAAATGTATTTAGGATATATTTTGTAAAAGAAGATCCAACGAGGCTACCTTTCTCGGTTTTAACCGAAAGGAGAAGATGAAGGCCCAAAGGAGTTTGGTGCGGAAGTCAAAGCCTACTTGGAAACCCAAATGGATTGGAAGAATCACAACACAAGGTGGACACTTGAAGCATTTGGATGCGGGATCAAGTGGGAGTTCACCGACACAAATGTTGTGTCATATTCACCCTTAGGAATGACCTTATTAACTCACTTGTTTTGGTCAACAAGTGATGTTAAGTTTAGTAGGCTACGGTTATGAACTCATGTGATGCTTGTGTGGTTGATTTATTATTGTTTTGTGATATATGGATATGCATGATTAAACAATTTAATATCATCAACAAGCATAAAATTGGTTCTTATGAAACATTAACGTGGGTTATTGAAAGTTAATATGTTAACAATAAAATTGGTTTTATTGAAAGAACCTTGAAAATTTGTTTTTCACACTAGTACCACACATTTGAATGCATGCAAATGTTAGGTACAAAATGGTTTTCGAAACTAGAATTAATGAAAAATTAAATCCCTTTCAAACAAGTTTAACACCATCCTTTTACACAACACTCGAATCACTTGGGAACTATTTGTGGGATAAAGGTCACCTAACCACTTTTAGAGAACTTGTGTGTTTGAGGTGAGGTTAACATATTTGTGGGATAAAGGTCACCTAACCACTTGTATGTGTAAACTCACACGTGTGTGTAAGTAGGACGACTTGAGTTGGAAACCATGTGAATAGGGTCACCGAAGCATGACGTACAATGGTGTTGATGGGATTGAACATGCCAACTAAACATAAAGATGTTTAACCGATCCCATATAACTAGAAGTTGTAAAGGGTTACAATTGTCAAGTGTTGACTACCTTGTTAATTTAAATAATGGGATAAAGATCACCTAACCATTATTTAAATGTAACGTTGGATTCTAGATTTTAATTGTTAATTGTCTTTGAGACGTAAAAGGGTATTAATAATTAAAAATTCTTTTTCCGGAAATACTAAAATTAAACTTTGTTAATATTTGTAGAAATGGCCGCAAACAACAACGCTACCACCCCGACCGTCCATAACCTATCACTAAGAACTATCTTAGAAAGGGATCGTCTTAACCATAATAATTTTATGGATTGGTTTCGAAACTTGAGAATTGTTCTCAAGCAAGAGAAAAAGTCCTATGTGTTGGACGATCCCATTCTCGACCAACCTGACGTTAATGATGTTGAGGCCTATAACGATTGGGTTAAGCACATTGAGGATTCTGTGCAGGTTTCTTGCCTCATGTTGGGAACTGTGATTCCTGAGCTCCAAAAGGATTTGGAGCATCATGGGGCGTACGACATGATTACCCAGTTGAAGGAAATGTTCCTTCAACAAGCAAGGGTAGAGCGCTTCGAAACGGGTCAAGCGCTTCATGCATGTCCCATGGATGAAACTCAATCGGTATCATCTTATGTACTTAAGATGAAGATCCACATTGATCGCCTTGAAAGGCTAAACTGTCCCGTCTCGAAAGAGTTGGCCATAGATTTGAACCTTAATGGCCTAACCAAAAGGTTTGAGACGTTCATCATAAATTACAACATGAACGGATGGGACAAGAGCATTGGTGAGCTTCACGTAAAGCTTAAAACGACCGAGGCGGGGATGGGTAAAAATGTTTTACCCGTCCTCACGATCAATGAGGGAGGCAACAAGAAAAGGGCACATCCTGATCCCAAGGCAATTGTTGCCAAAGGAAAGGGATACATCAAAGGAAAGGGTAAGGGAAAGGTTAGAGCCAAACCTCCAAAACCAAAGCTTAAGAAGCCAAAGGTGACGGAGAACGATCCATGCTTTGAGTGTGGTGAGATAGGGCATTGGAAGAGGAATTGTCCAGCCTATCTCAAAGAGTTGAGGAACAAGAGGGATGCTGGGCAGACCTCAGGTACAACTTTCATGATTCATATTGGATTGAATGTTATTTCTTCAAACACATGGGTATTGGATACCGGATGTGGAACTCATATTTGCAATTTGTTGCAGGGGTTCAAAAGAAATAAGCTTTTCAAGAAGGGAGACATTAGTCTCTACATGGGCAACGGAGCAAAAGTTGACGTCGAAGCCCAAGGAGATTATGTTTTGAAGCTTTCAAATGGTTTGGAAGTTGTTCTGAAAAACATTTTGTTTGCTCCTAGTTTGACTAGGAACATAATTTCTATTTCCCTTTTAAAACAATATGGTTATGTATTAAAGTTTGTTAATGATGGTATTTATGTTTTTATGGATGATGCATTTTATTTTAAGGCTATGCCTTTTAACGATATCTATGAATTGGTTCATGATGACTCATCCTTTAATAACTCGTTATACCAATCAAGCACCAAAAAACTTAAAGTGGGTTTAAGTAATTCATATCTTTGGCGTTGTCGTCTGGGTCATATAAACAAGAATCGGATTCAAACACTTCAAAAGAATGGTCTTTTGGAAACAAATGAAAATGGTTCATTTGATAAGTATGAATCTTGTTTACAAGGAAAGATGACCAAGTTGCCCTTTAGTGGTACTAACGAAAGGGCAAAAGATTTATTAGGAATCATACATTCGAATGTATGTGGTCCTTTTAAGACAATGACAAGGAATGGTGAAAGATACTTCATTACCTTTACTGATGATTATAGTCGTTATGGGTATGTGTACTTGTTAAGACACAAACATAAAGCCTTTAAAATGTTCAAAGTCTTTCAAAAATGAAGTTGAAAATCAACTCAATAAAACCATCAAAGTACTTCGTTCAGATAGAGGAGGTGAATACCCTAATGATGCCTTTCAAGATCATCTTAGGAGTTGTGGAATCATCTCGCAACTCACTCTACCAGGAACACCACAACATAATGGTGTGTCCGAAAGGAGGAATCGAACTCTATTGGATATGGTTCGATCTATGATAGCTAGAAGCACATTGCCTCTATCATTTTGGGGTTACGCATTGCTCTCGGCAGTCCGTATTTTAAATATGACCCCAACCAAGAAAGTGGACAAGACACCTTTTGAAATATGGCATGGAAGGGTTCCATCATTATCATATTTAAGGGTATGGGGTTGTGAGACTTATGTCAAACGCAACTCCCAAAACAAACTTGAAATTCGATCCACTAAGTGTATATTTGTTGGATATTCCAAAGACTGTATGGGATATTACTTCTTTGATCCAACAGAGCAAAAGGTATTTATTGCTCAAAAGGCTGAGTTCTTGGAAACTAAGTTCCTTATGGAAGGAATGACGTATAGAACAGTGGAATTTGATGAGGATCAAGAACCACAAGCCAATACACGTTTGGTTGAAATTAGCAATCAACAAGAGGTTGTTGATAATGATCAAGTGGTTGATCAATACACACAAAACGTTCATAGATCTGGTAGAATTAGCATTCCACCTGAAAGATATGGATTTTTCATGAATGGATGCTATGTGGTTGACTCGGATGAACCAACTACATACCATGATGCAATGTCTAATTCGGATTATGACAAATGGCTAGAAGCCATGAACGTAGAGATGCAATCCATGCATGACAACCAAGTATGGGAATTGGTTGAACAACCACTTAACTCCAAACTGGTTGGATGTAAGTGGGTTTTCAAGAAGAAAACCGATATGCATGGAAACTTGGATACTTATAAAGCAAGACTTGTAGCAAAAGGTTTCACTCAAACTCAAAGGGTTGATTATGATCAAACTTTCTCGCCCGTGGCAATGCTAAAGTCAATTAGAATATTATTTGCCATTGCCGCATATTATGACTATGAGATTTGGCAAATGGATGTCAAAACCGCTTTCCTTAATGGACATCTCGAAGAGACTGTCTATATGGTTCAGCCTGATGGTTTTGTCGACCCACAACATCCTAACAAAGTATGCAAGTTAAAGAAATCAATCTATGGATTGAAACAAGCATCGAGAAGTTGGAATCAACATTTTGATGAAGAGATCAAGAAATTTGGATTTATCAAGAATGTTGATGAAGCTTGTGTCTATAAAAAGGCTAGTGGGAGCATTATAACATTCTTAGGAAATGACATACTACTATTTGGAAATGACATTCCAACCATGGAAGGTGTAAAAGCCTGGCTTGGAAGTTGTTTTTCCATCAAGGATCTTGGTGAAGCCGCCTACATTTTGGGAATAAGGATCTATAGGGATAGATCAAGGCGGTTGATAGGTTTAAACCAAAGTGCATACATTGATAAAATCTTGAAAAGGTTTAAGATGGAAAACTCTAAGAAAGGTATGGTACCTATTCAAAGAGGGACAATATTGAGTACATCTCAATGTCCAAGCTCAAAAGATGAGCAAGAAAGAATAAAGGAAGTCCCATATGCATCTGCTATAGGATCCATCATGTATGCTATGATATGCACTAGACCGGATGTGTCATACGCTTTGAGCATGACAAGCAGATACCAGCAAAATCCGGAAAATTGCCATTGGATGGCGGTTAAGAGTATATTGAAATATCTTAGAAGGACTAAGGATATGTTTCTAATATATGGCTCTGGCGAGGAGGAACTCGTTGTAAAGGGTTACACGGATACGAGTTTCCAAACTAATCGAGATGATTCTCGATCACAATCAGGATATGTTTTCATTATGAATGGTGGAGCAGTCTCTTGGAAGAGCGCAAAACAAGATGTGGTAGCATTGTCCACCACTAAGTCGGAATACATCGCCGCCTCATTGGCAGCTCAAGAAGCTGCATGGATAAGGAAGTTCATTGCCGACCTAGGGGTGGTCCGTACCATTCAGGACCCTCTAGAGATCTTTATTGATAATGAGGGTGTGATTGCTCAAATCAAGGAACCCCGAGCACATCAAAAGACGAGGCACATTGAGCGGAGATTCAACTACATAAGGGATGAAGTTGAAAAAGGAAAGATATGTATTCGCAAAGTTCACACCGATCAAAACATTTCGGATCCACTCACGAAGCTCCTTGAAAGGCCAAAGCATGAGAGTCATATTTGTGCCTTAGGACTTCGATATTCTAGTGATTGGATTTGATCTTTTTAGTATTTAAATATTGGAATGATTGTAAATTTTAACTCTTTTGTATAATTATGATACTTTGAGTTATGTTCCATTTTAGCATGTTTAAATCCGTGAATAAGTTAATTATTCTAAATGTCCGTAGTCGCTCATATTTGTGGGAACAAATATGAAAGTAAGACTATCATGAACTTGGATTGGTGGATATTCATAAGGTATGAATATAGAGCGTGGGTTCGCTGCCAAGGTTCGTGGATATTTATAGGATATAAATATTGGACTGACCCGCCCTCAAATTTTACTACATGGAATCTTGTGATAGATCATAAGTAAATTTGAGTAAAGGCGAATATCATAGTATCCTCCGACCTGAGATACATATTGGGTTTTGATATTCACAAAATATAATACCTTGATCTAGTTCTTCGCTGTTCTTAAATAATGGACAGCACACAAGGCTATGTTCAGGTGTGATACAAGGTGATTGTGAGAAACGTATGTAGTCAAGATGGGATTTGTTCCTCTTATTCGTTGAGAGTGAGATGTGTAAGGCCTGATAAAGTTAAATCAATAAGGAATGATTATTCTGTGTCTCTGGATTTAACATGACATCTGAAACAAAAGAATATATGATTTGATTCACCTAACTCATTTCAAGTAAGGGACTTGAAATGGATGATGTTATTGAATGGCACTTAGTCATGCGTATTAGGGGTAGTAAACCATTGTTAGGCGGTATTTGCTACTTGCATCAATCCTCTATGTATCTTGTGCAAGTGGGAGATTGTTGGAAATGATCTGCCCAAAGTACATATTGAATTGATGTGGCTAGTACGTTATGATCCAAGTCGGGTCATACCCAATAACGAGCTAGACAAACACCAAAGATATTTGTTTTATGATATGATCATATAAATAAATATTATAATATTTGGAAATTGGGTTTCCAAATATTTACACTTGTGTTGTAAATGAATTATATGGATAATTTATTTCAAAGAGAGATGAATATTAATTCATCCGCATTTGTTTAAAACAGCCGCATTTGATGTGGTTGAACAAATACAGATGTTTACTCAATGCGGATGAAGAAACCCTATCCGCATTTGCTTATGAAAGAAATGCGGTTAAGCATTTTTGGAAATACTGATGGAAACATTCATCCGCATTAACTAATGCGGATGAGCATTTTTGGAAATGCGGCCAAATTACTTCATCCGCATTTACAAATGCGGATGATATGTGAAGAAATGCGGATGGGTTAAAGGGGCTGGGCCCACCCATATTTCTCTCCTGAATTTTATGTTTTCAAGCCATGCAATATAAGATTGCATTCTGATCTCTCTGATAACTTAACCTTTTGGTAAAAACGAAAAGGGTAGAACTCCCTTTTTCTCTCGATCGGTCAAGAGAAAAATCAGAGTTTTCACAAGTGAAAATCCTAAAATCCGGTAGTTTCTTGTTGGTGGCTCGTGGGTAGCCTGCTTTACTCCTATGGAACTCCCTTCCACCTTCTGCCCCTACTGTTAATAGTTCGAATTTATTGTTTGTAAGCAATTTTTTTCTAATGAGTTTTCAGATAAATTAAAAAATGTTTATATATTTGCAACTGACAAGTTTTAAACTGAAATCCCTGCGTTCTATTTATAAGAGGAGACATGAACTTTACATATCAAATACACCAACATACCACCCTCACTTCTCTCTCTTTCCCTCCCTAAAATCATCCATGAGTACCCCCATCTCTATGATTTCATAGCTTTTCAACTTTGTTACTACAATTCTAAGGTGTTTCAAGTGCCTTTGGTGTAGATCAAAACAATTCTTGAAGATTTCAAGCTTTCTGCATCTTTACATTCATCTTTTCTTGCTTGATTTTAATGAGGACTCTCTTTGTTTATTTATACATCTTCTATTTTACCATGTATTTACATCTACAAGTTCATATATAACAATATTCATCCACAAAAGTTATTTTTGTTAAAAATAATGTTTCTACAAACAAATGGTTATAATGGTGATATTGCACAATGCATACTAACATGAACTGATAATCATTCTTGTGTCTTAAAAAGTAAATATATCTAATATCATGTTTGACTAGATTACTACTTGGTGAATTTATAAAAGTCATAAATGTGTGTTAGAACCCAAGAGAGACTCCAAATGGGTTAAGTTATGTTTATGAGCTTTTAGTTGTTATAAAAGTATTATTATGAACATTAGTGTATTCTACAAGTTATAAGTAGTCAGTGAGTTATATTGTATTATCATTAAGTTGCATTATGACTAGTTTGATAAAGATGACACATGACTAAATTATCTTGACATGAGACTTGGAATATAAATTATGGACTTTATATCATTAGATATTATGTTACCTAAAAAGATGGGTTAAGATACGTTGAGAATTTGACTAATATGATTAAGTGTTTTATCAATGGATTTTTACTATGAATTATTAAAAACTTCATAATACAATAATATTATTTAGTGATTTGGAAAAACTCTAGTTCATTTTATGGTAAGGTACATAAAACCTAAGTAAATAAAAAAATAATTTTACTAAGAACATATTAATATACTTATTTCATATGCAAGCATATATATTTATGCATGGGTAGTAAAAAGATGAAAACTAGTGATTTTTCTTAAGTTTTGGGTATTTCAAAATTATTTCGATGAAAATAATACAAATATCGTTTTTCTTTTACTTAAAATATGAGATTATTTCACAACCCTAATTTTCATACGTTCACATGTGAAACGTATACCTAACTCGAGTCATGACTCGGGTCGAGTCGAAATAATATTTAATTATCCGCACAATAGTCGACTTCAAATACTAGTGTTCACCTACACACTTGAATGAAATATAATTTATTAGTATTTTCTAAGTATTATATATTAGAAGAATTTCATATATACCCTATAAAATTTTAAAATATCATATATACCCATACAACATTTAAAATATCACATATACCCCTTTAAAACTTTTAGAATATCATATATACCCTTACTAAAAATTTAAATATCATATATGCACAAATCAAATTGATAAATACATACATGCTCCTAAAAACTTACTAAATATCAAATATACCCTTATAAAATTTTACAAATATTATATACATTCAAACTAAATTTTAATATCATATATACCCTTCTCTATAGCTAAAATATCATATTTCTTCATATTATTTTATTTTGTTAAAAAAAGAAATTCCGTTCATATATTTTTTGTTAAACATTTTAAATTTTATATTTTGAAATTTTTCATATTTCTTTTCTCAAAAAATTACATATTTATAAGGTCGGGTTGGAATCAAAGTTTATTTGTAAATCCCAATAATTAATTTTTTATAAATTATACTTAAGTAGTATATGAGGTTTTAAATCTTCAAATTCTTAAATTTATCCAATCAATTTTAAATTGTAAAAAATTGTGATACTATAGTAAAATTTGAAGGTAAGCACAAGATTTAAATAAAAGTAAGTGTTTTTTTACAAATATGTTCATTATGCTTTTCAACTAGGTTATTGATGTGTATTATTATTTTATAAGATCTAAAAACAATAATTTTCATTAGAAACTAATTATCATATGAATAAAAAATATAATAAATACAGAACAAACAATATTAAAAATTAATAACTTATTTAATACCAGAATCCACCACAAACAATATTAACTTATTTATTTCATCCATCGTCATCTTCATCATCATCTAAGAACCAGAATCCACCACAACTACCACCCACCACAACCACCTACATAATTGTAGCTACCAACCACCACCATCACCACCGGTGATTCAAGTTGTCGATCTTGATTCAAAGAGTGTCAATTTTACTTTATATTTTGATTCCTTTCTTTCTGATTTGGCATAAGATAGGTTGTGAAGATAACCATCATCTCTAATAGAATCAGGCAAGTTGAGATAGGAAGAGGGTTCGCGGAGGTAGAAGAAGGCTGTGGCATAGGTACGGGTGGAGATGATGGGGGAGGACTAAGAATCTAGCTAGATACGTGAATGTTTGTTTGGTTATCAAATATCAGCCACTCAGTTGCCTACTTCCGGATTCTTTCCCTTAAAGCCAGTAGGTTTGAATTTAATGAGTAATGGTGACGGTGGTTACCGTTGGATGGATTAGGGTTCAATTTTCAGAAATCTTCAAATTCTTAAATTTATCCAAGAATCATTTAAATTGTAAAAAATTGTGATACTATAGTAAATTTGAAGGTAAGCACAAGATTTAATATAAAGTAAGGTTTTTTTACAAATATGTTCATTATGCTTTTCAACTAGGTTATTGATGTGTATATTATTTTTTATAAGATCTAAAACCAATAATTTTCATTAGAAACTAATTATCATATGAATAAAAAATATAATAAATACAGAACAAACATATTAAAATTAATAACTTATTTAATACCAGAATCCACCACAAACAATATTAACTTATTTATTCATCCATCGTCATCTTCATCATCATCTAAGAACCAGAATCCACCACAACTACCACCCACCACAACCACCTACATAATTGTAGCTACCAACCACCACCATCACCACCGGTGATTCAAGTTGTCGATCTTGATTCAAAGAGTGTCAATTTTACTTATATTTGATTCCTTTCTTTCGATTTGGCATAAGATAGGTTGTGAAGATAACCATCATCTCTAATAGAATCAGCAAGTGAGATAGGAAGAGGGTTCGCGGAGGTAGAAGAAGGCTGTGGCATAGGTACGGGTGGAGATGATGGGGGAGGACTAAGAATCTAGCTAGATACGTGAATGTTTGTTTGGTTATCAAATATCAGCCACTCAGTGCTACTTCCGGATTCTTTTCCCTTAAAGCCAGTAGGTTTGAATTAATGAGTAATGGTGACGGTGGTTACCGTTGGATGGATTAGGGTTCAATTTTCAGATGTGATGATGGTTAGCACTGTGGCGGCCGACAATCTATTTGATGGCATCAATCAAAAACAGATGGGCTTGAGCACACAGGTGGTGGCGTAGGTGGGTGGAAGTGAAGGTGGTGGTTAGAGGGGAAGGGGGAAGGGATGAAGGATGGTAATACATAATTAAGTAAATTACATAAGTAGTCCCTCTATTTATTTAACTTATTTAATACTAGGTTATAGTCTCATGTATTACATGGGTTTGTATATAACAATTATAATTCTATAGTGTGTAGATGATAAAAATAATTTAACTACACACAAAAGAAAGTGAACCATAAGCTTCCAATTAAGTCAAATCCATGTCCAACTAACTAATTATTTGAGCATTAGATACATATAGACAAATTATGTCTAAGTTTAGACAATTAAACACATACAACTATACAATAGTCTTCACATACATTGCATGGCTCCTAAATCCACTTACCATCATCACGTCAGCGAGAAAATCTCATTTACTATTTTTAACTTTAAAGGAAAACAAAAATTAAAATCCTGCCATAGGCAAGAAATTTTTTAAAAAATTCCCCCCAAAAAAAAACTTAAATCTCGCCATGTACTTAAGTGAAAATTTTAAAACATCTCGCCAATGTTGAGTTAAAGTGAAAACTAAATATTGGTTATTTTTTAAATATTAAACTAAAGTTTATCCGAGGATATCATACGATCTTTAATTTATTATGAGCAATCAGTCACACATGATCCATATTCTTTTGTTTGATTCCTCTTGTTGCATACTATAGTTTGATTTTTATTACTTGTTATTATAATTTCTTTTAAATAAACAACACCAGACTATAAGATCGTGTATTAACCTTGTGTATTACATGAGTTAAATAAAAAAAATACTAAACATTTATTAACGAAAAGTTAAGAACTGTAAAACATTATATATAAAAGTCATTTGATTAGCTGATAAAATATTTTTACTATTTTTAAAACTCTCATTTAAAAAATTATTGCTTTTTAAAAAAGCTCATTTTTATCGGTATCTCATTGCTTAAAAACTTTTGGGTTTGTTTTGTAAAAAATATTTTTATATGAAACTCTTATTTTTTTTTAAAAAGATTGATTTTAAAATGTTTCATAATTCAAAAAAGTTTTATTGTTTTAGAAATAAATCATAGTAATAGATAATTTTGATTATGAAAAAATATATTTTTTAATCAAAATACTTAGTTTTATTCAATGAAAAACTGTATTTAAAAATTAATGATTAAAAAAGAACTTTGATATCTAATACTAATAAAAGATTACATTATAGGACACATATCACTATCTCATTGAATCTTATATTTGGGGATCTTTTGATTGTGTTTACGACTATTTCAAATTTCAAATTGTGAGTAAGAGTTGTTTTTATATATTAATGACCAAATATTTATTGTTTTTTTTAGTTTAATTTCTATGTTAAAGATAATAATAAAATTTTATTATCTTAACAAATTTTATTAGTAAACACGAGTTCCAGTTATAACTGATTTATTATTAATAACACCGGTCTATTCTTTTTACAAGTTTCAACAATTAAATACCTATTAATTAATTATTTTTAGCTATTAAAATTTAAACCATCATAGTATCTTCCTGATAATTATGAATGCTTTAGGAAGAAATAAAATATATAATTCATATATCAAATAGTTTATCAAAATTAGCATGTTCTTTTATTCTTTGTTCTAAAAATATTGATACGGATATTATACTAAAACATAAAAAATACTTACTAAAACTTGAAACCAAAAAGCTTTGTTGGATGTTGATAAAAAAAAGTATATTTGTTAGTGCATATAAATGCACATCTAAACATATACAACTTCTTAGATTTTAGAAAATTTAATGTAATTTTGATTGTTCAACATTACTGTTAATCGCTAATCATGTTACATTATGTTAATTCCATCGTCATGTTACATTACATTAATAGCATCATCAAGTTACATTATATTTATGTATCATGTTAAAGTAGGTAATTCTAGCTATTGTAACAGTATATTTACCTAATTAGAATAGTGATTTTCAAAATATTTTTTACAATATTAATTCTACCAGAATTGATTTTCAAATTCGAATCATTAAATTATCAATTTTCAATTTGACGGTGCAACGGTTCGGTATTGACATGCACCGCTGCGTCATAACAACAATAACGAAAACGCTACACCCACCCTCATATCAAAACCCTTGCATTCTTCATCCATTTCAAACACACCCATTCGAAAACCAAATCAAAATCCATCAATCTCTAGGGTTTTGATCTTCAATCTCACACTCGTAATGAATCCGAATCAATCATCAATTCCACCACAACAATCGGTGAATCACAATTCTTCATCCATTTCAAACACCATTCCTCCATCTCATCAGCCCTCCGGCCACAATTACACATCCGTCGGTCAACCGTCGCAATCCGCCGCCACCAACGCCGCGAATAACCCTTACGTGTCGGCTGCCCCCGTGCGGGATTCTTCCACGAAGAGTGAGTTTTTATCTGAATTATGTGTGTTTGATTATGTGTTTTGTGAAGACGTTGTTTGATTACACGTGTTTTGATGATGTTATGTCGTATTGTGATGTTTAGTTGTTGTTATGGTGATGTTGTGCAGATACGATGGATTCGGTGAAGGTTATGTTTGGGAGGTGGGCGAAGAGGTCGCTGAAGCTACGAGAAGGGGCAGGAATACGCTGGAGATATGTGGCAACATTGTATGTTTCTTCTGCTTGTGATCGGTTGAATTTTATTATTTTCTATATATCTATGTGGAAGCATTTATGGATTGATAATGGCTATGACAACTTTTTTTTTTTTTTTTTTTTTTTTTTTTTTACAATGGTTCAATCTTGGTCATCATTTGGGTATCGTTTTCTAAACAATCCCTAGTTCAATGGTTAGTGATATATGGTAATTATTATTTTCTCTTTTTCTTCCAATTTTTTTGATTATGTTAACAAAAGCATAATTTCTTTATAGGAGATTTAGTTGGCTCTTAAATGGGCGTGAGAGATAATATGTATTTGAGACTTCTGAAGCACTAATGAATATTGGACCGTACTTTGGGATTTACTTTCATATTTATATATTTATTCGATAAACTCTTTATATAAATCATTTCTTTGGACCAGTGAAAACGGGTCCTGGTATTGCTGATGCAGCTGTTGGAAGAATTGCTCAGGGTACTAAGGTTCTTGCAGAAGGTGGATATGACAAAATCTTTAGAACAACATTCCAAACAATTCCAGAAGAACGACTTCTAAAGTCGTATGCATGCTACCTATCCACTTCTGCAGGGCCTGTGATGGGATTACTCTATATTTCAACTACAAAGCTTGCATTTTGCAGTGATAATCCACTTCCATATAAAGTTGGTGAAGAGAAGAATTGGAGCTATTACAAGGTTAACTTTCTTTTTCATTTATGCTTTATTTCATTTTAACTTACTTGTCCCATTTCCTGTGTCTTATTGATTGAGGTATTTTTTTTAAATGGCTAACTCCCACACTCTCTAATCCTACTCTTAAATCTACACATGTCCACCATGGGAGTATGGGACTTTAACCCTCAACCACATTAGGAGGGGACATCTATTTTTACACACCTTTGTTACAACTTTGGTACCAGTTAAATCATAAATGAGTCGAGTCAAGTTAACCCATGACTCTTTTGTTCTAAATTTATAAATACTTTTTTTTACCTAGTTAGTTTGTCAAACATAAACAAAGTATTTGCACTACTTAAAAAACAATTAATTTTTTAATAACATTGTTTAAGATGCTATATGCAATTATAATTACACTTTGGGCGAGTTTTGACTTGCTTGACTACTCTCCTTTTTTAAGTTTATGAATTGATCTGTTATACATAAATTATGTACACATTATACTTTCCAACCAAAATGTCATGATGCAAAACCGGTGAATTCATTTATTCTTTAGGCAGAAATATTATATCAATTACTAGAATTTTGAATTATGCATAACGCCTTGACTTAACCACCTTTTATGTGTTATGAAACAACTAATAGGTGGTCATCCCATTGCTCCAACTGAAAGCAGTCCAGCCTTCTAGAAGTAAATCAAATCCTGCTGAAAAGTACATCCAAGTTATATCTGTTGATGAGCATGAGTTCTGGTTCATGGGTTTTGTAAATTATGATAGTGCTGTGAAAAATCTTCAGGGTGCACTTGACCCACCCCAGTATCAACTCTGCATTGGTACATCAAATTTTTAGGCCATCTTTGTTGAGTTGGTATGCCATTCATTTCAACACTATATAAGTTTCAATAATCAATAACATGCTGTTTCATGTCATGGTTCACTTATACAGTTTGGCTACTTGTAGTTTTGTATCTCACTATTTTTTCTTATCTTATAAATACTGATTCTGTTCATTCTATAAATCCAGGTATTTTCTCAATGATATCTTATTAAATAGAAGTAAGAAAAAAAGAATATTAGACTACTGCATTGCATTGGTTTATAAGTAAGCAATGTTTTGAAGACAAGGTCGGTCATCGAAGATCAAAGAAAATAAAAAAAAAATTATTCAAACATACAAGTTTTTGATAGGAGTCATCTAAAATGTTAATAGTTACACATATGTATCATAGTTATAACGATACGTATGTTGTTAACTGTAGTTCATGTTTGTATTATATCCTAAGTTCGAATCATGGACCCATCTCAATCAAGTTTGATTTATTTTTTTCTTCCTGCTATAAATTGACAAATTTGCCCCGTATTGTTTAAAGTAAGAAGTTTATGCATTGATTAGACAAAAAACAATCTGGTTTAACCTATGAAAATCTTTTGAACCCGGCTTGTTCTAATCAACCTGATCTTGTTCAAGATTTAAGAACCTTGTTTCTAACGATGTGTTCCCCAATACTTTTCAAAGAGAAGTGAAAGAAAGGAGATCAGAAATTGTGTTTGTAAGGATTAGAAAAGAAGATTTTAAATAATCTTCCTTCTTAAGTTTCTCACACAAGTATGGATTTGGAGAGCGACTTTCTTTGCATAAAATATTTATTTATTTTTTCATTTCCTTCGAACCATATGACCCAAAGTAAAATTATATCTTTCCCATCTTCTCCATTTCTTTTTTCTTATAAAATTTCTTTACTTTTTTATTTTATTTATTAAACTTGTGAACATCACTCAAGTCAACAAAAAAAAGTGAATTTTCTGTTATCTTTAAATTTATGTAAGATAGCGTCACATGTGACTTTTTAAGCCCAACTATGCATTATTATGTATTATTAGGGTGGAGGGGCACTCATGCCATAAACCTCCACCACACATAAAACCTATCAATAGGAATGTGCTATTTCAAACCAAGCTATACTACAACAAAACATCCATATTTAGTGGGGGCACTCATGTCACACCAAACCATGCAAAAGTAGGCTTGAAAGGAGGAAATGGTTGGATTTTAGAAGCTGCACAAGGCGAGTTCTTGCCGCGAAAACATGCCGTTTATGCACACTGCGAGACTGGTGGCGGTGTTTGGCATCCCCCTCCCCTTAGTACATAGAAAAGGAAAAAAAATGCAAATTATCCCTCTCTCTTATCATTTTACTCCCATTTCCTATAAATCTAGTTGGTGGGTTGTGAATCTAATTAACTTGTTCTTTTAATTAATTAATTATGTTTGATTAAACCTCGAACACGAGATTTTCTTAATCGTAATTCAATTCATTAAGCAAATTAACCTCCTCATGTGTTTACCAGTGTATTGAATTTATATGATTTCTTAGCTAAATATAGATAAAGATCTCAAAGTAACCAAAAAAGATATTTCTGCAATGATAAAAAAAAGATTACAATAAGATATTTCTTAAAATAAAGATTGCAATGCTAATAGAATCTTTATTTAATCTTCAACAGCACTACACATATTTATCAGCCTGAACTGCTTCATTAGCATTAACTTAACTATCTACAACAAATCGCCAGTGGTAGCAAAACATATTGTTAGTAGCAACTTGTAACTCGTAGGAGTTCATCATTAGTAAGAATTTCACTTACACAGTTTCGTAGAATGTTTTGTAACTTCAATACTATTAATCATGTTTCTAACAATCTTTGATGATATCAAAACTTCACAAGTTCTTCTTTAGCGTTTCCAGCTAAACAGTGTTTCTACCTTCTTTGCATTCTCATCACTAGAAGGATTTTCCAAATATTATCTACTTAGCTTTTCAAGATAAGTTCTTTTTTACTTTCACATTTCTCACACCTCTAAAAATACACTTTCATGTCCTAATAACAAAGGCTTTCAAGCTAGCATCATAAGCTCATCCTGTAATAGCCTGCGATAGCGTGATAGGTCTAACTGTTCTTTAATCTCATAGAATTAGGAAGAGATGCACTAAATTCTTATTCAAATTTATCTTCAACTTTAGTATGCTCTCTCTTTCATTTGGTGTTACGAATTTATCAACCACGTTTTTCCCTTAACCTATATGTGATTATGGTTGAGGTAAAGAACACATACCATGAGATGAATCAACAGAAAGTAGAAAAGTTTGTACTGATGGCCTAGTTTGTGCTAGTCAATCTTGTTGATCTTGATAAGTAGAAACAATTGTAGAAAGAACTATTGCTAGTTGTTTAGTTCTTTTAAAAGGCATACAGTAATTTGAGCAGGTTGGTAGTAGCTACTAAGGATCATTAAGATTGAGCACTTTTAGCCTGTGAGCCTTGAGCTTCACCATCCTTTTGCTTAACTTTCTACATCTTAACAATCTTTTTAATTTATTCTTCTTGCAGTTTCTTGAACTTGACTAGTTTTTTTCTCCATTTTCTTATTTTCTTCTCTCAACCTCTTCTCACCTATCATAATTATTGAAAACATAGATTATGTTCTTCTCGTCAAATCTAAAAGAGTTGGCTTTTCTATAAAATGAATTGCATCAACAAAATCTTGTTTCAACTGCTTTGCTAGAATCCTGTAGTTCATCACCTATGATCTCAGCACCTCTATTTAGCAATGACCAAGGATTTCCACACTCTGGTATACATTCATTACTTATTGTTTTTGATGTGGCTTTAGCTCTAATTAATGTGGGCCATAACTGATGGCGACCTAGTAGTTCCTACCACCTCAAACGTTAAACTAGATTAAAGTCCATTGCTCTTGCCTCCTATTGATCTTGAATAGACACCTAATAAACCATATGCATAATCATATAATCATAAAATGAGAAAGGTGTTGATTGTGACTCATGAGCATGGAATAATTCAAGGATACCTTAATGACAGTTTTATAGTGACTTAAGTGCTCAGTTGGCTTGGGATGGTGAAGACTGGCTAGTCATCTCTTCGGTAACCATATCCTCAATCGATGATAGTGTTTGTAATGAAACTTCCATTTTGTTTCAAATATGTTCCTGTGTGAGGATCCTTGAGTAGGTTAGACTAGTGTGAAGGCCAAAAGGGACAGTGAGGAAGAAACAACCCCCTTCTTCTTCTTTTTACACTTGGTAACGAAAGAATACGTTTATGCGATGTAAGGCACGACTTGTAGGACAAGAATTCTTTTTTTTAATCCAAATAGTTAATTATAAGGAAACTTATTCCCCTTTGATGGATGTGGAAACCCTTAGGTGTTTAATCGACATAAGTAATTTACGAATCTCTCCACGTATACTTGTACACAAATATGAACATGACATCTTTTTAAAAATCTTTAAATCATTAATTACGCCTAAAACATTAGAATAAATACACTACAAGAAAACGTAGCTATGGCGACGACAAAAGTCGTCGCCATAGGGTCTATATGTCGTCGCTATAGGGTTAGTAGTCATAGCCTTGTGCAATAGCTAAAAAAATTGTCGTCGCAGTAACGTTATCGCCAGACCTAGGCGACGACATGTGTCGCCATAGACCTCTATGGCGACGACATGTCGTCGCCAAAAACTTTGTGGCATTATTATAAATGATATTTTTAAATTTAAATTTAATAAATAAATGCACCTATGGCGACGACATGTCGTCGCCATAGGGTTAGTAAATATTATTACTTAATATTAAATTAATTAATAGAAATTAACAAATAATTAATTAATTTACCTACGGCGACGACATGGGGTATCTGGTTAAAAATTTTATTTTTAAAATTCTGTTTTTTTTTTCAGGTTTTTTTTACCTAAAAACCAAGCAAGATCCCAATTTTAAATACACAAAAATTGAAACTAATTAATTTAACCTATGGCGACGACATGGGTTTTCATAATGACGGAACTATTTCCTTCCTAGTTATTTCGGGAAAAAAAGGAAAAAAAAAAATGTTTTGACCTATGGCGATGACAGTCGTCGCCATAGAGCCATAATAGCCAAAAATTATAGTGACCCTATGGCGTCGCCATAGACCTGGTCGCGATAGGGTGTATTTCTTGTAGTGATACCCTAAGATGAGTGTGATAAATCTTAAAGGAGATTTTTATATAGTAGAAATTGGTTGTATATGATATAATTGACTCAATAGATATTAATAAAAAAGGGTATAAGGTTCATAATATTAGTTGCGTCTATTACTCTATTACTAAAATGTCACTCTTAAAAATTAGTTATCATCACAAATTACGGCGAAAATGTAAATATCATCAAATTAATATGTCGAACTACTAAAGAGAAAATCCTAAAGAACTTTTATACAACTCTATTATTTTTTTGCTTGTAGTTCAAGTATATGCATTATAGATTTTCTGTTGTGTTTTTCATATTTACCTTCTTCGAGTCCATTATAAACACACTTTAACACGATGATCCAAAAATCAGCTTGAGCAATTGTCAACGAACTTGATACAACTTAATATTTCCTTAACATGTAGTTCAAGTATATGTGTAATTGTATAGTTTCCATCAATTGAGCAGCATCCAAAAAGTGTTAGCACCTCGTTAATATGGAAAAACTTTATGTGTTGTTCACACCTATGGTCCATTAATCACTAATCATATATAAAAATCCTTACTATTCTTAAGAAGATGACAAAGAAGTACTTTATCCAATAGTCCATACTTAAGCATTATTGTAAGACCCTAACTTGTGTGGATTGCAATATCAAATGCAAAATAAATATCTAAGAGGAGAAAACTCCATAAGGATGCGGGAACTCCACAAGTTTGCAAGAACTTAAAAGGTTTGCAAAAATCTAAAGTCATGCGAGAACTCAAAAACTGTTAAAATTTTATGCAAAGTTTTCGCATAAAGCCAAATTGTATAAATAAGAGTTTTGTTTTCTGCTCAATATGTATGTTGCTAATTGTGTGTTTCAGAGGGTGTATTCTAGATGAGAGTATTGATAGGCCACATGAGGGGAGCTCCTTTCGAGTGGATTGAGCTTAAAATTGATGTATACTCCTTTGTTATTGTAATCATTGGATTTCAGTTATCGATACAATTGAGCTATTACTTGTTGTTCATCACACACCCAACATCCGTCTTATGTTCATCAAAAGTAATTTGAAATTCAATGATGATTGGACCTTACGAATAGTATCACCGTAATGTATTGATCTTGATACATGGATTTTCATTTAACAATCATCCATATTAAGATGACAAACAAGACAGATTGAAGAACAGGAGGTTAGGTTCGAGTTTTTGGTGATTCGAAGTGAAACCGAGGCTGAAATTGTTTGAAAAACAATGTAACTGGCTTAATTATTGATTAACTGATGAACTGTACTATTGGATATCATTTGTGTTTGAGTTCTTCATCAATTAGTGGGTAAAATTGAAGAAATCAAAGATCGACAGTTCGTTAGTCGAAAAGAAATTTGAATGAAGTTTTCGCATAGTTCAACAGATTGCAAAATCTATAGAATGCGAGAACTATTGCTAAACTCTATAGTATTGGCATAAATAGGCAAAAAGTTTTAGTTTTTGCAAATAGACAGTACATCGAGAATAATGATAGGTTTTCACTTAAGGGATTTGCGGAAATTATGGTTGATGCGAAAACCTTCAATTTAGCAAAAACATAACTGAGTTCTTACAAAAATTTATATATATGCTTCTATGTTAAAATAGTTTGGAGCTTAAATGAGGTTTTACTATGTTTGATCAAGTTCAAATTCTGATTTTAGGTCAGGTCGTTCGTGATTTGAAATTGAAGAATGTTGGCTTATTTTATCTTAAGATGGGGACAATGATTGAACGGTTGAAGTAAGTGATGAATCAAGATTATTTGTAAATTTTGACACTAAAAATATAGGCTTATTGTCAAATGGTCTAATTTGATTTAAAGAATTTTTTCATCAAATTGAAGAATCAGATTGTCCAGGGTTTGATTATTAGAAGTTGGTATCTTTTCATAAGCCTAAAAATTCTTATATAATTGAAAAGAATGGGTGAAGAACCTAAATGCCTAAAACTTTTAGAAGAGACTTTGATGAAATAGGGAAAACTGATATGAATAATGTCTCAAAATCTGATAATTCATGAAAATGTATGACTAAAGCAAACTCAGTATGATATCATAATCCAAGAGGGGAATTATAAGCCTATGGCTTGTGTGGGTTACAATATCAAGTGAAAACAGAAAACCTAAGTAAGTGAAAACTTCACAAGGATGCGAGAACTCCACAAGGAAGCGAGAACACCACAAGTTTCTGAGAACATAAAGGTTTGTGAAAACCAGAAGTCATGCAAAAACTCAAAGAATGCCAAAAGTTTATGCAAAGTTTTCGCATAAAGCCAAGGTGACTAAATAGGAGTTTTGTTTCCTATTTCAGCATGTGTGTTGTTACGTTTGTGTATCAGAGGATGTGTTCTAGGTGAAAGCATTGATAGACCACCCGAGGGGAGCTCACCTCGGGTGGATCGAGCTTACAAACGATGTATATTCATTTAGTATTGTAACCATTCGACCTTGATGATTAATACAACTAAGTTATTACTTTTTCTTGATCACACACACATCTATCTTATGTTCATTAACAGTAATTCGAATTCAACGATAATTGGACCATTATTGTTGCACTAATGTATCTCGTAAATATCAAGAGATATTATATTGCTTTCTTAGTACTTGTGTTGGTCCCAAAAGGTATCCTATATGAGTGACAAACTTGTGTTTATATGTAGAGACATCTATTAATGATTGTGATAAGCATACAAGGATAAAGAAAAAAAATTCTTTATTGATTAATTCCAGACAAAGAGAGAAATTACAATACAAGAACAATCACGAAGAACAAAGAGCACTTGCCCACTTATCTTTACCCGAAGGGGCAATCTTATGAATGGTTCTCTATTCAGGTTTCACTAGAGGCACACTACAGACGTCCATGGAGGAGGTGGGTTTAATAGAGTCTTATTTTCTTACTATTAGAAAGAATCTAATAATAATAAAATTATAATTGGGGAGCATGTCTTATCCTATGTGGCTGGGATACTACTTCTCCAGTACTTTGGTCCCATATATTCTAAATAAGCACTCACACTTGGTGTCATGAAATAACCATGTATGAGTATTCCTCATGAGTTGTTAGCTAACGTGTCTCTTGAAATATTAGCAATCAGGTTCATAAAAATGAGTGCTAAATCTCATAAGTATGTTTCTTACAACTTCTGTCTTCTGATCTTTAGAAGGCTGAAGTCTTCATTCTTTTAGTGGTCAAAAGCAAGGAACATTCGTTCATAGGTTAGTAGAACTTCATAGCTTCTATGCCTTCAGAGCGTCTAAGACAGGTAAGAAGGTTGATATCTGATCAAGTCTTTTAGTCCGAGTCATGTTTAGACACCTCGGAATTTCTACATGTCGATGAGATATTTTTAGGTAATCCTATTATAGTTTCCGATAACAAATTTATACCAATAATTAGAGTTAACCACATATGCTAGTAATATATAACCTTACTTATAGAAAATAAAATGGAATGCTAACATTTTAGTATATTTACAAGACACGAGACGTCGGTCCCATCTACTAGATAAGTTCTAGCTAGTTGGGTAAACCAAGAATCAATATATATCATAGTCACATAAAGCATGTCTAATCACGTTTTGTATTCATATATGATGACATGAAGGTATTTTTAAACTAGATAAAGCAACCATGACCAGAACACTATCAAATTATCAAGACTAACTTAGTGTAATATATGATATTAGTCAAGAATGCTTGAGACTAAGATCAATGATCCAACACATTCTAGAAACATGCTATTTAGAACATATCAAGAAGTACCTCATGATTATCTATGAAGATATAGGAACTTACATAGTTCGAATTAGATAAGGCTATAACAAGAATCAAATTAAGCACAAATTAATGAAGTTTAAACTCACATATCAAAATACATTTGCAATTTGATGGGGGAATTATACACGTACAATAATTCCCTTGATTTAGTTTTGTCCTACTTAGTTTTTTATTAACGTTTTAATCTAATAACATAATTGATGTAGTAGTATTAGTTTTTTTATTAAAGTTTTAATCTAATAACATAATTGATGTAGTAGTATCATTTTATTTTTAGATCCTGAAGTATCAAATTCATATCATCTTAAAGTTTGTTGTTAATAGTGTATAATGACTGATAATATATTAAATATGAGTGTTATTAATGAGTATAAATACATACATTATTTACCATTGTTACTTCCTCTTTTTACTCATAATTGATTAATCATTTTTGTTATTATCAACTCACCTAAACTAAGTATGTGTGTAAGTATGTATGTGTGTATTGATTACGTGTCAATATTTTATTGTTTAACTGATCTAAATGCTTGATTTTATATTATGATTATTGTGCAACAAGTTGATTTTATTTATGTTTTGATTTATAGGTATTTGGAGCGTAAATGAGCATAATTTAAGGCAAAAGAAGCAAAACACAAAAGTTGAAAGACTAAAGATTTAACTATAACATGGAAAAATGAGGGCAAAAAGAGACCTAGCGTATGATATTCCGGGTATGGGGGTATAATACGCCGGGCGACCGTATGAGGCGGCGTATGGGCAGCGTATCATACTCTAGGGGCATATGAGCAACTTATAAAGTGGCGTATTTGAAGAAAAAAACAAAGAGTTAGGCGTCCGAAACAAGAGGGTGGTGTATGATACACCGAGTAGGGGCGTATCATACGCTGATAACCCAACAACTTCTGGATTTTGGGGATTTTAAAGTTTATTTACACCAATCCAATCCCAATTCTTAAACAACTTTGCCTGCACGAAATTGATGAATTCAAGTAGATTTTTAGGTACTCTCAAGCCTTTGGATTCGTCCCAAATCATCTAGAATCATCATCAAAAGATGATTGAAGATTGAATGAAGACCATGAGCGGCTAATTCTTTCTTGATTGCTTTTAGGTGTATGATTCTTGCCAAATGAGACAATTGGTATGTGTTGATTGGGTTTTTGTGTTGAACATTGGATTATTTAACGAAGTATTATGTTTGGTTGATTTAAAATGTTCACTTGTAAATAAAGTTGTGTGCTTGATTATTAGTTTTCGGCTTCGTTGCACCGTTAACTCATTAAGAAAGGTAGACAACTTGATATAAGTAAATTGGTAATCTTATAAACGAACGAGTATTAAAAGGTTGTTCTTTGGTTATCACTTTAGTTAAAAGTAAAATCTTAAAGTTAAGTTCCTGCAACATAACAATTATTGATCTTGCGGAATTAAAACCCGAAAGTAATTGCTTTCTTATTATTTAGTAAACTCATTCCAAAGTTTATTGCTTTTTGCATTTGTATACGTGAAATCACTCAAAGTTTTAATTTTTAATTTCACAGTTGGTGTCTTTAGGTTTTTTTTTGTTAAACACTTTCTATTAATTCCCAACGAATACGACTTTACTTACCCTTACACAATAAAGGTAGCTAAGACCGGTTATATAACTTGTTTTTTATCGAGTCTCGACAACCAGATCATATATATGTATGTATGTATATTTATACGTATACGTCTCTTTGTAATTGAGATTTTGAAATATAGAATGAATAAATTACGTTTGAGTTCTTTCTTTATTTCCATTTTCGTTATTAATTTTGTTCTTCTTTAAGTAGTTTTTTTTCTTCATTTTCCAGTTTACTTTTAATATATATTATTTGTCTTCTTAATACATTTAAAAAAATATATAATAACTACGAGTGACCTCATTTTGTATATCGACCTAACCGGTTAGCCTAGTAGTGCAATTTGTTTCATCGCCCTTTATGCAAATTGGCCATCGTTCGATTGCTCATGTTTGCGTTGCCTATCCTCAATCTACTCCTAGTTGGTTGCACATATCCTGCTCCATTATCGCATCTACTCGATTTAGATCTCAAGGTAATTTATATGTTCTTTTTTTATCTTAATCGATCGATATGACTTTCTCATAACTTGTTTTATCCTTTGTTTGATCTGTTGGTAAATCGAAATTAGTGCAAAACTTGATATTTAGCAACAAAATTCAATCTTCGAAGTATCTAAGAATTTCAAGAGATTTTTTGTGTTTATTAATAAAGAAGTTTTAGATTTTAGTTGCTTAATATGCGACGGAACCAAATTTTTTTACTATATATGGTATTTTAATTTTGCAAAATTTGGACATGATATTATTTGCATTCCTAAACAATGAAAACTACAATTCTTGATGTTCTAAAGGGAAAAAAATAGATGTTTATTTTGGTATGCAAATATAGGAGATTTTCCCTTATGTATTCAAAATTTGAACAAATAGTTAGTCCACATCATGCCATCTAAAGGAGTGTATACATTGATTAAATTTTATCTAAATCTATTTTTATTTTAGTTTGTCATAAAAATTAATGTCTCCATTTTATCATTTAACCCATGAATTTCGTTGTCTAATTATTTTATTCGTATTTCCTTCTTAGTGCTTTTAATTAGTAAAGGAGAAAATAATAAAAAAAAATAAAAAAATTAGTTAACTAAATAAAGATAAATACGAGTAACAACTATAAAAGACGAATTTAAGCTGAACTACAGAAATGAAGATGTAAAGATCAATGTAAATACTCCGAGATTGAGTGACAAAAAAAATGCTCTAATGCACTAGCTAGTAACAACTAACACCCTCTAGGGTGTGCAGAAAACCCGAAAACCGAAAAAACCAAAAATCGATCCGTATTCGTAACCCGAAAAAACCGAACCGAATTATGAATTCGGTTTTCGGTTCTGTTTGTAACGGACACCGAATTGGGAATTCGGTTTGGTGTAATTTTTGAATTCGGTTTATTTGGTTTAATCAATTTAACCGAATTCAAAATGTTATAATTTATATATATTTTTATAATTGTAAGTTTAGCCCAGTTTCTCAAGGCTTAAATTTTCAAGGTTGTTTTATTTAAGCCAAATACCTAAAATTTTATACGCTAGCCCAACTCCAATTACCAAAATTTAGTCCTAAATCTTATTTCTTAAAGAGTCAAAGTCGGCTATTTATATTTTTAGAAAACGTGATTGTTAACAATTCAAGTGTTTAATTATTCGATATATATGTTTTACGGAATATATATTGAGAGTGATTCTTATACAGCTAATATAAAGTTAACAACATTTAAACAAATATACAGATGGTGAATTCTGTTTTTTCGGTTGAATTCGGTTTGGTTAGCCATATCCCAATTCGTTTCGGTTCGGTTTTCGGTTATGCCTGAAAATTTTTCAAAACCGAATAAAAGAACAAACCGACAACCGAACCGATAAACTCCCCTCACACCCTCTTATTTCTTTTTGCCATTATAGATATCGAGACCATATTACAAATAACCAAACATGCTTCTTATCAATGCCTATATACAAGTTTAGACACAAATTTAATTTACCCACTCTTCATAATATCACTGATATGATTGTGTCTCTTATTATAACCAATTTCTTGATGAAGCAGCAAAAATGACCCTAAACCATGAACATGTGGAGGAAGCAGCGGCCCCGGTCGGGGACGTCGGCCAGAGGAGCGTAGGGACCGAAGCTTTTCGCTATCGCGAATGCACCAAAAACCAAGCTTGCACGGTCAACCTAAAAGCCTTTGATGGATGTCTAGAGTTCATGCCTGCAGGAAAAGAAGGAACCTTGGAGGCCTTCATCGGCGCCGCCTGCAGTTGCCACCACAACTTTCACCGTCAAGAGCCTGTTGTGCAGAACCAGACACGTGAGACGAGACTAGGGGTGCACTATTATCACCACAACCTACCCATTCATCAACCGTATGCATGCCTCAGGACACAATTTGGACCCGTGGCGGGCCCTGGCTCCAGTGGTGCTGGTGGCAGTTCAACAAAGAGGTTTAGAACAAAATTTACACAGGATCAGAAGGCGCTTGCATTCGCGCCTGAGTTAGGATATGATGGCGAATAAAAAAAGACATGAGGCTAGCGTTCAAGAGTTTTGTGCAGAAACTGGTATTGACAAGAAAATACTCAAAAGTGTGGATGCAAAATAACAAACACACCTTGGGTAACATGCACTAGCTAGTTGTTAACAACTCAAAAATAATACAAGTGGTTTTTAGTTTTTGAAGCTCGTTCACAGTGGTTTTAAATGCATCGTTATGATAACTTTAACTATATGATCATTGTTGAATCTTAATCTTGAGATGATGCTTGAATACATGCGAGACATTTTATATCCAATTTTCCACATTCACAAACACACATTTTTTAGGGTTTGTAAATGGATTATAAAATTTTTGACAATCGAAACGATAAACATAAGGAAGCACTTTAAACACGTTTAAAAATCACTTATCAAGATCCATTACAATAACTTAAAAACCAAAAAGACTACGGATGTTGTGTAATAAAACCTCAACCTGTCAACCTTTGTTGTGTGCTCTTGACGAGTTGATAAGTGGATTGATAGGAAACAAGAAGCTTCTTTCTATATGTATCCATGCTCGAAGTGATACTAGCCTTACAACCTGTGTTGTGATTATGAACTAGCTAGTCATGAATACGTACAAGAAAATCTTTCTGAACTTCTCTATTTGCAAGTATATGTAAAGTTCTTTTGTATCATCACATACAAACTTGTACTTTTATGTAATTTAGAAGAACCAAAACAAGTTTTTATATATGTTTTAATTCGAACTATGTAATTTTATGAGCCAATTCATCCAGCCAAATCATATACTCACTTCATCTCGTCTCTAATTAACATTTTCAAACCAGTGAGGTTGGTGGCCTAGTGCCACAGACAAAGCTTAGGAGCATCAGGTCTAATGTTTGATTCTTGACAAGTGTAATGTGTGTGTAATTTAGGGGTAAAAATATGATAAATTTACAGTTTTAAAAAAATACACCTAACATTCTTCAAATATCCCTCTGTCGCCTATCATATCTTCTTTTTTCTCTAAAAAGGTTATACACCTTGAAAGATATTTTGATTTGCTCTTCCTCACACATCTTAATATTTAAGCTACTCTCAAACAATCGGTGGTACGTACCACAATAAATTTATTATTTTTGGTAAAAAATTAACTTCAAAAAAAATTTCCTTAGTAAATGCTTATTTAATATCATATTAATCATAATTTCTTTTTAGAAAATAAATAAGGTTTCATTAAAAATATTTAATGAGACTTAATTTCTTAAAATACAAATTAATTTGTAGCCAATCATTTTTAAAACTAAAATACTTTAAAAAATGTATATAAAAAACGTTTATGAATATTTATGAATAAAATCATTTTCTTTATACTATTACTTATAACTTAAATATGGTGTTATCTATACTAACAATATATAATAATTTCATTGATATGTTATTATAATATATATTAGATTATATATTCTATTTTTTTATTTTTTTATTTCAACATGTGTAACATACGAGTATCTAATATTGTCTATACTAATAAACCAAAATCTCTATAAGCCACATGTTATTTTTTTAGAATATCCACCTAGGCTTCACCTAGGATTTAAACGCATGTTCTTACTACAATAAAAGTTACAAATTAGTATATAAATAAAATTTTCATAATAAATTTGCTTAATAAAGGCCAATTTACTATTATGTTAATTAAAGTAACTTTTTTTTAAATAAATAAAATGTTTCATTAAAAACATTTTAATTAGAGTTAACTTGTTAAAATTAAACTTAGATTCTAGCTAATCGTTATTAAAATTAAAATACTAAAACATCGTATTTTTTGAAAACAAACATTTTTAAAATTTCAATAGTCACAAAGTCAAACACAATTATAATGAGCGATTACTCATTATAAAAACAAAATCTTCGTCTCAATGTACATCACGATTTCATATTCTCAAATCTAAGTATGTTTTAGTACCTCACAATCTCATATTTAGAAGTCCATGTTTTTGAATACCATGTTTATTATTTCAACCCGTAAACACATAGGTATCTAACCTAGTCAATATATTAAGCAAGCGAAAACCAAACATTCGAATCAGAGCAAAAAATAATAAACATGGATGATGATAAAATCTTGGTGAAAATGGCAACATACTGATAGGTTTCTAGAAGATAAAGAACACAAAACAATCTACTTTCATTTTTCCCGAATAAAAACAGTGACAATTCTAACATGTTTATTGCATTAGTGTTGTACAGAGGTACGAAGAATGCTTGAGAATAAGATCAATGATCCAATGTATTATGTGTTGTACCAGAGGTACGAAGAATGCTTGAGAATAAGATCAATGATCCAAATATTCTAAAAGTATATATGCAATTTAGAACAAATCAAAAGGTACCTGATGATTATCTATGAATAAATAGAAACTTACTACATTAATTTGTTGCACCCCTTTAGTTTAAGCAAGCAAAAAACGAACATTCGAACTGTTGGGTTCAGTGGTATCTTGGTTAGGTTAATTCATCAAAACAGTTTTTGATCATTATTAATCGGACTAGTAATAGTTAACGCAGCGGAGTAAAAATTAAATACCAAAAGTGAACCCGACGGAATCTTGGTTACAAACAATACAAATACATAATAATGTTAATTAACATGCTGATGAGATATAATATACCTTGGTGGTTAATAATTAACCGTTTGAGACACCAAGGGTTCAACTATAGATTGCTAGAATTACGAACGAATGCGAACTAGGTACTCAAGTGGCTGCTGCTAAGAGACGCAAACAACAAGTCGCAGTCGAAAGTTTCGGGTTAAGTCACGGCCGCACAGCAACAGTTGGAACAATGGTGGTCGAACGGTGCGGTTGGTTTATTCCTTGCAATTAAGAGATAATGGGGCATGTCTTAGATGTCTCAACCAATGGGGTGCTTTAGCAGCCTTTTGATTTTGAGGCCTGCGATTTTTTTCACCACAAAAACAAAATGTAATTCCCTTTTGTTGAGATCAGCCGCAAGAAGATGGGGAAATTCAAGGTTATTAGGTTTTTTATACCTAATTTCCTTATTTATTATTAATTAACTCTAGCGGACTCTGGCCCGGTGAAATTAATTATTAGCCCACTTTTAAACCAAAAGCGCGAACCTTAAACGTATAATTAAATAAACATTTGATAAAATAATTTATAACTATTATAAATTATTATGACCCGACAAATCGTTCGTATATTTACTAACTAATCTAATTAAGTGGGTTTAAACTCTTGTCCAAGGTGTAACTCTTACGGGTCATAACTCGATTGGCAGTGTAATCTTAATCGAACCCGTACATAATCCAACAAACTCCCACTTGGACGGTATTCGATTAAATTTCACGTAGACAGTCAGCGGCGCTCTAGTTGCACATGGCTGCCCCCAACAAGGTATGACACTTTAAAGTCATTAACCAAAATATCTTGTTTTTCTAACACCTTACTATAACAAGATAATAGACTTATGGTAATCATATTCATTTATTCTTTCTGTAAAAGACATCAATTGAGACAATGAGATTGATTCTCATATGGAGCTCAATCATTATTGTTCTCGATCTAGATTCAAAATGGTCCAATCAAACACACAGTCAGTTTGGTTGAGGCCTCACACTTCACCAGTTTGAATCAACGAGGGCGCCACAATGTCTAACTGTTACATATAATGTAAGAGTACAAAATCCCTTATTGACTACATACAACTCTACTGAACTTCAGAATTATTCCCAACCAAAGCCTTTATAAGTGGCAGTTACGTGATAACGGTTGACAGTGATAAATGAATAACCCTTGGTAAACGAAAGTTCTAGTATGCATCTCAAGTCAGAGGATACTAAATAAGTATACCAATATCAAAGCATCTTATAATGAAGATGGTTTGTGGCGAGTTATATCCAACGTCATTCATAATGGGTTCTATGAATTTTGAAGTCAACTTTTCGAGTCTAAATTCAAAATAGTCTTAATTCAGAATTGTTTCCACAAGTCTGAGCGACTACAGATAATTTAGAATACAATATTCATGGATTAAACGTAGTAAAATCGAACAAAGTTATAAGATTCATAATTGTATTTCAATAAGTAAATCAAAATGAATTCAAAATTATAACTATTAAATGTTCGTACATCCAAATACTAAATCAAAACATATCACTAGCTAATCTAAGCCCGATTGCATCCCTATGCTGATCATGCTTGTCTTGAGTCATGGGCTTAGTGAATGGGTCTGCTAGGTTTTGATCTGTGTCTATTTTGCTTATCATAATGTCTCCCTATTTCACTTGTCTCGTATACAGTGAAACTTCCTTTGAATGTGCTTGACCTTGTGATGAGATCTAGGCTCTTTGGCTTGAGCAATAGCACCTGTGTTATCACCAAATATTTCAATTGGTTGCTGAATACTTGGAACCACATTGAGATCGGCTATGAACTTTTTCATCCAAGCAGCTTCCTTTATAGCATCAGATGATGCTATATATTTAGATTCAGTAGTAGAATCTACCACCACACTTTGCTTGGAACTTTTCCAAGAGATGGCTCCACCATTAAGTGTGAATACAAAACTAGATTGTGAGCGAGAGTCTTCTCGGTCAGTTTGAAAACTAGCATCAGTGTAACACCTTACAGTGATTTGTTCTTCAACTCCTCCAAATATTAAGAATATGAATTTACTTCTTCTCAAGTACTTCAGAATTTTCTTAACTATAGTCCAGTGGGCAAACCCAGGTTTCTGCTGATAACGGCTAGTAATGCTTAAAGCATACGAGACGTCAGGTCTAGTGCACAACATAGCATACATGATGGAACCAATCGCTAAAGCATATGGAACCTTTTCCATTCGCTTAATATAAATGTCCGTTAAAGGAGATTGAGATTTGTTTAACACGGTACCTTTAGTCATTGGAACACCTTTTTCTTGGAGTTTTCCATCTTAAAGCGTGATATCATTTTGTATATGTATGTGCTTTGACTAAGCCCTAGAAGCTGCTTAGATCTATCCCTATAGATCTTGATTCCTAGAATGTAAGGAGCTTCTCTAAGATCTTTCATTATGAATCTATCCCTAGCCTTTCTATAAACACAAGGCTCATCTTCACTTTTGTCAAAACCGAATTCCACGATTCTCTAATCAAAATGAAGATTCCAGCTACGAGATGCCTATTTAAGTTCATAAATGGACTTATTCAGTTTGCACACCTTATTTGGATATTGTGAATCAACAAAACCATCAGGCTGAACCATATAGACATCTTCAGAGAGATGTCCATTTAGAAAAGCAGTTTTGACATCTATTTGCTATATCTCATAATCATAGTACGCGGCTATGGCAAGCAATATCTTGATCGATTTGATCATAGCAACGGGTGAGAAGGTTTCATCATAGTCAACACTTTGAGTTTGAGTGAAACCTTTTGCAACAAGCCGTGCTTTATAGGTGTGTACATTTCCATGCATGTCGGTTTTTCTCTTGAAAAGCCACTTGCTCTCTACTGCTCGTGAACCGGGGGGTAGCTCAACCAAGTCCCAGACTTGATTGTCTCGCATAGATTGCATCTCGGCGTTCATGTCATCTAGCTATTTCGCAGATTCCGGATCTTAGATAGCAGATTTGTAGTTAGTAGTTCATCACCAGAATCAGCTACTACCAGAACCTCGGGACCCTCTAGATTCCAAAGATATCTGTCATGTTCTTTGCGAGTTCTGCTACTTCTGCGAACGCTTGTGTTTATGTCGAAATCAGCAACAATTTTTTGTTGTTCAGACACACCGATTACATCAGCGTTTGTTTGTGGTTCTCGAATTTCTTCAAGATCCACAATATAATTCTAGTTCCTTGATCAAGAAACACTTTCTAGAGGAAATATACCTTCCTTTTGATGGAAATCATATTTGCATTAGGATGGTAGAAGTAATATCCGCTTCTGTTATAGTATCCGATGAAAATAACTTTTTTGCCTCGAGTATCTAGCTTGTCATCAGACTCGCTGGTGATATAAGCATCACATCCCCATACTCTAAGGTAAGACAAATTAGGTTTATACCCATGTCATATCTCATATAGGGTTTTGTCTACCTTTTTAGTCGGTGTCAGATTGACCAGCGGGCGGCGGTCATAAGAGCATAACACCAAAAGGAATGAGGTAAGTTAGTTCTACACATCATCGATCGAACCATATTAAGTAGTGTTCGATTTCTCCTCTCGCTCATGCCATTAAGTTGGAGTGTGTCGGGTGAAGTGAACTGTGAAACAATTCCACGTTCCTTTACATGATTAGTGAACTCTTGGCTTAGGTATTCTCCACCTCGATCTGATCGAAGTATTTTGATAGTTTTACCAAGTTGGTTTTCTACTTCGTTCTGAAACTCTTTGTACTTTTCAAAGGTTTCATGTCTATGCTTTATAAGGTAGACATAGGCGTATCGATATAATCATCAATAAACATAACAAAGTATCTATCATGATTTCTAGACATGGTTCTGAAAGGACCACATACATCTGAATATATAAGTGCTAACAGATCCTTGGCCCGTTCACCAACATGGGTGAAAGGATCCTTTGTGAGTTTGCCAGCTAAGCAAGATTCACATTCATCAAAAGATTCATGTCCTGTGGATTCAAGAATCTCTGAAACCTTTTCACACGAGCCTTGCTTATGTGGCCAAGTCTATAATGCCATAGAAACGTATCGTTAATTCCAGATTTGATACGTTTAGTAAGATTATATATGTTATTGTTTATTTGAATATCAATCTCATAAATACCACTTTGAGGTTTAGCCTCAAAATAAAAGACATCATTCAAGTAGACAGAAATAAAAGAATTATTAAAAACGTACTTGAACCCTTGTTCAAACAATAAAGAAACTGAAATAATGTTTCTGGTCAAACCAAAAGCAAACAAAAAATTATCTAAAGTAATTACAAGGCCAGATGGCAAGAAAGATAATATGTTCTAGTTGCAAGAACTGGTACTCTTTTCCCATCAACAACGATAAGCTCCATGTCGCCTAGTTTCAGTTTATTCCACTTTTTTAGGCTCTTGCAAGACATGACATTAATGATATGATAACTACATCCAGTATCAAATGCACATGTGTTGCGGGAAACAGTGAAAAGTTCAATAACATAAATTAGAATACCTGAAGAAGAACCTTCACCATTGGCCTTTTTCGCCTTCAGCTTGGCTAGATAGTCTGGACAGTTACGTCTCCAGTGCCCCATCTTATTTCATTCAAAGCAGTGTCGTTCCTCAAGAGGGGGTGCTGCTTTGTTTTTAACCAGCTGTTTGTTGTTGGTAGCAGGCTTGGCAGCAACAACTTTACCTTTACCCTTACTATTATAAGCCTGCTTCTTAGGGTTTGGCTTCCTAACACCAGTAGATCGGGCCATCAACATTTGACAAGCTTTACCTAGTATGTTTTGCTCAGTAGTTTGAGCATACCTTGTAGTTCAGCTACCCTCTTAACCCATGCATTCATATTAAAGTTCATTACGAACTGGTCGTAAGAACTAGGAAGGGAGTTCAAGATGAAATCTGCTGCCATCTCATCCTACATAGGATAACCAAGTTTTGGCCATTTGGTCGATGTACCTTTCATTTTAAGCACATGGGCACTAACAGACGAGCCTTCTTGCATTCGCAGGATATAAGCTGCTTCATGGTATCATAGCGCTCTTGTCGGTTTCTCTTTCTCAAGAATAGACTTGAGAATGAAGGAGTTGTTGGTTTCTGAAGTTAACTGTTTAAATAAGCAAAAATAAATTAATTAGTATTTTCGATGTATTATTTCCTAATTTTAATTAATGACCCATTTACAGTAATTTTAAATAAGGAATGAGAATCTGGCTTGGTCAATTACTAAAGGCAGCTGGGACACGCAACATTAGTAAGTGATTAGGCAGACTGACAACGCTTATCAATTGTGAAAATTGCACAACTCTCTGGTATGAGGCCGCAATGACAACATTTGTCAATGCATTGATACGTTTAGCCTCATCTATGTTCACTTTTCTCTCTAGACAGCTGTGGCATGTAACAAGAGAGAAAAATAATAGCCATCCTAAAACAGGTACGCGTGGAAGGGCCGGATGTGTCAACGAAACCCTTGCACCTTGGAAGAATAAACTACATATCAAGTGCGGTGCTGTGGCTCCAAACACTGATGTTTCGCTTAATGTTCCAAGTGTTCCTTATAGTAGTGTGGCATAGACTATTGTTTTTATCTATGGGATCCAATTTTAGTGTTTACCGAATAGGGTCAAACACAACGTATAATTAAGTCATACGTGCGTTGTAAAAACTTGTTTTACAATATTTAGTTCGTGATAATAAATGACGAACCCTTTCATTTCTCGGGACACCAACTTTTAATACCCTATTAAAACTAGGTTTATCGCGGCATGGACAACCGATTTTAAGTTGATAATTTTAAATTTTCAAGTACTAAGTTTTGAAATTTAAACTAATTTTAAACTTGAAACCTTATTTAGTTATCCTTTTAAAAAAATACTTAACTTTAATTTAAAATTATCAAGTTTTAAGCTTTTAAATTCAAACTAATTTTGAATTTGAAGACTTATCCGGTTATCCCTTTTAAAACAAACAATTTGTTTTAATATTTTATCAAGTTGTAAAAATAAATTTAAAACTTATTATTTATTTTAATTGTGAAAATTATTTTTAATTAGTTTGATATTATGTTAGATGTTATAATAATTATAAAATAAAGCAACCATAATAGCAAAGTAATATGTAAATCTAATGGTTATGATTGTTTGATCTCACTAGAGCTAAGTAGCAAGATCAAACCAGGTCACGGAGTCAAAACACAAAACAACCACAAGAATGGAACTAAGTGCATCTAGTTGTCTTGATGGGCTCCCACTGACTCCTTGATTCGTCTTGTCTCTAGTTTTGGCTTCGGGTTTTCAAATATTACAATATTTACAAAAAAATACAAAATAAAAGAAAACCCTAATCTATTACAACTTTAAGCCATCAAATGGGTCAAAATCATAAAAAAAAAAAAAAACTAACAAAATTAAATCACAACACAACCATTCAACAACAGGGTCCAACCAGATTTACATATTAAAACACAATCAAAATAATACGGGCAATCCTTTGGTTAATAAATATTTAACCGAAATAAATAAGTTGCCCCAAATAATATAAATCAGAAACTTTAAATAATTTTAAAGTTTGTGATTTATAACCGGTTAACAGACCAGATCTGATTTGCATGTTGTAAGCGTGGCTCTGATACCACTGTTAGGTTCAGTGGTATCTTGGTTAGGTTAATTTATCAAAACAGATTTTTGATCATTATTAATCGGATTAAAAATAGTTAACAGAGCGGAGTAAAAATTAAATACCAAAAGTGAAGCCGACAGGATCTTAGTTACAAACAATGCAAATACATAATAATAGTGACCTACTAATGAGATATAATATACCTTGGTGGTTAATAATTAACCGTTTGAGACACCGATCGTTCAACGATAGATTGCTAGAATTATGAACGAACGCGAACTGGGAACTCAAGTGGCTGCTGCTAAGAGACGCAAACAGCAAGTCGCAGTCGAAAGTTTCGAGTTGAGTCAAGCCGCACAGCAACAGTTGGAGCAGCGGTGGTCGAACGGTGCGGTGGGTTTATTCCTTGCAATTAAGAGATAATGGGGTATGTCTTAGATGTCTCAACCAATGGGATGCTTTACCAGCCTTTTGTTTTTTAGGCTTGCGATTTTTTTCACCAAAAAAAGAAAAGGAAATTCCCTTTTGTGGAGATTAGAAGCAAGAAGATGGGGAAATTCAAGGTTATTAGGATTTTTTACCTAATTTTATTATTTATTATTAATTAACTCTAGCGGACCCTGGGCCCGGTGAGATTAGTTATTAGCCCACTTTTAAACCAAAAGCGCGAACCTTAAACATATAATTAAATAAACGATTGATAAAATAATTTATAACTATTATAAATTATTAAGACCGGACAAATCGTTCGTATATTTACCAATTAATCTAATTAAGTGGGTTTGAACTCGTTGTCCAAGGTGTAACTCTTACGGGTCATAACTCAATTGGCAACGTAATATTAATCAAACCTGCACATAATCCAACGAACCGGAGCAAAAAACTATAAACATGGATGAAAATAAAATCTTCGTGAAAATGCCAACATACTGATAGGTTTCTAGAAGATAAAGATCACAAAGCAATTTCTTTTCATTTTTCCCCAACAAAATCTGTGACAATTCTAACATATTTAGTGCATCAGTGTTGTACCAGAGGTATGAAGAATGCTTGAGAATAAGATCAATGATCCAATGTATTCTGTGTTGTACCAGAGGTACGAAGAATGCTTGAGAATAATATCAATGATCCAATATATGGTAAAAGTATATATCCTATTTAGAACAAATCAAGAGGTATCTGATGATTATCTACGAAGAAATAGGAACTTACTATATTAATTTGTTGCACCCCTTTAGTTTAAGCAAGCAAAAAACAAACATTCGAACCAGAGCAAAAAATTATAAACATGGATGATGATAAAATCTTGGTGAAAATGCCAACATATTGATAGGTTTCTAGAAGATAAAGAACATAAAGCAATCTATTTTCATTTTTCCTGAATAAAATCTATGACAATTCTAATATATTTTGTGCATCAGTGTTGCATTAGAGGTATGAGGAATGCTTGAGAATAAGATTATTGATCCAATGTATTCTGTGTTGTACCTGAGGTACAAAGAATGTTTGAGAATATAATCATTTATCCAATATACTCTAAAAGTATATATGCTATTTAGAACAAATCAAGAGGTACCTGATGATTATCTATGAAGAAATAGAAACTTACAAAGCTGGGATTAGGCTATAGCAAGAAACAAATTAAGCACTAACTAATGAAGTTTAAAGTCACATATCAAAATAAGTGTATAGTTTGAGGGGAAGTACTCGTACAATAATTTCCTTGACTTAGTTTTGTCCTATTCAATTTTCTTATTAAAGTTTTAATTAAAAAACATAATTGATCTAGTAGTATCAAAAAAAATTTTTAGATCCTGAAGTATGAAATTCATATCATCTTAAAGTTAAATTGCGTTGTTAATAGCGTATAATGACCGATGATATGTTGAAGGGGAGTGTTTTTAATGATTATATATACGTAAATATTACCGTAAATTACCTTTTTGTTTACCTCATAATTATTTCATCATTTTATATTACGATCTCATCAGCGGTGTTGCATTACGACTCGGTCTGGGTGGTCGAGTACTCGACAGGTTGTCAAGGCGTCTGGGTTTCGAGTATCTAGGTCAAACATTTTTTACTCGAATATCGGTCAATCCAACTCGGCCAACTCGTACCAACTTGGCTTTTAACTGTTTTCGACTAATTTTCGTTGTTGTTTTTTGTTGTGTTTTTTTATTAAGATACATTGAAAGATTAAAACTAAATGATTACTACGTCTATAATATTAAAGAACGAATATTAATATTTTTGAAATACTTTAGTATATGAAAATGTATCCTTTTTATTTATATTAATATTCATGTATTTTTTTTATAAATATTAGTAAGCTTGTAATGCGCGATATATAAAAAATAATTTCTTTATAATTTACTACGTCTGAGTATTCTCCGAGTACTCACCACCTAGGCCGCATACTCGTAACTCCCCGATTGACCTACCTGGCAGCGTCTAGTGAGTACTGCAACCATGCGACTAAGTATGTATGTGTGTGTGTGTGTGTGTGTATATATATATATATATATATATATATATATATATATATATCTCATTGTCATAGAGATTTTAGAATAGAGAATTAATAATTAGGGGAAGTTTACTATACAAAGTGCAAAAACATAGAAGCTACGAAGTCACCGGGCGACACGTTCTTGGAAGAGGGTAATTTGTCCTCGCTACAATTATGCATATAAGTTTGATGATTACGCAATTTATATTCATTATTATGCAGGTTGCAATTATAATTGCGCAAGTTCAAATTACTCAAGTTATAAAAAAACAATTATGCAAGCTATAGTTATAATTACGTAAATATTTGATAATTACGCAGGTTATTTTCATAATTACGCAATTTATACGCACAGCACAATCACGTTTTTTTAGAAAAATGTTGATTTTTTTAAAAAAAGTATAGAAATATTATACTCAAATTAAAGAGAATAAAATGTTTGATTTTATGGTGTAATAAAAAAAATAATGTTGTATAAAAAAGTTATATGCGTTTAAAAAATTAATGGAATTTGAAAAAGTCAACAATTATAGACTATTTTCAAATCTACCCCTTTAGTCCATTCCTTGCTTGATTACTCACATCTTGTCACGCCCCAACCGATGGCGGAATCATCGGGGTGGACGAATATGAATCGATTGCTCATGGTTCATGATAGTAAATACGTTGAAATAATATTAAATGTCATGTTTATTAAATGATACTAATCAAATGATACATTACAATTAAACAATAATCCAAATAAATATAACAAAAGCTTTTTATTAAACTAAATGAGCATGAAGAAGTTCACTAATCTGCATTCTTGAAATCATGTGAGAAAGTAACGAGTCAGCTAACGAATAGCCGGTGAGTAAACACATGTTTGCATAAATATATAATTTGATTAGAATGATTGAAACCAATTCAATTCACATGATAATGTCAAGACATATAAATACAATAGTGTAACATAAAAGACAAACCAACACAATCAAACCTAATGACTAAATAGACTCGATCCGCAAACGAAACCTTATAGAATGAATGATTCTGGTTCCAATCACCATGCGACTAAACAAATGGGGTGGATTTGTCAAACCAATAGATCTATCATTTTTACCAGGGTTGCATGATCATCGAGTTTATCTAACTATGAACACATAATTGCAAGTAATAACATAGCATGTCTTGAATTGAATTTTGAATAAAATAGAATAACAATGATTGAATATTGAATCACATGATTTTCCCAAAATATAAAACACATAAAAAGGGCTATGAATACTCACATTGATAATTATAATCGATTTGAAAATGATAGAATGCTAGACTTGACATCAAAAGTTCCTCATGGTTTTAACCTAAGGAATAGTGTCCTGATGTTAAAATGATAATGATTTAAAAACTAGAAGCCGATTAGGGTTTCGATTAGGATTTGGGTTTATATATAATTAGTTTTAAAATAAAGTAATTAATTATATATCTTGATCCAACAAAGATGGAATAAATTGGTTAAATAATTAAGATTGAAAACGATAATGAATCTTTAGTGAAATTGAATAATAAAATATTACTTAAATATTTAATTTATAATTATTGATTAAATAAAGGTTAAGTATTAAAGTGTAAAAAGAGAAATAACTAATTTAATAATTAATTAAATAATGACTTGGTCAAAATAATCAATTGAATAATTAACTTTTTAATATTATAAAATATTGATTTAAGATTATTTGAAATAGTTTAGGTTTGATTTTAGGTGATTTTCTTTTTATAAAATATAAAAATTATAAATAAGTTTTTTATAACATTTAAAACCTTTTTAAGTAAAATGTAAAACTATAATTTTTAAAACTTTTAGAAATTTATAAATTGTTTTTAAATTAATTTTGATTAACAAACAATATAGTAAGATGATAAGAATTTCTGTAATTAAATAATAATAAAAAGCTGAAGTAAAAATAATTTGGGTGCCCAAGGATCGATCCCGAGTCCCTTTTGGAGGGGTCTGTACATGTTACCATTAGGCTGCAAGCCTGAATTTGATTAAAAGCTCCACTAAATATTTATAAACATTAAATGCTTAATTCCCAAATCCACATGAACCCTAATTCGGTTTTAACCAATTGATCAAGAGATTAAAATCGATAACCAAATCAAACATAGGAATTTTGATCAGAAGGTTAATATGAGTATGCTTATGTGTTTAATTAGCTAATGAGAATGAAATCGATGGTGATAGAATGGAATGAGCCGCGACTGAAAAATAAGTTGATTCGAGATGATTTTGTTGACAATAATCTAGTTGCTTGCTTGTGTAGCTTCTTCAAATGTTGGTGAGTGATAGCCCCTTATCAATTTTGATTTAGAATGCCCAAACAATGATGATAGACTAGTTGTAGGTTCAAGATGAAGGTGAAGGTCGAATGTGATGTTCATGTGTATTGTTTGTGTAATTGAAAGTTTGTAAAGGTCAAATAAGCCGAGCATAATGTTTACCCGTTGTCATAAGGGTTCATTTTCAAGTGTTTCAAATCGAACAAATAATAGAATTGATTTGGGAGTTTTGGTTTGATTAGATGATAAATGAATTGTTTCAACTACGATTGATTGCTAGTTTGAATTCGAAATGATTATATAAACGTTTATAGTTGACTGATTTGATTAATTGTATAAAGACTTAGTATTGTTGAAGAATGATTCAAACTTGAGCTGTAGAAGTTTCGATCAAGTCATCAGTGGTACATGCACGTGGAGTCTTATGGGTCACATTTTTTTTATTATTATTGTTTAAATAAAGGCCTAACGGCTATGGTTCTTAGGGAGTCCTAGTCTACAGGGTTGTTGAGTCTTTTTCGTACTGTTTAAGTCCTATTTAGAGTAGCTTTTAGTCTTTTCTTTATGTATGTACTCAAAAACTATTCAATAAAATATCTTCTGTACTTCTTTAAAGCCTTTGTGTTTATATCAATTATTGTGAACATACTGCTCAAAATACCAACAAATTTGGTATCAGAGCATTGTTGTCATGTTCCTTGAACCCATACTCCTTATTTTTTTTTTGTTGTCTACTATATTCTTCATGGCTGAATCTTCCTCCATAAACCCTACGGCTCCCCTTATCCCGGTCTTTAAAGGCGATGGCTACGAGCATTGGAGCCTAGGCATGAAAACTATTTTGCGGTCACGAGATCTTTGGGATGTAGTATAACTGAGAGTTACTGCCATTAATGAAGGTACTCAAGATACTCGAGTAGTCAAGAAGAAGGATGCACCAGCTATGACCCTGATACAACAAGGAGTACATGACAGCCTGTTCTCACGCATTGCTGCTGCCAATACATCTAAAGAAACGTGGGAAATACTGCAGGTTGAATTTCAGGGTGATTCTCAGGTTCAGTCAGTAAAATAGCAAGGACTTCGTCGAACCTTTAAGAATCTTACAATGAAAGATGATGAAACAGTTGGGGACTATTTCCGCATGTCATGAATAACGTTAGTCAATAACGTTCATACGGTGAAGAACTCCCTGATCAGAAAGTGGTAGAGAAGGTTCTTAGGAGCTTGTCTTCTAAGTTTGACTATGTCATTCCGCCTATCGAAGTTGTATTTGATCTAGCTACTGTTACTCCCGTCAAGCTTATGGGACTACTACAGTCTCAGAAAGAACGATTAAATAGCCGACTTCCTTCAGAGGAGACGAGCAAAACACCCGAGAAACAAGATGAACAAGCGTTACAAGTCTTCTAAGAACAAAGTAAACCCATACATGGTCGTGGTCGTGGGAGATCTTCCTTCAGAGGATAGGGAGCAGGTAGAGGAAGAAGTAACTTTGATAAAAGCAAAGTTCCTCAATGCTATAAATGTAAAAAATTCGGCCACTTGCAAAAGGATTGTTGGTACAATCAAGAGACCCAAGTAAATGTTGCTGACAATGAGAACCAAAATGAACCAACGGAAGCATAAGACCAACATTTTTTGATGGATGTTATCTCTAGTGTTTATCAACCTTTCATACTAATGACAACCTCCCCTCAACGTGGTAGCTCCTCTCATTTTTGGTTTATTGATTCTGGTTGTTCTAACCATATGACAGGAATCAAAGAGAGTTTTGACTCTTTGGATGAAACACTCAAATTAGAAGTTCGCTTGGGTAACAAAAAAAGATTAACGAATGAAGGAAAGGGTACGGTCAGGGTTTAAACTGGACCCAATTCGTACAAACTCCTTGATGATGTCTATTATGCTCCATAATTAGAGTATAATCTTCTTAGTGTAGGCCAGTTTATGAGGAAAGGCTATGCAATATACTTTGATGAAGGAAAGTGTATTGTCATGAATAAAGCAAATGGGCAGAAACTTATGGAAACCTGGGTGGCTAATAACAACATGTTTGTCTTGGACACCCACTGCATGGCTTTGTCTCACTCAATATCTCTTAACAAAAATGAACCACAAGCATTTAAATGGCATTGTCGTCTCGGGCATCTACACATCAAGGGTCTAAAGCAACTTCATGATAAAGACATGGTGATAGGGCTGCCCAAGATCAATACAACTGTTGCATGCGATGCATGCATACTAGCCAAACAATGCAGATTATCTTTTAAATCCACTGGTTGGCATGCAAAGACTAAGTTGGAATTGGTTCACACAGATTTATGCGGTCCTATGCAAGTTCCCAGCCTAGGTAACAGTATGTATTACTTACTTTTTATAGATGATCTCACTAGAATGTGCTAGATTTACTTCATTGCTAATAAGTTTGATGCCTTTGCAAAGTTCAAAGTATCTAAAGCCATGGTTAAGAATGAATCAGGTCACTCTATTAAAGTTCTATGTTCGGATCGGGGAGGAGAATTTCTTTCAAAAGAATTCAATGCTTATTGTGATCAAGCATGCATAAAATGGGAGTTCACAGTCCCATACACTCCACAACATAATGGAGTGGTGGAACGTAAAAACCGCATGGTGATGAATTTAACAAGAAGTATGCTGAAAGAGAAAGAGCTCCCCAATTGTTTCGGGGCTGAAGCTGCCACCACCACAGTGTATACTCTCAACAGATCTCCGACCAAAGCACTTGTTAATCAAACACCTTTGGAAGCATGGTCAGGTAAAAAACCTGATGTTTCTCACATGAAGCATCTTTCCAGTGTTCGAAACCATTCGAGTCATTCTTTCTGTTGCTGCTCAGCGAGGATGGTGTATACACCAGTTAGATGTGAAGTCAACATTCCTTAATGGTGATCTGACTGAGGATATATATTTATCTCAGCCTAAAGGATTTGTTGTTCAGGGAAAAGGTGATATGGTGTACAAGCTTAGAAAGGCACTGTATGGGTTGAAACAGGCCCCCCGAGCCAGGTACTTAAAGATCGATGAGTACTTTATAGAGCATGGTTACAAGAGAAGTCATAATGAGCATACCCTATATGTGAAGAAAAATGCTGCAAATTGTAAACAAAGCATGAACTCTTCTTTTGAGATGACTGACTTGGGGCTTCTCAAGTATTTTTTGGGGTTGGAAGTTCGACAAACCGGTAAAGGGATTCATTTGTGTCAAGAAAAGTACGCTCACACTCTCTTGACTCGATTTGATATGAAGAATTGTTAGGAAGAGGTGACTCCTTTAAACACTAATGATAAGTTGTTATTGGATGATGGTGCTGATAAAAGTAATGAGGAAACATATAGGAGTCTTATGGGTGGACTCATTTATCTGATTCACTCTAGACCGGATCTTGCTTATGCAGTGAGTCTTGTTTCAAGATTCATGCAGAGTCCCTCGAAGGCTCACACGGGAGCAGCACGACGAATCCTAAGATATGTGGCCAGCACAACTAACTATGGTATATGGTATAAACGATCTCAGGATATTGAGTTGATTGGGCACAGTGATAGTGACTGGGCAAGCTATACAGATGATAGAAAAAGTATATCAGCCTATGTGTTTTCATTAGGGAGTGGAGCTGTCTCATGGAGTTCAAAGAAGCAAAGTAAAGTGGCACTATCTAGTACTGAGGCAGAATACATTGCAGCCACTGCAGTCACCTGTCAAGCTGTCTGGCTATGAAGGGTACTTGAGGATCTTGGGCTTCATCAACATAAACCGACCATAATTTATTGTGATAATAAGTCTGCAATCAATCTTTCCAAGAATCCTATTCTACACAGTCGGTCTAAACATATAGAGCTCAAGTATCACTTATTAGGGAAATGGTTGTGCAAAAGATTGTTAGTCTGGAATATCGCAATACACTACATCAACTTGCAGATGTGTTAACTAAAGCCTTGTCCAGAGAAAGTTTTGTCTGTTTCAGACACAAGTTGGGAGTTATGGAGTTTGAATCAAGGGAGAATGTTGAAGATGATTCAAACTTGAGTTGCAGAAGTTTCAATCAAGTCATCAGTGGTACATGCATGTGGAGTCTTATGGGTCGCATGTTTTTTTATTATTATTATTTGAATAAAGGCCTAACGACTATGGTTGTTGGGGAGTCCTAGTCTATAGGGTTGTTGAGTCTTTACGTACTGTTTAAGTCCTATTTAAAGTAGCTTTTAGTCTCTTCTTTATGTATGTACTCAAAAACTATTCAATAAAATATCTTCTTTACTTCTTTAAAGCCTTTGTGTTTATATCAAGTATTGTGAACATACTGCTCAAAATACCAACAAATTTGGTATCAGAGCATTGTTGTCACGATCCTTGAACCCATACTCCTTATTTTTTTTTTGTTGTCTACTATATTCTTCATGGCTGAATCTTCCTCCATAAACCCTACGGCTCCCCTTATCCCAGTCTTTAAAGACGATGGCTACGAGCATTGGAGCCTAGGCATGAAAACTATTTTGCGGTCACGAGATCTTTGGGATGTAGTATAACTGAGAGTTACTGCCATTAATGAAGGTACTCAAGATACTCGAGTAGTCAAGAAGAAGGATGCACCAGCTATGACCCTGATACAACAAGGAGTACATGACAGCCTGTTCTCACGCATTGCTGCTGCCAATTCATCTAAAGAAACGTGGCAAATACTGCACGTTGAATTTCAGGGTGATTCTCAGGTTCAGTCAGTAAAATTGCAAGGACTTTGTCGAACCTTTAAGAATCTTACTATGAAAGATGATGAAACAGTTGGGGACTATTTCTCGTGTGTTATGAATAACGTTAGTCAATAACGTTCATACGGTGAAGAACTCCCTAATCAGAAAGTGGTAGAGAAGGTTCTTAGGAGCTTGTCTTCTAAGTTTGACTATGTCATTCCGTCTATCGAAGTTGTATTTGATCTAGCTACTGTTACTCCCGTCAAGCTTATGGGACTACTACAGTCTCAGGAAGAATGATTAAATAGCCGACTTTCCACAGAAAAAACGAGCAAAACACCCGAGAAACAAGATGAACAAGCGTTACAAGTCTTCTAAGAACAAAGTAAACCCATACATGGTCGTGGTCGTGGGAGATCTTCCTTCAGAGGACAGGGAGCAGGTAGAGGAAGAAGTAACTTTGATAAAAAGCAAAGTTCCTCAATGCTATATATGTAAAAAATTCGGCCACTTGCAAAAGGATTGTTGGTACAATCAAGAGACCCAAGTAAATGTTGCTGACAATGAGAACCAAGATGCTGATCAACCATTCATACTAATGACAACCTCCCCTCAACATGGTAACTCCTCTCAATTTTGGTTTATTGATTCTGGTTGTTCTAACCATATGACAGGAATCAAAGAGAGTTTTGACTCTTTGGATGAAACACTCAAATTAGAAGTTCGCTTGGGTAATAAAAAAAGATTAACGAATGATGGAAAGGGTACGGTCAGGGTTTAAACTGGACCCAATTCGTACAAACTCCTTGATGATGTCTATTATGCTCCATAATTGGAGTATAATCTTCTCAGTGTAGGCCAGCTTATGAGGAAAGGCTATGCAATATACTTTGATGAAGGAAAGTGTATTGTCATGTATAAACCAAATGGTCAGAAACTTATGGAAACCTGGGTGGCTAATAACAACATGTTTGTCTTGGACACCCACTGCATGGCTTTGTCTCACTCAATATCTCTTAACAAAAATGAACCACAAGCATTTAAATGGCACTGTCGTCTCGGGCATCTACACATCGAGGGTCTAAAGCAACTTCATGATAAAGACATGGTGATAGGGCTGCCCAAGATCAATACAACTGTTGCATGCGATGCATGCATACTAGCCAAACAATGCAGATTATCCTTTAAATTTACTGGTTGGCGTGCAAAGACTAAGTTGGAATTGGTTCACACAGATTTGTGCGGTCCTATGCAAGTTCCCAGCCTAGGTAACAGTATGTATTACTTACTTTTTATAGATGATCTCACTAGAATGTGCTAGATTTACTTCATTGCTAATAAGTTTGATGCCTTTGCAAAGTTCAAAGTATTTAAAGCCATGGTTGAGAATGAATCAGCTCACTCTATTAAAGTTCTACGTTCGGATCGGGGAGGAGAATTTCTTTCAAAAGAATTCAATGCTTATTGTGATCAAGCAGGCATAAAACAAGAGTTCACAGTCCCATACACACCACAACCGCACGGTGATGAATTTGACAAGAAGTATGCTGAAAGAGAAAGAGCTCCCCAATTGTTTCTGGGCTGAAGCTGCTGCCACCGCAATGTATACTCTCAACAGATCTCCGACCAAAGCACTTGTTAATCAAACACCTTTGGAAGCATGGTCAGGTAAAAAACCTGATGTTTCTCACATGAAGCATCTTTCCAGTGTTCGAAACCATTCGAGTCATTCTTTCTGTTGCTGCTCAGCGAGGATGGTGTATACACCAGTTAGATGTGAAGTCAACATTCCTTAATGGTGATCTGACTGAGGATATATATTTATCTCAGCCTAAAGGATTTGTTGTTCAAGGAAAAGGTGATATGGTGTACAAGCTTAGAAAGGCACTGTATGGGTTGAAACAGGCCCCCCGAGCCTGGTACTTAAAGATCGATGAGTACTTTATAGAGCATGGTTACAAGAGAAGTCATAATGAGCATACCCTATATGTGAAGAAAAATGCTGCAAATTTTAAACAAAGCATGAAATCTTCTTTTGAGATGACTGACTTGGGGCTTCTTAAGTATTTTTTGGGGTTGGAAGTTCGACAAACCAGTAAAGGGATTCATTTGTGTCAAGAAAAGTACGCTCACATTCTCTTGACTTGATTTGATATGAAGAATTGTAAGGAAGAGGTGACTCCTTTGAACACTAATGAGAAGTTGTTATTGGATGATGGTGCTGATAAAAGTAATGAGGAAACATATAGGAGTCTTGTGGGTGGACTCATTTATCTGATTCACTCTAGACCGGATCTTGCTTATGCAGTGAGTCTTGTTTCAAGATTCATGCAGAGTCCCTCGAAGGCTCACATGGGAGCAGCACGACGAATCCTAAGATATGTGGCTAGCATAACTAACTATGGTATATGGTATAAACGATCTCAGGAGATTGAGTTGATTGGGCACAGTGATAGTGACTGGGCAAGTTATACAGATGATAGAAAAAGTCTATCAGCCTATGTGTTTTCATTAGGGAGTGGAGCTGTCTCATGGAGTTCAAAGAAGCAAAGTACAGTGGCACTATCTAGTACTGAGGCAGAATACATTGCAGCCACTGCAGCCACCTGTCAAGCTGTCTGGCTACGAACGGTACTTGAGGATCTTGGGCTTCATCAACATAAACCGACCATAATTTATTGTGATAATAAGTCAGCAATCAATCTTTCCAAGAATCCTATTCTACATAGTCGGTCTAAACATATAGAGCTCAAGTATCACTTTATCAGGGAAATGGTTATGCAAAAGATTGTTAGTCTGGAATATCGCAATACACAACATCAACTTGCAGATGTGTTAACTAAAGCCTTGTCCAGAGAAAGTTTTGTGTGTTTCAGACACAAGTTGGGAGTTATGGAGTTTGAATCAAGGGAGAATGTTGAAGAATGATTCAAACTTGAGTTGTAGAAGTTTAGATCAAGTCATCAGTGGTACATGCACGTGGAGTCTTATGGGTCACATGTTTTTTTTTATTATTATTTGAATAAAGGCCTAACGACTATGGTTGTTGGGGAGTCCTAGTCTACAGGGTTGTTGAGTCTTTTTCGTACTGTTTAAGTCCTATTTAGAGTAGCTTTTAGTCTTTTCTTTATGTATGTACTCAAAAACTATTCAATAAAATATCTTCTGTACTTCTTTAAAGCCTTTGTGTTTATATCAATTATTGTGAACATACTGCTCAAAATACCAACAAATTTGGTATCAGAGCATTGTTGTCACGTTCCTTGAACCCATACTCCTTATTTTTTTTTGTTGTCTACTATATTCTTCATGGCTGAATCTTCCTCCATAAACCCTACGGCTCCCCTTATCCCGGTCTTTAAAGGCGATGGCTACGAGCATTGGAGCCTAGGCATGAAAACTATTTTGCGGTCACGAGATCTTTGGGATGTAGTATAACTGAGAGTTACTGCCATTAATGAAGGTACTCAAGATACTCGAGTAGTCAAGAAGAAGGATGCACCAGCTATGTCCCTGATACAACAAGGAGTACATGACAGCCTGTTCTCACGCATTGCTGCTGCCAATTCATCTAAAGAAACATGGGAATACTGCACGTTGAATTTCAGGGTGATTCTCAGGTTCAGTCAGTAAAATTGCAAGGACTTCGTCGAACCTTTGAGAATCTTACTATGAAAGATGATGAAACAGTTGGGGACTATTTCTCGTGTGTCATGAATAACGTTAGTCAATTACGTTCATACGGTGAAGAACTCCCTGATCAGAAAGTGGTAGAGAAGGTTCTTTGGAGCTTGTCTTCTAAGTTTGACTATGTTATTCCGTCTATCGAAGTTGTATTTAATCTAGCTACTGTTACTCCCGTCAAGCTTATGGGACTACTACTGTCTCAGGAAGAACGATTAAATAGCCGACTTTCCACAGAAAAAACGAGCAAAACACTCGAGAAACAAGATGAACAAGCGTTACAAGTCTTCTAAGAACAAAGTAAACCCATACATGGTCATGGTCATGTTCCTTCAGAGGACAGGGAGCAGGTAGAGGAAGAAGTAACTTTGATAAAAGCAAAGTTCCTCAATGCTATATATGTAAAAAATTCGGCCACTTGCAAAAGGATTGTTGGTACAATCAAGAGACCCAAGTAAATGTTGCTGACAATGAGAACCAAGATGAACCAGCGGAAGCATACGACCAACATTTGTTGATGGATGTTATCTCTAGTGTTGATCAACCATTCATACTAATGACAACCTCCCCTCAACATGGTAACTCCTCTCAATTTTGGTTTATTGATTCTGGTTGTTCTAACCATATGACAGGAATCAAAGAGAGTTTTGACTCTTTGGATGAAACACTCAAATTAGAAGTTCGCTTGGGTAACAAAAAAAGATTAACAAATGATGGAAAGGGTACGGTCAGGGTTTAAACTGGACCCAATTCGTACAAACTCCTTGATGATGTCTATTATGCTCCATAATTGGAGTATAATCTTCTCAGTGTAGGCCAGCTTATGCGGAAAGGCTATGCAATATACTTTGATGAAGGAAAGTGTATTGTCATGAATAAAGCAAATGGGCAGAAACTTATGGAGACCTGGGTGGCTAATAACAACATGTTTGTCTTGGAAACCCACTGCATGGCTTTGTCTCACTCAATATCTCTTAACAACAATGAACCACAAGCATTTAAATGGCACTGTCGTCTCGGGCATCTACACATCAAGGGTCTAAAGCAACTTCATGATAAAGACATGGTGATAGGGCTGCCCAAGATCAATACAACTGTTGCATGCGATGCATGCATACTAGCCAAACAATGCAGATTATCTTTTAAATCCACTGGTTGGCATGCAAAGACTAAGTTGGAATTGGTTCACACAGATTTATGCGGTCCTATGCAAGTTCCCAGCCTAGGTAACAGTATGTATTACTTACTTTTTATAGATGATCTCACTAGAATGTGCTAGATTTACTTCATTGCTAATAAGTTTGATGCATTTGCAAAGTTCAAAGTATTTAAAGCCATGGTTGAGAATGAATCAGGTCACTCTATTAAAGTTCTACATTCGGATCGGGGAGGAGAATTTCTTTCAAAAGAATTCAATGCTTATTGTGATCAAGCAGGCATAAAAGGGAGTTCACAGTCCCATACACTCCACAACATAATGAAGTGGTGGAACGTAAAAACCGCACGGTGATGAATTTGACAAGAAGTATGCTGAAAGAAAAAGAGCTCCCCAATTGTTTCTGGGCTAAAGCTGCTGCCACTGCAGTGTATACTCTCAACAGATCTCCGACCAAAGCACTTGTTAATCAAACACCTTTGGAAGCATGGTCAGGTAAAAAACCTGATGTTCTCACATGAAGCATCTTTCCAGTGTTCGAAACCATTCGAGTCATTCTTTTGTTGCTGCTCAGCGAGGATAGTGTATACACCAGTTAGATGTGAAGTCAACATTCCTTAATGGGATCTGACTGAGGATATATATTTATCTCAGCCTAAAGGATTTGTTGTTCAGGGAAAAGGTGATATGGTGTACAAGCTTAGAAAGGCACTGTATGGGTTGAAACAGGCCCCCCGAGCCTAGTACTTAAAGATCAATGAGTACTTTATAGAGCATGGTTACAAGAGAAGTCATAATGAGCATACCCTATATGTGAAGAAAAATGCTGCAGATTCTAAACAAAGCATGAAATCTGCTTTTGAGATGACTGACTTGGGGCTTCTCAAGTATTTTTTGGGGTTGGAAGTTCGACAAACCGGTAAAGGGATTCATTTGTGTCAAGAAAAGTACACTCACACTCTCTTGACTCGATTTGATATGAAGAATTGTAAGGAAGAGGTGACTCCTTTGAACACTAATGAGAAGTTGTTATTGGATGATGGTGCTGATAAAAGTAATGAGGAAACATATAGGAGTCTTGTGGGTGGACTCATTTATCTGATTCACTCTAGACCGGATCTTGCTTATGCAGTGAGTCTTGTTTCAAGATTCATGCAGAGTCCCTCGAAGGCTCACATGGGAGCAGCACGACGAATCCTAAGATATGTGGCCAGCACAACTAACTATGGTATATGGTATAAACGATCTCAGGAGATTGAGTTGATTGGGCACAGTGATAGTGACTGGGCAAGCTATACAGATGATAGAAAAAGTCTATCAGCCTATGTGTTTTCATTAGGGAGTGGAGCTGTCTCATGGAGTTTAAAGAAGCAAAGTACAGTGGCACTATCTAGTACTGAGGCAGAATACATTGCAGTCACTGCAGCCACCTGTCAAGCTGTCTGGCTACGAAGGGTACTTGAGGATCTTGGGCTTCATCAACATAAACCGACCATAATTTATTGTGATAATAAGTCTGCAATCAATCTTTCCAAGAATTCTATTCTACACAGTCGGTCTAAACATATAGAGCTCAAGTATCACTTTATCAGGGAAATGGTTGTGCAAAAGATTGTTTGTCTGGAATATCGCAATACACAACATCAACTTGCAGATGTGTTAACTAAAGCCTTGTCCAGAGAAAGTTTTGTGTGTTTTAGACACAAGTTGGGAGTTATGGAGGTTGAATCAAGGGAGGATGTTGAAGAATGATTCAAACTTGAGTTGCAGAAGTTTCGATCAAGTCATCAGTGGTACATGCACGTGAAGTCTTATGGGTCACATGTTTTTTTTTATTATTATTTGAATAAAGGCCTAACGGCTATGGTTGTTGGGGAGTCCTAGTCTACAGGGTTGTTGAGTCTTTTTCGTACTGTTTAAGTCCTATTTAAAGTAGCTTTTAGTCTCTTCTTTATGTATGTACTCAAAAACTATTCAATAAAATATCTTATGTACTTCTTTAAAGCCTTTGTGTTTATATCAATTATTGTGAACATACTGCTCAAAATACCAACAAGTATTTCAAATGGGTTTTGGTTTTGGGTTCGAACACATCGTACTGCCTTGATGATCAAATTAAAACATGGCTTGAGTTCCTTACTATTTCGAGGGATGAATGGGCGGTTTAATTGAGAGTAAACGATGAATTTATGTGGTTTTGGGTGTCACTGTACTACGGCTGGAGACATGGTCGGAGTTGCAGATTCGACGGGGTGGGGGTTGGATTGATTTAAAATGGAATTTACAGTTTAGATCCCTGGGGTTTGAATACTTATTATTCCATGTATAAAAGTTTATAAATTATTTTTTATAATTTTCAATTTAAACCTTAATCTTTTAAAACCCTAATTTAAAAATAACTCAAATTATTTATAAAACATTTATAACTTTGTTTAACTTTGAAATTTAATTATTTATTTTAGTTTAATAACTAAAACTCATAAATAACAAATAAAACTTCATAACTTTATAAAGATTCCTTTTAAAATTATAAAATTATTATTAATTGATTATATGACATAATAAATGAAAATTGAATAATGCCTTTGATAATATTGATTGCATTTGAATCGCCAAAATAAATGTATTAATTCAATAATGATTTTTTTCTCCATTGTATATAAAAACCAAATGGGTTCGGGTTTGGGTTTCTCGTCTGAAAATGGGTCGGATGTTACACATCTTTAATCTTAGCCGTTAATTCACTAGACCAATGGTTGTTATCACTTCGTACAAATTTATCACTTTGTATCATAAACGTTTTCTAATAAATATGTGTGAGTTCATTCTTTACTTTAAGTTTAATTTGTTCAATTTGTTATTCTTTTAATAGTTATTTTTTTTCTTCAGTTCCTAATCTAGTTTTAATATATTATTTGTCTTCTTAATACATTTAGAATTCTAAATATTCATAATAACTAGGAGACACCTCATTTGGTATACCGATCTAATCGGTTAGCCCGGTAGTGTAGTTTGCTTGATAATATGACCGGGTTTTAAATTTTCTTTATGATATCTTAATCTTGTAATAGAATTTCATATTTATTTTCTGCCTCTGAAATGACAAAAATACCCTGTTTGGAATTAATAAATCTCAAAACCTAGCGTTCTTAACCGTCCCCTTTCCCAATTGATAATTCGTAAACCTAATATCTGCTCCTCCTTGATCTCATCGCCCCTTTTATACAAATTGGTCCTCTTTCGATTAGCTCATGATAGCGTTACTTATCATCAATCTATTCCTAGTTGGTTGCACATATCCTACTCCATCCGCTTCTACTCATTTCGAGATCTCATCAGGTAATTTATATGTTTTCTTTTATCTTAATCGTCGATATGTCTCTCTCATAATTTGTTGTATCTTTTTTGTGTGATCGGCTGGTAAATTGATATTAGTCCAAAACTTGATACTTTAGCAACAAAATATAATCTTTCAAAGTATCTAAAAATTTCAAGAGATTTTTTGTGTTTAGATTAGTAAATGAAGTTTTAGATGATAATTGATTGACAGAACCAAACTTCTTATATGTTCGTTTTAATTTTGCAAAATCTGGACATGATATTTTTCTAAACTACGAAAACTACAATTCTTGGTCTCGTAAGGGAAAAGAAATAGATGTTTACTTTGTTATGCCAATACAGGCTTGGATAGTTCACGATTTTTCCTTTTTTATATTCAAAATTTGAACATGTAATTAATCTACATCATACCATCTAAAGGAGTGTGTTCATTGATTTAATACCATCTAAATCCATTTTTATCTTAACTTGTCATAAAAAATAACGTCTCCACTTTATCATTTTACCCATGATTCTAGTTGTTTAATTTTTTTATTCGTATTTCCTTGTAAGTGTTTTTAATTAGTAAAAAGAGAAATAATAAAAAGCAATAAAAATATAAGTTAACTAAATAGAGATAAATACGAGTAATAAGTTGTATGTGGTTATAAAATATAAATAGAATTTAAAGTTAAAAGACGACCTTAAGCTAAATTATAGAATGAAATGAAGATATAGAAATCAATGTAAATACTCCAAGATTGAGTGAAAAAAGATGCTCTAATATTCCACCAGTTATTAACAACTAACATCCTCTAATTTCCTTTTCCCATTATAGATATCGATAACATATTACAAGTAACCAAAAATGCTTCTTATCAACGCCCACATTACAAGTTTCCACACTTAATTTACATACACTTCATAATATCACTTATTGTGTCCCTTAGTAATATGTTTATGACAATTTTCTTGATCCAGCAGGAAAAATGATACTAAGTCATGAACATGTGGAGGAAGCAGCGGTCCCAGTCGGGGACATCGGGCAGAGAAACGTAGCGATCGAAGCATTTCGCTATCGTGAATGCACAAAAAACCAAGCATCTGGAGTCAACCTAAAAGCCTATGATGGATGTCTAGAGTTCATGCCTGCAGGAGAAGAAGGAACCATAGAGGCCTTCATCTGCGCCGCCTGCGCATGCCACCGCAACTTTCACCGCCGAGAGCCTGTTGTGCAAAACCAGACACGCGAGATGAGACCGGGGGTGCAATATTATCATCACAACCATTACATGATGACACCTCACCCGACCCACCACCATCCCCCCCTTCATCAACCATATGCCTCAAGACACAATTTGGGACCCGTGGCGGACCCTAGCTCCAGTGGTGCTGGTGGCAGTTCAACAAGGAGGTTTCGAACCAAATTTACACGGGATCAGAAGGAGCGAATGATGGCATTCGCGCATGACTTAGGGTGGCGGATGAAGAAACAAGATGAGGCTAGTGTTCAAGAGTTTTGTGCAGAAACTGGTATTGTCAAGAAAGTGTTTAAAGTGTGGATGCAAAATAACAAACACACCTTGGGTAACATGCATTAGTTATTAGCAACTCAAAGATATAAGTGGTTTTTAGATTTTTAAGCATGTTCACAATGGTTATAAACGCATCGTTACGATAACTTTTACTATATGATCATTGTTGACTATTGATCTTGAGAAGATGCTTGAACTTCAACAATTACTAGATTACGTTGACATGGGAAACGTGCAATTCTAATGGGTTTGTGAATGGATTTTAACAATTTTTGACAACCGAAATGATAAAGGAATGCAAGAATTCTAAACACGTTTAATATCCAATTTTTCGACATTTACAAATACACATTTTTTAGGGTTTCTAAATGGATTTTAGAAATTTGCGATATTCGAAACGATAAACATTTCTCATTTTTCTTTCCCTTTCATGTCTTTTTTTTCTTTTTTAAATTTTTAGGGAAAAGGTTATACACATTGACGAACTCTAATTCTAGACCCTAACGGGTTAAAACCTAAAATACATATTTGTTACACCAGGTAGTTTAAACAAAGAGGAAAACAAACATTTGACTGGACAGAAAATTAATAAACATAGATGACTACAAAACCGTGGTGAAAGTTTCAGCAAATTGGTAGGCTCTTCAGGCCATCAGGCCATCGTCACTTTTTCCCAAATAAAATAAAATTGACAATGAAGCTTAATTAAGAGGCGTATTTTATGTGTCTAACATGTCTTTACAACAAGACTAGCAACTCTGTCATATTCAGCCTTAACACTAGAGCAAGTGATAATAGTCTAATACTTAAAACTTCAAGATAGTAACAAGTTATAACCTAAAAACACAAAACGCAGAAGTGGATTGACGTGTATCTAGGCAACCTCACAATCAAGGTCTCAATAGGCAATGAGACCAAAAGGGGATGATACATAAAGTTGAAACCCATGATCTAAGGTGTCAGGAAGGTAACAAAGAATACATTTGAGAGCACTAAAATATGGCTCGATCTCAAGGATCATGCATATATAGAAAAACTTGTTGAAACACATATAAGATATTTCACCAAGTGAAATTAACTATTGTAAAGCACCAGCAAGTTTTCGATATAATGAGTGGTCTTCAACTGGGGCTCAAAAGACTAACAATAGCATTAGCGTCAACATGAGTTGAAGTTGGTTTACAGCCTGACATCTTGGTACGATATAAAATGTCCCGAGCATATTGACGTTGAGAGAAACATCCACTCTTTCGAGAAATGGGTAATAATATAAAGAGTAAATTAGACATTTCATCCTTGATGTATATATCTAGTTATGGGTTGAGTCCTTAATCTTTCTTAATTATACTAGACATCCTTAAACTAATCAGTTTGTAACATTTACATCCTTTACACCAATTGATGTTAGATTTTCAGTTAACTTAAGGATTAAAGGACCAAAGTGCCCTTAGATTAAAAAACAAAAAATATCAATATTAAAAATCAGTGGAACCTACTTAAAAATAAAAACTGATTGTAAATAATGAAACCTAAAATTGTTGTAACATTAATCCTTCATGAGTGAGGTGCTCAGATCATTCTCGTTGCCACAGAAACATCACCCAACAAAGCGTGAAAACGATGGTAAAGCCGGCCACTAGAGCTGTTGGTTTTTTGTTTCAAAGTTCCATTCTTTCTCTACTCCAAGTTCCGAAGTTTATTCAGTTTCAATAATTGTTATCATCTCTGTGGTTTCTACTTCGCCTGACGGATTTGGTTTGAGGCTTCAAATAATAGTGTAAGTACATAACAGGAAGGGGCTTCACATTCACAGTCAACAATCTCAAGAACGATTTTCATCTTAATGAGTTTCCTTTTGGTGTTTTAAATTCTTAGTCACATTTATCTTATAAGAAGGAATAAATATTAATTTTTTGGCTTGAATGTTGGGTAATTTGAAATTTGATGTGGGATTTACATAGATTTGCGTTATTAAAGTTGCAGAGCTTTTGATGTTGAAATTTGTTGTCAAAAAACTCATGCAAATGATGAAGTTAGGATTGAAGATAACACTTCATATTATGTTTTTTCTTTTAGCTTTCAATGTTTTAAATATGAGAAGGAAGGGTAGTTTAGTCATTTAAATCAAATTTAACAGAAAATTTAACCCTTGTTAGTGTAAAGGATGTAAATGTTACAAATCGATTAGTTTAAGGATGTCCAGTGAAATTAAGAAAGATTAAAGACCTAATCCATAATTAGATATATACATGAAGGATGAAATATATAATTTACTCTAATATAAATAACGACATAAGTTGTAGCCAGTAGTGTTTAATAGTTTTTAATTTTTGATAATGCTTAATCTTTTATCAAATGCTTAAAATCTAGCTTAACAAGATTAGTGTTTAATAGTTTTTAATTTTTGATAATGCTTAATCTTTTATCAAATGCTTAAAATCTAACTTAACAAGATTAAAGATCATTCATCATTTGGTTCAATGGCATGAGGATGAAGAATAGAGTTGCTCATTGTCTTTCCAAAACATTGGTGTTTATTTAATACTAGATTTAGTAAACCCGTGTATTACACGGTTTGAATAAATAAAATATTAATATAATAAAAATTAATAATTATAAAATGATATTCAAATATACGATATGACTGAAATTACATATAAGAAATGACTATAAATAATAAAACAGTGATATCAATTTTTTAAAATTTTGTTTTTAATTTTTTTTTCCAAAAAAATAAACATTTTGCTCTAAAACAAACTGTATAAAAATATCATTTTTAAAAATTTTCTTATTATAACTCCTAAATTTGATTATTTTTGGTTTTTAAAAAACTGACTTTTTAAAAATACAAATTTTAAAAATATATCGTATTTTTAAAAAAGTTTTATGCTTTAGAAAAATTTATTATTTTATAAAAAAATTATTTATTTAGAAATAACATTAATGAATAGATTAATTTTTTTCTTAATTTATTAAATCTAAAAAAATATTAAATAATATTATTAATAATTAAGATAATTATTTAATATGAGAGAGAGGCGGAAAATTTTTGATGAGGATGTTATCTCAAGTTACTCTTATATTAGAGTATAAATAAATTGTTTCAAAACCATAAATTTCTTTAAGAGTTAAGTTCGGTTTTGCGTTCTTTAGGTTTAACAAAAATAACTATTTTCCTTCAAAAGATTATAAACATTAATTTACTTCCAACAGTTTCATAACTTGTTTTAATTTTAGTCCAAAAGTTTTATTAGTTGTTTCAACTTAATCCAAAATAATAAAACTTTTGAACTGAAATTAAAATAATTTATGAAACTTTTTGATATAAAATAATGTTTCCAATCTTTTAAAGAAAAATAATTAATTTTATCAAAACTCAGAAAGCAAAATTAAAAGTAACTCTTTTTTTAACTTATGTTGGATTTGAATCCAAGATCTTTAGACCTAGTTGCTCTAAAAAACTTTTTGTCTGTCATCAGACACAATCCCATTGATTAAATTTCATATATATTTATGAAAAAGACTTGATGCCTAAAATACTGATAGTCCGTTAAAAGTTTATGAAATTCCTACTACTAAAATATCATAATGATATAACAAAGAACTATACGATTTATAATTTTAATAGAGAAAACCATCAAGAACCTCACTATTAATAATTAACTAGTGGTGTTCAATATCTCGCGTCGAACGAGTATTTGATGCGTAATGCTAATCCATGTTTATTTTTAGGTATCAACAATAACAGATGTACGTAGAAACACTAAACACAACACACTACAAGAAAACCACCCTGTCGCGACCAGGTCTATGACGACGAAAAATTGTTGTCGCTATAGGTTACCTATGGCGACGACATGTCGTCGCCATAGAGGTAGTTTGACTTTTGACTATTCTACCTCTATGGCGACGACATGTCGTCGCCATAGGTCTTTTTTTTCTTTTTGATTTATTTAAAATAATGCTAGAATGATTAAAACAATGTGCGACCCCTATGGCGACGACATGTCGTCGCCATAGGTAAAAACATTTTTTTCCTTTTTTTTCCCGAAATAAGTTGGAGGGAAATAGTCCCGCCAATATGAAAACTCTATGGCGACGACATGTCGTCGCCATAGAGTTTTATGATTTTCTTAAATATTATAATAATTAATAATTATAATAATTATAATAATAATTATTAATTATAAATATTATTAATTATAATAATTATTAATTATAATTATTAATTATAATTATTATTAATAATTATAATTAATAATAATAATAATAATAATAATAATAATAATAATAATTATAATTAATAATTATAATTATAATTATAATTATAAATATTATTAATTAAATTTATAAATTATAATTATTATTAATAATTATAATTAATAATAATAATAATAATAATAATAATAACAATAATAATAAAAATAATAATGATTTTCTTAAATATGATATTAATAAAAGTAATGATTATAATTAATAATAATAATAATTATAAGAATAATAATAATAACAATATTAATAATATAATAAATATTATTATTAATTAACCGTGTGTATGTTTGTTTATATTTAGTTACCATAAATGAGTGTTAAACAAGGTCAAATATGTTTGGTTATGATGGTCCTGGTTGATTACATTCGTCAAAGGTTAGCTATTATCCAATTATGATCATTAGTGTTAAATTAAACACGATGTTGTTAGTTTACCGGAAATTATCCTTATTAATGGTAAGTTAAGTTTGTTTATGCTTAGTTATCATCAATAAGTGTCAAAAAAGGTCAAATATGTTCGGTTATATCGATTAGGGTCGATCAAATACATTAAAGGTTATGATGATTAAGGTCGATTAAATTATACAATTCGATATATTTCCCAACTTCAATCTGATTGTGATTATGAAGATAAAAAGAAGGCTTGTTTCCATCTAAAAAGCAAGTCCTCCAAACAGAAACTTGGTTTTACAGAATAATGAACAAGTCATCCCCGGCCATCGATCATTCTCACCCAACTTAAGTCCTCCTCTCGTACGTACACTGGAAAAACTCTCACTCTCAGTCCTCTTTAATATGTCACTTAACCCTAATCTTAAATCAATGCTTACTGACATGGCAACCATTCAACACCTAATCAATACGATAATCCTTTCTCGTAGGTCTCTTGAGTCTAGCTAGTAGATTAGCAGCTTCTCTGATATGTAGTATAGCAATGCTAGACATGTGGCAGACACTCTATTGAAGGTAGTTTCAGGATCTAAAGGCCATGTTACACATCACCTCTTAAGATCGCTTGCTGAGTTGACATAATTACATGGTAGCATGGTAATTTATGGAAAATGATGCTTATTAATTTACGGGAAATTTTGCTTGTTAATGGTAGATTAAGTTCATTTATACTTTAGTTATCATCAATGAGTGTCAAATAAGTTCGGTTATGATAATTAGGGTGGATTGCATATATCAAATGCTAACTATGATCCAATTATGATCATTGGTAATTTAAGTTTGTTTATAATAATTAAAACAACAACAATAATAATAATAATAGTAGTAGTAATAATAATAATAATAATAATAATAATAATAATAATAATAATAATAATAATAATAATAATAATACATAAAACACTAATAATAAATAATAATAATAATAATAATATAATAATAATAATAATAATAATAATAATAAATAAATTAATAAATAATAACCATCATAATAATAATTATAATAAAGACTAATAATAATAATAATAATAATATAATAATATCTTTAATAATAAAAAAACAATAATAATAATATAATAATAATAATAATAATAAATAATAAAAAAATAATAACCATCATAATAATAATTATAATAAAACACTAATAATAATAAATAATAATAATACAATAATATATTTAATAATAAAAAACAATAATAATATAATAATAATAATAATAATAATAATAAATAATAACCATCATAATAATAATTATTTTAAAAATAATATTAATAATAATAATAATAATAATAATAATAATAATAAAATAATATATAATAATATCTTTAATAATAAAAAAACAATAGTATAATAATAATAATAACAACAATAATAATATAATAATAATAATAATAATAATAAATAAATAATAACCATCATAATAATAATTATAATAAAACACTAATAATAATAATAATAATATCTTTAATAATAAAAAACAATAATATAATAATAATAATAATAATAAATAAATAACTAAATAAATAATAACCATCATAATAATAATTATAATAAAACACTAATAATAATAATAATAATATTAATAATAATAATAATAATAATAATAATAATAATAACAATAATAAAATAAGTAAACAATAATAATAATACACCCTATGGCGACGATATGTCGTCGCCATAGGGTTTTAGGATCCGCGGGTGCGCCCCCGCCCAATTATTTGCCAAAAAAAATAGAAGTTAAAAAGACCTAGCCATAGGGTCCAGACGCATACGAGCCTTAGAAAACCGATCTGCTTCGTCTCTTTCACCCAAAACACCCAATTTTCTTCTCTAAAACGTCCAGGCGACCCACAAGTTGCAATCCTTCAAGTTGAACCCGTCCACCACCATAATCGCACCTCCTTTTTTGTCTCGTTACCCTCCTACCCCAAGATTAAAGCTAGCCACCACCATAATCGGTTCTTTTGCAGTCTTAAGAGGCGACCACTGCCGCCCAATCGACTCCAACACCAAGATTAGCAGTCCACACAACGTTTTTGGGTTCTAGCCACCATCATTGTTAAACTTTTAAGGTTTGATTATATATTTTTTAAGATTTGCTTTGAATTTTGTTGGTTGTTAGATGGAATGTTTAATGTTTGGTTGTTTCGGTAGAATTAAGTTGTAGGTTGTTAGATTTGGTTGAATGATGTTGTTGGTTGTTAGATTTATAAGATAATGTTTGGTTGTTTTGGTAGAATATAGTTGTATGTTGTTAGATTTATATGATAAAAAGTATAATTAGATTGTTTTGGTTGAATGATAATGTTTGGTTGAATGATTTTGTTGTTTGTTAGATTTATAAGATAATGTTTGGTTGTTTGGGTAGAATGTAGTTGTAGGTTGTTAGATTTATATGTTAAAAACTATAATTGAATTGTTTTGGTTGAATGATAATGTTTGGTTGAATGATGTTGTTGGTTGTTAGATTTATAAGAATAATAATAATATGGTTGTTTGGGTAGAATGTAGTTGTAGGTTGTTAGATTTATATGTTAAAAACTATAATTGGATTGTTTTGGTTGAATGATAATGTTTGGTTGAATGATGTTGTTGGTTGTTAGATTTATAAGAATAATAATAATATGGCTGTTTTGGTAGAATGTAGTTGTAGGTTGTTAGATTTATATGTTAAAAAGTATAATTGGATTGTTTTGGTTGAATGATAATGTTTGGTTGAATGATGTTGTTGGTTGTTAGATTTATAAGATAATGTTTGATTATTTTGGTTGAATGATAATATGTTAATGTTTATGTATGTGTATGAAACAGTTATGACAATTGATAAAAGTTGGATTAAAATAAAAAATCGAACGTCTTCGGTTTTCTTAGAAGGTCTTAAGAACTTTATGGAGTATGTTAAGAAATTTGTCGACAGTGATGGCAAAACAAAATGCCCGTGTAGAGATTGTGTCAATGCTTTTCGACAGGATTTAAAAACTATTAATGCTCACATACATGATCGTGGCTTTGCTCAACATTATACGAAATGGGTTTATCATGGTGAGGTCTCTAGTTCTTCTGATGCAGCAAAACAATTTGCTACAATAACACGTGCTCATCCAGCAAGTAATACATCAAATAATGAGATGTTTGATGCAATCGAAGATGTTATCGCAGAGAATGAAGAAAACATAGATGAGGATGGAAATAGTTTGGACTAGGAATTTGATGAACTCTATAATGAGATCAACACTGAGTTATACCCTGGTTGTAATTGGATGTCTTCTTTAAACTTTCTAGCCAAACTAATGCATATTAAAGTAATCAACAAGTGGACAAATAGTTCGTTTGATCAACTTTTAGAGTTTTTAAAGGTTGCATTCCCAAAAGAAAATCACATTCCATCCTCACACTATGAAGCAAAGAAGAAGCTGAAAAAGATTGGGTTAGGATATGAATCCATCCATGCTTGCATAAATGATTGTGCTTTGTTTTGGAAAGAGAATGAAGAATTGCAAAATTGTTCGGTTTGTAAGGAGAGTAGATGGGTTGATAAAAACACAAAAGGAAAAAAAATACCACAAAAAGTATTACGGTACTTTCTATTAACTCCTCGGCTTAAACGAAGGTATAGTTCCAGGTTCACAGCAAAAGATATGATTTGGCATCACACTGGACGCTCAACAGATGGTATTATGCGTCATCCGGTAGATGGGAAGGCATGGCAAGAATTTGATAAGAGACATTCTGAATTTGCCAAAGAGCCTAGGAATGTCCGCTTGGGTCTGGCTACAGATGGCTTTAATCCATTTGGTAACATGAGTCAAGCTTACAGTATGTGGCCAGTGGTGTTGACAACGTATAACACACCACCGTGGCTATGTATGAAAGAGTCTTCTTTCATGTTAACTCTGCTAATTCCCGGTCCTAAATCACCTGGAAAAGACATAGATGTTTTTATAAGGCCTCTGGTAGATGAGTTGAAGCAGTTGTGGAATGATGGAGTACATAAGAGATGCCTCGACAGAAACTATATTCACGATGCGTGCGGCATTATTATGGACCATTAATGATTATCCTGCTCGTAGCAGCTTGTCTGGATGGAGTGGCCAAGGTTAACTTGCATGTGCGACGTGTAACATGGACACACCTTCGTGCCGTGTAACTAATAAGATATTATTTACCGGTCACAGAAGATTCTTACCTATAAGTAATAAATGGAGAGAAAGTTTGTTGTTAAACGGTCAGATGGAGTTAAGAAAGCATCCAAAAACATTAACTAATTCAAAAATATTAGAAAACTTAACCTTATTCCCGATCGTGTTCCGGGTAAACATCCCAACTACGGTGGCGTGAAAAGAAAACGTGATGAGTCAGAGTTGAATTGGACAAAAAAGAGTATATTCTTTGAGCTGGATTATTAGTCATCTCTTGATTTAAAACACAATCTTGATGTTATGCATATCAAGAAAAATGTGTGTAGGTACCTTGTTGATGAATGAAAAATCAAAAGACACACACAAAGCAAGAGAAGACTTAAAATTTTTGAGAATACGATCAGATTTATGGCTAAGTGTGAAAAACAACAAGGTCATACAGCCACAAGCTTCTTACTCTTTCAAACCTAGTGATCGATCTAAATTTTGTCAGTTCATTAAAAGAGTGAGACTACCTCATGGTTTTGGATCAAACTTTAAAAATAAGGTGATTCTTAATAACTCAAATATCATCGGGTTAAAGTCTCATGATTGTCACATTCTTATGCAACGTTTACTACCAATTAGGGTTCGTGTAGGTTTACCTGATAATGTTTCAACAACAATTATTAACCTTTGCACATTATTTAAAAAGATTTGTGCACGATCGTTAGATGTTGATGACATGTATAAAGCACAGAAAGAAGCGGTTAATATTTTATGCAATTTGGAACTAATATATCCTCCAGCATTTTTTGATATTATGGTTCATCTAATTCTACACTTACCTGAAGAAGCTATTCTTGAAGGGCCTGTATATATGAGATGGATGTATCCTTTTGAAAGATACATGAAAAAGCTGAAAGCTTATGTTCGAAACAAAGCCAAGCCTGAAGGATCAATAGCAGAGGGTTATGTTGCAGGTGAAGCATTAACATTTTGCTCTATGTATCTGGGAGGTATTCAAACCAAATTTAACCGTCCTGATAGGAATGAAGATCCTGGCATTCCAAAGAGGAATTTCTCTGTCTTTTCATCACAATGTCGACCAATATCAAAAAAGAAAATCATTTCCCTCAGTGAAAATTCTAAAAAATTGTTTCAATGGTTTGTGCTAAACAACTATGAAGAACTTAAAGTCTACATATCGTAAGTTTTTAAGTTTAAATTATTCTTATTAGTTTCATTTTAGCTAAAATAATGATAAACTAATATAAATATTATATTTCATGTACAGTGAATTTGAACTTGAATTCCCTGGAAGCGATGTAAAAAATGAATTTTCTTCATGGCTTAATAATAAGTTCAATACGTCTCCTTACAAAGAACTCAAGGCATTGGCTCATGGCCCCGTGTGCACATATTCTTACACAGCTTGTATTGTCAATGGTGTTATATTTGTGGTACACAGCCGTGATATCAGAAACACTACACAAAATAGCGGTGTTGTTACAGTAGGAGAAGATGGTACACGATTTTATGGTCAATTAGAAGACATCTACGAGTTGAAGTATATAAATGGCTACAACGTTGTACTATTTCGCTGTAAATGGTTTGACACGTCATGAAAGGGGTTAGTAATTAAAAAGAATAACATTGTTGTTATCGATGTTAGTCGTGAATGGTTTGGTGACCAGCCTTGCATTTTAGCAACACAAGCTCAACAAGTGTTTTATCTTGAAGATCCTTCTGAAACCACTGGCAATTGTAGGGTTGTGGAAGATGTTCACCATCGAAAGCTTTGGGATCATCCAAGTATTAGTGTTGCTAATGAGATAGATGTATTGCACGATAGTCAATCATCTGATTATAACTTGGTTGTCGATAGCAATTTTGAAGTTGGTGAATCAAGTGCACGAGTTATAAATGATGAGAGAGATGCGCATGATAATTGTGAATTAGTCATAGACTTAAGTTGGTTGCCTGTTGCTCCGCTTGTTCAAGATGAAGATTTTATTAATGATGATGAAGATGCATATCTCTAAGATGAGGAAGAATTTATTAATGATGATGAAGAAGATGAAGATCCATTAGATATTAATGATAGTAAGGACGAGAGCGATGATGATCTTGTAGATGAAGATGAATATCTTTATAGTGATAATTCAGATTGACTTTTTGTATTAAGAACACTTTATTCTTTTTCTTATTAAAATGTCACATGAATATCTTTATAGTGATAACACAAATTGATTATTGTAGGTTATGTCTTCGTACGTAGCAGGATCACACGGGGGTGACGGTGGGGGTCGGGACCCCCACGGACATGGATATACTCTTCCTTCTACTTGCCAATCATGTAAGTTAATGTTTTAAATATATATCTTTTAATTGAATATATTTTAAATGTTGCTAACTTTTAAATTTTTTATAACAATATAGCATCAGCTAAAAAAAAAGATCAAAAGGAAGAAATCTAAACTTATATGAGAAATGGGCTGCAAACAACAGCCAACCACTTCCTGTGCAATTTGATCATACAGGAAAACAATATAAAGCTATTGGAGAAAACAGTCAATTATTTGTCCGAGCTTTATCCAATCATGTTTCCACTGCTCCTTTTCACTATCCCACTTGGGATAAAGTTCCTGATACGTTCAAGATATCCTTGTTCAATTTTCTAGAGTCGAGTACTTATGTAGTGTTTTATTTGTAATTTGATAATCATAACTTTTATATGTTTCTAATTATTTTATTTTGCAGGAATATTTTGATCTGGAAGCTCATCGTTGCTCAGACCATTGGCAAGGTATACAACTTGGAATACATATGGATTGCCAACGAGCTTTCAGAGACAGGAGATATGACATGAAACAACATTTTTTAAATCAAGGAGGCTATGATAACATTGAGCAGGCTATCAATAATCCACCTGAAGGCAAAGTCAAAAGTCTTGGGAGCGGGTGGTTGAGTTATTCTCAAGTGAACAACATAAACGTCTTTCTCAAAAAGGCGTAACGAATAGAGCTAAACAGCTCTATCCAAGTCTGCATGGTAGTCAATCATATGCTCAAAGGCGATATATTCAGGTAAGAAAACATATATTATACATCCTATGTATTATTATTTCTTTTCAAATATTATGAATATTGTTTTTAATGTTTTTAGGAGCAACAAACTGGGAGTCACATCGAAATGTGGAGGAGGGCGCATTACAGTTAAGGTTCAGGATGGGTGAACCAGAGGGCAGAAGAAGATTGGGTAAGTTTTATATGTTAAGTATGCTATTATCATGTGTTCATATGTTTATAATATATCGTGTTTGGTAAATTTGACCCAATATGATCTATATGCTATCCATATTTGAGAATTGTTGGCTTTGATGAGTTGTTAGTTTATATATTGAAACTTAGGAATTTTATGTTAGTTATGCTTATAAATTTAAACTTAGGAATTTTATGATAATTGGGAATTTTATGGTATTGTGCTTATGATTAAACAACATGGTTTGTATTCATTTTATAATAGTTATGCTGTCAAAATTTCATAAGAATCCTAATACCATTTCATTTTAATTCTTTATAATTGCAGGCAAAAATTGAAAATCAATACGCCCAAATGCAAATGGAGGCGGGTGAGTCACCCGTTAATGAGATGCAATGTTTAGAGTTGGCATTAGGACAAAGACGTGGTCATACGAGAGGTGTTGGACGAAAAGTAAAAAATCTATCTCGTTATGAGCCATCAAGCGGGTCATCATCACATCGAGATGAAGAAATGGAAGAACTAAAGCGCAAATGCAAGAAAGAATGAATCAATTTGAAAGACAAAAGCATCATCCCGATAACGATGAAGATGATGAAAACGACAACAATTAAATAGTTTGTTTGCTTGGTTTGTAAAACTTAAAATATATTAGTTTGGTATGTAATTAACTAAAATTAGTTGATTTTTATTTGGATATTTGATATATTAGTTTGAATTTCTGTGAATTTGATTTGGGATTTTGTTTGGTTTTTAGGTAAAAAAAATCTGGAAAAAAACAGAATTTTAAAAATTTAATTTTTAACCAGATACCCTATGGCGACGACATGTCGTCGCCATAGAGTAAATTAAATAATTAATTAATAATTTTTTATTAATCAATTATTAATTAATTTAATATTAAATAAAAATAATTACTAACCTAGGGTGCATTTTTTTATTAATTTTAAATTAAAAATATTTATTGCGACGAGTTTGTCGCGACAACATGTCGTCGCGACAGGGTTCTATGGCGACTACGTCTATCGCGACGACCAATTTTTGAGCTATTACGACAAGACTTTGACTACTCACTCTATGGCGACGACATGTCGTCGCCATAGGCTATAACGACGACAAATAGAACCTATGGCGACGACTTTTGTCGTCACGATAGAGCTGTTTTCTTGTAGTGACATGAAAAATAACTCAATGTACAACGTGCATTATAATTCTAAGGCTTAGAATAAATCATCCAATCCGGAAATGGTGTCTCGCCAAAAGATGGACATTTTTATGCATCATTACTGTCTTGACACATACTGTGATAACAGATGGGATTCTGAGACTGAATAATACTTATAATATAGAAAAATTAATAGCCTTGTATAAGTGGTAATTGCATCATGTATAAGTATACAATGGTACACCTTAGCATCGCCTCCTTGCATGGTCTCCCACCATCTACAAATAGATGGGTGACAACAGAAGACCATCATGCTGTAGCGTAACAGGGCTTTTGATGTCTCAAGTGTGCTTACACTCATCATCATCAAACCCCACTCTAAATATAGCATCGAGAATTAGCCTAGCCAACAAAATAACTAAACAACATGAGGTCACACCCATAGCTACCTTCAATTACATCTCAGGTGAGCGTATGCTAAACATCATTGACCTGACGATAAGCTACGGGTGAACAACAGTTCATCATATTGATTGTTGCAAACAATCACTGACAATAGCAATCACAAGAACATTCAAATTATAACGTTACCATTGTATTACTCAGGTGTACAGACACAATAAACAAACTAACTAGCAACCAGAGATAGACTAGGGTCTAACTTTATCCTAATCAGACAACAGACCCAAAAATAACATTTCTTAAAATGAACAGGACTCATCATCAATGACAAATCCACATAGGAAAACTAACAGAGTGAGAGAAACCCTTCAATTCAAATGAAGCCCCAAAGCATTTCGTCAACAACAGCAAAAGACTAAGATTCATCATTAAATAACAGCTACTCATTAAAACCCATAACTGCTAATCGCATAAACATTAAAGCAAAAGTATATATCCACTTGAAAATAAAACTAAACAATTAAAAAGGGGAGAAATATCGGCTTTGTGACCATTACGTAAAAAGGCCAGTGTTGGCAACACACGCTCATGTGTTGGATATCAAGCCATCGTCATCGACCACTCTACAACCAATTAAAGCAGACACCATTGTGGGCAAAGGTTGGATCCGGCATACAACGCCAACACATCAAACCCTCAGTCCAGAGACGGTTCGAAGGGTATATGTTAGGAGCAGCTAATGCGCCGCCAAACAACGGCCTACATGTTAGTGTGGAATAAGGTCGTGTCGACTTATCCCGACAACAACCCATAGGTTGTTTGCTGAGGACAAGCCAGAGCCACAGCGTCAGCCACCGTCATGCAACGACGGAGACGGCGGAGGACGGCAACACCACCCGCTCACAATGCATCAAGAAGGCACAAATAAAGGAATCGCATAAAAATACGATGATAAAAAGACACAGAAGTTATACTACACGCATCACCACTCGTAACGACTATTCATTTCGTTTGAAATTTAATAGAAAGGTCAATGTGTAAATAAAACATCACTACTTGTTTATACTATTTTCTAGTATTTATATAAATTAATAGTTAATCTAAAAATTAATCAATGATTTACAATAATGGGAGAATTGATTCAAATAAAAAATTATTATTTACTTGTGAGGAGGATACAATATATATATAAAATAGAAACGCTAATTATATGGAATCTGCATCTATAATTAAGCATACACAATAATGAGATTATAACAACCAATAATAGAAACTAAAATCATGGATAATGATTGTAAATAGAATAATTTAAATTAATTCAAATAATATTTGAATTATTCTTGTTCGTTGATATGCCCCCGCAATATTGACGGTTTTGTAACGAGACCAATCTTGGAAATGAGTTGATGAAATCTGGAGCGTAGGAGGGGTTTGGTGAGAGCATCGGCTAATTGGTCATCCCGGCAATGTGTGTGACTCTAATGGAGTGGTCATGGACTCTTTCACGAACAAAGTGAAAGTGAAGAGCTAGGTGTTTCATGCAAGAGTGAAAAATGGGGTTAACGGAATATTGTGTGGCACTTAGGTTATCAAAAAAAATGGTTGGAACTGTAGTGGATTTGAGTCCAAGTTCATGGAGTAGAGATTTTAGCCACAAGACTTCAATGGTGGTGGAGGCAACAACTCAAAACTTGGCTTCAGTTGATGATCTGGCTAATGTGGTTTGTCTTTTTGAGCTCCATGTAATGGGATTTGACCCTAAGTAAACAATATAACCAGTCGTGCTTTTGTTGTTGTCTTTATCTCCCGCCCAATTTGCATCAGTAAAAGCATGAAGTTTTAGTGGTAAGTTATGATGGATTAAGATACCTTTGTGCATGGACCCATGAAGATGCCGAAGGAGTCGTTTGAGGGCGTTCCAACGAGTAGTGGTCAGTGCATGCGTAAATTGTGATAGTTTGTTTACCATGAAGGCAACATCGGGTCTTGTTAGGGACAAATATTGTAGAGATCCAACTAATGCATAAATTGTGATAGTTTATTTACCATGTAGAGTGATGGGTTCGGAGCATGTAACTAGTGTAGGCGTCGACTTACAATCACTCATTTTGGCTCGTTGAAGGATATGATGAATATATTTGGTTTGGGATGGTAACAAACAGAAAGAACGAGGAAGGACCTCGATGCCAAGGAAGTAAGAGAGGCTGCCTAGGTCCTTAAGTGAAAATTTATTGGCAAGGGAAGAGATGAATATATCGATGGTGTGTGAATTAGGTCCGGTGATGATAATGTCATCAACGTAGACAAGTATATATATAGGAGAAAAACCACAAGTTCGTATGAACAAAGAAGGGTCCGAGATAGTGGATTTAAAGCCTTTGGAACGTAGATATGTTTTAAGTTCTTCATACCATGCACGAGAGATTTGGCGAATACCACAAATGGCCTTGCTGAGTTTGCATATATGAGAAGGAAAAGAAGGGACAATGAAACCAGGTAGTTGAGCCATGGAGATGTTTTCGGTCAACGTGCTTTGAAGAATTGAAACGCGTTAGTAACATCAAGTTGGCGAAGGTTCCAGTGATGTGATACGGCAATAGAGAGAATGAGACGAAGGGTTGCTGGATGGGGATTGATGTTAATTTTAATGGGTTAAAGTTAGGTATATCCGATGGGTTAGAACTAGAAGGGCTGATTGATTGTTGGTTCGTGGGTATAATATTGGCAGTGGAAGTAGAAGGGTGTGGTGTGTGTAAGTTAGTGTTGGGTGGGATTTGTATATTTAAAGAGGAGGAAGCTGTTAAGATAGGAATGGTTAAGGGCAACCATGCAGTTGGTTTTGGAAATGTGTGTTTCTTAGAGACTCATAAGGGAATTGGTTTTCCAAGAAAATATCGGTGAGGAAGGGCTGCCGTTGATAATGATATTCCAGTTTTACCAAAAGATAATCACATACACAATCCCTTTATAATTACTTCGTATATGTATACGACGTCGTAGAAGAGAGTAATGTTCTATTTATTAAATAAGATTAGATTTTAGTCTTAATAACTTTGATGCAATAATTTTTTTTTTAAAATAGATTAATATGAATCAATCAGAATATAAAGTGTGCAAGAAACCATATCTATCTAAAAATACTTAATTAAATCTATAATATTTCCAATGTTACACCAAGTGTCTCTCAAGCTGTTAAGAAGTCTAAAATTTAACAGCTCATGACTCATTTTTCTTCCTTTTTTGGGAAATTTTGACAACTGATAACCACACTAAATAGTCATCTTACCAAAAAAATTATAATAATAATAATAATAATAATAATAAATAAAAATCAACCAATTTATTTTTCAACTAATTGTGAAGCTAAATCTCCAAATTAAAGGGTGTTGTTGAGTCTTCTCTTTTTAGCACAGTTTAGACATGACCTGTGTGGACCAATCGAGCATTCATGCATTGATGTCAATGTACCACTCATTAAGCTCACGTTGCAATCATCTTTTAACTCTTTCAACAAATCTATACATTTAAGAATCTTCTCCTGCAAAAACCCATTACAAAACAAGAATCATCGATTTATATTCTTGAAGTAAAGGTCTTTCTTTCATGGGAAAATCCCAAAATGTATAACACTTATTGCATACAGCACAAATTTATATACCACTTGTTTTGTATTTTATCCTTTATGTTTCCTAGCTGAAAATGCTTTAATTCACTAAAAACTTTAAGGTTGTCATGAGAGAAATGAAACTACATTTACATATAAAATGTTGACCATATATAACTTTCATCTTGAATGTACAAGTAAACATGCATAATGTACAACATTAATAGACCATTTAGTTCATTACCTTTTGAACATGTTGAACAAGAGCAGAAATTTGAGTTGATCCCACCACTTGAATTGCCACTGCAGCTGCTATCTCAGAAGGTCTAAATTGCAAGAACTCCATCTCTACATAGTCAAATTACAATTTTAGCCCTCAATTCCACACACAACAATGTAAAACATCATCTCTTACCTTTAATGAAGCATAAGATGAGTTGGGTTGAAGTCAAAATCAAAGATTTTGAAGTGGGTTGACCACCATTGACTTTGACAAGAAAATTATCAATGAAAGAGAATGGAGTCACTGCATGCATCCTCCATTTCAATGTAGTCAACACAAGCAACTCCATTTTCTGAATGGTTTTTTGTCCAAACACAAATCTTGATCCACCAACCTGAAATTCAATCAGCAATCCAACTTTTTAGTCAAATTCACTTTGAACCCAGAAAGAAAGTCAACATCTTTAGTAAAAATAGGATCTTCACCTGCAAATCTACAATGAGGGGTGCTTCAGTCTCTTCCATTTTTATTGCCAATGATATACAAGCTACAGCAAGCAACTGCATCATCCATGCTTTGGCCTTATGTCAACAAACAACATAAAAGTAAGTGACTCATTTTATTCAAGTGATTGTATTTAAATTCACAAATTAACAATATAATCAGATAAAAACATAAGCAAATAAAATGAAAATGAAAACTCACAGGTAGTTCATAAACAGCAAGGAATCTGTCCAAGTAATTTATTGATAAATATACAGTTAGAGGTCCAAAATTGAAATGAGCTAAAACCTGCATAAATTTAAATCACAAATTGTGAACTAAAGATTGAGAAAAAGTTATGAATATTTCACAATTTGATGAGTGGGTTATCACGGGATTCGTTTGTTCGTACTTGCAAATTTATATAAACAAATTAACCAATCAATAATATAAATAAAGATCAAAATGAAATGCAGATGAACATACCTTTGTAATCCAATCAACAGCCACTTGTCTTGCAGCAAAATCCAACTTCCCATTCTTCAATTTCTTCAAGTAATCTGAAAATCCCACGAATTGTTCGCATTCTTTTTTGAGCAACAGATTCAAATCTTCATCACTTTGCAAAGGGAAATCAAGAACAGAGTCTTCTGTTTCAAGATCCTTGACAAGTCTCTGATTTTGATTAATATCTTGATGAGTTGTATGACCCCATGATATTTCACAATCTCTATCATCACCAGCATCATTATCATCATAAAAAATATTGTCTTCTGCACACAATAAACTATATGCAAAGCAATCAAGACTCGGTGACATTTCAAAATCCTTAGAAATAATATTTTTCTCTTGGGTTCTATAACTTCTATGAGGAAGTAACAATGGAAATTCAGAAGTAGCTCAAAACTAAAGATTTCTCATTTGAGAAAGTAATTATTTAAAAGAATTCTTAGATTGATGTTTGGGAACGAAATGATAGATGAAACAACATATGTATTACTACTATTCCTCTCTCCAAAACAAAAATGAATGAAATGAACTGCAAAGAATGTGGTTATGTAGAGGATAATGGTGGGGTGGGGTGGGGGGGTGGGGGGGGGGGGGGGGGGGGGGGGGGGGGGGGGGGGGGGGAGTACGGTGGGGGATTGGGTTTTAGTTTTTACCATTTGGGGCGTATACGAGTGTGTGATGCATGTTTGCTAAAAATATTATTATTTAGCTAGAGGAAAGGAAATATAAATGTCTTGAATTTGTTTTTTACACTTATTGACAGAGAATTTTTATTTGTGTTTTCATAATATTTCACGCACGATTTTAAGGATTAGTTAATGCTAATTAATGTTTTCTTAAAGTTTTTCTTATTTTGATCTTGTTTTAATTAGTTCATTGTTAGTGTATAAAAAACAATCGTCCTAATTTAAGTTGGGGTAGAAAGATATAACCAAAAAATTGTGAGATCATAAATATTTAAATTGTATTATTAAGTAGAAATTAAGTTTAATAAAATTTCTTAAAGTGTATCATTTGTGGTTTATTTTTTGTTTTATTAGGCCATTAGTAGCAATAATGGTGTATAGTAAAGAAGAGTTGGAACGTAAGAGCGTAGTAGGTTTGTGATAATGATAGAACTTATAATTTGTTAAAGTTGTGAGGTGTATTGTTATGTTGGTTGAAAAAAAGAAGCACTCACGTTCGCAGATGGGTTCACATTCGTACCCTGAAATCATTATCACACACCCAGTCACACATAAGGAGACAGTGTTAGGGGTGTGATAGGCTTAGTTGACACCAATCACGACCCACTAGGAATGTATTTAATCAATGGTTGTAGTTATTTAACATGAAATTAACAAATTTTCTAATTTCAGTTGGTAAAAAGAAACCAAACATATAACAAATTGAGTGAACTCTAATTAAGCTTTATCCCAGAGTGACCTTTAATATTCATTTCAAATATGAATTAGACTTGTCATAAGAATTAGATTTATCCGCTTAGAACCAAATTTTTTTCAGTATACAACGTAAATCGTTATGTATAAATTAGATTCAAGTATGGAACTCCTATACACATGTATCCTTATAAATTATAATATATCTTTACTGACATATAAAAAATCATGATACTATAGATCAAGCCTAAGTTTTAACTTTTAATATTCAACTAACTAATCCTTTATATATTATTATTACGAAAATTGGATTATATTATCAGAAATCTTTGTAACGATTTAACATGACGTATTACTTAATTAAAATAAATAATGTAAATATATCACTTAATTTTTGCGTCTTTTGTCTCCAGACTACTTAAGCAGAGACAAAAACATTACATTGAATAAGTTTAAAAAATAATCTTATATCAAAAAATAATTGAGTAATACATTTATATTTTTAATTATAAATATGTTATACGTCACGTCATGAGTCACGTCACGTGGTACATTATAAAAAACTAACACGGCTAACAAATAATTAGACTGATACAGTTATTAGTAACAAAATTAAAAGTTGGGATTTATACTGGTCAAATTATTAATTGGGACTAATATTAGTCAACTTAACTATCAATAGTTTGGATTATTAAAATTCAATCTTTCAATCAATTTCTAAAAAGATTAATTTTGTTTAAAATATAAAACAACATAAATAACTTTGAAAAAGTTTAGCTTTTTAATCTGATTAACTAATAACCGAGTGATTGAAAGAGAGGGTATAAAACAAGTAATATGCCAATGAGCATCAACTCAACTAGCTGATGTGAGGTACCCAGGAATTCACTAAAATGCGAAGGTATTGGGTTCGAGTATCGGATGTGATTAAAAAGAGTTTTCGTGGGATCAGAGGGTTTCTCGTATAAAATAAATTTCCTTCTAAAGGTGGTCTTAGATTCCTAACTAATAGGAATAGTAGACCGATATACGAGCTTTCTTTTAAGAAAATGCCAGCCTAAAGCTTCAAGATTTTATACTCGAGTAATGGATATATTCAGATGATAAAATAACCCATCAATGATTCAAATTGTCGTTAAAAAAATAAAGCAAATAATTCATATGGTGTCTATATTCTAAAAGATGAGGGGGGTAATTGAAAAATATGACAGGGTGTGGACGATGACCAATCAGGAAATATATTTTGTCTTTTCATTTTAAGAATGACACGTGGACCCTTGTGTTCAGGAGCTGCTGAGATGGCACTATTGGATCAGAAAATAATAATTATGACTATACACAGTTTTACAGTATCTTTGTCCTCTCAACCTTTGGAAACACCAACCCGTTTCAATGCCAAACAAACCCCATGATTCTTTTTAACCATTTTTGGATGTTATCTTAGGAGCATATATCTTCACCATATATGATACAATTTTTTCAGAACATCATATAATTCTACTTGTCCTTAACGGAGTATTTTGGTAGTAATAAGTCTATTCAAAATTAGAAAGTTATATGTTTTAGATGCATTGATTTTATCCTGTAATTATAATCATACTTTTAAATCTATATTATTTTTCATAATAAGTTTCAAATCCTCAAACTCATGATAAAAATATCAGTGTAACATAACACATACCGTTAAATAAATAAATATTAAATATAATAAAATTTTATTAGTTTTAAAATGACATTTCATGATAAGATATAATTGAAATTACATATGAGTAAATATATAGTAACAAAACAATAATATTAATTTTATAAAGTTTTTGTTTAAAAATATTAAATGTTTTGTTTCAAAACATACAGTTTTAAATTTTTTTATTATTATTATAACTCTCATTTTTAATTATTTTTTATTTATAAATATTTTACTTTTTAAAAACATTAATTTTAAAATACTTTGTATTTTAAAAAAACCTCTGATGTTTTAGATAACTTCTTATTTTATAAAAAAATATTTCTTTATAAATAGCATTAATAAAAATAAATTTTTAATTTATTAAATAGTATTTCTAGTCTATAAAGAAATTAAATAATATTATTAGTAATTATAATAACTATTAAATAAGAGTGGGAATCGGAAAAAATTTGATGTTAGAGTAAAGAGGTAAAGTAATTTTAGTAATTAAAAAGAAAAAAATATATTTTTAAAAATTAAGTTTTATTGAATTCATTCCAAATATATAAAATGAATGACTAGAAACATGTAGACTAGTGCAACCAAATTCCCAAGTTATTTGAATAACTAAGAGTCAAGCACATTTATTTAAATGTACATGGTGAGAATCTTGTGTATAACATGGTTGACATTTAGGCTCAGAATCAAAGTGGTGATGATGATAATATACAATCAAACATTATTCTTAATATTAAAATTTAATTGTATTGATTATGATCATCGGTACATATTGATTTAGATTGTCATGTTCAACTAAAAAACAGTTTAAATTGAGACTTAGCTCATCTATAATGATACGGGTAAATAAGGTCGTTTCCACGAAAAATATGCGGAAAGTGTAACTTTAGTTTAATGATTTTTACTTTATAAAGGAAATAAATTTGAATTAATAATTGATTTAGAAAGCAAGATTGCAAATTTATAAACTTGATTGATTACGAAAACAATAATAAGTAATGGATCCACTCCGGGTTTCAGGTTTGTAAAACAAAATTGTAACCTAGTTATTCTTAGCAAACAATCACATAGATATAATTGTATTGGTTTGATTAATTTCAGGGATAGAGATGGAACCGGTTGTAACGGACCTATTCACAAAACCAATTTCAATTTGCTAATCAAAACCTAAGACTCATAATGCTCATTATGTAAAGAAATAAAAAACTAATGAGTATTAGATTAAGATTTAAAACAAATAAAAACCGTTTAAAGTAATAAACCAATAAATAAAATCATATGGCTTAACGTGCCAATCAAAACTTCAACCCAATCAAAGAACATTAAAGTTTAACAAATGTCATAAACAAAAACCCTACACCCGGAGGAGATTACGGATGATTTAGCCACTAATGGTTGTCATGGAATCAAAATCGGTTGCCGTAGGAATCGATTGCATGAAAAAATGGATCCGTAGGTGTTCTTTGCTCTCAAAATTGCTTTTTGAATAGCCAAAAACAACTTGGTGAAGAGTATATTCGCAGCACTTTTTTAACCTTTAATTAGGTTACAAAATCCCAAAAATTAGTAGTTGTCAGCTCAGGGACGTAATTTATGTTCTTAGGGACGTAATTTACTAGTCCCCCTGAATTAACATTTTTTCATCCTGTTTTGTGTCCTAGTTTTCATGCTTTATTTTGGCTGATCACACATAGGACGTAATTTACGTCCTTAGGGACGTAATTAACACCCCCCTTCACTTTTTATTCACTTTTTCTATTTCTTAAGTGTCGCCTTCTTCGTGAGCTTCAGGCCTCCATTCTAACTCCCGAAAACACCCGAAATATGTCTGTTTTAGATCTGTGAGCCTAAAAATCCATTAACTCTCAAAGAAATTGTGTTTTACAATATTAAACATGTAAAAATACATAATTAAACATTTTAATATAGTGAAAAACCCCTACACATCACATCTCCACACTTGAGTTTTGTGTGTCACAAGCAAAATTATCATGCGATTATAGAAACCCATTTAGATAACTTCTCTTTATTATATCAACTCTTAGTTAAGGTCCATGGCCATACCCTTATTCACAAAACTTACTTTGTTTAATAGGTTTACATTCTAGCAAGTAAAATGATATGCAAGTAAAAACAAGAAACATCCAACTAAATCTAACATGCTTCTAATTCTTAATTACATGCATACAACCCTCACAATGGTTCACTCCTCTCGGCTATATCTGGACTAGTAAAATATGTACTAGTATAATCACTCAATGATCGTGTATGCATACACACCACCCCGATCACATAGTTGTTTTCACCCCCCAAGTGTAAAACAAAAATAGCAAATAAAGTCAAAGAAAGTTCATATGGACCTGATGGCAGATGTTCCGATAGTGTTTCAATATTGTTATACGAGGATTGCTAGTAAACCTTTTTAAACACATTCTCAAATATGCTCCTAAAATTCCATGTGTGTCTGCACACTTGCGTGTTTGCATCTGGTGATTAAACAAAAAAGACAATACAAAAACAAAAAACACAAAAACTAAAGGATAAATGAACTCACTTTCGTAGGAATCACGGTTGCATTTAGCATATGTAACAAGCCTTTTTAAACCTCTCGGTAGGTCCAAGTGGACGAGTGAAGTCCGGTGAGGATTTCTAGTGAATACACCCATAAAGTTCAAAACAACTAATATAAAAATACTAAAAATTACAACAAAAACCCTTAGGTTTCCTCCCAAGTAGCACTAAGTTTTAGGTTGGCCAGACTGTACATGTTACCACTAAGGTGGTTGAAGTGCACATTTGCCTATCGAGTTCCTAACAAATTCTCTATAGTTGAGATGTTTGTTCCACAATTGCTTCCCAATGATTGGCATATAAAATGAGAAGTTGTTGCGAAGCCAATTCTTGATGATTTGTCCAATATCTTGAAATCCTACTTTCTTTATCTTTTTCCTCAAACCCTCATCCTCAACTTTTTTGGTTGGACTAGTTAATACAATAGGTAGTTCAAGATAAAGTTTAAATGCCTTAATCTCTGGTTCGAGAGGTGTCATGTGTTCTTGTGGATTCAAACTGCTTTCTTTGTGCTCTAGAAGATCTATAACCCCTTTTTTCTATTTCATCATTACCCATTCTTGGTGCAATTATCAACTCGTTGGTGATTGAGCTAATTTCATTCTCTTTAAAACTCTGCACATGCTCCTTTTTTGTTATCTCAACCATGGTGGTTTCACCTTTAAATTCTTCAACAATCAAAACACTCGGTAAGGTATGATTCTCCATAACCTCTTCCTCAATTTTTGAGGATATCCATGCTTGTTTTGCCCGAAACCTTTCAATACCAAATGCCTTGCTGACCAATATGTTGTTTCTTCCATAATAGATCATACTTGTAATCTAACAAATTTATACGGTCTTGCTTTGACCGATTGGGTTTTGCCAACTCTTGCTTAATTTGGGATAAATGTGATTTTCTTAAAGATTTCAAGATAACTTCAGAAGGATAAGCATTTGGACGTGACCTAGGTTGTTGAGTTGAGCATTTATAGTAGGTTTTTTTTATTATAAATTGCTCTGGTTGTAGTTACCTCGAGTATATTCTTGATGATCCTCGTATGTCAAATGAGGATAGTCATAGCTATAATCGTTATACTCTGCCTCGTAACTTGAGCTTTGTTCAATCTTTAATTCATAGTTGTTGCAATACGAATCTTGTCTTGAATAACCATTCATTCTAGATTGATAGAATCCTTGATTATTCGTTGAAAGTGATTCATAGTATGGATAAGGTAAATGTGTATCTTCATCATACTCATAATCTGCCATCATATATGTTTTATATCTCTTTTGGAACACAAGGCATTCTTGAACCTGATGAAATTGGTTCCCGCAACATAAACATGGATCATAATCTTCATTCTAATTCATGATGTGATCAAATTCCTTGAGATTCTATTATGCTTACAAAATTTTTACTTGGATATGTATGCACAATGCTGTCACCTACACAAGCAAACACACCTAAGTAGTACCACTTGAATAAATAAGACAAATAAATAAATGAAAAAAAAACTAATGAACTAAAAACACTTTGCACACTAATTCACCGGCAACAGCGCCATTTTGATGTATATTGTCGTGGTCTACTCAAAAACAATTTAAATTAAGACTTAACTCACCTATACTAGTACAGGTAAATAAGGTCGTCTCTACGAGAAATATGTGGAAAGTGTAACTCTAGTTCAATGATTTTAACTTTATGAAGGAAATAACTTTGAATTAATAATTGATTTAGAAAACAAGATTGCAAATTTATAAACTTGATTGATTATGAAAACAATAATAAGAAAAAGATCCACTCTTGGTTTCAAGTTCGTAAAACAAAGTTGTAATTTAGTTTTTCTTAGCAAACAATTATATTGACATAATTGTATTGGTTTGATTGATTTCAGTGATAGAGATGGAATGGGTTGCAAACGGACCTATTCACAAACTATCAATTTGAATTTGCTAATCAAAACCTAAGACTCACAATGCTCATGATGTAAAGAAACCAAAACTGATGAGTATTAGATTAAAATTCAAAACAAAGAAAAACCGTTTAAAGTAATCAACCAATAAATAAAATTATATAGCTTAACATGCCTATAAAACTTCAAGCCAATCTAAGAACACTAAAGTTAAACAAATGTCATAAACACAAACCCTACTCCCGGAGGAGATCACGGGTAATTTAGCTGCTAATGGTTGTCATGGAATCGAAATCGGTTACCGTAGGAATCGATTGAATAAAAAGATGGATCCGTAGGTGTTCTTTGCTCTCAAAATTGCTCCTTGAATGGTCAAAAACGTCTTGGTGAAGAATAACTTCGTAGCCTCTTTTTAACCTTTAATTAGGTTACAAAACCCTAAAAATTCATAGTTGTCAGCCCAGGGACGCAATTTATGTCCTCAGGGACGTAATTTACTAGCCCCCCTGAATTAGCACTTTTTCCTTCTGTTTTGTGTCCTAGTTTACGTGCTTTTATTTTGGCTGATCACACATAGGACGTAATTTACGTCCCTCTTCAATTTTTATTCACTTTTTCTACTTCTCAAGTGTCACCTTCTTCGTGAACTTCTGGCTTCCACTCTAACCCCCGAAAACACCCGAAATTTGTTCGTTTTAGATCCGTGAGCCTGAAAATCAATTAACTCTCAAAGTAATCGTGTTCTAAAATATTAAACACGTAAAAATACATAATTACATATTTTAATATAGTGAAAAATCCCTACACATCACATATACAAGAATTTGAGCTATTACATGAAGTATATTAGGAAATATACAACATATTTTCTACCTAGAATATGAGTTGATTTAAATCATTCAAATATTAATTGAGTTGATTTCTTGACTATATGATGGAAGGAAACTGTTGTCTTTGCTGTAATGAATCATCTTTTCTATCCTCATCTTTTTCGGGAATTCCTATAGTTTTCGTGGTTTGCTTTAATATTAAAAATAAATGCATATAAATTGAACAAAATTATAGAGGAGCTCAAATAAGCATGAAAATAACGGTTAACCTAATAAATATAGACATTTGATAAATAAAGTAATTCTTTTAGTATAATAATAAGAATAGATTGGTACCATTCTTTATATATATATATATATGTATATCTTATATTTCTTACATATTTTAAAAAACTAATGAGGGTGAATAAGTTATTTATAGTTAAAAGATTGTTTTTTAAAATTTTAGTATGTTAACAAGATATTTGTTTAGAAACTTATATGTTGTAAGAGCATTCACATCGTTTTCCTCATCCTATAATTAACCACAAAAACATTATTTTCTAAATTTACTTATTATTTTAAAACCCCTCACATCTTATTTCTCATATTTTTTACTACCTTTTTAAAATAATACTTATTTATTATTATTTTAATACTATTTTTCTCTCTTCTAGTCATATAGAATAATATAATATAATATAATATATTAAAAAAAGATATTAGTGATAAATTGCGAACCCTTATATTTATGGGATGGGATTGTTTTCACCTAAAATTATAGGGATCAGATGTATGGATGAAAAATAGAATAAAATGAATATTTTGATTATTTTTGTTAATTATGAGAAGGAAGATGAGAATATGTGATGAGATGAGAATGCCCATATCACCAAACAATCTTAAAGATGTATAATGGTTGTGGTGGATTTTAATTAATCAACCTTGCATCTACTACTATTCTCTAAATAAGATGCATATCACCTTGTACAATCTTCTATGTAATCCTGATATGTGTCACTAATCCTCGTTCTAATTAAGTCATATATCAGTTTTACATCCTTTTTTCTAATCTTAGTATAGATAATCCCTCAAAATACAAATAAGTATTCAAATGAATGTTATGATTTGACTCGTCAAACGCTTATGTCCTGCCAATCTGTCATGCCACTTCTAAAATCTAGAGTGCTTTAGAAGTTAGATATCATTTAAAAATATATATGGAAGTTAAAAGATTCTTTTCCAAATGGGTTGTTTCCGTTATAAAAAACAGAAAAAAAATAGATAAGTTTTAAGTTATAATAAAGTGAAAACATCTAAACAAGCGTGTTTACCGGACCAAAGTGGCAAAATCACACCACGATCCGGTCATGGCCAACTGTTTCAAAATGAAAAAAAGACATATACACTGGTTTTGATGGATGCTAACCGTTTCACCTCACGTATACTTCTTGGTTTTTAGCATAGGATTGTCTTCATTATTTTCACTATAAAAGGTAGAAGTTACCTTGAGTAATCTTTTCTCTAATCTTGATGATGATCATTAAACTTCTCTTTGATGGAGATAGAGATTACATTTATAACGTCTTTTTAATTTAGCATGCGGGTATCACCCTTTACAAAATTTCTAAAAGTTATAAAATCTGGCTCACAATACCTTCTTTTACTCATCTAAGATCACGCATCTAATATGGAAAATATTTGAAAAACATGAATAACTATATACAAAAAGGCTTTCTAATTGAAACAAACATTTGTACCCAAATAGGGGAAGGTTGCACGACAACCCTATCGTGGTTAGATCGTTCTTTGTCTAGAAACACATTGCACACCTCTTATTATAGCCGTAGCGATAAGGTAAAATCATTTTGATGCTTTAGTTACGTTTAAGAAATGAGCTTTAGGGTGCTTTAATATAGACATTTCTACCATATAAACAAACACATATTTTGTTCAGTTTATGTGTGTGGTTTGATAAGGGAAAAACATACAAAATATACCAAATATTTATCATATATATAAACCAGTCAGTAAAAAAAAAATAGAAATACAAGCACATTGTAGAGCGAATCTCACAATAGATCTAGTCAAATGGACATATAAAAATATCGTACCACTTTCGAAAATGCATCGTTTCCCGAAACGAAAGACTTTCTCAGTCTACTATGACATTAAATATATACCTAAACTTTTAAGCTCTTTTAATTCAATATTCGTTCCTCTGCAAATTTTAGTTTAGCTCATCTACAAATAATCACAAGCTGAAAAAAGAAAAAAACAAAATACTGAAATAGCGTCTTTCCCACTAAAATTTTCCTCTCAAACCATTTACTTTAAAACTACAAATTTAAATGTTAAATTAATTTGATTTTCATGTATCTTTAGTCTAATAAAGGCTATATATATATTTATTTAGTAATGAATAAAAGGTTTTATTACCTATTCATTTATATCTATACTACTATATAATATATCTTTTTGAATAGATATGTAATTTTGCCAAGCTTATAAGTTTTGAATCAACATGTATAAAATAGTGTGGGGAATTCGATAATGGTAGAATATGAAATTGATTAAGATTTTAAAACATTTTAGGGGCAATATGATAAATTTATCTATTAAATTTTATGTACTTGACATTTTTGTCCTTATCTCTTTCATGTATTTAATATACATTATTAATACATTATTTAATAATATAATAATATGATATTATTTAATTCACTTAATTAAATTTTATTTTATTTATGATATTATAAATTGACATTTAAATTTATATTCACAAAAATATTTTTATAACTAAATACTATTTAAATTAAATATTATTTTATTTAAATATTTAAGTATATAACTAATATACATCTCCATATTTATATTAATAATAATAATACTAATATTTTTAGGGGCATTTATGAGTTTAATAATTTTAATATTTATCTATATCTTTTATAATAAAAGTGAAAGGATGATAGAATGGTAATTTTACATATGGATTAAGACACCTATATGAAAAGTAATACTTAAAATTTAAAAAAGTAAGTATTTTATTCCATTTGTGCCCTTACAATAAAGTACAACATATGATGCTTTTAATACAAATGCTAAAACATATACACATGACCAAACAAAACCACCATTCACTTTCAATGCCATTCATTCATTGCGATTGAACACTCATCCCCCTTCTCATTTCCATTGTCGGTTGTTAACAGCTCAATAATAATCAAGATGGTAATTTGTGATGACAATTTCTCCGTTAACTTTCTCCAGTCTATGCAAATCACGATCGAAAGCTGCCTCCGATGATCATCATGTTAAATTATGCTACAAATTTTTCACTAGATTTCCAGAATTATTGACTCACAGCACCATTGTACTTCTGTCTTCCTCTTTCACCCTCAACCCCTCATCTCTCTCCGTACCATCAATATCATCATCATCGTACACCTCAACCATCACCGGTAACACATCGGTTTTATCTCCAAGTGTTCGGCGGTTACATACTGATTCACTCTCGTCCACCATCGCTGGTTTCTTATTCGACATGAATAAATTTTGCCGCAAGTCTCCAAAGATTTCACCGGCCTGTTGCTTTGTTCCAACCACCCTCAAATTAGGTCAACTATGATTTGTATTTTAATGTTTTACTTTACTTGTTATCTAATTTTAATCAATTTATTGCCTAGTTTACTGTCATTTGAAGTATAAAACCATTGAGGTCAAAAGTTTTGTTAGGTTTGAACTTGGAGTTCGTCTATTTCTTTCAGACTATGAGCGTATTTTATAAGAAAATATTCTTTTTTTCCAAAATGCATGACTTGATGTTGTTTTTGTTTCTGCAGTTAAGTCATATATGAAAAAAATACAAGTATATAAGCATGTTTCATCAAATATTCTTTTAAATTTTGGGGATGGTTGGTTAGTTATAAGACAAAATGCTTTTGAAGGGCTAATAAAGGAGGAAAAAAACGAAACTTGGTATAAAATCTTACATTTTTTTTACAAGTAAACAAATATATGTAGTTATCCATTGTATGAAACTCTAATATATATTCATAAAACGAAACCCCCTCCCCCTTAAAATATAGGTAATAAGTGATTTCCGACCACAAATACCACACATGTTTTCACTAATTTTGTTGGGATAATATAGTTGTTAATATAGTTATATTAAAGAGTTTTGTGATATACGTAATTATTTTCTTTCTTTCAATTTTTTCAATAGTTATATTTTGATTTTTTAATTTACGTCATAACGCACCGAGTGGATACCGACTAAAATCAAATTCCTAAAAAATCACGCAACCGCCACACCGTCGCAACGTGTGGCTATTTCCACTAGTATAATACTATTATCAAGTTAGTTATGCATTATGGTTTGTATTTTATGTTTTATAGATTGTACCTCACATTGTTTTTTCTTTATTTTTTCATTTTTAACCCTACAGTTTTCATTTTTTACATTTAACCCTAATACATTTTTTCATTTTCAACTTTGGTATCATATACTTTTCATTTTATACAGTTTTTTTTTGTTTTGCGTCTCGGTCTAAAACTTTTGAGTTGACATACAGTCACATGCGTATGTGGTTTAACGTTTTTATATTTTTTTTTCTGTTTCACGTCTGCATTGTGTAATACACTTCGTTCTAATTTATACACATTAACACGCCGCAACGCACATGCATAATTTAAAGTTTTTACATTTATTTTTCATTCAGTTTTATTTCTTTTGTTTTATGAGCTTTTCTGGTGTTGGTGGTTGCTAGCGATGGTGTGATATTGATGATATTTGACATGGTTTTACGCCCCCAACGCAACACATGAAGTTAAATACTAGTTAATAATAATTAGGTAACTGTTTGAGTTAAAAATGCTTTCAATCTAAAAAAGTGTAAAAAGTAATATTATTCATCAATTTTCTGGTTGAGATCAAATTATAGGAAAAAAGTTTGTTAGAAAAGCATTTAAAACATATCACTTTTTTGTCTTTTTTCAAGTTTATTCACTTTTTTAAACGTTCTTAATTTTTATATATGGTGTTATTTTTTTATTAAAATTACACCACAAAAATTGAAATAATATTCCTATTCAAACTAGGTACGTACCAAACATTGCTTAAAACAAATCTAAACCATTAGAAATTAAAAAAAAAAGTTCTCTTACTGCCTTCACCGTAGCATTTTGGCCATTGTCCATATGGAGTTTCAGGTAATATTGTTTCAGCTTTCTAACCTTCTTTATTTCATGTAAATCATTATAAATATGAGAATACATTCAATATCATACCCTTAGTATTTGCAATATAAAAAGAATGTTTCAATAAACAATATATCTGAGGGTGTTGCTTCAGAATACGTTTTATGATTCAGCTATTGGGAAGTTCCTCTTCTAGTGCCCCATTCCATCACAATAAAAACCTTTCGTATCCTTTAAAGGATTCTTTTTTTTTTTGTGGCATCAACTTTGCACTTACCCTTACCTTTCACATTCTTTTTCCTTTTCCCTTGGCATTAGGCTTTCTAGCTTCGCCCTTCCTTGATCATTAGCACTATACTAGGTTTACTAGAACTTGATATATTCATCTTAGTAGTTTTGAGCATTAGATGTATATTTGTGAGATTCTTGTCCTAAACATTCAAGTTATAGTTCATAATAAACTGATCATATGACTTTGACAATAAGTTGAGAATGATATCCCCAATTAGCTCATTGCTAAATGGGGCCTTAAAACATGCTAATTGATCAACATAACTCTTTAGTTTTAACACATGAGTGCTGACCGAAGAACCCTTATGCATCCTTGTAGTAATAGGTGATTTCACTATTTCAAAACGCTTATGATGAGCCTACTGTTGGAACATTTCCTTTATTTGCTCGATCATGTCGCATGCAGGTATCTTTTCTAGATTCTTCTGAAGTTCTGGAATCATAGAAGCTAGCATGGCACATGAGACTTTTATGGAGTCATCCACATGCCTTTTCTAGTTTATACGGGCAGATCTCGTTTGTTTGGGTGGTAGGTTCTTCCAACATTGGTCATTCGATAATATTCATCTTATTCTCTACCCTAAAAACTATTTTTAGGTTCCTAAATCAATTCATGAAGTTGTTTAATATTTTCATGTTTAATTTTCTAATCAATTTTAAGACCCAATTGCAAAAAGAAAATAATTATATTTAGGATGAGATCCCGTTTCACCAAAATTTAGCGAGTGGCTGAAGCACACACCACTTGTATGGTTATGTAGGTAGGTAATGATTAACAATTGTGTCAACTACACAACTCGCGGTTTGGGGTCGCATGACGAGCGCGATCAAGCATTTTACATTTAACCCAAACTACGTCCACTTAAACAGTTTACGTAATATTAAGCCTTAATTTGTAACTGTAGAACTGGCCTAAGTGACTTAGGAATTCTGGTTGTACCTTCCACCAAAATCGTAGGCTAGGTAAATGCTAACACCAGGGATTTAGATAGATTGGGGGAAATGTCACTAATTTAAGGTGACGTATAATATAGATTTTAATTTTGGATGTCTTTTATGTTTTAATTACCGTTTGGGTCAAAAACAAATTAGACGACTTTTAGTATGAGGAAGTCGTGAAACTTTTTATAAAATCCAGTTTTAACATTGATTTGTAATAGTAGTTTGAAACTTCTTTTAACACTCGACATAATCTAGTTTTAAAAACCCTATTTAAACTATATTGGTTGTTTTTTGCGGGCCAATTTTAAACTAATAAACCTTTTATTGTTTTTACATTTAAAATAAACAATTTATTTTAAACCCTTTTTATTTTTAAATAAAACTCATTTTATATAAATTACCTTTGTAAGTATTTAAACCATTTAATTACTAGTCGTTTTGATTGTGATAGAAGTTTTAAATATTTCAAGGTTTTAATTATTTTCCTAAATAATTGTACACAACCACAACCATAATACAAAACATACAAACGAGCAATAAGTAAAATATTATTCAATTACGTTTGAGCCACTAAACGAACCCGAACTAGTATAGTGTCACAATCATTTGTAAGCTCCCACTTGGTTCAAAATCTGCATCTTGAGTCCCACGAGTCTTCGTCTTCGGTATTCTAATCTTTGTTCTTCAGTTTATAAATATTTGAACAAACAATTTTCAATAAAAATAAAACAAACCTATCTATTACATTAGGGTTTCAAAACAACCAAATATAATACGAAGCTTATAATTTAAGAAGATAACCAAATAAACAACCAAGCACACATCCAAACATGGGTCGCCGGTGCTCAATTTCAACCATAAACGTAAAGGTATAATCTTTTATTAAAAGACTCAATCTTTTGTCAAAGCTTGAAGCCTTTTGGTCAAAAGATCTAATATTTTTTTTATCAAAGCTTCAATTTATTAATCAAAGATACAATTTTTTTGTCAAAACAAAACCTTGTTGACAAACAAAATGTAAAATCGTTGAAACAAATGTTTAAGCTCACGTAAAAGTGACTCTGATACCACTATTGGGTATAGTGAGTCATTTTAACCATTAAAGTTGTTACTTTTTTAACAAAGTTAGAAACTTTATATCTAAATTAGCGGACGTGTTTTACATGATTAATATAGTTATTGTGATTAAACTAACACAACCATAGGATGTTGAAAGTTTATACCTTAACAATCAAAACCGACGCTTTGCATATTGGAAGCAATAATGGTCTCGCTAGTTGACCTGGTTCACGAAAAAGCTTCGAGCTTTGCAACAATTGCAACCCAAAATGAAAAGCGACGGCTATGGTGGTGGTCCACGGTGGCGGTGGTTGTTTGGTTGCCGCAGCAAGGGGGTGAGGGGGGTCGATGGCAAAAATCAAATGGGGATTAGGGTTCCCCTAATCCCTATTTAATTTAAAACGTACTTACGTTTTGGGTCCCCGGTTTACTAAGAATAATAAAACACCCTTTTAGTTTATTAATTAAGTTTAATCTAATAAAACTTTAAATGTTTAAATAATTAACTATTAAATAATAAACTTTTAATACCTTTCTATTCATTATTTCTTAAATAATTAATCACCATTAATTTAATTCGTTGTTCGTGAATCATAACATGAAACAATTACACACTATTACTTTGTTATCATCCAAAATGTAACTCTTTGGATCGTACCCGAAACAACTCTAATTCGATGTGAACTTAATAGTTGAGATAAATCGTATTTATGTTTTTCCAAATAACTATCATAGGTTTTTGAGACTCGTGTGGATTGTGCGCTCTAGTAAACATTTATTCATCTCATGAATAGCTCGTAATCAATATAAAGTGAGTTTTCTAGCCCCGTTTTCTTTTATATAAGTTTAACTTAAGAGGGAAAAGAGTACTCAAAACTCTTTTCATATTATGACTGATTTTCTTACAGTTTTTGGACTATCGCATGCTTTGTTTTGTAAGTTGTAATCTTGTACGTGGATGGGTAATTTTGTGTGGTTCTTAATTCATAACTAATTAATTTCGATTAGGAGCAAACGGAAAGATATTTGTAGTATTATTGGGTTGACACACTCACCCTTGTTTGTTGGTACGCTAGCTCAACAGTAGTCACAGACGGACTCTTAGGTGAATATAATCTGACAATTTTGCGTGTACGCCATTAGGATTAGTTGTGAAACTCATGTCTACATTTTGATTTCTACTTACGCATAACTTACTTACACATATGTCCTACTATTACAACACATCATAATTTTTATATATTAAACCTACGAACTCACCAACCATGTGTTGACCTTTTCAAGTATTTTTTTAGGTAATATCAACGTTTGATGCTAGAAATTACAAGTGCCTTAGAAACACTACTAAGGATGATTGTCAGTAGACTGTTGATATTATGATTAATTAATCCATGTTTCTTAATTGTTGGTTATGCTTGTTCACTTTCAGGCGTGTTTGCCATAGTCTTGTCCCAGGATGTAGGATTTAAAACGTATTTTTTGTTTAACTATGCATGCCGTGGAAATTATTAACCATGACACAAGTCTTTTTTTTTTTATCGGGTGATGTCATGACACATTGGTTACATTTCATTTAGTGATTCTTTGTTATGTAATAATGTGTTATGACAATCACTTCCGTGTTACATCCTCATGATTCCGTTATAAACGGGGGTGTGACACCATCACTCCCTCATGATTTGATTTAGTGGTGGTGGCTTTGATGCTTCTCAAATCCAAAACCCTAAACAAACCTCCTTTCTATTCATTTCTTCTATTTCGTCTGACCACAACCAACTATTGTTGGCATCACCGATAGTGATTGAGAAGCACACCAAATGTGAGCCCAAACAACATAATCTCTAGCATAATCTTCTTCTTTGATTCCTTAGAACCTAAAGCGTTTTCACAAAACCCTAAAACCCAAATCAAGTGTTACCTAATTGAGGATTCTTGATTCTAGGGCTTGTAGGCAGCAGTAGTGGTTTAATGGTGATGAAATGGTCGTGAATGGTACGATGGTGCAGATTATGCTATTATTATGATCGTGAGATGGTGGTGATGATGTGAGATGAGGATGGTGATAATGATGATGAGACAATGATGATGATGCAATGATGTGGGTTTCGTATTATTTAGGCGACGGAGATGGTTCAATGGCCAGCGGTAATGACACAAACAGTCCTTTGTATATATTAAATGACATAAACAGTTCCTTTAAGTTACAGTAGTAGTTCTTATAAAGTAAAAAGACAAAAATACCCTTAGATTTAATAGAGAAGTTAGCTAAAGACAAGGATCACATCGATAAGAGAAAAAGCAAAGATGGCTTATTCCGAATATGTGAACTCAAAGCGTTCTTAAGCCTAGACTTGTTTTGGGGTTCCAAACCTCCTCCTATTGTCTTTACCCAATGGCAAGATGCTTAGTTTTATCAGAAAGGAAATGCTTACTCCCCTCTACTAGGCGAAGAATAACATGAATCGGTTCACTTGACCAACCCGAGCCTTCGAGCCTACAGTTCTTCTTATTTAGCTAACATCCTTCGATGACAAGCCGACCGAAGGAAGACGGACTGGGAGCCTACTTCTATCTCATCGGAAGCAGGCGCATAGGCTATAGAATATAGAATCCCACCTTCTACTCTATCAGCTACTCTAATTTTGAGTTGGTCATAGGTTGACAGTTTTCGGGGCTCACTTTGCGGGGGGGGGGGGGGGGAGGGGGGGGGGTGTACCCATTTATTCCAAACATATATCCACCAGTAGATAGAAGGATGAGAAGCCCGCGTTGATTCCGGGTTGTTAGTGTTAATACCATAACTTGTTACAATATTAAAAGTATAATACCCAAACTTTTTACTTGAAACTCTTAAAACCTAAAACTGTTATTTTGAATAGATCACAGGGACCATTTGCGTAATTAACTCGTTGATTTATTGCTTTTCATATTGTTGTTAATAATGTCCTACCACATATAACTAGCAACTTCGACCTATGTTTTCAAACTATTGTTTTTTTGTTTTAGTTGCACAAATGCGAGAAATGCATATTTATAACTACGTTCATGATGTGTCGTTTTATCTTTTAGTTATACTTCACGTAGTTATATGTATTTTTTTTATTTTTTTATTTTTTAATCTGCTTGTTAAAACATCGATTGGCCCGCCTCAGAGCGTGTGTTTAACCCTAGTTATTTGACATATATAATACCTTTTTGTTAATTTTTAAAGGATGTTATATTATAAATTTGATGGTTGTTAATTATTAACCATGATTCCAAATCCAGTAAAGAAAGCACTTACCTCTTCCAACGGAGGAAGCATGGAGCATGCCAGGTTTGTAAATATGTTTATATTCTCATCCTCAATCTCAATACCGAAAAAGTATGGTCAAAAGGATCATTAACCGTCCACTCTCCATTCTTTATTTTGTGTATCTAAGATAAACATTTTAACTTTTTAATATTGTTTTAGTTGTAATACCGACATTGTTTTCTATTATTTTAATTTAAGTTTAGCATGACTATGAATGTTATACTATACTTTAACTGTTTCTTTTAATCCTTATGGCTTCTTTTTTTTTTCCGACTATTGCATAATAGTTAATTTTTATAGTTATTATTAACTTAGTCAATAATAAACATAAAACTATTCTATTCCATCTTTAAGATAATTGAAATATTTATATTAAAGATTCTTTTGGTTATGCATGCAGTTGTTATTGGTCTGTTTTATAATTAGTTATTAGTTACTTGTATAATATACTAAAGATGTATAAGTTGGTTATTAATTGTACAAATAATATAGATAGAATTATTTAAAATTATGTGTATTTAGTTAAATAAGCAAAAAAATTGATAAATTTACATGTATATGTAATTTAATCGATTATAAATTTTTTGATACGGATGTGGACGTTGAAGATCTAATCAAATTCAATGTTAATACTTGTTCTTGTATAATTCAATGTTATCAAATTGAATCAAATCAGAATTCATGTAGCTTTTGATGTTCAATGCTTGTTATTGTATAAATACTATGTAATAAGGACGTTTTAGTAATTAGGAGTCGGAACGGTGAAACAGGAACCAAATGCATGTATAAAAAAATAATTAATACTATTTATATGTATCTTGTTCAAAAACAAAATGAAAAAGTTACATGTTTGAAAGTAGATTTACACTTTTAACACAATATAAATGCTTAAATAACTGATATATGTATCATAAATTGATAAACTAATAAAAAAAATAGATTTTGAAAGAGAAAAAAATAAAAAAAATTAAAAATCATGTCCGACCAACCAATATTCTTTTAATACATCCTATGATTAGAAACTTATGAAAACTAAAAAGGTTTTGCAACAATTGCAATGTAAACGCACAACTAGGAGTATAAACAAGTCTAGGTCGACACAGGATGGGTCCTTTATCTTAACGAATTGAAATGATGGCCTCGACCCGTACTCATCTACAAACAAGTCAAGCCATGCGAGCTTGCCAACCAACTTATTTATATTTTAAATTTTTTATTTTGTAATTTTGACACACACTCAGACATATACATATAAACAGAAACTAAAACTTTTATATTGTTCATATTAACTCTTTGAACCAATAATATAAAAAATTACTTCATGGACTATGATTGTGTTTCATATTTTTATATTTAGAGTTAATTTTAATTTTGCTACCCAAAATTTGATAAATTTAATTATTTTTCTTTAAAATATTAGAAAAATCAATTAGTTTAATAAGTTGTTTCAATTTTAATCCAAAAGCTTTATTATTTTGAATTTAAATTGAAACAACTAATGAAACTTTTGGACTAAAACTAAATCAAGTTTTTAAACTTTTGAATATAAATTGATGTTTTTAATCTTGTGAATGAAAATTTTTGTTTTGATAATACTTGTAGAAGTAAAATCGAACTTAACTCTTATATTTATTTTTTTATTATAAAATATTAAAATTACTATATGTCTATGATTGATTGGAATATTAGACTGCACTGAAACTTATAGTTCAAATAATATACTATAATTTTGGTTTATAAATTATGTGGTTAATTAAGGAATAGAAGATAAGATAGAAATCAAATTTGAGTTTGAATTCAAAACTAACCCTCAAATCATAACCCAACAATTTAATACTATAACAATTAGAATAATTTGTCTGCAATGACCTTATGTGATTGGTCCATGTGATCCTTTTTGCTTGTAGTTTGGTACCCTTCTTTTTCAGTCACGTGTTTATTTTTAACTAATTACATCTTTTGTATATTTTTTTATTTTAATTAATTATTGTGAGATTTAGTTTGTAGCAAGTGACAATGTTTGACGTTTAGTTGTGACCATTTAATAGCATCTTGATATCTTAGTGTTTGATAATATAATACAAAGTAATTTAATGTGCATTTACTATTGATATCTTATATTTTTATTTTTAGTTTGTTACTTAAATTTTAAAGTCTGCTTTCTTTCCCGCATTATGATTGATTGATTGAGAGAGAGAGAGAGGCGCTTCATCTTTTCCTTAACCTAATTAATTAGCCCCGAGGGAGAATGATGATGGAGTTGTATCGCGGCCTTCTCCTGTTCATTAACTCTAACAGCATTCTTCTGAAGTTGATGTTACAGATTAGTCTCATCCTTCAAGCAGTTTTGTTTAGCATCTTCTATAGATTGTCAGCAGAAGGGGGAGAGAGAGGAAGGGGGTAGCGAGTGGCATTCAGCGGTGGTGTTTGGAGTCGATCAAGGTGACACTTAATGGTTGTACACACGACGAACAGTAGCAGCGGCTGTCAAAGGGACAAACATCATCTATCAACGGTTGTTGGTGGGCAAAAAGCTGGTGATGTTTGTAGGGCACTAACAAGTAGTTGTTTCACAAGCAACTTCATTTTATCAATTTAATGCTTTCAATTAAGTTCTACAACCGCTAGTTTAATGTTTTTAAAGTATTTTGGTTGGAGTACATCGTTGTGTTAAAGAATTGTATTTTAAACATTAGAGTTGAGGTTTAGAGGAGGATAAACTATAACCTTATGCTAGTTAGTCATTGGTTTCGTTAATTATTAATATCAAAACCTTGATTTTAGGGGTTTTCAGTGGTATTGTTAGATGTTGTCTATGGTTTTAAAATTGGTTTGATTTATGTAGTTATTTTAGACACTTATCGGTTCTACTTGTAATGACTGGTGGATCGGTGTTACGTGAGGTGATGGTATTAGAAGTAGTATGAGGCATTTGATGTTATAGGATGAGGTGATGTGCTTGAAGGGCACAGTGAGCGAATTTCAAGGACGAAAATCTATTTTATTTATAGTAGAGTTGTAACATCTGCTTATGTGTTGTTAATTTTTAATTCATTTAATTATTTATATGGTAATGTTTCACATCTGAATCACATGGGTTGAATATACGCATGCACGCTTTTTAAATTTATATAAAAATATATAAATTATAATATATTAATTTAAGTTATATGAGTTATGTGGATAATTAAGGAGTAGGAGACAAAATAGGATTTACACTTTGAGAGTTTGAATTAAAAACCAACCCTTCTATTATAATCCAACAAATTTGTTAGTTAAATCTCAAAATCTCCTCCCTCCCCAATACTATGATTGGCCAAGAGAGAGAGAGAGCGCACCAAGAGAAAGAAAGGTGATGGGAGTGGCATTCAATAGTGGTGTTTGGAGGCGATCAAGGTGTCGGCTACTAGTAGTAAATGATTGCGTGGTAGTTGCTAGTTGTGGTATCTATCACCAAAACAGGTGCATTAACTTTTAAATTAGACTTTGACCATGATGTAGACTTTGACCCGAAAGTTTCCTTTGACGTTGACTTGGATTGTGATTAGAGACTTAGACATGTATAGACATATATTATACATGAGATGTATGATATGTGCGTATTAGAGACAAAATAATAAGAAAATTAGAAAAATAAGGGTTGTTGACAAGGTGAAAAATATAGACGCTAACACACTAAAATCCAAAAAGCATGTGAAACAGTTTACAAAACCTATTTCAAATGGAAAGTTAAAGTTCATAATATTATTTTTGATACAACAAAAGATAATTTGTTTGATGACAAATGTAATAAGATTTAAACTCTACCACATACATGAACGAAATCAACTTACCCAAGTCTACCTTGGCTTGAGTCCCTAAATCTAATTAATTAATTAAAATCTATCATATTCTAAAATGGCACGTTGATAGTGGTTGTTCTAGGCATATGATGGGAAAATATCACTATTTCACAATGTTTAACCTTACAACGGTGGTTATGTTATCTTTGTTGGTGATAAAGGTGGAAAGATTACAAAAAAAGGGTTGTTACAATTGGAGTGTTGAGTTTAGAAGACGTGAGCTATGTTAAAAAACTAAAACATAATCATCTAAGTGTTTCTCAAATCTTTGATAAAAACTATTCAACACATTTTACTGTAAAAGAATGTTTGATCATTAAACCTGATTTTGTTATACCTAATGAATGGATCTTGTAAGGTTATATTAGAAGGCTGATGCAACCAAAGAAGAAACAAGAAGCTTCCTTCATCCATGTACTGATGTACATGGTAGAAGTTACTTCGGAAATTTTACACTCATCACAGAAATTATTCTAAGTTTAAAATCTTCCGAAGCCAAAAACCAAATCTTCCGAAGCCAAAGATGAAGTCTTTCGAAGCTTCAAAGACAAAGTCTTCTGAAGCCAATGAAGTGAAGACTGATTTCTTCTGAAGACAGAGAGGACATGCTTTCTCTGATCTACTTTTTCATAAAGCTGACTTACTTTCGGCTGCAACTCTGATGACTCACCAACTTATACAAGTTGGTGAAAAGGTCCATGTTTTAGTAAACTGTAGATTATGGTCTTGAGTCTGTAACATCCTACTTAATACCTTTTATCCTTTTTATAATATATTAGGATGTGAGTCATGGCATGTCATAGTCACTAGTCAAAAGGCAATCTGCCTTTTGACTTTACATTGATCTTGTTGTCTAGATTAATGTTTCTAGCTGGCCTTCAAAGTATGGCCAGCTGTAGGATGTAGTATAAAATATCTCAGGTCCTTGTATTGTTTTTATGCTTTGTCACACTTGTAAAAAAACTTGAGAGCAATATACAGCATCCTTGAAAACCATATTACTCTGTTCTTGTTCTTAGTTCTGTCTCATTGTTTACTTGTGTTCTTAGTATCATTTACATAAAACCCGGTTCCCCATTTAATCTGTTAAGTGTTCTAACACTCTCTTCATTGTCAGATTGATTGTATTGACCATCCCTTAACTGGTCCTGCAATTGGTATCAGAGCTATTCTATGCTCTTGATTGTAAGATCTCACCATTTTAAATCCCTTCAGTTTCTCAAAACACTTAACATCTCAAATGGCAGCCATCACAAAGGCTGATATGGAAAACGGTACTATGACAAAGTCTCCACTGATCACTCCTGATGACTTTGATACTTGGTGCCAAAGAATAGAAGGTTTCATCAAATCTCAAGACTTCAGGATGTGGGGATCTGTTGTCTCTGGACCTCATGTACCATCCACCTCTTCAGCTGCTGCTGGTGGTGATATGATATAAAAGGAAGTGGCTGATTATTCTGAAGAAGACTGGAAGAAAATAGACATAGATCAGAAGGCCATGACCACCCTCCAAACTGCTCTTCCAAACTCTATCTATAGAGGCTTCAAGAAGTGCAAGACTGCCAAGCAACTATGGGATGCACTGAAGCTGATGTATGAGGGGTTAAATGAAGCAAAAGAGAACAAGAAGGACCTCTTGAAGTAGCAGTTTAAGAAATTCAACTTCAAGATAGGTGAAACCATGACTCAACAATACTTCAAATATGTTGAGATTATGGATATTCTAATGAATGTTGGAGTAACTCTTGAGAACAGGGACATTGTGAGGAAGTTCATGTCCTCTCTTCCCAGACAATGGACACACTACTGTATGGTCATTAAGAGGACTAAGAACCTCAAGAGCCTTACTCTCACTAAGTTGTATGGTATTCTCAGTGGCTACCAGATGGAGATGAACATGCAAAATCCATCTGGTAACTCCAACAATCAGCAGAGTTCAGCCCTTCATGTGGTTGAAAGGGATTGCAGAGAACCACAACATCATCTCATCTGCTACCCTGACAACTCACAAAAGGTCCTTTCATCACCTTCCTGGAGACACCAAGAGAGAGCTACATCCAAGGAAGCCCGTTCCAAGAGACAAGCTCTTCACAAGCTTTTGTGTCTACTGATGAAAACACAGGCAACTTTCTCTTTACCCTTGAAGACCTGGACTGTATCCATCCAGATGATATGGAGTACATGGAAATTGTTCAACAGATGACTCTTCTCACTCACAGAGCAAAGAAGTTTTACAAGAGGACAGGGAGGAAGTTTCCTAGCAATGCAACTAGTGGAAAGTTTGGGCTGGACAAAAGCAAAGTGAAGTGTTATAACTATAACCAAATGGGACACTTTGCTAGAGAGTGCAAGGCTCCAAGAACAAGTGATGGCCAAGCACAAACTAGACCAAACTACACTGATGGAGCTCCCCAGAATAAGAAGCCCAAGCAGCAAGCTGCAGTTGCTGTTGAAGAAGGAGGCTTTGACTGGAGCTTTCAGGTTGAGGATGCATCTCCAAACCAAGCACTGATGGAAGATCATGAAGAAGCCAAGGTATTGGAACATCTATGTACACCTGAATGTATTGCTAAAGTTAACAGATATATGTCCTATAACTTAGAGATGAGAACTGATCTTGAGTCCTTAAACATTTTAAAAGCTGATTTCAAAAGAGCTTAAAATGATATTCCTTAGCTTTTTGAAAAAAAAAATTCAAAACATATTTTCTTTCGGAAGATTTTAAGTTGTCTTCGGAAGAACATTATGTCTTCAAGTCAAATAACTACTTATAAGAAATTTACCTTCGGAAGAAATTCTGAGATATCTTCTGAAGCTTAAATATGCTTCTAAGTATTTACATGTATTTGAAGGATAATTTTCTTCCGAAAGCAATTAAGTTGTCTTCAGAAGAACATTATGTCTTCAGAATATTTCAAGTTGCCTTCGAAAGAACATTATGTCTTCAAGACAAATAACTACTTATAAGAAATTTACCTTCGGAAGAAATTTTGAGATATCTTCCGAAGCTTAAATATGCTTCTAAGTACTTACATCTATTTGAAGGACAATTTTCTTTCGAAAGCAATTAAGTCTCGAAAGATTTAAAGAAAACCATTTCAACTCTTAAGCATGAACATACCAACTATAGGACTCAGATAAAAGATCTCATCACTAAATTAACTGAATGCCAGGCTGAGCTTGTGATCAGCAAAGCCAGGGCAGAAAAGCGTGTTCTTGAAGAAGAGACCTTCAAGAACATGATATCCTCATCCTTGCATGCAAAAGTTTGTTATCAGAATAAGCAGGGACTGGGATCTACTGAGATAGCTCCTCTATACACTCTATTGTCTGTAAGATCTCCAAGGTGTGGAACTTGTGAAGATGAGCTTCCCCTCATAGACCTCATTGATGAAGAGGATGAAGAGAAGATAGTGAAGGATGATTCTGAAAGGAGTGAAGAAGATCATCCTAAGAAGGGTCACTATTCTTCTGAGGAGAGAAAAGAATCTGGGATGATCAAGTCTAAGAGAAAGAACTTGATCAGAAAAGCCAAGAGAAAGTCAAAGAAGGCTCAAGGGATCAAGGCCACTTTCAACTCTAAGCAAAAACAAGTAATCATCTCTGCAGGATTTGAAGTGGTAAAGGCTGAAGACTCAACTATGAACTCTAGTACCAGGAGTTCTAGTTCATGTCCAACTTATTTCAGTAAAAAGAAGAAGGTTGATCAGCTGTGTACCACTTCTGCACAGCCTGAACCATCCAGTTCCAAGAGCAAGCCTCACCCTAAGAAGCTTGCTGCATCATCTGTGAAGATAAAGATGGAGGTGGAAAGTGATCAAGTTCAGTCTTTCTCTCAAAAGAAGACTCTCAGAAGGAAGCAAATGGATTGCATCATGTGTGATAGTATTTCTCATCTTGCTAAGGATTGCAATCTTCAATCCTAAAAGTACTATTCACATGATCAGAGAGAAAACTTCTAAGAAGAAGAAAGAAAAACTCGCTTTGGAAAGAAAATCTTTTCCCTTCGGAAGCTCCAAGGTGAAAAAGAAGACAAGTGAAAACTCGCCTTTGGAAGAAAAATTGGTCTCGAAAGAAATGAATGCTTCCGAAGTACCGAAGCTTGCTGTAGTGAAAGCAAGATCTTTCGAAGGTCCAGTCTCCAAAACTTCCGAAGTTGTCAAAACTTTTGAAGTATTGAAGGTCAAGTCTAATCTTCCAAAGATGGTATGAAAGATGAAGGAAGACCATGTGATTGAAAGTTCTTCATCAACAACATCTAATGATCCTCAAAGCTTGAACATAGAATCATTTATTGTTACATTGTCTTCAAATCACTTTTCAAGAGGTCAAGTTTAGGTATTCAAAATTTGTCTATATCAATCTACTTGCAAACTTAGACTCCTTAGAATATTACATGTTCCCTAGATATGTCCAGCGCATTCTCAACTGTGAACTGGGCTCACAGTTGAGGGGAACAGGAAATGTTCTAAAATTGGGACAGATGAAGCCCGGCATCTTCAAGACTATGAGGAAGCAAACTGCTGGCTTCTCAGGGGTAGAAACAGCCCTTGTCCCAAAAAATGTTAGAGTTCATTGCTCAAGGTGACAACCTAGCAGCACCAGCTAGTGTTGAACCCATACCTTGTACTTCTCAACCACCAATATAGCCAAAAATAACCATCACCTACTAAAGAAAATCCAAACGAACCCCTGCACATGCTACTCAGTTTGTGCGGGCCCCTATATCATCACCCATATTAAAGGCAAGTTAGCTAAGAGACCACTCAAGAGAACTCAACCAGGTCCATAAGAACCTGCGGATGTGACAGACCCAACCCCAAGCTCACCTATGCAAGAAGGTGATGCTACCAAAAAGGGGGAGAAAGTCCAAACAATCACAGAACCTGGGAGTTCTTCACAGAGTATGGACTTTGAGGATTCACCACCCTCACTTGCAATGTTTAACATCCTACATTGGTTGGGAAGGAAAACGAAGGCTTCTTTATAAGGGGCTTGAGACCTTCCCCACTGTGACGCATTTTGCCTGGGCGATGGTGGTACGTCCCGGTCCAGGTGAAAACTAAACCGTGAGGCGATGGTGGTTCGTCCATGCCAAATCGGACAATATCATGGTGCGGTTATGCTGTGCTATTACAGATGGTATCAGAGCCAGGGTGTAAGGCCCCGTTCCCAGGAACCCAACAGCTGGTCAATCACAACCTCATTTATATCAAAACATATTAAGATTTATTAAGTAAATAAAACATTTCAACGAAATAATTCATCAAAAACCATTTCATGCTTTAATAAATACATTTGCTAAGTAATACATCATCGTTTAAAAGATTACAAAATATCACTTGGTTGTATTACAAAACAACATCATTATCATGCATGAAATGGATGCCAGTCTTGCCCGCCAAGTAGTTTCACCCCCGTGCTATCCTCAGCAACAAGCTACCTGCCAACTGAAAATGCATAAAAAGTCAGTGTTGCTGAGTGAGTTCTAGTTTTAAATAATAAAATACTTTACCTTTAGTAAAAATCTTTCCTTTACTTTTGTTCGTGATCACACAACATACATACATCATGATAATATCATTATTATCTTTTATCATCGTTCATAATCATTCATTTGGCACATTTTTATTATCTTTCACTTCTATCTAGATCCTGTCATAAGCTATACCCCATCAATAGGCATAAAGCCACCTCAGTCTTGGGGTTAAACGACAAGGATCCTGTTTCGCACGTATGGATCAGTCACCAAGACTGACCCCCCTGTGTGTATACCCTTATGGGTTAGCCAAGATCGCAAGCTACATCACACACAGTTGAGCTAACAACTCTTCAATGAGTTGTGAACCTCTTTAAATTTGCTTGCAAGACTTTCATTCATTTGTTATATTTCACTTTTTATTATCTTTAATCTTTCGCTTTTTTTATGATAATACTTTACGTATAAGAGCATTAACACACCATGTAAAGTCACGTAATAATATTTAATAAGGAACATCAATAAAAGACCAGAAACATGCACAACATGAACAAACATAAACCACCAAAACATTCCAGAGCTCAATCAGTAATTTCAATTTCCTAAAATTTCCGAAAATTCCTAAGTCAATTTAGGCGCATGAGCACTATGTGGGCGCATGGGCACTATGCAGGAGCACGGACAGTTGGGCGTATGGGAAAACTTAGGTGCATGGGGAAACTTAGGCGCATGGATACTATGTAGGCGCATGAGTACTATGCAGGTGCATGGGCAGTTTGGGCGCATGGGCAAAAACTTAAGCGCATGGGCAGTTACCAGTTCTAATTTATACTAATTTCAGTCCACATTCATCATCCTAATGTATTCTTAGCCCAAATCTAGCATACTAAGCACTTAGAACAAGCATACAACCACAATATTCAGTCAAAACATTCACAAACACACACACCCACATAAAACAGGGGGTAACATACGGTTTCAAAACACTGAGAGTTGTAAAATGATAATTTATATGCATTTCAGCCCCAAAACAAGTTTAAAAAAGAAAAATCGAGGATCTAAAACTCACCTACAGCAGCCTTCGAGTAACACTCCTCCAAACTCGAGAGCACTTAGAGTTCTAACACCTAAACACACCAAAAACACACAACCGAACACAGAGGAACATATAAGACTCAGTCCAAAAGCTGAAAATTCAGCTGAAACCGAACAAAACACACGAAAAACTAACCTTCAAGTCGATCTTCTTCTTCTTCTTCTCTCTAAAACCAATGGAAAACTCTGTTCTTTTTTCTTTTGCAGTCGAGCAGTTGGGTGGAGCAGGGGTGTGGGCGGCCATGCCCACTTTTTAAACATAATTATAATAAAGTTTGCCTCTTGCATAACTTTAGCCCCTTAACTTGGGTTATTTCACCTTTCTTTCTTTATACTTCTCTTTTCTTTTCTTTTCTTTTCTCTTTTTTTTTTAAAATTTCTGGGTGTTACACAGGGCCGAGCCGGTGTGCCAGCGAGGACGCTGGGCTCTCTAAGGGGGGTGGATTGTAACATCCCATATTGATTGGGAAGGAAAAAAAAGGCTTCTTTATAAGGGGATTGAGACCTACCCCACTGTGACGCGTTTTGCCTGGGTGATGGTGGTAAGTCCCGGTCCAGGTGAAAACAAAACCGTGAGGCAATGGAGGTTCGTCCCGGCCAAAGCGGACAATATCATGGTGCGGTTATACTGGGCTGTTACAGAAATGGTATTGGGCCCATAACATGTACCTTTGTTAAGAATCACCATCTAAACATATCTATAGATCTGGGTTTGATTCTTGAGTTTTGGGTTTTTAGGGTTTTGAGAAAGATTTCAAAAAAGATCATATTTTTACGTATGAAATGGTGTAAAAAGCTTAGATCTAGCCTTAGAAATGAAAACCTAAAGGTTTGGACGTAAAAAATATAGATTTTGGTTGAAAAATGAAGATTTTTGATGAAAGTGAAACCTAAAGAAATGTTATTGGGTATCATGGTGCGGTTACGTTTGGCTGTTACAGATGGTATCAGAGCCAGGGCCGGGCCGGTGTGCCAGCAAGGATGCTGGGCTCTCTAAGGGGGGTGGATTATAACATCCCACATTTGTTGGGAAGGAAAACGAAGGCTTCTTTATAAGGGGCTTGAGACCTTCCTCACTGTGACGCGTTTTGCCTGGGTTATGGTGGTACGTCCCGGTCCAGGTAAAAACAAAACCGTGAGGCGATGGTGGTTCGTCCTGGCCAAAGCGGACAATATCATGGTGCGGTTACGCTGGGCTGTTACACAATGGTCCATACTCAGCAACCCCCTGAAGTCTACATTGATATGGACTCACTCATACAAAGTTTTTTTGAGGAGGGTATACCAAGGGCTTTGTCATCCCCACTGTATGGAGCTTATAATAAAATACTTGGGTAGAGATATGATGCTGATAGAAGAGCCCTGATATTGCGTAGATTTCAGGGGCAGCAAGAGGTCTTAAACTTTCAGACCTTGAACTACTATGAGAGTCTTCCTCTAGTCCATATGTCACTTGCCAACCCAAGTCAACATAGGCAAGCTGATAGACTGGCTGAGAGGATTCAAGATAGGATTGTTGAAGAGTTCAGATATAGAAGAAGACAAAGTCAACCAGGCAATGTCATTGGTCAACTGGATGTTGAGGTGGACCCTAAGATTAGCTTTGAAAAGTAAACCTTGACTAAAGGCCTAGTGATAGAACCTATGAACCTTGTTATGGGAACTACTTCAATATCCTCTACCCTCAGTGAGGCACTAGCTGGTTAAGGTGCTTCACAACCTCTCTTTGGTCAGAGTTTGACTGCTGAATCAAGCAATGAAGGGCAAAGCTCTCTCCACCCTGAGTCACCAAGGCCTGTGAGTGTTAAAGGGAAAAGGAAACTGAATTCTAAGGAGATTGAGGAGGAGGAAAGAGAGAGGAAGAGGAAGCTAAGGGGAGAAAGTTCAAGAGGGTCTCTAGGCTTCATGGAAGCTACCATCAGAGCTTCCCCCAGGCCAAATACTCAGGATGATGAGTTGAGGGCAGCCAGGATAAAATACTTGGGGACCAGAAACTACAATGTGGATGAACTACTCTCTCTCCCCTTAGACGAACTGAATGAACTGGCTGACAAGGAATTGTCTAAGGAGAGAAAGGAGGCAGAGGATATAGCATTGCTCCTCAAAAACATGGAAGAAAGGAGACAAAAAAGGCTCTACAAGTATACTCCTACCCTCTCCCCAGTTCAAGAGAGTCCTAAGACAGAGGCTGTGGCAACTGCACAACCTCAGGAAGCTGATAGACTAAACATGATCAACTACCTGAGTGCCACAGGACTTTATCAGGCATCTGCACTTCTTCCCTTATCATATGAGTATGTTGATTTGAGTATCTCAAGCAGCTGGAGCAACAAGTAATCAAGGAAAAAAAGGTTGCTAAGAGAAGTCTGCTGACAGACAAAGAATGATGAGCTTCTTGAAGCTGTATGGTTTCTCATGAAGGAGTCTTGGTCCAATGTCTCTATCCACTATGCATGAGCATATCAGAGTGATCAAGTAGAAGATTAAGAAGGGAGAGCTTGTTGACTTGTATTCTCCACCAAGTCCAGCTCAACCTAGGTAAAGATTGAACCCCCTAAGACGACACAACCTGGACCTAGAGCTGAATCTCAGCCAACTATCTTCTGATCCACAGCAGGGTCCTCTTCACTCTCCTTCTGAACATGTGAGAGAAGAGAACCCAACTGAGAGAGACACAGTAGAATAACCTTGTGCTGAAGACCAGTCCTCTCAGTTAAAGACTTCAAAGAGGAGGAAAAGGATGGCCATAAAGAGTGTTTTCAAGAAGAAGACCAAGTCATCCACCTCTACACCTCAGGATGAGTTAGAGCATCCTGAGGTAGTGCATGAAGAGGCTACTCAACCAACTCCAACTTAAATAGAACCTTTTGCAACTAGAAGACCCATCTTGTCCTGGACCTTTGCAGCTAATCCAGAAAGATGTTATGTCATCAGAGATCAAGGAGGTCAAGATGTCTATATCTGGCAGGACATGCTTGATCTTCCTCTACATGATCTCTATGACATGAGAAGGTAATATGAGAGTCTGAGGGATCCTGACTAGATGATGAAGAAAGGAATGGTCTTGATCCTAATGAGGACTGTCAACATCTGAATAACTTCTCTATTTTGGTAGCAACAGCCTAGGGGGAGTTTGTAAGGTTATATTAGAAGGATCATGCAACCAAAGAATCCAAAACAACCAAGGAGCTTCCTGCATGCATGCACTGATGTACAAGGTAGAAGTTACTTCAGAAGTTTTACACTTATCACAGAAATTATTCTAAGTGTAAAATCTTTCGAAGCAAAAGACCAAATCTTTCGAAGCCAAAGATGAAGTCTTCCGAAGCTTCAAAGACAAAGTCTTCCAAAGCCAATAAAGTGAAGACTGATTTCTTCCAAAGACAGAGAGGGCATGCTTTCTCTAATCTACTTTTCCATAAAGCTGACTTACTTTTCGCTGCAACTCTGATGACTCGCCAACTTATACAAGTTGGTGAAAAGGTCCATGCTTTAGTAAACTATAAATTATGGTCTTGAGTCTGTAACTTCCTACTTTGTACCTTTTATCCTTTTTATAATATATTAGGATGTGAGCTATGGCATGTCATAGTCACTAGTCAAAAGGCAATCTGCCTTTTGACTTTACATTGATCTTGTTGTCTAGATTAATGTTTTCAGCTGGCCTTCAAAGTATGGCCGGCTGTAGGATGTAGTATAAAGTATCTCAGGTCTTTGCATTTCTTTTTATGCTTTGTAACACTTGTAAAAGAACTTGAGAGCAATATACAACATCCTTAAAAGCCATATTACTTTGGATAGACAATGATACATATCTTCTGGATATGTATGGTTCAAATTTTTCGGTAACAACGTCATGCTTATTATCCAAAGCTTCAAAGAGTAATTTAATGTTATGGCATTATCAATTAGGACATGTCAACCTCAAAACCATGAATAACTTGGTTTGAGGGAATCAGGTTGTAGGTTTATCTATGAAAGAATTTCAATTTATTGAACATTTTTTGTCATGTTCCAAGGGTAAATAACACAAACTCGCTTACAAACCCATTGCTCACAACTCGATTGACTCGGTCTTAAAACTTTTACACATAGATCTTTTTGGTCTAGTAAGTGTTTTAAGTTTGGGACAAAGATGATATTGCTTAGTTCCTACTGGTGACTTTCTAGATTCACTTGGCTTTTCTTTTAGAACCTATGGACAAAACTCCTAATCTGTTAATTAAGTTCGTAAGTCTTGTGGAAAATTAGTCTAAAAAAAGATAAAGTGCGTCTGGAGTGATAATCGGACTGAATTTTACAACAGGGTGCTAAATATTTTTATGATTCAAAAAGGATAGCAAGACTCCTTAATTGAAGTTGGTCGAACAATGCTATCTGTAATTATCTTTATCCTTTTTGGCAAAAAAAGTCAATACTGCATGTTATGTTTAAAATCATGTGTTGAACAACAACAAATGACTCCTTAAGAAATATTCATTAAACATACACCCAAATTTAAATATTTTAAATCCTTTGATTATTGTTGTACTTTGTTACACATAAGTGATTTAAAATTAAAATTTGATGAAAAGGTAGATGAATGTTTTTTTGTTAAATAAAAGAACTAAACAATTATTGAGTTATTTAACAGTTATTGGTATGTGTCTAACAAAACAATAATCAGCTCATGTTTGGGTGTATGATTATGAATCATTGTTTAACAATTTTAATCGTTCTTCTCGTATGTATGTAGTACTAGTTCATTGCAATCCAATTTAGATATTGTTCTATCTTAAAAAGAAGAATGTCCTCCAAATCATTTAAATTAATCTATTCATAAAAGATTTCTTTAAATAATTCTACCTTTGTTCATGATTTCATTCCTGATTCAGAACATGTTCAATTTCAAAATCAAGTCCAATCATATGTTTTTGGTCTAGTTATTAATCAAGAACAAGTAAATGCGATTCAAACATTTGAAACATCTACTTCATCAACACAAGATTCTCTTATTGATTCAATTCAAGTTCGTTTTAAAGAATCTCAATCTGACTCCATATCATCTGAAGCATCTGTTTTAGATGAACATCAATAAGAAACTATTGTTTATCAATCTAAAGGGGTAAATGATGTTGATCATATCTCCAACCAAGATGAAGTTATTTATAAAGAAGAGATTCCACAACGACAATTCAAAAAGATCCTTCCGCTGAAGTTATAACTGGTCTATTGTCTGATGGTGTATAGTGTGTGCAAATAATATATATATTTTGATAAAGATTTTTTTGCACAAATCTAGTTTTAAATGGTTTTTACTAATACTAAACTACACATAAAAGACAAGTGTGCCTGTCGTGTGGTAATATAATGTTGATAAGAACCGAGAATCAATCCATGAACAGACTTAGCCTACTCAACAACCCTTATAATTAACTATCAGAATGAGTTTTGATTTAGCGAATGATAAGTTTGATTTGAAGTGACCAAATCTTTCTTCCTTTTTATGATAATCTAAACAGCTAACGGTAAACATTGATAGATAGTTTTGGTGATTCTTTTAGTGAAGCAAGGCTATCATCCTAATTAAGATTACACTTATGTAACAATGATGAATTAGTGATATAGGTAAAGATATTGATTGATGTAATTATGTTGATGTTTATAAATGTGAGCTAGCACAAAACTATTATAAACCGGCTCTGTAGTGACAAGAAAAGTTGCAATGAGTAACTTACGAAACAACCACCTAGCCTCTAGTGATGTAGGTAATGTTTGTGTACCCTTTCAACATATGATTTCTGAAACATTAACTTAATATTAGAAAGAGAGTTGATTAAGTTCCGTTTTAACATACTATTATTTTTAGAATACCATCAATTACTATAGGTTTCTTTGACTTATAAAAAAGAACCCGTAGATGATTAAAAATTTAAGGTGATATGATTTCTAATAACCATTTCTAGTTCATTAGCTATGAGTTTATTATAAAGATCGCTTTCATGAAAAAAAGTTAGTTCATACATTTTCCAACCTTGTATGATATTCACAATTGCAAATCATAAGTTTATAACTCTCCGTTTAAATGTAGATTATACATATAAAAAGTTTACCCAAAATTATCATAACATTAACATAATATAAATAACACCATTAGTTCATCTCCAGTTACATAAAGATTCACTAAATTAGGATGAGGCACGACCCCATGCTTGAATTCTAAAGCTTGTTTTTTTCTAAATTTCATATTGTTTAAGCTTTTGTTAATCTTGGTCTCTTCCAAGCCTAAAAACACAATTTAAACTATTTAGATATCAATTCATCACTTTTAGTAAAAGTTTTGGAAATATTTGATATGCAACTGATATGTTTTTTATGTATAATTTGGAGCATGTTAGTGTACATAGTAGAAGTCAATCAGGAGCAATAGTCGCATGTTTGTATGTTTGCTTCATTTCTTAGATTGTGTCAAAGAATATTGAAATGGCATTAAAGAAGAACAGTTGGATTGAAAAAATGCAAGTCGAGTTTATTCAATTCAATAAATTAAATTTATCGCACCTTGTTGAACTTCCAAAGGATAAGTTATCAATTGGAACGAAATGGATTTATCCTAATAAGACGGGTGAAAAATATGTTATTGTTTACAACAAGGCATATCTTGTTGTACTAGGATTCTCTCAGTTTGAGGGCCTAGATTATGAACAAGTCTATGTTCCTGTAGTTAGATTTAAATTAATTTTCGTTTTTCTTGCTTATGCTTCTTACATGAACTTCAAAGTCTACCAAATTAATGTTAAAACTGCATTCTTTTATCTCAAAACGAAGGTAGAAATCTATGTATGTTGACCAACTAGATTTGAAGATCCTGATCATCCGGGATATGTTTATAAGTTAGACAAAGCTCTTTAAGGTTTACATCAAGCACCTCGTGCATGGTATGCCACTCTCACTGGAACATTTCTTTGCAAATGATTATTCTCGATAAGCAATTGATTAAACTTTATTCATACCAATGATGGGTGATGATTCGATTCTTGTCTAACTACATGTCAATGGTATCATATTTGGATCTACTAATGATGACTTATGCAAGAAGTTTGAGGTGGTGATGAAGAAGAAATTTGAAATAAGCTCTCTTGGTGAAATATCATTTTTCTTGGGTATTCAATTTAAATAAGAAGAAGCTAGTATTCTAATGCATTAAGAAAATATGTTCAAAATATACCAAAGAAGTACAAGTTTCATGACTCCAAGATAACTCCGACTCCCATGACTTCTTGTCCTACCTTATCTCCGAATCTCAAGTGAAGGTGTTAATCAACACTTATATCAGCCAATGATTGGATCCTTGATGCTTCTGACTGCAAGCAGGCTGGACATTATGATCCCAGTTTGTTAGTATGCAGGTTATCAGAGTAATCCAAACGAATCACATATGAAAGCTATCAAAAGAATTCTCAATTATATCAAAGGACAACCATAACTTGAACTTTGATATCCTAGAAATTCTGAGTTTAATTTATTTGCTTATACAGATAGTGATTATAGTGGATGTAATTTGGACAAGGAATCAACTATAGGTCAACGCCAATTTCTAGGTAATAAATTAATTTCTTGGCAGTGCAAGAAATAGAATACAGTGTTAACTTCTGCTGCAAAAGCTGAATATGTGGCTGCTTCAAGTTGTTGTTCTCAGATTGTTTGGATACAACAACATCTTCTTGATTATGGCTTTAACATATATGACACTATAGTTTAGTGTGATAATACTGTAGTTCTTAACATTATAAAGAATCCAATTCAACATTCAAAAACAAAACATATTGACATGCGCATGCATTTTTCCCGTGATAGTTTTGATTGGAAACTTATTCATATTAAACAAGTACAATCTCATGATAACATTGCTGACTTGTTACCAAGGCATTTGATCATTCTCATTTTGACTTCTTAGGCCAATCCTTGAGAATGATTAACTTTGGAAGATTACACAAGACTTTTCACCAAAAAATATTTTCCCTTAGCTTATTTTGATAAAATTGTAATTTTTCTTAGATAATCACAATTTTAAGGGGTGAGAAAATTGAAAAATATCAAAAGTATTTTTGGTCATATGGGAGATAAAAATATTTTAAAAATTAAAATAATATCAAAAAGATTTTTGGTTTGATTAAAACTTCAAAAAAATGAATTTTCTGTGTAAATAGAAAATAATAGTACATTTCTTGATTTTAAATTATTACAGATCAAGGTTTAAAATGAAACTGACTTAGATTTTATTTGATTGATGATAGGCATTTCTTTCAAAAATGAAAATCAACATGAAATGTGATTCACTGGAATTAAATCATATATGACTGAAGTAGGTAATATACCAGGATTTTATGGTAATGTTGATTACATGCTAAAACAAACTGAGAGTTACAGTCTAGTCATATGTGAAATCCGTCACAAAAACATGTGCGTTGATAGTTGACTTGACTTTAATTTTTTACTTTGACTTTGACAATATGGACTTTGACTTGAAAGTTGACCAAATGTTGACTTGAACAAAGAATAGTACATTTGAAGCTTGTAGACATGTTAAGTTCTACAATTGTGCATTATAAGCCTAATATGTGCTAATGGGCCTAGGATTGGTGACAGTGATAGGTTCACCGAACGGGAGTACGATTATTATGTGCTTTAGACTTGATTAAGGATTGACAGAACCTAAAATATTTAAATTTACGTTAAGAAATGCAACAAAAATTGGACATTAGTGGACTTTGTCTAAAGTCTGCTAAATAGACTTAATTTAATACAAATATATAAATTAAATAAGTTATATAGCGTCTAATAACTCATTTGAATTATAAAAATACAGAAAATTCAACAACATGAAAATCGGACGAAATGCGAAACGAGACAAGACAAAAAAAATTAAAAGACGGGCCAAGGGCCCGGGAGGCGCATCTATCGCCCCCTTGGCCGAAACATCGTTTTTGGTATTGTGCATAGTTCTTATTTAAACATATTCTCCAAGTTTTTAATTTTTTCCTTCATCTTGTTATTCTTCATCATCGTCAAAAATCATCTTCATCACCTTCAATTCATTCGATTTTTGGTATTGTGCATAGTTCTTATTTAATCATTTAATTGAAGATGTTCATCATCTAATAATCTTATGTGTTTGGTTTTGGGTATTGGATCAAGAAGAACTAGGTGGTTCAGGTGTTGGATCTTTGAAATTGGTAAACCCCTAGTTTTTTATGTTCATAAATTCTACGGATTTATTAAATTCAGTTTGTAAACTTGTGTGATCTAGTCCTAATGGACATCTTGGGTAAAAAAATCTTTTATTGGAAATGATAATCTATGTTCTTGAATCAGTAGACGCGTTAGGGATTAATTCTAGGTATCAATCGACTAAAAAGTCGAACCAAGATTAAGATCTTAGCTACTCGAATTAGAACTAAAACTTGTAATAATATGAGGGTCTAATAAAATAGTTTTGTTAAATGTTTCATGGAATAAACAATGGTCTTTGTCTCTAGTCAATGGTCGTCAAAATTGTGGATTTGGGGTTGAAGGACCGGTGAAGGGAGGTCAATCAGTTTCACAATGTTTGGAGAGTATGAGAACACTTAACAGATCAAATATGGAACCGGTTTATGATGAAACAAAGAAAATAAGTAAAGAACAAGAACAAGACAATATGGTTTTCAAGAATGTTATATATTGCTCTCAAGTTCTTACAAAGTGTTACAAAGCCTATCTTTTGAAGTTACAAGTACTTGAGATACTTTATATTACATCCTACAGTTGGCCATACTTTGAAGGCCAGCTCAAAACACTACTATAGACAACAAGATCAATATAGAGTCAAAAGACAGATTTTCTTTTGACTAGTGACTGTGACATGCCATAGCTCACATCCTAATATATTACAAAAAGGATAAAAGCACAAGAGTAAAAAGTTATAGAAAAAAGACCTTAATCTACAGTTTGACAAAAGTAAGGATTTTCACTAACTCATATAAGTTGGTGAGTCTTCAGAGGTGGCAACAAAAAGTGGTTCAGCTTTTGTCAAAAGGTGATTCAGAAAAAGCATGTCTTCTTTGTCTTCGAAAGAAATCTGTCTTTGGCTTTAGAAGACTTTGTCTTTGAAGCTTCGGAAGAGTTCATCTTTGGCTTTGGAAGATTTGGTCTTTTGGCTTCGGAAGATTTGATACTTAGTATAATTTATTATATCAAATCTTCTGAAGTAACTTCCTTGCATTCATATATGTATGCTAAGAGCTCTTTAGTTACATCAGCCTCTAAATGTGATCCTTACAAACTCCCCCTAGGCTTATGCTACCAAAAATAAAGGAGAGCTTTGAAGCTTGATCTTTATCTGTTGACATTCCTCATTAGTATCAAAACTATTTCCTTCATCATCAGTTGGTCAGGATTCCTTAGACATTCAAAATATCTCTTCATGTCATAGAGATCATGCAGAGGGAGGTCAAGTATGTTTTGCCAGAAGTACAAGTCTTGACCTCCTTGATCTTTAGTGACATACCATCTGTCTTGGTTAGTGGCAAACACCCAAGACATGATGGGTCTCTCAATAGCAAGAGGCTCTACTTGAATAGGAGTTAGATGAGCAACCTCTTCTTGATCACCCTTAGGATGTTCTGACCTATCCTGAGGTGTAGAGGTAGATGCCTTGGACTTCTTCTTCTTCTTTTATCCCTTTTAAAGGACATACTCTTCCTCTTTCTATACTTTAACTGAGAAGGTTGGCTTTGAGTACTAGATGGTTCTTGTTTGTCCTTCTCAGTTGGGTCCTTTTCCTTCACAGATTCAGAAGGAGAGAGATCAGGACCCTGCTTTGGATCAAAAGATGAAGCTGGCTATGATGCATCACTAGGTCCAGGTTGTGTAGTCTCTTGGGGTTCAAACTTGACCTTAGCTTCAGGTGCAGTCTAACTTGATGGAGAATGCAAGTCAACTAGCTTAACCCTTTTGATCTTCTGCTTGATCGCTCTAATGTGCTCATCCATGGTGGGTAGAGACATTGGACCAATTCTCCTCCTGGAGAATCCATACAGCTTCTAGAAGCTCACCATCTTTTGTCTGTCAGTAGACTTCCTCTAATTTTCTCTGATGGTGGCTCTTGACTTTATAGCCTCTTCCTCATCTTCCTCTCAGTATCTTTTTGTTCTTTTAGTACTTCTTGCTCAAGTTGCTTGAGGTATTCAAATTCAATGTATTCATAGGAAAAGGGAAGCAGGTCTGATGCCTGATAGAGGCCTATGGCACTTAGGTAGGTAATCATGTTTTGCTTGTCTTGTTCCCTACCTACCTGAGTTTGTTGCTCAGTGGCCACAGCCTCTGCCTCACGGCTTTCTTGAAGTGGGGAGATGGTAGGAGCTTTGTAGAGTCTTTTTCTTCTCCTTTCTTCTTTGATTTTGAGGAGCAATTCTGCATCCTTAGCTTCCCTCCTCTTCTTTGATACTTTTATGTCAGGCAGTTCATTTAGTTCAACCAAAGGGAGAGAGATGAGTTCATCAATATTGTAGTTTTTGGACCCCAGATAGTTCAACCTGACTGCCCTCAACTCATCTTCTTGTATGCTTGATCTGGGGGCAGCTGTAAGGCCCCGTTCCAGGAGACCTCACAGTTGGACAATCACAACATTTTTCATATAAGATAAATACATTTCATAAAAACATCGTAGCGAATTAAGTTATCAAAAACCATTCATGCATTAATATTTGATGTTGCTAAATAATACATCATTGTATTTTAGCAGTTCCAAAAGAATCATTCAATTGTATTACAAAATAACAAAATGATCATGCATGAATGGATACCAGTCTTTGCCCGCCAAGTAGCCTCACCCGCATGCCATCCTCAGCAATATCCTTACCTGCCAACTAATATGCATATAAAAGGTTAGCGTTGCTGAGTGAGTTCTAGTTTAATAATATAGAAAAATACACTTTGTAAACTTCATTTGGTGATCATTCATCAATATACATAATCAATCATAAAGTGATACATTATCTTTTTTTCTTTCATTATCTTTCTCTTTCATTAACTAGGATTGCACAAAGCAAGAGTCTACATTGTTGGTTGGCAACAAATGCCGAACCCCTATCGGTAAACGTTTATCCTGGTAGCTAACCCATCGACAGTTGATCCACAATGCTAGGCACGAAGCCTGCTCTTGAACTAGGATCCCATTCATTCATTGGTCAATCCCCAGGATTAGACCCCAGATATGCATCCTCATGGGCTATACAACCGCACATCAGTTGAGCTAACGACAACAAGGTCGTACACCTCTATTCATTTTGCTTGCAAGGCTTTTCATTCATCGTAAGGGCCCGGGGTAACATTCATTAAGTTTCACTGATCTTCTTTTCTTCTTTCATATCCACTTGTTATGGATAATACCTATTAAGATGCACATTACATAATCACATAACATGAAAATATTATAGACATAGAAAAGCAGCACATAAGAAAGAACCAAGCATAATAATCCTCAAACAAGTATAATCTTTCCTTATACAGAAGTTCTCCATACTTAAATTCTATTCCCAAAATTTCCAGAAAATCCCAACTCTTTAGACAAATACGGATGAACTTAGACAAATGCGGATGAACAAATACGGATGAACATTCTCAGGAAATTTTCTAAGTGTCAGGAAATGTGCATGAACCGAATGCAATATACATGGACACTGTAGCAAATTGCGCATGAGCAAAACAAATGCGGACGAACACTTAACAAATGCGCATGAGCAAAACAAATGCGGATGAACACTTAGCAAATGCGCATGAGCAAAACAAATGCGGATGAACACTTAGCAATTGCGCATGAAGACTTAAAAAATGTGCATGAAGACTTAACAAATACGCATGAAGACTTAGCAAATGCGCATGAAGAAAAGACAACAAATGCGCATGAACAAAAGACTTCCTGTTAAATGCGGAAGCATATAAAAACTAACCTGAAATTCGACTTATGCCATTATCAGTCCCAATCATCATTCTAACATGAACACAGCTTAGATCTATCAGTCTAACACTTAGAACATCACAAACTTTAAACGATCAACAAGGGAATCACACAACATAACCATATCATCAACATCGTTCGCACCATACATGAAAAATCATAACTTGTTTCGAAAACATCAATCAAATATGTAAACCAGCCCCAAATAAGCATAAAACATTTTAAAGAGGGGATCTAGAACTCACCTCTACTACTTTCGAGTAAAACTCCTCCAAACCCGAGAGCAACCTGGAGTTCAAATGCCTGAACATACCAAAACACAAAACCGAATACAAAAGAAGACATAAGAATCAGTCCCGAAGCTGAAAGCTCAACTGAAACCGAACATTACACACAAAAACTCACCTTCAAGCCTAATCTTCTTCTTCTTCTCTCTAAAACCGATGGAAACATTGTTTTTTTCTTCTTTCTAACAGTTGAAGCAGTTGGTGCAACATTGTAGTGGGCGGCCATGCCCACTTTAAACATAAAATAATAATGTTTGTCCTTTTGTACACTTTAGCCCCTCCAATTTTACAACTTCTCCTTTTATCATTATTCTTTTCTTATTGAATTTTGGGTGTTACAAGTCCACCCCCCTTATAGAGGTTTCGTCCCCGAAACTTGTCACTCTTCGAGTAGTTGTGGGTAATGTTGTCTCATCTCCTCCTCAGTCTCCCAAGTAGACTCAGATCCCTTCTTGTGCCTCCACTGCACTTGCACCAGTGGAACTACTTTATTCTGTAATCTCTTCACCTTTCGGTCAATGATTGCCACTGGTTGCTCTACATAATTGAGCCGTTCATCCACTTCAATGTCTTCCAGTGGTACAATTAGATCTTCATTAGCTAGGCATTTTCTCAGATGAGATACATGGAATGTTGGATGAATTCCACTTAACTCATCGGGTAGCTCTAACCTATAGGCCACCTCTCCTACTCGTGCAATGATTCGAAAAGGTCCTATATACCTCAGGCTCAGCTTACCCCTCTTTCTAAAATGAATGATCCCATTCCAAGGTGAAACCTTCAGCATCACTTTATCACCCACCTGGAATTCAATAGGCCTACGCCTCTTGTCATCATACGACTTTTGCCTATCTTTCACCGCCTTCATAAATGCCTTGATCTTTTCTAGCTTTTTCGACGTGGCTTCAATGATCTCGATGCTTCCCAACTCTTTCTGCCCGATGTCACCCCAACACACCGGGGTTCTGCATCTCCTCCCATACAACATTTTGAATAGTGGCATGCCTATACTAGCATGATAACTTTTGTTGTAGGAAAACTCTGCTTACGGTAGGTGTTCATCCCAACTTCCACCAAAGTCAATAATGCATGCCCGGAGCATATCCTCCAAGGTTTGAATGGTCTGTTCTGATTGACCGTCTGTCTGAGGATGATAAGCTGTGCTAATGTGTAACCTCGTCCCCATCACATAATGAAATCTCCTCCAGAACTTGGACGTGAATCGGGTGTCCCTATCAGAAACAATAGACACCGGCATGCCATGACGAGTTACGATCTCCTTGATGAACAGCTTTTCCAACCTTTCTGACGAGTAAGTCTCTCGGATTGGCAAAAAGTGTGCACTCTTCGTCAGGCGGTCTACGATCACCCAAATGGTATCACATCCTCTCGCAGTGCGACAAAATTTTGTGATGAAGTCCATGGTGATGTGTTCCCACTTCCATTCGGGTATATCCAAGGGTTGTATCTTCCCATATGGTTTTTGATGTTCCGCCTTCACTTGTAAATAGGTCAGGCACTTACTCACGTACTCCACCACGTCACGCTTCATCCCTGGCCACCAATAATCCTTATTCAGATCATGATACATCTTTGTAGCACCAGGATGGATGGAATACCGTGTTTTGTGAGCCTCATCCATGATCCTTCCCCTCAGCTCCCCATAACGAGGAATCCAGATCCGCCCGAAGCGGGTTTTCACGCAAAGGGTGTTTTCCCCCAAATCCATCGCCTGCCCCCTTATTTGTTTGGATTTGATCTTATCATTCTTTAATGCCTCACCTTGGAATTCCCTGATTTGGCCCATAACATCCGGCATCACAACCAGCTGGCAAGCCTTTACCCGAATCGGCTCCGGCCTCTCCTTTCGACTGAGAGCATCGGCTACCACATTCGCCTTACCTGGATGATAGTGGATTTCATAGTCGTAATCCTTGATCAACTCTAACCATCTTCTCTGTCTCATGTTTAGATCCTTCTGCTTGAAGAAGTACTTCAAACTTTTGTGATCAGTGAAGATGGTGCACCTCGTCCCGTACAGGTAGTGCCTCCAAATCTTTAATGCAAAAACCATAGCCGCCAACTCCAGGTCATGAGTGGGATAGTTAGCCTCATGAACTTTCAATTGTCGGGACGCATAGGCTATAACCCTTCCCCGTTGCATCAGCACACAACCCAATCCTGAATAGGAAGCATTGGAATAGACCACCAATCCTTCATTCCCTGTAGGTAACGTCAAGACAGGAGCTTGAGTCAACCTTGTCTTCAACTCTTCGAAAGCTTTCTCCTACACGTGACCCCATATGAACTTCACATCCTTACGGGTCAATTTGGTCAATGGTGAAGCTATCTTGGAGAAGTCTTGGATGACCCATCTGTAAAAGCCCGCCAAACCCAAGAAACTGCGGATCTCGGATGGCGTCTTTGGGGTCTTCCATTGCATAACCGCCTCCACCTTTGCTGGGTCCACCATAATCCCTTCAGAATTAACCACATGACCCAAAAACTAACGCGTATTTAGAGAACTTAGCATACAGCTTCCCCCTTCTAAGCGTCTCCAATACCTCGCGAATATGACCATCATGCTCTTCTTCACTCTTCGAATAAATCAGGATGTCATCAATAAACACAATCACTGATTTATCCAACATCAGCTGACACACCCGATTCATCAGATCCATAAAAGCAGCTGGCGCGTTGGTTAGGCCGAAAGACACAACAAGGAATTCGTAATGCTCGTATCGAGTTCGAAACACAGTCTTCGGGATATCCTATTCTTTGACCTTTAGCTGATGGTAACCAGATCGGAGATCTATCCTTGAGAACCAGCTGGAACCTTGAAGCTGATCAAACAAGTCGTCAATCCTTGGTAGTGGGTACCTGTTCTCCACCGTTAACCTGTTCAACTCATGGTAGTCGATGCACATCCTCATGCTACCGTCCTTCTTCTTTACAAACAAGATCGGAGCACCCCAGGGAGAGATACTCGGTCGGATGAACCCCTTGTCTAACAACTCTTGCAACTGGGTCATAAATTTTTTCATCTCGGAGGGAACGAGTCGATATGGAGCCTTTGCAACAGGTTGGGCACCAGGTATCAGATCAATCTGGAACTCGATCTCGAGGTCAGGTGGTACCCCTGGTAGGTCTTCGGGAAACACACCAGGGAAATCGCATACTACCGGCACGCCTGACAGTTAAGGCACGGTAGCATCCATATCCTTCACATAGGCCAAGTAAGCACCACACCCGCTTCTCATAAACTTCCCGGTCGTGATCATCGAGATTACTCGTGGTGTAATGCACTCATTGTCTCCATGTATCGTAACCAAACTGCCATCGGGCGCAGTCAGGCCAATGGTCTTCTTTCGGCACACAATGTTTGCTTCGTAGGCTACCAACCAATCCATCCCTAACACCACATCAAAACCTCCTAGGGCCATCACGTACAATCTAGCAGGAAACTTACGACCGTCCAACTCTGCGAGGCAATCGTCTATCACATCAGTCACTTTGGTAGACTTTCCTATCGCTGTCTCTACATAGAAGGGCACGTCTATCTTCTTATTCTTACCATACATTTCACGACAAAAGGTAGCAGATACAAAACTTCTACTAGCACCCAAATCGAAGAGCACAGAAGCATACAGTTGGTTTACCAGAAACATACCTGAAACTACTTCAGGGTCCACTCTGGCTTCTTCCCGGGTCATGTCGAATGCCCTTGCCTTGGCTTTGGTGTTCTCACTCCTCCCTTTCTCACCCATAGTTTGAGTCCCTGAGCTCCCTGCTCCACCCTTCTTGCAATCTTGGCCCGAGTGGCCCACCTCCCCACACTGATAACATCGTGGTACCCCGCACTCTCTAGCATAGTGGCCTTCGCCTCCACACTTAAAACACCAGTTCGTCCCCACTCTACACTCACCCAAGTGAACCTTCCCACACTTCTTACATTCCCTCATGTTACCCCATTTACTCGATCCTGGGCGGCGATCGTCAATCCTCATCTTCTTTTCCCTGATCCCATAATGGTCACCCCTGAATCGCTTCCCATTACCGTTCTTGTTCCAACTCTTTTCAACCTTCCTCTGAATTGGAACCAGATCCCTCTCATCATACAACCTTCCGGCCATATCTACTACAGACCTGAAAGTGCTCAGTCTAGCAGCTATCATGTTCCTCCTGATATCCATGGGCAGACCCTTCATGTATCTCTTGATCTTCTTAGACTCTGGGGTTACAAGATCAGGCACGAGTCTTGCAAGCTCATTGAACTTGGAGGTATACTCTTGATGAGTCATGTTTCCAGCCTCCAAATGCAAGAACTCCTTCTCAATTTTGTCCAACTCCTGATATGAACAATACTCCTCCAGTACCAGTTCCTTCAAATCCGACCACCTCATCCTTGCAACAGACCGTTTCCCCTCGGCTTGGACAATGTTGTCCCACCAGCATAATGCTGAGTCAACAAAAGAATATGAGGCAAACTTCACCTTTTGATCCTCCCTGCACTCACTAATGTCAAGAACTGCCTCCATCTCTCGAACCCAACGATGAGCAGCAGTAGCATTGCCGTTACCATCAAAGGTCGGGGGTTTGCACCTCTAAAACTCCCTATAGGTGCACCCCTTAGAGGTCTCCTTCTCCCTCCTTGCTATCACCATCATGGATTACCACCTTGGGACTAGACGGCTCTGCATCAGCTTTCTCCTTCTCCTCTGTATCTTTGGTCTTTTCACCATCCTTTACTGCCCTCAATACCTCGGTCACCACTGAAGGTAACACGTTCTGCATGACGTTGTAGACTTCGTCAGCAATAGCTTCCTTTACCGTAGACTTGAGGGTGGCTGATCCTTCACCCTCTTGGTGGCTATGAATACCCGAGTCCTCATGAACTGTCTCGGGAGCCTTAACTTTGCTTCGGGTAACACGTGGCCCAGTAGTACACCTGCCACGAGCACCGCCTCAGGTTGCCTTCCCAGGTTTCCTACCCGCCATAAGATCTACCTCCTATAAGATTCAAGCACTAACAAGGTCATTCAAGGTAATAGCTCAGATTATGTCAAGTATAGTAAGTCCCTAATTACAGTGGCCAGTTGTGATTAGCTACTTACTTTACTCTTCATCCCCCAAGCATTCCCTATCCAGACCACATCAGTGTCCAAATCTACTAAACACATAAATCAAATAGCACACGCATATAATACCGTTTACTTATGAAAGATTACCTGATGGCACGTAGCTACTTGGGCTGGCATCCCTCCATTCGGTCCCATTCTCAGTTTAAGTTTAGGTTTTGAAATTATTTACCCATTTCTCTTAAACTTTTGCTCTGATACCAACTTGTAAGGCCTCGTTCCTGGAGACCTCACAGTTGAACAATCACAGCATTTTTCATATAAGATAAATACATTTCATAAAAACATCGCAGCGGATTAAGTTATCAAAAACCATTCATGCATTAATATTTGATGTTGCTAAATAATACATCATTGTATTTTAACAGTTACAAAAGAATCATTCAATTGTATTACAAAACAACAAAATGATCATGCATGAATGGATGCCAGTCTTTGCCAGCCAAGTAGCCTCACCAGTATGCCATCCTCAGCAACATCCTTACCTGCCAACTGATATCCATATAAAAAGTCAGCGTTGCTGAGTGAGTTCTAGTTTAATAATATAAAAAATACACTTTGTAAACTTTATTTGGTGATCATTCATCAATATACATAATCAATCATAAAGTGATACATTATCTTTCTTTCTTTCATTATCTTTCTCTTTCATTAACTAGGATTGCACAAAGCAAGAGCCTACATTGTTGGTTGGCAACAGATGCCGAACCCCTGTCGGCAAACGTTTATCCTGGTAGCTAACCCATCGACAGTTGATCCACACTGCTAGGCACGAAGCCTGCTCATGAACTAGGATCCCATTCATTCATTGATCAATCCCCAGGATTAGACCCCAGATGTGCATCCTCATGGGCTATACAACCACACATCAGTTGAGCTAACGATAACAAGGTCGTGCACCTCCATTCATTTTGCTTGCAAGGCTTTTCATTCATCGTAAGGGCCCGGGGTAACATTCATTATGTTTCACTATTCTTCTTTTATTCTTTCATGTCCATTTGTTATGGATAATACTTATTAAGATGCACATTACATAATCACCTAACATGAAAATATTATAGACATAGCAAAGCAGCACATAAGAAAGAACCAAGCATAATAATCCTCAAACAAGTATAATCTTTCCTTATACAGAAGTTCTCCATACTTAAATTCTATTCCCAAAATTTCCAAAAAATCCCAAGTCTTCAGACAAATACGGATGAACATTCTCAGGAAATTTTCTAAGTGTCAGGAAATGCGCATGAACTGAATGCAATATACATGGACACTGTAGCAAATGCGCATGAATAAAACAAATACGGATGAAAACTTAGCAAATGCACATGAGCAAAACAAATACAGATGAACACTTAGCAAATACGCATGAGCAAAACAAATGCAGATGAACACTTAGCAATTATGCATGAAGACTTAACAAATGCGCATGAAGACTTAACAAATGCATATGAAGACTTAGCAAATGCGCATGAAGAAAAAGACAACAAATGCACATGAACAAAAGACTTCCTATTAAATGCTGATGCACATAAAAACTAACCTAAAATTTGACTTATGCCATTATCAGTCCCAATCATCATTCTAACGTGAACACAACTTAGATCTATCAGTCTAACACTTAGAACATCACAAACTTTAAACGATCAACAAGAGAATCACACAACATAACTATATCATCAACATCGTTCGCACCATACATGAAAAATCATAACTTGTTTTGAAAACATCAGTCAAATATGCAAACCAGCCCCAAATAAGCAGAAAACATTTTAAAGAAGAGATCTAGAACTCACCTCTACTGCTTTCGAGTAAAACACCTCCAAACCCCAGAGAAACCTGGAGTTCAAACACCTAAACATACCAAAACACAAAACCAAACACAAAAGAACACATAAAAATCGGTCCCCAAGCTGAAAGCTCAGCTAAAACCGAACATAACACACAAAAACTCACTTCAAGCGGAATCTTCTTCTTCTTCTCTCTAGAACCGATGAAAACTCTGTTTTTTTCTTCTTTCTAGCAGTAGCAGCAGTTGGTGCAGCATTGTAGTAGGCGTCCATGCCCACTTTAAATATAAAATAATAATATTTGTCCTTTTGTACACTTTAGCCCCTCCAATTTTGCAACTTCTCCTTTTGTCATTACTCTTTTCTTAATGAATTTCCGGGTGTTACAGCGGCCCTGATAGCAGCTTCCATAAAGCCAGCGGTCCACTTGAACTCTCTCCCCTTGCCTTCCTCTTCCTCTCTCTTCTCCTTCTCGATCTCCTTAGAGGTCAAAGGACAAAGTTGGGAATTTGGTCGGCTTGCTGTCAGAAATCTAGAACGTTTTGCACAGATCATAACTTGGTTATACGCAGTTCAGATGGGTCAAACGTTTTATTTAAGATAAAATTTCAAATAGTCCTCTAACTAACTCGGGTTTTCTTGCATCTTTTCAACATCGTTTGGTTCTCCAAACGCAATAAACAAGATCGAAGGTCAAAGCTGCGAAATTCCGATAGAATGTTGGTCTGTGTTCGTAAGATCATATCTCACTCATACTTCATATATTTAAGATGATTCTTTTTTAGAAGTTATTTTAAGGTCTTAGCTTTCAAACGGTGCCTATTACATAACATTTTGCTATTATTTCAACCTCCAAGCATCCAACTCAAGATCGGTACGCGATCAGCTATACAAGCTGAAAGATTTTTATAAAACTAAAACGTTAATATTTAGGATTAATTAAATAAAATAAGATAAACATTGGGTTCAGAGATGCATTTTAAGACATTTAATATTAAGAATATCTAATGTTAATATGTCAACAAATTTGGATTAATAAATGTATATGTGGGAACATCAATGACAATGGACATGTTAAGGACTTTAAAACTAAAATGAATCGGGATTGGGAACTTAAGGTTAGACATTAGAATTGGAATGAAATACAAACAATTAAATATTTTCTAACATACAAACAATCAATTACTAACATGCAAACATCATTAACATTCATATCAAACACTAATTAGAGTTTAAATTTCTTTTTCAGATTTTGTAGATAAAAGAGATTTTTGCTAAGTGTCCACAGTGAATGAAGAAAGTCCACAGCGGATGACTTTCTGTGAGCAGCGGATGAAGAATGAAGTCCAAGTGTAGATAGCGGATGAGCAGACACACAGCGGATAACAAAGTCATAGCTGATGAATAATCACACATAGCGGATGTCAAGTCCACAACTGATGAACTATCCACAACAGATGTTCAACATCCACAGCGGATGAACATTCCACAACGGACAACAACAAAGCAATCAATACAAGTGTTCACAGCAGGCAACATTCATACATAGTGGACAACTCATTTATCATTCACAGCGGATAGCTTATGGACTTGGGATTAATTATGTAATTTGTTTTTGCATAAGGGTATCTTTGTAAATGTACATAGTAAATACATAGGCTATAAATAACCGTATACCCTAATCCTTTGAAGCTTTTGAACAATTAGAAATCAAACAAGTACTCATCTCTCATCTTAGCATTCAATCAAACAAGCACACAATCATACACACACAATAGAGATCATATCAATAAAGATGAGTTTCCATACTATGATTGTTTGAGTATTGATTCATAACACATATTGTTGTTATTTGGAGAGATTGAAAAAGATTCTTGGGGGATTCAACCTTTTTGTTTATTGGAACAAAACCCGAATCCATCAGGTGGTATCAGAGCTTTGGCTCAAATCGTACACTGCTTTTTTATCCTCTCAATCAATACAATGATCTTTATGGTTCATATGTTTCATATCATGCATTTCGATCTTAAAATCTACTCAAAAACTTTCTTCTATGTCATACATTCAACAAATATTCAAAAACATGATTTAACCATCTATTTTAGTTCATTTGAAGAAGATAATGTGTTTTTGTTGTTAACAAAGCTCTCAAAATCATCCATACACTATTACCAAACAGAAACATCACAAAAATCACTAAAACCTCATCGGTTTCAAAGGATTTTTGGATAAAACAGTACACGGGTACTGTTCTATCAATTTTCAACATACAAACACTATTTTTGGGTGATTTGAATTCATTCATTGTGTTTAAACATCATATTCGAGTTGTTTTATACTTGAATCAGGCATTAAACTTCATCAAAACAACAAACCGATTGTTGTTTATTCAGGGTTGCCAAAGCCGCAAGTGTTCTTGGATAAACCCTAGTTTATCATCAGCATTAAAACAAATGATTATGGACATTTTGTTGATTTTCATCAAAAACAAGTAAAGAAGCCGTTCTTCATTTGTATTTTTGAAAAAGCATTAAGTTGTCACTTTTTGATTCTCAAGCTGCCATGTTAAAAACATATTAATTGTTTTTAGGGTTTTGACTTTTATTGATCGGAATTAATTAAAAGGGTTTTGACTAATTGACTATTCATTGACAAAATATTCTCTTATCATCATTGTGCCGTGAATGACATAACATTGGAATTAATTGATTAAATTCAAATTAATTAAATTCCATTATTTGGTAATTTATAAAAGTCACCAAGAAAACAAAACAAATCCTTGTGATCTTAGGATAAAACAAATTAGCATTGAGCTAAATAATCAAACAAATTTGACTTAAACCGTTAAGTTAAAATTTAACAGTCATGTCAGACGAAGTTTTAGGATCCAACAATGGTCTCAAACCACTGAGGCTAAAGAACAAGGCTGACTACACGCAATGGAAAATCATGTTTAGAAGCTGGATCATTTTCTAATACCCAGATTTGTGGACTTCCATAACCAAGGGACCATACATTCTTGTGACTTTAGGTCTGGATTATAATATACAGAAACCAGTGAGTTTAAAATGTGTAGCTGGTGATGACTTGAAGAAAGTCAAAATGGATAACCCGATGAGGGAAGTGGGACGATGTTCAGACCTTGGCTGTCATAACAAGCAACCAATCAGTTCCAAGCAATGACTCTACTGTTTGATATATTGACTAGAGTAGAAAATTTTATAACACCACATGAACTGTGGAAGGTTCTTCACACAATGTGTGAAGGAAGTGATGAGATAAGAAAGATCAAGAAAGAAAAATTGAGAACCCAATATGAAACTTTCCATCATGTTCAAGGTGAATCCATAACACAGCAGCTTCATAGATTTGTACAACTGGTGAATGAGAAGATAGTTTATGGTCTCAAGTATGAATATATGGAGATCAACAAGAAGATGTTGCACACTCTTCCAGAGAGTTGGACACAATCTGTCTCTCTGATGAAGGCAACACTGGATCTGGAAGCATTGTCATTGGATGCTCTAGTTGCCAAAGTAGAGCCACTAGAAAAAAATGAAAGATCCAGAAACAACAACACTGTGAGGCATGTGGAATCATACAAATTTAAAGAAATGAAAACAACAGACAGTGCATTCTTGAAATGCACTAGAGAAGATGAAGAAGAGGAGTTTCTTGATTCTAGTGATACTTCATTCTTTTCTGCTCCTGAATCACCAAAACACAAACAAAAGTCTAAGAAGACTGGCGTTCATGCTTCTCATGAAGCAAGACCTTAGAGCAAAAACACCAACATGCTTCAAGTTCAAGCAAACAACAACATACAAAGACCCAAAAGATACATAAGTTTGAGAAACCTATGGATGCACTCATAATAATTCTACAGAATGAAGAGCAAAAGGTAGCCTTTGCAGCCTTTTCCACAAGTTTTGAGGCATATCTAGGCGCTAATCTCACACCATCACAAATCATGCAATAAGATTTGGATTAGTTGCCACCAGACATGGTTGAAGAGATGGATCTTCATTGGTCTATGGAAATGATTGCTTATAGATCAAAGAAGTTTCTTCAAAGAAACAGGGGGTTAAACATGGATAGAAGACAAAGATTAGTTTTGACAAGACCAAGATGAGATGCTACAACTGTAAGCTATATGGGCATTTCTTAAGAGAATGTCAACAACCAATGGCTGATAGAAACAATCAACAACCATAAACATCAAGTGGTTATCAAACAAACAGACAAGTTCCACCTCCCATCAGCATTCCATCAACACCAACACCAGCAAAAATCACACAATACAGCCCTAATCAACACTCCAAGCCCTCGGTAATGATAATCAAACAGGATGGAGAATGTGACTGGAGCATGTATGAGGCAGAGATACAATCTCCTGACCATGACCTTATGGCACAGGTTAAGGAGAAACTGATTGAAATCCCAAAAGAGGTAAAGGAAAATCTCTATTCTTAAACATGTATAGATGAGATCACCAGATGCAGAGAGCATGCAGACCAACTTTCAAAGAAAATAATTGAAACAAACATTTTAAAAGACAGTCTAAAATCTGAGCAAAAGCAATATGCGATCAAAATTTTATCACTTAAAAATGATTTAGACAAACTTTTGTCTGAAAAACTAACACTAGTAGCACAGGTTGAGCAACTCTCTAAATCTTTGACTTAATCTAAAACATTACAGGCTGAAACTGAAGTGAAACTTTAAAAGTTTTAAGTGAGAAATAAGAAGTTTAAAGAACTTCTTACTCAACATAGGGCTTTTAAAGACCCTTCAGGCCTAGGATATAACAAGGTTAACACACCTTACAATGATAAATATATAATATTACCTGAATCAATGACCAGCATACATAGGGATTCACTTGATCCTCATGACAGGACAGATGACTCAAAGCCATCATCATCATCAAAATCATCATTATTATCAAAATCACCTTTGATTATATTTGCTAAAAGTCAAACACCACCACAAATTAAATCAACAGATTTTTATCAAGGGGAAAATAATGATTTTGATACTAATACCACAGATGAAGATGGTGAAGATCTATTATATGATGAGTCTGATCAACTAATTACTGAAATTAAAAAAGTTTCAAGTGTGGCTGATCCATCCCCAAAACAAACAAAGTAGAAAAAAATATTTCACATTTGCTGTGGTGGAAGAAAGGCTGAGTCTTCCACTACCCCTCTTAAAAGACCAAACAAAAGGAAGGGCAAAACCCCATTCAGCCAAAACAACCAATAGTAACTTTTGATATTCCATAAAAATCAAACTTAAAATCAAAAGTTTTTAACAAACAAAGTACTTCAAATTCCTTACAGTGAATGGTGTGATCAATACACCTATAGCATAGAAAAAGTGCAAATATGGAAAGTACTGCAAATACTATGACATGAACAATCACAGTACAGAAACATGCCATTTTCAAAATTACTATTCAATTTGTGAAAGAAACAACCATAACATAGCAAATTGTTTTTTCAATAAAAAGAATAAAAAGCAAAGCAAACAAGCTCAGGCTGAGAAATCAACTGAGAAGCAAACAGTTGTTCCTAATAAGAACAAGGATGGAGTACCAAGACAGACTCCACACACAAAAGTTGTTTTAAGTAATGACAAAACATTTTATGAAAACTTCAAAAAAAAGACAAAAGACATAAGTCTCAAAACAAACAACCAGACCTTAGCACTCAAAGGAAGAGAGCTCAAAGCACTTCTTCTAACAGAGCTAAAAACATGCAAAGGAAGTCTTGTGTACCTAGAGTTCCTAAGCTAGCTGACAATGCATCATTAAAGGAAATTTGTATACTAGGAAAAGACGGAAACCCAAGACCATCTTGGCTTGGGTTGCACCCTCTAATTAATTTATTTATCTGTGCAGGGACATCATCGAAGGCCTGACAACATCTGGTATGTTGACAGTGGGTGTTCCCCCCATATGACTTACAACCGTTCCCTTCTTCAAGATTTCAAAAGCAAACATGGAGGAAACGTAGCATTTGGAGGAGACAAGATAGGAGGAAATATTACTGGCGAAGGAACGGTATCAAATAGGTTGATCAGCTTTGAGAATGTCAACTATAACTCCAACCTCTAGTTTAATCTTTTGAGTGTATCCCAAACCTTTGACAAGGGATATGCCACACTCTTCAACTCCTACAATTGCTACATCCTCAAGACGGGTTTTCAAATACCAGAAGATTGTATCCTTTTGAAAAATCCCCATCAAAACAAAACATACATTGTTGATATGAATACAGTTTTAGCATCAACCCCTGAAACTTGTTTATTATCAAAAGCATCAGAAGATGTTTCCCAATGATGGCATAAATGATTGGGACACTCTAAATTTAACAAAATAAATCAATTGTTTAAGGAGACCTAGTGATATGACTACCTTAAAAATAATTTTTCTGTCCAGACCACTGCACTGCATGTCTGAAAGGCAAACAACATAGAATGTCACATAAGTCAAAATTGGTAAACTCTAATCACACACCACTAAAATTGCTTCATATAGACCTTTTCGGCCCTACAAACATATTGAGCATAGGGAAGAAGGAATATTTTCTTGTGAAAGTAGATGATTACTCAAGATTCACCTGGGTTTTCTTTCTTCTACACAGGTCAGAAACAACAGAAATCATCAAATCATTTATCACTAAAATTGAAAACCAATTAGATCGTAAAGTCAAAACTTTAAGAAGTGATAATGGTACTGAATTTAATAATGACATTACTTCTTCTCTTTGTGCAGAGAAAGGAATAAGTAAACAATTTAGTGTGGCAAGGACTTCTCAGTAGAATAGAGTTGCTGAACGAGGAACAACCTGAACTATCAAAGCATCTAGTATCATCATCATCTCAACAACCTCTGAAAACTTACAAAAGGAAAAGGAAAAGGTTATACCTTGCTGCTCTAAACAAAATAAAAGAAAAGGTAATAGAGCAAGATGACCTGAATCACCACCATTGAATCTGTTGAAAGTAAAGGTAGAACCAATAGATGAAGATGAGTTCAAACAATGGGAAGCAGAGTTTGTCAATTTAGAAAAAGGTGAAATTGACCAAATATTTGATCAAACATAAGAACCTATCATCATTCTTTCTTATTCTGAAGAAGAAGATGATAATACTTTAGAAGTGACTAAAAACATCATGTCTTGCTTCTTGAGGATCCAGAAACACTTATAGGAATTGACCTAGCTAAGAGAGGTTTCCCTTATGATTCCTTTATGCACCTAAACCTATCTGAAGTCAAAGATTTTCTTTAAGACTTTCAAGAAGTTATGAAAAATGAAAGTGAATAGACATACAGGAGGTACAAGGAAATCAAAGACTAGCAGAATTCCAAAAGAATTTACCAAAGGATCCTTAAATTGATAAAAGATGACATACTCCCTGGTCAAAAGCTGGTTGAGTGATACAAGGATGCCTTACAGGTCATATATTGGTAGAACATTATCTTAAATAAAAGAGCTTGCAAGAGGCATTTACAAGAACATACTCACTAATGCCTTAAAGCATCAAATCATCAAACCTCATCCAGCAGCTTTTTTATCCATTTATCATCAAGCTCCTCCAGAGCTTCATCCAATAGATGAGCCTATATAGTTTTTGCCACACACACTGTGGCTAAAAGGGAATAAAGTAAGGGAGATTATAAATGCCAACACCAATTTTGTGAATATGTATGATAGAATCACACAAACAGCCTCAGCTATTGAGAGAAAGATTATTGCTTGGAAGTATGATATGGTGTGGGAAGCAGTGTTGATCAAGAGATTATTTGGCCTTGTCCAGTACTTATCATTCATATCCTAACTGGGATCACTGTCATATGAAGATAGCCTAGACTTGATGCAGTTAAGGATGGTGAACCACATAAACAATCCAAAGGGTGCTGAGTTCTTTCATATCATGAGATCATACATGAATAGACAGCATCATAAACTAAAACAGAAAGCAGATAGAGACGAAAAACTCCATATAGCTAAGCTAAGAAGAGAACAAAAATCAGCTGGCAAACAACAACAAAAAGGTGAAGAAAAGGCAAAACACCTTGATAGTGAGCTTCTTAATAGAGTTGATTATCCCCTCAGACCAACAGACCTTAAACTTTTCATGAAAAAGATTGATGGAAATGAGTACAACCATCCAATCACCAGATAGTTCTATGATGAAAATCATTTTGAAGTGGTGTTGGAGAGAAAGCTAGAAGGGAAGGAGCCAGCTAATATTAGATTATTTGATGCTATAGAGATCAAACTTTTGCATCCATCAGATGTATCATTTTGTAAGACAAAGTCATTTCCTGCCATTGAAAATGTCTTATGCAAGGGTGGTTGTTGCTACTTTATACATATGCTGAGGATCTTAGGCATAGTCTATGTGAATGCTGCATCGAAGCAAAGATTAGAGACTAATTAGAAATCATTGACTCACATTAATGGTATAACAAGCCTAAAGATCTCAGAAAACAACAATCTGGAAGTTTTGAAGGGTGATCATGTTATAACCACTCTTGTTAGCAACATTGAAGTACAAAGCCTGGATCAATCCACTCTTGAATAGATGGTTCAACTTCCAATCACTTACAAGTATGATGATCAGATCAGTGCAATTCAATACTTCACAAAGCATATTGTGAACTACCTGAATGCTTTGAAAGTTGTATATTTTCTTGATCAATTGAAAGAGGCTGCAAAGGATCAGATCACTAAGAAAGATGTTGAATATTCAATCAAAGCTACTTTTAAAGTGCAAAATAATGCAGATGAAGCAGGCCCTTCTCACTCTTAAAGGTTCATTAACATTCAAACAAACAACACAAATACCAAACATACACTTCTAACCATACATAACTTCCAGAACATCAATCATTCATTAATAACATCATTTTCACCAAACAAAACAATATACATGCAAATGACAAGTCAATACAAGCAAGCAAATGAACCATAACAAACAAAGTAATCTGATTACATATGTGTAATTAGTAGATCATGTAATCAATCAATCATTCATAATCAGTAAAAATACAATCATTCAATCATTCAAAATCAAACATAAACAAACACATCATTTCTAACAAACAAAATCACTAACAATCAAACATGAAGGTTGGAAGTATCATCCTTAGGGGGAGTATTGTTGGACTCAACAAGTGTATTAAAGGATAATGACTGCCATAATGAATCAAATATGTTCTAACATACAAACAATCAATTACTAACATGCAAACATCATTAACATTCATATCAAACACTAATTAGAGTTTAAATTTCTTTTTCAGATTTTGTAGATAAAAAAGATTTTTGCCAAGTGTCCACAGTGGATGAAGAAAGTCCACAACAGATGATTTCCTGTGAGCAGTAGATGAAGAATGAAGTCCAAGTGTAGGAAACAGATGAGCAGACACACAGTGGATGACAAAGTCACAGCTGATGAACAATCACACATAGCGGATGTCAAGTTCACAGCTGATGAACTGTCCATAATGGATGTTCAACATCCATAGCGAATGAACATTCCACAGCGGACAAAAACAAAGCAATCAATACAAGTGCTCATAGTGGACAATATTCATACACAGCGGAGAGCTCATTTATCATCCACAGCAGACAATCATCATCCACAGCGGACAGCTTATAGACTTAGGAGTAATTAGGTAATTTATTTTTGCATAAGGGTATCTTTGTAAATATACATAGTATGTACATAGGCTATAAATAGCTGTATACCCTAATCCTTTGTAAGCTTTTGAAAAATTATCAATCAAACAAGCAGTTATCATTCATCTTAGCATTCAATCATACAAGCACACAATCATACACACACAATAGAGATCATATCAATAATCATGGGTTTTTGTACTATGATTGTTTGAGTATTGAATCATAACACATACTGTTGTTATTTTGAGAGATTGAAAAAGGTCCTTGGGGGATTCAACCTTTTTGTTTATTGGAGCACAACCCAAATCCATCAATGTTTTCACTAAAAGTAAGAACATTGTTGGACATTAAAGACTGGACTACGAGGATTACACCCAATTAGGTTTTCTTGACCTTTAAATCTTATTTTGTTTTGTTATCTATAGTTACTTGCTATAGTTGTTGTGGACCTTGAATTATGATATCATTAAGGAGAGTTCCATGGCCTCTTTTAATATGTGTTTACTTGGAAGAAAAACATGCTCAAAGTTTTTGTACTGTGTCATGTTAGATTTGTTTTGGACTTGGATTAGTCTGTTATGTGTGGTTTAAGTCATAGGATCGAGTCTAGATTTCCTTCATGAGTATTCAAGCTTATTTTGGACTTGATTAGATGGCTCTGAATAAGTATTGTTAGTACTAATGGGTTGATACCCCACCCTTGTTGTTGGTGTGCTAGCTGAGACTCCTGTGGCCTGTGCGTGCCCTAGAGTGAATATAATCCGGTAATTTGGACTTGAACCAGTCAAAAGCTTATATTGGTTTCTATGACTTCTATGTTCTCATACACACATATATTTTATATATGACTTACATGTCAATACATTTTGTAATTATAAACCTATGAACTCACCAACGTATGTTGACTTTTTAGAGCATGTCTTTTTAAGTAAAAATGCTTAAGTACTTGGATAATAGACTTTACACAAGATTGCTCCTACAATAGCATTAGATATTTAGATTATTGGTTTTGGATAATGTGTTATTGTTAGATTTATAATTGGTTTGGGTTGAGCTTATACTCTTGCTCTGGTTTGGAACTTCTGGATTATTTGTGTATTTATGGAATAACGTTATGGTATTTATTGTTCTTAACACTTATACTTTTGTGTCAGTCGGTGTCATGATCTATTTATGGAGAATTCCTTTAAGGGTTCTCTTAGACCCGCTACGTGTTATGACGACCCCATTCGTTGCATCCTCGTGTTTTCTCTACCAGTGAGGATGTGAGATATTGGTATTAGAGTCATTGATTATAAAGAATTATAGATTATTTGACCTAGACTGTAACCTAAGTACCCACATGTAGTATACATAATAGGATTATGTGTGCACAGTTATACATGTGAATTTTCTATGTGCATTATTAGTTGTGTGTTAAGTAACCAGTCTTATGTGCTATTTGTGATATACTTATTTGGAGAAACTATGGACATTGTATCATCTGTGTATACCTTGAGAAAGCATTAGGTAAGGGCATCCTTTTGATATCTACTTGACTTTATTCGATCCGGATTGATAAATTCTACTATAAGGATTCTTCCAAGGACTTAGGTTGTTAAGCCCAACCTTTATTTTATGCATCTTTTGATGTTACCTGTGTTGTATGAGCCCTTATTTATAACTTGTGGGTTGAATTTTGGGAGATGAACACGCAAGCTTACATGCCACCAACTTAAAAGAGACATGTCAGACTTACGTCAGATGACTACTTTATCGGATTTCGAACTGTACCAAATGGATTCCCTTAACTGTTCCTAACCCAAGTGAATGCTTTCTCAATCTTTTCCTCTATACAACTTTGGTTAGTTAACATTTGTTTAGTGACCATATCCTTGATTCTCTAATCATGGATAACACTCTGTACTTGACAATATGTGTTGACTCATGTAGGAGGAGCTAGGGGTGACCATGCAAAGAAAATTACCAATATGGGTGTACAAGTAATTACAATTGCAGTGCATGCAAAGTCTAGCAAACCCTGCTATGAGATAATGGACATAGTTAGTACGAATCTTTCAATCTATACTTGGAACATTAGAGTTTCTGTTCTGATAATCATCAATGGTGTGAAAAAAACCAATCTCCTTTATCTTTATATGAAAGTTCTAATAGGTTTGGAGCCTTCATGGGAGTTATATTGTGGCTTTTTAGTCTTAGTATCTATGAAACGTTGCTCCTCTTGTGTTTATGTGATAGTGGAAATTGACTATATGTTCAAAATGTACTTAGTCTTTGGAGAGTTGAAGTAGGGAGACAGACTCCTTGCACATATGTTACTTTGTTCTTAGAATGATCTAAAGACTTGGAGCATTGGCTATTTAGATGTTCTAGCTTTATACTTGATGGAATAAAGGGATGTCATGTAACTTATTTAAGCATCTTTGGTATACTCAGTATGTGCTTGAATCAGGCTAAGTGATGATACTAATGGATTGGAGTTAGAAATGGTAGGAATGATTAGGTGGAATGAAATGGTACTAGAGGTAAGATTGGTTGTACATATGAGGAGCTTATGATGTGCAAGCCGAAATGAGTATGATGGGAAAGCTGTAGCAACAGCCCTGGCCCGTTGCATTGAGAAAATAGACACTGATATAGACATTATGATCTGTGATGACAATCAAAAGGTGATGTGTATTGCCTGCTCATTAGTAAGCAAAGCACTGATGTGGTAGAATACATAAGTTTAAGCTTGAGGCAAGGAGACTATGATATCCATGACTTTGGAAGAGCTAAAAGCATAAGTAAATGAGGAGCACTGCCTCATGGATGGGATGCAAAACTTAGATCATGAGTTTGGAATCAAGCGATGGTGGGATCTGGTCATGCCGCCTATACCTACCGATTCCATAAGTTTGCAAAGCTTGTGCGACATTTTATGACACTTGAATCAAAGAGGATTGAGAGGTACATTTGGTTCTATGGTTTTAAGGAATGGTGGATGCTGTTGCATCCCCTACCATGGGTACTTTGAAGGATGAGATGATTCTTATTAGAACTTTGGGGAAAGCTAATAAGAAACAGAAGGATGTTAGGGAATTAAGTAAACTAGTTGGTGGTAAAGTGGGCAAGAAGGACAATGTCATGAACAAATATATGGTTGTCGTGCCGGCAAGGAAGGACTATGTAGGTGTCTATCCAAATTATGTCTATCCTTCTATCCAAACAGAAGGATGCGATCTGCACCATCCGACTACGGCATTATGTCTTCTGTGCGTCAATCGCGAATAATTAGGACACTTATCCAAGAGTTGTAAGGTGATGGCTAACCAATTATACTGGTTAATGCAGTTAAATCGAAGGGAGTTAAACGCTGATATTATGAGTGTGGAAGCCAAGAGCGTTATAAAAACGCATGTGTGAGGTTAAATAAGGCTCAAGGTCAGATGGTCAATCAGAATCAAGGGAAAAACAACTGGAAACTCTTCTAACAATCAGTGCAAACCCATGGCCAGGTAATAATGGTAACCCTGTTCATAGAAAAGCCTTTGTGATTGGTGTCAATGATATTCGGCAGGACCCGAACATAGTGACGTGTACTTTGTAACTTAACTGGACTTGACCCCCACCCTTAGTTATGTGAATATGTGTTATGAATTGGACTAGTGGTTGTCTTGTAAAGACTAGAGAGATAATTTATGATGGTACTATGCTATTAATGGATCATGTCTTTAAAAGGGAACTTTTACCATTTGGGCTTGGAAGTTTTGACATGATTGTGGGGATGGACTAGTTGTAAGAGAATAGGGCTGAGATCGTCTGCAGTGAGAAGATTGTTCGCATATCATTGTCAAGCAGTGACACACTTCACATACATGGAGAGTGATAAAAAAGAGGACAAGACACGAATCATGAGCCTGAAGGCAAAAGAATAGGATTTAGAAGACTTACCTATTGAATGAGACCTTCATGATGTGTTCTCGGAGGATTTGGCGGGATTGCCTCCTTCACGACACATGGACTTTTGGTTTCACTTGGTACCGAAAGTGGTGCATGTTTCTAGGGCTCCTTATCGCTTGGCACCTCGATGATAAATGGTTTATTCGATCAACTTCAAGTATCGGGGTACTTTTCATATATTGATCTCTATTCAGGATATCATTAGAATAGAGTACATGGGGATGAGACACTGTAGACGATAATTAGAACTTGTTATGGACATTATGAGTTCCAAGTCGTGCCTTTTTGGCTAACAAATACACCTATAGTTTTCATAGATTTGATGAGTCGTGTGTGCAATCCATGCCTGGACGAATTCATCATAGTTTTCATTGATGATATTCTGATATATTCAAGGATAGAAGAGGATGATGAAAGAAATCTGGGAATAATTTTGGACTTAATGGTAGATGGTATCATGATTGTTTTTTACCTCCCTACACTAAATCTGATTTTATTAAATTTATCATGAATTCCTAACATTTAGTAGACTTAGTGGTTGCTACAAAAGTGATAATCAAAGCAGAAGAACACATGAATCCTATAAGAGGAGCATACTCATGTTGGAACTTTCTTATAATATGTGAAAATAAATAAATAAAAGGTAGTATGATTTGACTTTATTTTTTATTTTATTTTAAATAAAAGGGGTTCGTGGATGTTTTAATATCGTATTCAATTTTCGAGTAATGATGTGAAAAGTGTTTCAACTTTGGGTTCACATGAAATACAAGTTGATCCTTAGTTTCTAGACACCAAAAAAACACACCAACATTCTCATACTTGAGCCTTCTCATCTTTCTATAGAGTTATAGCAATCTTTCTCTCTAATACAAGGTATTATTTTAGGTTTATAGTTCTCTCAGCTGTACATATAGCTCCGGCCATTGTACCCTAGGAAACAGAGAACGGTGTTAAACACGAAGCCTCAGTCACAAAATAAGTTTTCGGATTCATACTTTTTCTATTATTTTAGTTGTAACCCGTAAATTTGCAGTTTTTTTTTACAAGTGCTATTTTATTATTTTTGACAAAGAGTTCCTACAATCTTAAAACAAATTTTAAAACCTACTATTTAAACAACCATTTGTTTTACAAAGAAAGTTGTCTAAAAAACCTACTATTTTTTTGCTTTTCGTTTTCATAAAGAGTATATTTTGGGAGATACCTTTTAGGTATTTCATAAACTATTAGTTTTTCACTAACCTTCTTTTTTTCCTTTGATTAGTTCAAAGATTATTTAATTTATAAAAAAGAAACTGTTAGTAGGCTTCAGCTCTAATAATTAATAAACATTTTGTAGGTTTCAACTCAAATAATAAAAAACATTTTGTAGGTTTAAAGATTAATAATTATAAGTTGTTTGTAAGTTTTAATTCTTATTTAACAAATTTTGATTTCCACATTTAACTTTTTTTTAATTACAAGTTTCAGGAAAATGGCTACAAATGTTATTTCTTCTTCTATGATGTCATTAGTTGGAAATCAATCGAAACACGGTTGCGAACCTTGTAGAAAAACTTGAAAAGTTTTCGAGATTGCACTTCAAAAGGTGGCAATAGAAGATGTTCTTCTATCATACCACCTTGAACCTAGCAAGGATTTTGACCAAATCCCCTCCTAAACCTATTGAGGGAGAGGATTCCAACATTTAACATGTGAGCACGATGGATGTTTGGAAGCATTCTGAGTTCTTATGCCGCAACTATGTATTGAATGGCTTAGTTGATGCTTTGTATAACTTGTATTGCAAGATAACGACCACCAAAGAATTATGGGAGTCGTTGAAATGCAAATACAAAATGGAGGATGCGGGCATAAAGAAATTTGTGGTTGCACATTTATTAGACAATAAACTGGCTACAAAGTAGTAATATGCCAAGTCCAAAAGTTACAAGTTAAACTTAGTGACATTCACTATGAGGGGATGGTCCTTAGTGAGACCTTTCACGTTGCTTCAATGGTCAAAAAATTACCTCCTTCTTGGATGGTCCTTAGTGAGACCTTGTAGTTCATCTTCGTATCGAGGAGGACAATAGGTTGGCTCTAAAGGTGAGTCAAATGCATACTTTGGCTAACGCCAACATGGTTGAACATGGCTAATCCTCAAAAAGCAATAAGGTTTTTAATAAGGGAAAAAACATAACCTTGGTCCTAAAAAGGGGGCGTGATGAAGAAAGAGAAGCATGGTCCTTTCAAGGGAAAGTGCTACAATTATGGTGAAGATATGCCACTTGTTGCTGTGATCACTGAGGCATTAACTATGATAACAGAAGTCAACATTTCGAGCAAAAAACCGCAAGGTTGGTATGTTGACACGGGAGCTACTCATCATATTTGTGGTGACAAGAATCTCATTATACATTTGAGGAAATGGAGGGTGATCCAAAGCACTACATAGGGTAACCGCCAACATCAAGGGGGAAGGGAATGTGATCTTGAAGATGACTTAAGGAAAATATCTCACCTTAAGCAACCCTTTGTATGTTCTTGAGATTTGCAAGAATCTTGTCTTAGGATGGTTGCTCAATAAGTTATGTTTTAAACTCTATATTGAAAGTGATAAGGTAGTGTTGACTAAGAAAGGAGTGTTTGTTGAAAAAGGGTATGCCTTTAATTCCATGCTTAAATTAACTGTAATGATTATGAAAAATAATGTGAATGACAAGGCTAGTACTTCTACTTACACAAGTTGTCTAAAGTTATTGATTGGCATGCGCATCTTGGTCATGTGAATTTTCAAACTATGAATCGCTTAATAAGTTTAAATAGCGTTCCAATTTTTAAAATTGATTCCAAGTTAAAATGCACTATGTGTGTAGAAGCCAAATTTACTAAAAAAAACTATAAATTGATCATAAAAACTAATAAAATACTTGATATAATCCACACTGATGTGTACGATTTAAAAACCATACCCACGAGAGGTGGAAAAAAGTACTTTATCACTTTTATTAAAGATAGTACAAGATATTGCCATGTATACTTACTTAAGAGTAAGAATGAAGCAAAAAACAAGCTTTTCTTGTATAAGAATGAAGTTGAGCGTCAACTTAATAAGAAAATCAAAGTAGTGCGAAGTGATAGGGGAGGTAAATTTGTCTCACCATTTGTGGATATATATGCATAAAATGGAATTATCCATCATTGTACCGCTCATTATACTCCATAAAAAAAATGGTATTACGGAACGAAAGAACGGTACACTGAAAAAGATGATGAACGCCATGTTGATTAGTTTTGGGAGGAGCCCAAACAAGTGGGGGAGGCCACTCGCGGCTATCTTTTTTTTAACAAGATATCCCACAATAAAAGGTAGGAACCCCCTTACGAGTATGGAAAGAAAAAAAACATCATATAAACGCTTGCATGTAGGTGTGCTTAGCTAAGGTAACTATACCACCTCCTAAGGCACCAACGATAGAACTAAAATTGTAGATTGCATATTTATTGATTATGCTCATAAAAGTAGTGCATATCAGTTTCTTGTATATGAGTCCAAGAATCCTGACATACATAAGAACACCATCATGGAATGCAGATCATGCTTCATGGTTTGAACATGTGTTTCCTTGTAAATGACAAGAACACGTAATCTCATCAAAATCAGTTGAAAATGAGCTTGATAAGAAGAGACATGAACAACCCAATATGGAAGAAGTTAAACCAAGAAGAAGAAAACATCAAAGGGTTGAAAAATCCTTTGGACTGGACTTCATGACGTATATGGTTGAGGGTGAGCCCAATACCTACCAACAAGCGGTTAATCTTCCAAAATACCTCAATGGAAAGAAGCAATAAAGAATGAACAAGATTATATTTTGCAAAACCAGCATGAGAATTAGTAGATCTTCATATGGGTTGTAAACCACTTGGATATCATTTGATATTTAAAAAGAAAATGAAACCCGATGGTAGTATTGACAAAGACAGGGCGAGGTTAGTGATCAAATGATTTAGACAAACAGAAGGTGTATATTACTTTGGTACTTACTCGCACGTGACAAGAATAAGCTCTATAAGGTTGATGCTTGCAATAGCGACTTTGAGAAATTTGGAAGTTCACCAAATGGATGTAAAAATCGTTTTTCTAAATGGAGATTTAGAAGAAGAAACTTACATGGAGTGTAACACCCAGCTTCTCATACTACCAATATTGTTCGCTTTGCCCACGAAGAGCTCACGGATTCGCTTGTGGTTGCTTGGGTGAAAATTTCCCAGGGAGGTCACCCATCCCTAGATTGCTGCCACCTGAGCACACTTAACTATGGAGTTCTCCTCTCATCCACAGCCAATACTCCCTAAACGCATTGGTGATATTAGAGACCATGCATTCCTTATGAACCAGGAATCTCTCCTATCTACGGCCGATGTGGGATTTATGTAGGGTGTCACAATCACCCCCATTTGGATTCATCGTCCTCGATAAGCCCGAGAAGTCACCATCCTCGGTGAGGTATGTCCCATATCTCGAACGGCACAGGAGTGGCTCTGATACCATTCTGTAACACCCGGCCCCTTATACTACCAATATTGTCCGCTTTGCCCACGAGGAGCTCATGGATTTGTTTTTGGTTGCTTGGGTGAAAACTTCTAGGGAGGTCACCCATCCCTAGATTGCTGCCACCTGAGCAAGCTTAACTGTGGAGTTCTCCTCTCATCCACAACCAATACACCCAAAACGCGTTGGTGATATTAGAGACCAGACATTCCTTATGAACCAGGAATCTCTCCTGTCTACGGCCGATGTGGAATTTATGTAGGGTGTCACATGGAGCAACCCAAGAGTTTCTCCACTCAGTCAAGAGGGAAAAGTATGTAAAGTAGTCAAGTCTTTGTATGGCTTGAAGTAAGTTTCAAAACAATGGCACAAAATTTAACAATATCATGATTGATAATGGTTTCAAATAAATGTTTGTGATAAATGTGTATATGTGAAAGACATAAATAGAGGTTAAGTGATCTTATGCCTTTATGTAGATGATATGCTTATCATTAGAAGTGATGATAAAATGATCAATCTACTAAAGATATATTGAAAATGAGTTTTAACATGAAAGACATGGGTCTTGCAGATGTAGTTCTTGGTGTAAAGATTACTAGAACCCAAAATGATCTTGTGTTAAGTCAATCTCAATATGTGAACAAGATTCTTTAGAAGTTCAATTCGGATGAGACTATAATAGCTAAGACTCTAGTTGATAACATCACACATCTAAGTAAGAATAGAGATGAAATGGTTGCTCAGTTGGAGTACTTAAGGATCATTGGTAGTCTAATGTATCTTATGACGTGTACTAGACCCGACCTAGCTTATGTCATGAGTTGACTGGGCAGATATACTAGTAATCCAAGTTCTGTATATTGGAAAAGTATAACAAGGGTGTTAAGGTACTTAAAATACACAAGAGATTATGGACTACATTATAAGCGTAATCAAACTATGATCAAAGGATATAGTGGTGCTAACTAGATATTGGATATACAAGACTCAAGATAAACCATTGGGTAAGTGTTCACCCTTGGTAGTATGGTATGGTACAATATGATACGGTATAGTAGGGTTTGATGTTCAAGTTGAAATGAAATGACATGAGATTCCTATGCATGAAGTTTAAATGAGAGAGAAAGTGATGAGATTCTTAGCGCATGAAGTTCCGATGAGAGAGAAAGTGAGCACATGACACAAGAAGTCATGGGAATATTTCAAGGATGTATGAAATCACAAAAACAGTTGGTATATATTGATTGTTCTTAATAGCTAGAGCCACTGGTCATGCATGTGGTTATTGGTTTCACTTTTAAACGTATTATGCCATTGAGAAAAAGAATGAAAATGATTCACGGTCATTTGACAACATCGATTGGAAGTGAAATTGTGGAACTTAAGTTGTCTAAAAAAAGTACCCTATCTTTAAGAGATGTTCTTTGTATTCTCAACATCTCAAATGGCATAATATCTGCTAGCAAGTTGATTTCGTGATCGGTGCTCAATCTTTTTTAAAGAAGTGTTTGGATTTTAAACATTAGAAAAGCATTTTCATTTACTACATTTTGAAGCACTATATGAGGGTTGTATCAGCTCGGCCTCTTGAATGAGTCTAGAGATCTAACTAATATATCAAATGCTGAAAGTTTGCAATGTAGTAAAAATGTGTTATTCAATGTCTATATCTATGTGTCCGTTAAAAGAATATCAATGAAAACTTTCTTGTATAACAATTGACACCGAAAAAGTTTTAAATCAAAGAAACTTCTCTTGCAAGGTCGGAATACATCGCTTTCACAAGATGAACATCATAGAGAACATTTATTGGACGTTATATATTGTTGTTGATTTCTAAGACATATTGTTATTATGTATTTCTAATAAATTTGGTATTATCTTTTTCTCATATGATATAACCTAATTTGACCAGTATTATAAAATGTATAACTGAGCGATACACATATACAACCATTTTTGTCTAGCCCGTCGAAATTAAATAGTGTGAATCCAAGGATCATTCAGGAATTATCAGAACTGATTTGAACAAGTATTGATCGCAGAATTATCAATACTTGGTGTTTAATCTATTAATAATACTAAAATAAACCAATCAAACAAATAAAATAAGAATAATCAAACCGAGAGAACTCAATAATGTTGATCGTAATGCTTTCTTGTTTCTATTGATGTTGCTGATCTTGAATACAATGATTCAAATAATGATACTGATGATTCTAATGATTCTCAACTGTTGTTATGTTTGATCTATGTTGTTGATCTCGTATATATATATAGAGATCTAATTATGTTCTATTGCTAGCTATTTTGTTGCTATAATTAAGATAATTAAACTTATCCAAATCCTCGCCATGTTTATCGGCTTAGGAATTTGAGATTTACAACGAATCAAATATGAATAAATTTTGTTGATATGACGTGGAATATCCGCTTGAATAATGTCTTCCATCGTCATTAATGTTGTTGTTCTGCCACGTTGACTTGTTGACTTTATGTTGACTTCTGAGTTAAATTGGTCTTCCGTAGGAATTTACTCTTCCGCAGGTAGTCTGTCTTCCGCAGCAACTGTTGTACTGTACTTGTTCTTATGCTTCCACAGGAGTTCTTCGCTTCCGCAGCAATCCCTCCAGCAGCTTCACTTGTTCTTTTCTTGTTCAGCTGAAGTTGTTCTTCCGCATGAGATCCACGGATGTACATTCTTCAGTTATGTTCCTGAGAACATCTACGTAAGAACACTTTATTCATCCGCAGTTGATCAAACACTTGGTCAATTTTTCAAATTGACACAGTTTAATGTTTCCTGCACATTCACACATACATTCTGAAATATATTATATCATAGATGAATATATTAAATGAAGTGCAAAATAAATGTTATTTAATTCATAAACACAATTATAATCAAATATATTCATATTATATCATCAAGAACAATAATTACAATCATGATTACAAGAGTGATCTTTATCATCAAAACCTATACAAGAGATCTATCCCTAACAGTACTCCCCCTTAGGTTTAGACTCTAGTAATCATTGGTTTATCACTCTAAGCTCATTCACTCTTGCCAAAATCTTTGATTTGAAGTAGTCTGCAGTAGCTTGTTGATCTTCATACTTGCATTTAATTTGCCTTCTGCTCATCCTCTTCAATGTCTTGAATTCCATACCCAGGACATCCTCTTCAGTGGTGAGTGTTGCAACAACACTATTGTTTGACACCACCTCCAATTCGTCCTGTTCTGAAATCCTCAACTCTGTTATTGGTTTTATTTCAGTCCCAATAAGCTGACCAGCTTCATACTTTCTCCTCTTATGGGCCTTGGCATGCAATTTGTCTATGACTTGGATAAGATGTACATATAAGCACAAGTCATTCTGAGATTGTTGATCTTGCAGCCTTGGAAAATATTTGTCGTACAGATAGGAGGTATAGCTTGGGTGCAGCAACTTTATTTCTATTGGGTCAAAAATTCTTATATTGGCTGCTTTCTTTTGAGGATCATTCCTCAGCAGAACCAGTTCCTCAGTAGAAGTGGGTGAGATGGTTGGTTCAGTTAGTGGTAGAGGAGATATGGGCTCTGTGGCACCAGTATCAATTGATGTTATGGAGATTGGTGAGTGTAGGAGTGAAGGTTGAGTCCTATCCTGACCAACTACTTCAGTAGAAGCAGTGTTGAATGATGTTGGTGATTGGCCAGGAGAGATGGGTTCAGTATTCTCACTTGAAGATGTCAAGTGGATGGGTGATGGTGGTGGCTGTGATTCTTGTTGGGGTGATTTGGGTGAAGTATGTTGTGGTGTTTGAGGCTGGGAGTGTGTGGTAGATGGGGCTGATGAGCTTTCAGTTTGTGGTTCCTCAACCCACAGTAGCTCCTGAGGAATGTCCTCATTCTCATCTAGTACATGAGCAAACATCTCCACACCCCCTCCTTCATACTGCCCTTTCAATTTGTTAAGAATGGATTTGCTTAAGTGGCTCTGTACACCTATATCACCTTCTCTCTCCACTTCGGGGATTTGTTCATTGATTATCAATTGGAGGAACCGAGGGAACATGAACATCTTGTTCTCCTTTTTCACTTGCACATGATCGCAAAGACAGTTCATGATGTATTTGGCATAATTATAGGTTCTTCCTTCAAAGATTCCTATGATCCCAGATGAGATGTGGCATGAGAATCTATCTAACCTGGACTTCCGGTTGGAGATGCACTTCAGGTAAGTACGGCAGAGGAACTGGTAAGGCTTGCATAGCCTACCCTTTTTGATTTCTCCGTGTTCATAGTCACTATCATAGCCTATCAGATTGAATACCTTCTGGATGTATTCATGGTCGAATACATCCGGATGACCTTGTTCATTCTCTCCCAGTTCTAGGGCACTGCGGATTATTCCTTCGTTTACCCAAAAGGGTAAGTTCCCAATGGTCGCAGTGATCATGGTTCCTTCATCTCCTTCGACTATTGCAGCTGTATTCTAGAAATCTATCATGTGGGATAGATAGATGACTGAGTCAACAGTCAGCGCGTTGAATAGTCGTGTTCTTCTCAGGTATCTTATAATGTCTCTGCATTCATCCTCCATATCTGGATTCAGAAATGCACAGACATTGTGGTCTTTTACGAACCTATTAGCCATGGTGACAGTGGAGTTAGCCTAGTGTTCGATGTAGACAATGAAGAAGGGGGTTTTGGATGAAGGGGTTTTTAGGTCAGTGTTTTGAAAATGAATAGAAAGGCCAACGGTCGAAGTACCTTTTTATACCTTAAGCAAAGTATCATAGTTTTCTGTTTCTTCCGTACTTTATCTACGGAAGTGGACCCATTCAGTCTTCCGCAGAACATCTGCGGATGAACAGATTTCACTGTATCTATGGAAGATAGCTCATGTCTTCCGTAGTACACCTGCGGTTCCAAATGGAATTAATTGATTAGTTATACTACTCAGATTAAGGGAATTAATTGATCAGTTATACTCAGATTCACGAGGTACTACTCCCCCTAAATTTGTGATTAATCATCTACGGATGAGTTTATCAAAATTTATACGAAGATCAGTGAATCTGTAACTGAAAATCACATGAGTATAGTGTTTTGTGGCAGGCAATTGGTTGAGAAACTAAGGATCATACTATAAATCAGACACATTCCTGCTTATTTTGGTTGAGAGAAAAGCCTACTGGATGTAGTGCAAATTGCAAATATGGTGATCCGCAGAAGTTCAACCTAGAGTGTATGTTGGGCATGTCCGGCTAGTTATCATGTTTTGGTAAGAATTAAAGATAAACAAGGATGAATGCATCATGCAAGGTGTATGAAAGTCAGTCTCCCAGATTGTGATCAAGTCATCACTTTATCACACATACCATGTTCCGTAGATTATACGCTCTATCTTAAGATTTCTTTGAAATCTTATTAATGCCTTTTATGAATGCTCTTTGTATACTATGTAGTTGATCCGTTAGGATTCTTTTGGGAGCAGTTCTTTTTGGGAACTTTTAGTGATCAGCATCAGGTCACCAGGTCTTTACTTACGTAAAACAGAGGTGCCCTTTGACCCAGGTCTTTGCTTACGCAAAAAAGAGGGTCATGATGCGCAAAGATAGAGGTTATAAGGTGTTACAACATAGTAAGTGTGCATAAGAGATGAGTTGTGTACTTTCTGATGAGATTTACTTGTTAACTCCTCATAATGACTTGTCCATACTAAGTCATCTTGGCTTTATATTAAGCATGACATAGCTTATTTTCCACTCAGGATGAACCTATTCAGATATTCAACACATCAGATCAGTAGCTAGTTGGTTGGGTGCAGGCAGGATATATGTCATGTTTATAGCATACTATCATATCCGTAGATTATCAAAAGCCTTACACATAAGTTTATGTTGTATCCTCATATGAGTACAGTTAATGAGCCTATATACCTGTTGTTAATGTTTTGAAGTTATTCTAAGTTGATCATGCCTAATGATTCAATTAAGAACTTAAATCTTACTGAATCAAAGGCCTTAGTGAATAAATCAGCAAGCTGATTTATTGTGTCCACTTTGATCAACTTAATTAGTCCATTTTCTGAGCAGTCTCTTAGAAAATGGTATTTGATTTCTATATGCTTAGTTTTACTATGTTGGTCTGGATTAGCAGTGATAAACATAGTAGCTGAATTGTCTATATATATTGGTGTCTGGAGAAAATTGTAACCATAATCAAGTAATTGATTTTGTAACCATAGAACCTGGGAGCAGCCTGCTGAAGCAGCTATGTATTCAGCCTCGGCTATGGATACTGAAACATTTGTCTGCTTTTTGCACTGCCAAGACACAAGTCTTGGTCCTATAAATTGACATCCTCCAGTAGTTGATTTTCTATTGTTGTTGCATCCTCTATAGTCACTGTCTGAATAGGAGTAAAGCTTGAAGTCTCCTTCTTTGGGATACCAAAGTTCAAGTGATAGTTTCTCTTTGAGGTATCTGAATATTCTCTTTACTGCATTCAAATAAGACTCCTTTGGATCTGCTTGATACCTAACACACACACACACACACAGCAAACATTATGTCAGGTCTACTAGCAGTTAAGTACATTAATGATCCTATCATAGATCTATATAATCTTTGATCAATAGACTTCCCTGTTGGATCTGGTACAATTTTATCTATAGTAGATGTTGGTGTTTTGCATGATGCACAGTCTGCAAGGTTGTATTTCTTCAGTGTTTAAAGGATATACTTTTTTTGATTGATGAAGATGCCATCTATTTTCTGATGAACTTGTAATCCTAAGAAGAAAGTTAATTCTCCTATTGAACTCATCTGAAACTCAGATTGTATTAAGGCTTCAAACTCTTCACAGAGTCTCTTGTTTGTTGATCCAAATATAATGTCATCAACATATATTTGAGCAACTAAGAGATTTTGATGTTCATGTTTGAGGAAGAGTGTCTGGTCAATTGTTCCTCTATTGTACCCATGTCTTAGGAGAAACTTGGACAGTGTTTCATACCATTTTCTTGGTGCTTGATGAAGTCCATATAAAGCTTTATTATGCTTGTACACCCTGTGAGGGTAATCAGGATCTTCAAATCCTGGTGGTTGAGAAACATAGACCTCTTCATCAATTTTACCATATAAGAAGGCACACTTTACATCCATTTGGTAAACTGTGAACTTCTTATATGATGCATATGCCAAAAACACTCTTATTGCCTCAATCCTTGCAACTGGTGCAAAGACTTCATCATAGTCTATGCCTTCCTCTTGTGTGTAGCCTTGACCAATTAGTCTTTCTTTGTTTTTTATTATTATTCCCCTGTCATCTAGCTTATTTTTAAATAACCACTTTGTGCCAATGGGATATTGGCCTTCAGGGAGATCAACTAGATTCCACACCTTCTATTTCCTGAATTGCTGAAGTTCTACTTGCATTACTTCAATCCAGCTGTTGTCTTTCAAGGCTTCTGTTATGTTGGGAGGAACTACTTGTGATAGAAAGCAGGAGAATAGACAAGTGTTTGTAGCTCCCCCTTGTCTTCTGGTAGTTCTGTTATGGAGGTCACCTATCATGTTATCAATTGGGTGATACTTATGTGCCCTAACTGTTGGTACATCATTAACTTGGATGGATGAATCTAGGTTTGTGATGTTGATTGTTGGAGATGAGGTTAGTTGTGATGGAGAGTCAATAAATTAGTTCATCTCATTCTCTGGTGCAACTGTCTGAGTTTTCGCAGAAACATGTATGCCTTTCTGGGTAGTGGACATGTCTTCCTCAGCAGGGACTTGATCAACTAGATTCCACACCTTCTATTTCCTGAATTGCTGAAGTTCTACTTGCATTACTTCAATCCAGCTGTTGTCTTTCAAGGCTTCTGTTATGTTGGGAGGAACTACTTGTGATAGAAAGTAGGAGAATAGACAAGTGTTTGCAGCTCCCCCTTGTCTTCTGGTAGTTCTGTTATGGAGGTCACCTACAATGTTATCAATTGGATGATACTTATGTGCTCTAACTGTTGGTACATCATTAACTTGGATGGATGAATCTAAGTTTGTGATGTTGATTGTTGGAGATGAGGTTAGTTGTGATGGAGAGTCAATAAATTAGTTCATCTCATTCTCTGGTGCAACTGTCTGAGTTTCCGCAGAAACATGTATGCCTTCCGGGGTAGTGGACATGTCTTCCTCAACAGGGACTTGATCAGCTGTAGTTTCAGAGCAAGATATTTCTATGTGTGACAATGGTGTTGAATGGTTTTCTGATGTGGTTTGATTCTTAGGGGATCTCAGTCCATCATCTGCAGAAGCAGGAACATCTATGGAAGTAGATGGTACTTCAGCTGATGTGCATGGTGTGAGGTCATCAGAGACATCTTTACTAGTTTGTGCTGATACATCAGGATCAGTGTTACTTTGGTTCTCCAGGGAAGTGACTCTAGGTGGGTCAGCTGTCAATGGTACACCCATATTTGGAGGAACATAAGGGTAACATGTATCAGCAGCACCTGTCACGTTAAGATAACCAGAGTTAAATGAGTTAGTTAATGCATCTATATCAAACAGCCAAGATGATCCTTTCACTGACTGTGGAAATAAGGATTCATCAAAGGATACATTAGGAGTTTCTTCCACTATGTTATCATGTGGAATATAGACTCTATATAATTTAGATTTTGATGAGTAACCAACAAAGGAACCATCATAGGCTTTTTCAGCAAATTTTCCTAACTGTTCTTTTGTGTTTAACACAGATACGTGACACCCAGAAGCTTTAAGATATCCTATAAAAGGTTTTCTTTTAAATAGAAGTTCATAGGGTGTTTTATTATATTCTTTGACAATCAAAGTTCTGTTTTGAACAATGCAGGCTGTGTTCATAGCTTCTGCCCAAAATTTTATTAGCAAATGTGAGTCAGCTAGCATTGTTCTTGCTACTTCAATTAGAGTTCTATTTCTCCTCTCAGCAACTCTATTCTGTTGAGGAGTTCTTGGAGCACTAAATTGCCTAGCTATGCCTTTATCCCTGCAAAATGAGTCTAAGACATAATTAACAAATTCAGTTCCATTATCACTTCTCAGTATCTTGATTCTTAGATCAAGTTGATTTTCTATCTTAGTGATGAATTCCATTAAAATTTCTGAGGTTTCATTTTTATGTGTTAAGAAAAATACCCAAGTAAATCTAGTGAAATCATCAACAATCATCAAACAGTACTGCCTTTTGCCAATGCTTAACACATTGGTGGGACCAAAAAGATCCATGTGCAGTAACTTTAGTGGTGTTGTGTTTGTGTTAATTGTTTTGGACTTATGTGATACTTTATGTTGTTTGCCTTTATAGCATGATAAACAGTGATTAGAACAGTAAAATTCTTTCTTTGGAACACCAATGACTAAGTCATTTTTCACCAATTTATTCATGTTCTTCATGTTGGAATGAGCCATCCTTCTGTGCTAGAGATGTGCTTCATCTTCTGATGATTTAGAGATCAGGCATGTTTCTTTGCTTGATAGTGTTGTGTTGTTCATATCCAACACATAAGTGTTACCTTTTCTTGGTGCTTTAAGAAGGATCCAGTCTTCTGGAATTTTGAAACCTGGCTTAAGAATATAGCAATCAGAGTTATCAAATAAAGTAGTATAGTGTTGGTCATATATTTGTGATACACTTAGTAAGTTAAACTATAAGTTTTCACAAAAGTTAACTTTTTCAAACTTTAAAACTCCATTTGTTACCATTCCTTCACCAGTAATTTTACCTCCCTTCTTATCCCCACCAAATGCTACATATGAAACATTCTTATGTTTGAAGTCCTGCAAGAGGGTGCAGTCTCCTGTCATATGTCTGGAACAGCCACTGTCAATATACCACTTGTTGTTAGCCCTCCTTGGATGTTCCTGTAAACAAAATGAACTTAGTTAGACTTAGGAGCCCAAGCCTTGCTAGTCTTGGGCTTGACATTGTTATCTAATGTATCAACTTTCTCATGAATAAGACTTGAAGTTTCTAGATTAGTTGTACAGTCTGTTAATTCATTATGTTTAATTTGGGGTGAGGATGTATTGGTTGATGAAGTTGAGGTGATGTCTTCTTGATTCATACTGACTTGGTTAGTCATTTTTGTTTGAGACTTCTTTTTTGATGTGGATGATGAGGAATTGCCAGAAAATGTTTCTGCATCCTTTGCTTTGGACTTAGGCACATCATTGCCTTTGTCAAAGTGATCAAAGAAGTTGTCTTCTTCCTCAAGTACTACCTTTTTATGTGGTGCATTCTTATGCACTTGTGATTTCTCCTTCTTATTCTTTAATTGCACCTCAGCAACTTGGTTGTTTTTCTTAGTAACTTTTTGTTCTTGTTGTTTTTTCTTTTGATTTGAATCTCTATCATCTTCAGAAGATTATGAGTCTGACTCAGAGGTATCTACTTTCTTTGTCTTGACAATCTTTGTTTTGTTCTTCTTGTTGAAGTAGTATTTCTTTGTAGTATGGTTGTTTTTGTTGCATATTGCACAATATTTGTTGAAGTAAAAATCTGAAGTCATGTGATTATGCTACATATTGAGCAATAGCTGCTGAAGTAGCATTCTTCTGTGCTGTGGTTGTGCGTGTCACACCATTTACAGTAAACTTCATCTTCACTGTCAGATGCATTCCTTTTCTTTGTCTTCTTTTTGCTCATCAGTTTTTACTTCTTTAATTCCTTTTTCAAATTTAGCTGCTAATGAGTCTTTTCCTCTTCCAGACATGATATCAAAAGGTTCTTGTGTTTTATCTTTTGTTACCTTTTTCTTAGTCTGTTCTGATTTCTTCCGCAGATGATCTATGGAAGTTATGTTCTTTTCTCTGATTCTCTTTTTGCTGACTTTTCTTTATTTAGTTTATTGAATGCATGTATGCCTTCGTTTAATTGCTCAATCCTTGTGTGGATTGTCTTTAGCAGATTTCTTTGTTTTGGTGGATAGGGTAGTTTAAGTTCATTTAGTACCTTTGGAATTGAGTATTCTTTTAACACAGTTTTATCCTTACCCAACCCAGCATTATTAGTCTCAGCCTCTTCATCTAAATCATCATAGTTGTCATAATCAAATTCTGACAGCTCGGAGTCTGATGAACTAGATTCAGATGACTCAATATTATTAAGTTTATCTGATGACTCAAGTATGAAGTGATTAGATAAGCTGTTGGTCATTGATTCAGGTAAAGGAATATAATTGTTGGTAACTGGTGGTGCAACTGCATGAAATCCCAATCCTGACTTGTTCTTAGACGCAATATGAGAGTTTAACAGTTTCTCATACTGTTGTGATGACAATTGGAATTTTTTCAGTTTCACCTCAGTAGATGCATGTTCTGACATAGATTTGGTTAAAGATTTAGTCAGATGCTCAACTTGTGCTTTTAGATTGTAATTTTCAGATACAAGTTTATCTAAATCCTTTTGTAAAGAATTAATTTTGACTTGATAAAGTTTGTGTTCTCTAACATGAGATTCATTTAAGAGAAAGGTTTCTTTTACTTTATCAGCCAATGGTTAAGCATGTGTTCTATATCTTTCTACTTCATCTATGCAAGAAGGGGAACACAACCTTTCTCTTACCTTAGTGGCCATTAGAGGGACTTTGTTTTCTATATTGGCCAAAGCTTGGTTTTCAGCAAGTACTTCCTTCTCATACATGCTCCAATCACAAGTACCATCCTGCAAAATAATTAAACCAGTTTCTTTAGTGTTAGAGATACCTGTTGTATTGTTTGGTGGGGATGCATTGGTTAATAGTGGTTGTGTGAAACTCCTTTGACTAGGATGTCCTGAGTCAGTTGACTGTTGTTGGCTGTTATTGCACTCCCTTGAGAAGTGTCCAAACAGATTGCACTTAAAGCATCTCACATTGGACTTATCTACACCAATTTTTGTTGTTCTTCCTCCAACAAACAATCCTTTGTTTCTTTTCATGTACATCTTGGCTCTATAGGCAATCATTACCATTTGCCATTGCAGATCCATCTCTTCCACTTCATCAAGATGAAGTTCTTCTAGATCTTGTTGACAAAAGTGAGCAGGAGTCAAGGTGCTTCCTAGATAAGCCTGAAAGCTTGAGCTGAAAGCTGCAAAGGCTGCTTTCTGTTCTTCAGTCTCCAAAACCATAGTAATTGGTTCTGTTTGATTGTTATTCTTTTTGCTTTTGGATTCATCAGCCTTTCCTTTTGTCTGTTTATGCTGATTGCTTTGAGTTCTTGATTTTGAAGGCTTTGCTGCGTAGAAACTTGTTTCTCCTTCCTGTTCACCTTCATCACTGGAGGAGTCTTCATCTTCAATGCAGATGAATGCACTGCTAGCATTCTTCAGTTCTTTGAATTGATAAGGTGCTATAGGTGCTTTCATACTTTTGTTTCTTGTCTTTTCATCCAGCTCCAATGCTTCTACTTTTGCCACTAGAGTGTCTAGACCTATTGTTTTTAGATCAATAGTATTTTTAAACATGGACACAATCTGTGTCCAGTTTTCAGGCAAAGAATGAAGCATCTTTTTATTCAATTCTTCATTACTGTACTTAAGTTCAAGGATGTTCATTTCTGTAACAAGTTGCATGAATCTATGTAATTGTTGAGGGACTGACTCACTCGGAATATGATGGGATGTTTCATATTGTGCACGGAGAGTATCCTTCTTTATGCTTCTAATGTCGTCACTACCTTCACACAGAGTGTGCAGGATTTTCTAACTAATATATCAAATGCTGAAAGTTTGCAATGTAGTAAAAATGTGTTATTCAATGTCTATATCTATGTGTCCGTTAAAAGAATATCAATGAAAACTTGCTTGTATAACAATTGACACCGGAAAAGTTTTAAATCAAAGAAACTTCTCTTGCAAGGTCGGAATACATCGCTTTCAAAAGATGAACATCATAGAGAACATTTGTTGGACGTTATATATTGTTGTTGATTTCTAAGACATATTGTTATTATGTATTTCTAATAAATTTGGTATTATCTTTTTCTCATATGATATAACCTGATTTGACCAGTATTATAAAATGTATAACTGAGCGATACACATAACAACCATTTTTGTCTAGCCCGTCGAAATTAAATAGTGTGAATCCAAGGATCATTCAGGAATTATCAGAACTGATTTGAACAAGTATTGATTGCGGAATTATCAATACTTGGTGTTTAATCTATTAATAATACTAAAATAAACCAATCAAACAAATAAAATAAGAATAATCAAACCGAGAGAACTCAATAATGTTGATCGTAATGCTTTCTTGTTTCTATTGATGTTGCTGATCTTGAATACAATGATTCAAATAATGATACTGATGATTCTAATGATTCTCAACTGTTGTTATGTATGATCTATGTTGTTGATCTCGTATATATATATAGAGATCTAATTATGTTCTATTGCTAGCTATTTTGTTGCTATAATTAAGATAATTAAACTTATCCAAATCCTCGCCATGTTTATCGGCTTAGGAATTTGAGATTTACAACGAATCAAATATGAATAAATTTTGTTGATATGACGTGGAATATCCGCTTGAATAATGTCTTCCATCATCATTAATGTTGTTGTTCTGCCACGTTGACTTGTTGACTTTATGTTGACTTCTGAGTTAAATTGGTCTTCCGTAGGAATTTACTCTTCCGCAGGTAGTCTGTCTTCCGCAGCAACTGTTGTACTGTACTTGTTCTTATGCTTCCACAGGAGTTCTTCGCTTCCGCAGCAATCCCTCCAGCAGCTTCACTTGTTCTTTTCTTGTTCAGCTGAAGTTGTTCTTCCGCATGAGATCCACGGATGTACATTCTTCAGTTATGTTCCTGAGAACATCTACGTAAGAACACTTTATTCATCCGCAGTTGATCAAACACTTGGTCAATTTTTCAAATTGACACAGTTTAATGTTTTCTGCACATTCACACATACATTCTGAAATATATTATATCATAGATGAATATATTAAATGAAGTGCAAAATAAATGTTATTTAATTCATAAACACAATTATAATCAAATATATTCATATTATATCATCAAGAACAATAATTACAATCATGATTACAAGAGTGATCTTTATCATCTAAACCTATACAAGAGATCTATCCCTAACAAATAGGTTACAAACAAGAGTCAATAATCACCAAATTGATCTTCAAACATTAAGCATCCAATGTGAATGCTCTAATTTTCTTACTTTTCGTATCGTAAGTAGTTCAATATAATATTATCTTAACATTCTTTTCTTAAAACAGCATAAAGTTTATTATATTGCAACACAATATAAAACGTTTATATTCTCTGTTTTTCCAACATTGAAATCCCCGATGCTTTTGGTCAAAACTCATGGAATATGATCATTATCTCTGTTGTAGTCTACTACAATATGAATTGCTTTTGTGGGGTATGTGCATACACCAAGTTTTACTTCACATTAAATAATGTTCTTCTCTTTATTAGTTATGTTTCTAACTTTTTTATATATTCAATGTCATACCAACCTTCATAAATAATATAGTGAGACTTTTGAAAAACAGTTTAAATAGGTTTTGGTCGAAACGAATATTAGTTTAAACGGAATCATCAAGTGATTACAATATACATCTATCAATGTTTTAAATAATATCAAAACAATAAAAGTAGGAAACCCAATGCAATTTGGTTATCTTCGACTTAAATGAGTAAAACACCATCTCTTATCTTAATTACTAGTGTGTGAATCCACACTTTGCCACGGGTAGTCAAAATTTATAACACTTGATTTCGATTATTTATACATTAGTATTCAATCTGTAAATATGGATAAAAATTATATTGACAACTCTATTTTGAAAAAAAAATCATGTCGGAACGTTGATATAATTTAGCACATCATAACGAAAAATATAGATTTTATAAACCATCATATTTTTATGAATATCAGAGAAAAACGATATAAGATTCAGAACTTTAAAGCAGTTTTGAAAGCTTATATATTTTAGTTTGATTACTTCTATATTATTACACATTATTACTTCTTACTAAAAAAATTTTTATGTTGTAAATAACTATTATAATTACTTTAAATACTATTACTATTATTATTGTTGTTGTTATTATTAAATTTAATAAATTCATATGGATTAAAAAAAATAAATTAAAATCCACCATAATTATCATACTAACCCTAAAAGTTTCTTAATGCGGGTGAACAACTGTAAATGCGGGCGAACAAAACACTTAGGCGATTATCACAGTGTAAATGCGGATGAACCTTCAGACCTGTAAATGAGACTTATGCTATAACCAGTTCTAAAACCTCATTTTCATACATTCTTAACATCGATCTATCATGCTAAACTCTTAGGACAAGCTTACAACCTCATAGAACATAGAAGTTCATACACATACATACACAGATATCATATACAACAGTTATAAAACATTTTAAATGCATTTTCAGCCCCAAAGAAGTTTTAAAACATAGAATCGGGGTCCTAGAACTCACCTATTGCAGCAAACAAGTGAATCTCCTCCCAACTTGCGTGCACAAGAGTTCAAACACCTAAAACAAGCCAAAACAAACACCCAAACACCAAGAACACATAGAAATCAGTTTCTAAGGTTGAAACCTCAAAGAAACCGAACCAATTAATCACAAAAACCTACTAACCTTGAAGATTCTTCTTCTTCTTCACAATTCAACCGAGAGAAAACACAAAACCCAGCTTTCTTTCTTTCTTTTCTTCTTCAGAAAGCAATAGCAGAAAGAGCATGGGCGACCATGCTCTTTATACACCCACTTTTGACTTTTGTACTATTTTACACTTTTCACCCTTCAACTTTGGCCTTTATAAAAATATTTCGGGTGTTACAAGTCTACCCCCCTTAAAGAGGTTTCGTCCCCGAAACCTGTCATTCTTCAAATAACTGAGGGTAGTGCTGCCTTATTTCTTCTTCGGTCTCCCATGTAGACTCGGAACCCTTTCGATGTTTCCACTGTACCCGCACAAGTGGAACCACTTTATTTCTCAATCTCTTCTCCTTTCGGTCAATGTTTGCCACTGGTTGCTCAATATAATTGAGTCGTTCATCCACTTCAATATCATCCAATGGTACAATCATATCTTCGTCGGCTAAGCATTTTCTTAGATGAGATACATGGAATGTCGGGTGAATCCCACTTAACTTATCGGGAAATTCTAGACGGTAGGCCACATCTCCTACTCGTGCAACGATTCGAAAAGGCCCTATGTATCTTGGACTCAACTTGCCCCTCTTTCAAAATCGGATGATCCCTTTCCAATGCGAGACCTTTAACATGACTTTATCACCCACGTTGAACTCGATGGGTCTACGCTTCTTATCGGCATACGACTTTTACCTATCTTTGGCTGCCTTCATAAAGGCTTTGATCTTTTCTAGCTTCTCAGTCGTAGCCTCGATCACTTCGATGCTTCCCAATACTTTCTGCCTAATCTCCCCCCAACACACGGGCGTTCTACACCTCCTACCATATAGCATCTCGTATGGTGGCATACCGATACTGGGATGATAACTGTTGTTGTATGAGAACTCTGCTAACGGTAAGTGATCATCCAAATTTCCCCCAAAGTCGATCAAGCAAGCACGAAGCATATCCTCGAGCGTCTGGATCGTCCTCTCAGACTGACCGTCTGTTTGAGGATGGTAAGCTGTGCTAATATGTAGCCTCGTCCCCATGGCATCATGAAATATCTTCCAAAACATAGACGTGAACCGGGTTTCATGATCCGACACGATAGACACCGGCACACCATGACGAGCTACAATCTCTTTGATGAAAAGATCCGCCAATATCTCAGATGAATACGTCTCGCGGATCGGTAGGAAGTGAGCACTCTTTGTCAACCGATCAACTATCACCCAAATAGCATCGTACCCCCTTGCAGTACGGGGTAGCTTCGTGATAAAATGCATAGTGATGTGCTCCCACTTTCACTCGGGTATATCCAATGGTTGAATCTTCCCATATGGTTTCTGATGTTCTGCCTTCACTTGCAAGCAAGTAAGGCACTTACTTACATACTCTGCCACGTCACGTTTCATACCCGGCCACCAGTAGTCTTTCTTCATGTCTTGATACATCTTGGTAGCACCGGGATGAATAGAGTATCGATTTTTATGAGCTTCGTCCATAATTCGCCAACGTAGATTCCCATATCTAGGAATCCACATTCGCCCAAAGCGGGTTTTAACACCGTGGGTATTCTCCCCCAATTCTGCAACTACACCTCTCATTCATTCGAAGTTGAGGCGATCTTCTTTTAACGCCTCATTTTGAAACTCTTTAACTTGCGTCATCACATCTGAGGTCATCACCAACTGATACGCCTTTACCCGAATCAGTTTGGGTCCCTCCTTCCTGCTAAGGGCATCGGCCACTACGTTGGCCTTGCCCGGATGGTAATGGATCTCGTAATCATAGTCTTTGATCAACTCCAACTACCTTCTCTGTCTCATGTTGAGATCTTTCTGCTCGAAGAAGTATTTCAAGCTCTTGTTATCCGTGAAGATTGTGCACTTGGTCCCGTATAAATAGTGCATCCAAATCTTCAACGCAAAGACCACCGCAGAAAATTCTAAATCATGAGTGGGGTAATTAACTTCGTGGGTCTTTAACTGTCGGGACACGTAAGCTATCACTCGTCCACGTTGCATTAGCACGCAACCCAGTCCCGAATAAGATGCATCTGAATACACCACTAAGTCTTCACTTCCTTCGGGCAATGTCAAGACAGGAGCTTGAGTTAATCTTGCCTTTAACTCCTCAAAAGCATCCTCTTGTTCCCGACCCCACACGAATTTCACATCCTTGCGTGTCAACTTAGTCAAAGGTGAGGCTATCTTGGAAAAGTCTTGAATGAACCTTTGGTAATAACCCGCCAAACCCAAGAAACTGCGAATCTCGGGTGGCATCTTCGGTGGCTTCCATTGCATCACTACCTCAACCTTTGCCGGGACCACCATAATTCCTTCGGTATTCACCACATGACCTAGAAATTGAACCTCGCGTAACCAGAAAGCACACTTAGAGAATTTAGCATATAACTTTTCTCTCCTAAGTGTCTTCAACACTTCACGTATGTGGTCGGCATGTTCTTCTTTGCTCTTTGAATAAATCAGGATATCGTCAATAAACACAATCATCGATTTATCCAACATCGGCCGGCACACTCGGTTCATCATATCCATAAAGGCAGCTGGTGCATTAGTTAAACCGAACGACATGACGAGAAACTCGTAATGTCCATAACGCGTGCGGAACGCTGTCTTCGGGATATCTTGTTCCTTTACCTTCAACTGATGATAACCCGATCGGAGATCTATTCTGGAAAACCAACTGGCACCTTGAAGCTGGTCAAACAGGTCATCAATCCTTGGTGGGGGGTATCTGATCTTCACTGTCAATTTGTTCAACTCTCGGTAGTCTATACACATTCTCATACTACCGTATTTCTTCTTTACGAATAATACCGGAGCACCCCAAGGAGAGATACTCGGTCTAATAAACCCCTTATCCATCAGTTCCTGTAGCTGATCCATCAATTTTTTCATCTCGGTCGGAGCTAACCGATACGGTGCCTTGGCAACTGGTTGTGCATCGGAAATCAAGTCAATCTGAAATTCTATCTCACGGTCCGGTGGCACACCTGGTAGATCTTCGGGAAACACATCTGGGAAACCACGTACCACTGGCACTTCTGATAATTGTGGTATCGACACATCCACATCTTTCACGTATGCCAAGAAGGCACAACATTCGCGCCTCATACACTTCTCTGCCACTGCCATCGAAATCACTTTTGGAACCGTAGCGACACGATCACCATAAACTAACACTGAACTCCCATCCGGTGCAACTAACCGAATCATCTTCTTCCGACACATGATGTTTGCCTCATAGGCTACCAACCAATCCATCCCCAGAACTACATCAAATCATGCCTAGGGGCATCATAAATAGTTTAGCAGAGAACCTATGGCCTTCTAACTCTATGCCATAATCCTCAATCATATCAGAAATTCTGGTAGACTTACCAATAGTAGTTTCTACATCAAAAGGTTCATCGATGCTCCTACTACTAACAAGCAATTTAGCACAGAAGGCAGCCAATATGAAACTCCTACTAGCACCAAAATCAAATAATACAGAGGCACAAGTTTGGTTTACTAGAAACACACCTGACACGACGTCGGGGTCTACCCGGGCTTCCTCTCGGGTCATCGTGAAGGCTCTTGCGCTTGCCCTCTGCCCTCCTTCTTCCGGCCTCTTCTTCAACCCAGAACTTTCAACCCTTGGCTTCTTTCAATCCTTGTTCATATGGCCGATCTCACCACAGTTAAAGCACCGTGGGGCTCCACACATCTTTGAAATATGACTGGGCTTGCCACATTTATAGCAGACATTCATTCCCAAGCGGCATTCCCCGCTATGTTCCTTCCCACACTTATCACACCGCTTCAACCCCGAGCCTGCAGTAACCACTCGGCGATCATCCGCCCTCGGCCTCTTACTGTTCGGGGTGAAACCACCACGCCCAAATCTCTTCCCGTTCCAGTTTCTGTCACCCCCACCAGTCCTCTTCACTTCAACCATAGTTACCTCTCATTCATCATACAGCCTTCCCGCCAAATCAACTGCCGACCTAAAAGTGCTCGGTCGAGCAGTGATCAAATGCTTGCGAATGTCAGCCGGCAACCCCTGAATATACCGCTTGATCTTCCTTGAAGCCGGTGTAACTTGTTCGGGCACCTGTCTCGCCATCTCGTTGAATTTGGTAGTGTATTGCTGGTGGGTCATGGTTCCCGCATCCAGCTGTAAGAACTCCCTCTCAGTCTTGTCGAGTTCTTGATAAGGACAGAATTCCTCAATCACCAACTTCTTCAACTCACTCCATCTTATCGTCCCGATGGACCTGTTGCCCTCGGCTTGGACAAGGTTGTCCCACCAACACAGTGCCGAGTCAACAAATGAATGAGTGGTGAACTTCAATTTCTGGTCCTCCCGGCACTCACTGATTTCCAGCACTGCCTCCATTTCCCTAACCCAGCGATGGGCAGTAGCAGCGTTACCGTTGCCGTCAAAAGTAGGGGGTTTACACCGTTGGAATGCCCCGTAGCTGCATCCCCTCGCGGTTTCCCGCACCTCTACATCTTCTTTATCACTGGAGGCTCCCCTTTCAACATTCATCTCCTCCTCATCATCATGATCTCCCTCATTCTTCCTTCTCCCAGCAGCAGCCCTTCTCTTTTCCTCCTTTTCTTTCCTCTCATCCTTCCTTACTGCCCGGATCACCCCAGTCACAACAGACGGTAGGATCGTCTGCATGACTTGGTGAACCTCCTCCATCACTGCCTCTTTCACTGAGGCCCTCAAATTGGCACTCTCATCCACTCCCTCCGGGTGATGAAGCCCAGACTCAGCAGGGGCCGTCTCTGCAGTTCTCGTCTTGTTCTTTATGGCCCGGGGTCAACCAGCATGACCACCCCATACTCCACTTCTAGAAGCCTTCGATGATCTTCCTCCCGCCATCCTCTAATCGCTATAAGATTCAAACACTAGCATGATCATTCAAGGTAATAGCTCAGTTAATGTTAAGTATAGTAAGTCCCTAATAACAGTGGCCAGTTGTGATTAGCCACTTACTTTACTCTTCATCCCTCGAGCATTTCCTATCCTGACTACATTAGCATTCAAATCTACTAAAAGCACATAAATCAAATAGCATGCGCACATAATACCGGTTATCACTATGCAAAGAAATACCTGATGGCACATAGCTACTCGGGCTGGCATCCCTCCATTCGGTCCCATTTTCAGTTTATGTTTAGGGTTTTGAAAATATTTACCCATTTCTCTTAAACTTTGGCTCTCATACCAACTTGTAAGACCCCGTTCCTGGAGACCTCACAGTTAGACATTCACAGCACTATTCATAAAACATTTCATAATTCATTATCACAATGCAGCGGAATTTAAACATTTAGAAGCCATTCATTAACTTTATAAACGTTGTTGCTAAGCAATACAGGTTTGTTAATAGTTACAAAAGACCCTTAATTTGCATTACAAAACAACAATGTTATAAATCATGAATGGATGTCAGCCAAATCCCGACGAGTAGCCTCCCCGAGTGCCATCCTCAGCAATATTACCTGCCAACTGAAAACGCATAAAAGTCAGCTTTGCTGAGTGAGTCCTAGCTTTAAAATCATAAAAATGTCTTGATAGATTTGTATACAAAATACTTCTTAAAGAAAATATCTTATCTTTCATTCGGATGTGATCACACATCATACATACAAATCATAACCATTACATCATCACCATTCTCTTTCTTGCTTATTTATTATTATCTTTCACTGTCTATATGGACCAAAGTGCTATACCCCCCATATAATGCGCATAAACCTGGTACTGGGCCTTGAAGTCTATAAATAGACTCCATCCGTGGTGCACATATGTTGGCACCAGTACCGGGGCAGCAACAGTGGTCCCCTCAATCTTAAAGATTGACCCTGTGTACATCCTTTGGGTTAGCTAAACCACACACAGTTGAGCTAACGACAACATGGTCGTGCACCTCCTGTAAATTTTTTACTTGCAAGTCTTTTCATTCTTTATGTTTCACTTTTCGTTAATATTAATCTTTCACTTGATTAATAATAATACTTTATGATCATAGGCAAACCACATAAAGTCACATGTTAATATCATAATAGGCACATAAGGACAGCCCATAACATGCATAAGATAATCAGATACAAGCATCAAGTCAACCATAGTCAAACCCTAATTTGATCTTCCAAAATTCCAGAAAATTCCTTAAGTCTTAAAGAAATACGGGTGAACACTTGCAAATGCGGATGAACACAAGTGAATGCGGATGAACACAAGTGAATGCGGATGAACACAAGTGAATGCGGATGAACACAAGTGAATGCGGATGAACAAAAGTGAATGCGGGTGAACACTTGCAAATGCGGATGAACAAAAGTGAATGCGGGTGAACACTTGCAAATGCGGATGAACACAAGTGAATGCGGATGAACAAAAGTGAATGCGGGTGAACACTTGGTAATTATTCTATCTTAAAAGAAATGCTGATGGACACTGTAGCAAATGCGCATGTATAAAAAGAAATGCTGATGGACACCGTAGCAAATGCGCATGTATAAAAAAAATGATGATGGACACTTAGGCTGAATTTAGGCTAATGCGGGTGAACAACTGTAAATGCGGGCGAACAAAACACTTAGGCGATTATCACAGTGTAAATGCGGATGAACCTTCAGACCTGTAAATGAGACTTATGCTATAACCAGTTCTAAAACCTCATTTTCATACATTCTTAACATCGATCTATCATGCTAAACTCATAGGACAAGCTTACAACCTCATAGAACATAGAAGTTCATACACATACATACACAGATATCATATACAACGGTTATAAAACATTTTAAATGCATTTTCAGCCCCAAAGAAGTTTAAAAACATAGAATCGGGGTCCTAGAACTCACCTATTGCAGCAAACAAGTGAATCTCCTCCCAACTTGCGTGCACAAGAGTTCAAACACCTAGAACAAGCCAAAACAAACACCCAAACACCAAGAACACATAGAAAACAGTTTCTAAGGTTGAAACCTCAAAGAAACCGAACCAATTAATCACAAAAACCTACTAACCTTGAAGATTCTTCTTCTTCTTCACAATTCGACCGAGAGAAAACACAAAACCCAGCTTTCTTTCTTTCTTTTCTTCTTCGAAAAGCAGTAGCAGAAAGAGCATGGGCGACCATGCTCTTTATACACCCACTTTTGACTTTTGTACTATTTTACACTTTTCACCCTTCAACTTTGGCCTTTATAAAAATATTTCGGGTGTTCACAAACAAGTTAACTATGTTAATTGAAAATGTTAAGTCATCTCATGTTAGAAGGGGTAATAATGTAATTTTGCATATAAAGATAAAATCTTAATTTATGTTAACGAATTATTGTTAAAACTCTATTTACGTGTTATTGATCCATTCACGAAACTTAAATTGGACATTTCATTATTATACATTTCATCACGACTGAATCACGAGATTGTCAGCTTTATCGATGGAGGAGGAGAATAGACCTTGTGTTTGGTGGCGGTCAGGAACCCATTGCAAAGGGGTTGTATAATAAAGACCATCGTCTCTAGTCACCATGCCCCTTATATTGTGATCAATTCTACTCGATTAAGGTTATGTAATTAAGGAATTTTGATTTGTAGTTTAAAGGATAAATTTATCAATTTACATGTTTTGGATGAACATGACAACTTTTTAGAACCTTGAGGAGCCAGATGCTATTTTTTGAATAAAATTGACAAATGTAAAAATCATAGGAAAAAAAACGATAATTCATTCTAACTGATAGTATTCATTTCATTCATTTCATGTCACCTCCTACTTAACGCATATCTATATATAATACTAAAAGGGTAACTTAAGGGGACACTTCGTACATTTCTAGGCCCCATAAGTTTATTTTTCTAGTCTGTCTCTCCTCTTAAATAATTACCTAAATTAACAAATATTAAATAATTTTATTTCTTTTTTAGATTAAATTTTTAATAAATTAAGAAAGATGTCTTTTTATTAATGTTATCTTTAGAAAATAATTTTTATACAATTAAATTTTTTTTCTAAAAATCTATCTTTTTTTAAAATTTAAAATATTTAAAAATTGGTATTTTTAAAAAGTAATTTTTTTTATAAACTAAAATTAATTAAAAATAAGAGTTATAATAAAAAAATTTAAAAAATAACATTTTTAATATGGTTTGTTTTGAAAAAGAAATGTTTAACTTTTTTTGGAAAGAAAGTTTAAAAACAAAAGTTTAAAAATTGATATCGTTATTTTATTACTTATAGTTATTACTTATATATAATATTAATCATATCTTATTTTAAATTATCATTTTATGCTCCATAAAATTTTATTATATTTAATATTATATTTTTTCAACCCGTATAATACACGGGTTTACTAAAGTTATTATTAAATAAATAATAATCAACAACTAATCAAAGATATTATGAACATTTATAGCCCGATCCAACCCGATTTAATACTATATCTTTATATTTGATTACAATGTCAAAATAATTTAAAATTGATCTAACTATTGCACATAACTTTTCGGTGTATATTATTTAAATCTTAATTTTTCATACTAATATCCTTACACCCACTCAATATCTAGCTCATAATTTGACCCGTCAAAAGTATTTCTTTTAAGTATAAAAAAAGACAGTTTTCTTTGACTGTATATTTCGCTATGACAATAAACAAAAGTTAAGGTCAATCTCTGTCAAGTGTCGGTTTATACTTGAAAGAGTCTATTTTTACACATGATCGGCTTTATGGCATCTTGTTACAAGTTAAGAGTAAAGATGAATTGAAGGTTTTAGCTTTAGATAATGAGTGTAAACCTACTAATGTTATTACAAATATAGTTTACAAATATGTTTTTGCTTATTTGTGACCTTATAATCAAAAGTTGTTATGTCTTATTTAATATATAATACACTTGATTTTATTTTTATTTTTATGCTATTTAATAATTAACTCTTCATACTTTCGTGTAATAAATGGGTAACTAAAGCTAGTCACATATATAAAATTCCTTCATTTTAATTGCATAGCATGATTGTTGCCACTGGTTTTATAATTTCTTTAGCACCCTTACAAACAATTACCTTAAATTGTAGATTTATATTGTTTTCTGTGAAGTATGTTCTTTTATAAGGTGAACACAAAGTACGTGTTCAAAACTAAATATTGGTCTACAGTAATCAAATTAAACTAAAATTTATATACCTTTTTTCCTCTTTAATTATATAATATCACAATCAAAAGCTAGTCTACAGTTCTAAATCCTAACTTTATACTTTTCTTTGTAAGTTCATAACAATACTTCGCTTAGTATCCCAAAAAAACCTAAAATAGTCTTCATTTTATATAAACAAATCTATCAACCTAATAAACCTAGATGTTTAAAGATAAACGAAATAAATAGTGTTTTATTGTTTTTTATGAAGCTTGTACAACTCGCTTAAGTATGTTGCTTTTTTGCACTGTGCTTTGTTGCTCTTTATGCCACCGTTACAACTCCTTTATGCGTGTCGCTTTTTTCCCTTTGAAAGGTTTTGGCTGCCTTGGCTAGCAACTGGAGGAGTTCGATCTGCGTCTCGTCTCCGGCTAATCCTCCACCCTAGGTTCCCACCGTGTGCAACTCCATGCATATCATGTATGACTCCATGCATATCGTGTACAACTCCTTGATGCATGTTGGTTTTCTGTTCTTTTAAACATTCTTGGTGGGTGGAATTTTCAAGGAACCCTTTGCAAGGGAACGACAGCCGTTGTTGCCGGAAGGTACCCCCGTCCGGTGGCTTTCTTTGGCAGCGGGGTAGGTTTGTATGTCCTATTTCGCGTATTAGAGAAGCTTTTTGTAGAGAGATAAGGCCAGAGATGGAGTGTTGTTGCCGGGAAACCCCGAATCCGATGGTTTTCCATGGCGGTGGCGTGGGCTCTATGTCTTTTTTGTTGCTTTTTTTATTTCCTTTGTTCATTGGGCAGAGGCATATATATATATATATATATATATATATATATATATATATATATATATATATATATATATATATATATATATATATATAAAGAGAGAGAGAGAGAGAGAGAGAGAGAGAGTTTATGGTACAAAGTTAAAAAATCATGCGAAGTGTGCGAAGTAATTCCAACCATTGATTTAGGATATGAACGGTTCAGATTAAAGATGAAATAATCACGCATTGAATGATGGCTGGAGGGGTAAAATCAGAAATAGCTTACAATTGTTGACTTCTTCTAAACTCCCCCAGATTTTTTAAATGTATATAACTTTTTTATGCGACGTTATTTTTTTAAAAAAAATTACATCATAAAATCGAGCATTTTATTCTTTTTAATTTGAGTATAGTGTTGCTATACTTTTTTTTAAAAAAATCAACACTTTTTAAAAAAAACGTTTATGTGATGTGCGTATAACTTGCATGATTATTCACTGCGTAATTATGAACATAACTTGCGTAATAATCATATAACTTGCGTAATTATAAATATTACTTGTGTGATTATTTTTTATAATGTGAGTAATTTTTATTTACGTAATTATAAATATAACTTGCGTAACAATATATATAACTTGTGTAATTATGAATTTAACTTGCGTAATTATTTACCTTTTATGCATAATTGTAGCGCTGACGAAACTACCCCTCCACCAAAAAACACGTGTCACGCTCTGGTGACTTCGTACGCTTCTCACGAAAATTAGACTTTGTATAGTAACCGCCCCCTATATATATATATATATATATATATATATATATATATATATATATATATATATATATATATATATATATATATATATATATATATATAT